>JARYZH020000014.1:6270205-7470205 GCA_030021035.2 Notholithocarpus densiflorus | reverse complement strand
GTGTGTGTGTATAAGCTATTGTATAAGCTATGAGGAGTTGTGGTTGCAAAATAAAGTTTTGAGTTTTAATAAAAATGCATAAATGCACTTTTAGTCCCTACATTTTGCATTATTTCCATTTTGGTCCATACATTTTATTTTTACCACTTTTAGTCCCTAAACCAATTAACGCGTGACATTTAAGTCCTTACCGTCAACCAACTAACAGAAAAAGTTGACGTAGCTGACGTGGGCATTAAAATATTATTAAAAAAATTATTTGGCATTTTTTAAATGCCAAAATTTAAAAAAAAAATTAATTACTCAATTTTAATTAAAAAAATGAAAAAACAAACAAAAAAATTTATTTTCTTTCAAACAAAAATTTTACTTTCTTTTAATTAAAATGAATTTTTTTTATTCCAATCTTTTTTTTTTTTCAGAAGAACATGAATATGTTCTTTATGTTCTTCCCTCTATATGATACATATTCTTACCAAATTAATCCTTATTTTCTTATCATTTTCTTTTCCTTTCTTGTACTTTCTTTATAACCAAACACATCAAAACAAAATAAATTAATTAAATGTCTTTCTTGTCTTTTTTTTTTTTTTTTTCTTTTCATTATTTTTTTCAGAAGAACATGTTAATGTTCTTTGTGTTCTTCCCTATAATCAATCTCTAGCAAACAACAAACCCTAAACCCAAATCCTAACCAAACCCCAAACCCATATCCCCAGTAAAGCAAACCTTAGCCTTCAAACCCATAAATTTTCTTGGCAAACGAACACAAAAAAACCCACTGGAGGAAAAAACCCCGAATCACCACCACCGAATCAAAGAACATGAAGATCAAACCCAAGCAAAAGAATAGAAACCCAGCAACCAGCAAAGCACCACCACTGAATCAAATCATCCACTACCACATCAACGAAACCACTCACAAACCAAACCAAACCCAGCAAAGCACCCAACTCATCCACTCCCAAACCAAACCATAATCAAAGAAACTTCCAATACCATAACAAGTTAACAACTTAAAAAACAGAAAAAAATTTCAAAATGCGAAATGTCCAGCAAACACTGAACCCAAATCTCCAGCAAACCCCAAACCCCAAATGTCTAGAAATGTCAACTTCTTTCTCCTCAGCGAATTTGGCTTCCCCAAAGGTTGTCTCCACCGGCTCCTCAAAGCCCATCAAAAACCGTTCATCACTTCATATCTCTGCCGCTTGCACATCAACGGCGGAGAGGCCGACTACTAGGTCCCACACTACCACGATAGCGGTGGCGTGTGGTGGAGAAGAAGGCCAAGCTTGTGAGCTCCGGCCATGGAGCTACGGTGAACAGAGAGAGAGACTTTGAGATTAGAGAGACTTTCCATCCATGGAGGGTGAGGAGAAAGAGAGTTTGAGAATAGAGAGAGAAAAGGGTTTTGTTTGTTAAATGTTCTTCTGAAAAAAAAAAGAAAAAAAAAAAGATTGGAATAAAAAAAAAATTCATTTTAATTAAAAGAAAGTAAAATTTTTATTTGAAAGAAAATAATTTTTTTTGTTTGTTTTTTATTTTTTTAATTAAAATTGAGTAATTAATTAATTTTTTTAAAATTTTGGCATTTAAAAAATGCCAAATAATTTTTTTAATAATATTTTAATGCCCATGTCAGCCACGTCAGCTTTTTCTGTTAATTGGTTGACAATAAGGACTTAAATGTCACGCGTTAATTGGTTTAGGGACTAAAAGTGGTAAAAATAAAATGTAGGGACCAAAATGGAAAAAGTGCAAAATGTAGGGACTAAAAGTGCATTTACGCCTAATAAAAAAGCTCTTTTAAACTCACAAAACTCTTAACCAAATGGACCTTAAATACTATTAATACCAATACATCATCTAGAGTCCTAATAATTAAATTATTTTTTTGCCATTCTAACAAAATTTTAATGTTCATATAGAAGTTATATCTATATAATTCTTCATCTTAAATTCTATCTTCCTCTCTCTACAATCCTACAAACATTTTATAATTCTAAGAAATTGTTGCCACGCCGAATGGGTCTTGGCAACATTTTTTACTCCATAAAAATGGGGGAAAAACATGCAATATCATGTTTGGTTTTGTATAATCCTTTCATAAATAATTTTAAAAAATAAAATATTTAGAAATCTCAATAAAACAAATGATGAACTAAATAAATGAAAAAAATAACTGAAAACTTGTGGCATAAATTGACATCCACATATAAAAATATAAGAGTAGCATTCAGACTTGAAGTATGTTAGGACATATGTGTTTCACTTGTTAGGAACATATATCATGATTTTATGTAATTGGCTAATCCTTTGACAAAACGCACTTTACTTGTATTTGGGTAGATCTAGGATATGTTTAATACTTCAAGAAACCATGTTTCAAGATCAAGTGTTGAATCCTTCAAGTCTGTCCAAGAAAACAAGATGAAAATGCAAAGTTATTAAAGCTCGACAGCTAGCATGTGTCGAGGTTTAATAAGCTATTTTAGCCCCATGGCTCAACAGCTAGCTCGACAGATTCTCGACAGATTCTCGACAGCTTCTATCTGTCGAGGTTTATGAAAACAGAATTTCTGATCTGTTTTTCTTGAGATCCGTGGATGTGTCTTTGGGCCTTCTTTTCTCCTAACCCTAGACATATAAAAGGATTGTTTTAAGGGCCATTAAACAGTTCACAAGTTGCACAAGCATTGAGCAAACTCTGTTCAAGCAATTTGTAACCGGAGACGAAGTTCTTGCCCTAATTCATTTCTTTCTCTTGAAAAAGTTGTTGTGTATGTGCACCGTAGGGTTTTGTAACCAAGCATCTTCTTGATCTTCATCGCGTGGATGAACTGAAGAACTTTGCAGCCAATAACCTTCTTAGTTGGTGATTGAAGTCGCGTACTGGGATCCGCGCATTGGTTAGTCACGTACTTGGGAGCCGTGCATCAAAAGGGGGAACTGTCACTACAGAATAAGTTCAATTGGGTATTGGGGTAAGGGTTCAACTATAGGTTAGTAAGGTACTTGGGATTCCTTTACTTGTAACCACTTGTTGTGATAATAGTGGAGTTTCGGGAGTGGTGACCTGAAAATCACCCGGTGGGGTTTTTGCCGTTAGGTTTTCTCCATTCGTAAACAAATCACCGTGTTATTTATTTTCCGCTGCGTATTTAGTTGTTTAGTGATTTGTTTGTGCTACCACACGCTTTGCATGTTAATTTGATTAATTAATAAACTTGGTTAATTAATTAATTAATTTATCACAAGGGGTCAATACATTTGTGGCCAATCAAAGTACTCCACTCTCTTGAAGCTTCAATGGAATAGATATAATTATATAATAGCATCATAATAGCATCTGTGTGGACTTTGCACTCAAGATAACAAGTTGAAGGGTAAGTTTCAAGATCATGAAACTTCATAGCTTGGGCTTCAAAGCTTCAGGATAATCTCTGTAACATAAAAATAATTTTAATTAAAGTGAATATTATAACATGATTAGATTGAGGTAGAACATATAAGTTGTTTATCAAAATAAGATGTAGAACATATAGCCGATAGAAAGTGAAAGAAGCCACCAAAACTGGTGGAACTAATGCATTTTTCGAAAGAATATAAGTAGGATTTTTTCAAGTGAAACGGTAGAAATTTTATTTGTGTGGAATTATAAAACTGGAGGAATTAATTTTATTTTGTTTGGTGATTTGTTTGTGCTACCACGCGCTTTGCATGTTAATTTGATTAATTAATAAACTTGGTTAATTAATTAATTAATTTATCACAAGGGTTTAATACGTTTGTGGCCTATCAAGTGGTATCAGAGCAAGCACACTCTGATTAGGTTTAATCTTTGCTGTGTTAATCCATTGACCCCTGTTTGTCATGGATAGAGGACAATAATTAATTATACCTCATTTATTTGATGGCATTAACTATGCATACTGGAAAGTACGCATGAGAGCTTTCTTGCAGTCTTTAGATGAAAAGGTGTGGCAAGTTGTCGAGATTGGCTGGACTAAGCCAAAAGAAGTGCCGGCCGATTGGGATGAAGCCAAGATCAAGGCGGCAAACTTCAACAGCAGAGCATTGAATGCCTTATTCAGTGCGGTCACCAATGAGGAGTTCAAGAAGATATCCTCTACTGAAACTGCTAAGGAGGCATATACCATCCTCCAGACAACCTATGAGGGTACAAAGGCTGTCAAGGATCCAAAACTTCAGAGGCTCACTACAAGCTTTGAAGAGATTAAGATGGAGAAGGATGAGTCATTGATGAGTTCTATGCCAAACTCAAGGACATAGTGAACTCAGCTTTCAATCTTGGGGAAACCATTCCTAAACCTAAGATTGTGAGAAAAGTGCTCAGATCTCTGCCTGAGAGATTCCATGCCAAGATTACGACGATCGAGGAATAAAAGGATATTGACAAGATTCCTTTGACAGAGCTGGTTGGTAATCTGCAGACTTACGAGCTAGGATTGACTAGGATTGGTAAGTCGGGCAAGAGTAAGAGTATGGCACTAAAAGCCAAAAGCAGTGACACCGATGAGTCTTCCGATGATGAAGATTCTAAAATGAAGTCCTACATCACTAGGTAGTTCAAGAAGTTTATGAAAAATGCCAATGGAAAGGGCTTCGACAAGGATCGTAGGCAATCTAGTTCTTCTCAGTTCAAAAGTCAAGATAAAGGAAAGAAGGATGTTAGGGATGGCAGTCAATACACTGTTCCTGCAGGACCAAAGTGCTTTAGGTGTCAAGGCTTCGGTCACATGAAATATGAGTGTCCCACATATCTCAAGAGCATTGGGAAGAACAAGGCACTTGCTGCTACGTTGAGCGACACCGAGCTTGAGGATGATTCTGACAATGAGGATGACGGAATCTTGAATGGCTTCACTGCCACTGTTAATCCTACTGATGGGATTGTTGAAGATGTGGATGAAGAAGAGGAATTGGTGGAATCTAAATTTGAGAAGATGGATGATCAAGATGATATCCATACAGCCTATGAAAAATTGTACAAAGTTTTTGAAAAACATGAGAAACTTTATAGGCTGGCCACCAAGAAGCTCAGTGATATGGAACTTGATCGTGAAGAGCTGTCCATAAAGTTTGATGAGGCTAATCAAACTATTAGAGCACTGAGGTTCGAGAACAACTTCTTAGCTATGAAGACCAAGAAACTTGAAGCGGAACTGTTTCAAGTCAGAGCTCAATTGGAGAGGACTTCAAGTGCAATGCTTGATGAAATGCTCAATCTTCAGAAATCTACTTCTGATCGAACAGGTTTAGGGTATGGTTTCTCTTCCTCTAATACTGCTTCGACTAGTACTACTGTTTTTGTTCCTTTTAGCAATAATGTTGAAATTAAGAACAATAATGTTAAAACTGAATTAGCTAGTGAGAACTTAGACAAGGGTAAATCTATCTTAGAGCACCCCCTAAGCTTGAAAAGAAAGATGTAAAAAACCCTAGGGCTAAAAAGGCTAACTCTCAAAAGCCTAAACAGAGGAAGCAGCATCTCTGTCATCATTGTGGAGTTGCCGGTCATACTCGACCAAATTGCTATAAGTGGCTAGCCACTCAACAGAGCAACGGCATGATAGCATCTGGAAACCAGAATCAGCTTCAATCCTCTCTTGCTCCTCTTGGAGATCTTTTCAAAGCCCTCATGTTCCTTTCGAATTTGAACGGTTTCAATTATTCCCCTTCACCGCCAGTTTAAGGGTTTAATCAAAGGAAAAGCTCTTCTAGGGTGTGGAAGGAAAAGGGCTCCAAGTGATTCTATCACTTTTCTCTTTCTCTCTTCTTGTTTGTGTGTGCATTACTTGTGTGTTTTGCTTTCAAGTTTTGAGTCAGTCTAGTTTTTATGCTTTACTTTGTTTAGCATGTTTTTTTTTTGTTTTCAGTTTTGTTTATTTTGTTTTTCATATAAAAATAAATAAATCAAATTGAAAAATCAAAAAAATACAAAAACAGTGTGTTTTGTGTACATTAGTACTTATGTACCTTGGATGGCCATTGAAACAAAATTTTTCTAAACTTTGTATCTCTTGTAACTTAGATGAGCATCTCTATGCACAACTAAGCAAATGAGCTTTGTGACTCTTGTTTATGATGAGTAAGATTAAGTTATCTCTTGTACTTAACACTCGTATCACTCTTTTTGACGGGTAGGACTAGAAAATCCTAAGAGAAAGGCATTAATAACCATCTCACCAATGTTGCCCGCCAATCATAATATGACACCTATATGCTTCGGCATAGCAAAAGTGCAGTGTCAATGACATTTGTGTGCTTCGGCATAGCAAAATTGGAATGTCAAATGCTTAACATAATTGTGTATTTCTTTTTTATCTCTTATATGCCCATGCATGATTTGCTTAAAAGAAAAATATGCAAAGAAAATAAAAAGCAAAAAATCAAAAATGCTTTAAAAATGATTGCAAGCGTGTATTCTAGGAGATGTGGAAGTTATAGGATGTACCTCGAAGGTGATAGTCCCCATCAAGCAGTTATGATTGTGTGTGAGTTAAAGTGATTTTCTCATATCTCAAATCGTCATAACATGTATACACTTATGCAATCTTGTGATGTTTTTCACACACAATATTCTTTGCTATTCTTGATACATGTGCAAGTACAATGTGATTTGGCCATCACAAGGTTTTACATATGTTAATGTATGCTCACTAAACTGTCTTGACTTGTTTTTGAAAAATAAAATCAATTAGACTTGTTGTGTGTGTGTGTGTGTGTGTTTTTGGGATCCATGTGCTTAATATTGCTGATTGAGAGATTATTTTGAGAGGTTTATATGGTGTTTGGATCATTGGTTGAGTTGTATGTTGGATTGCATTCATGTCTATGTTTTTCACTTCTCGAAAAACTGTTTTTAAAAGCTAGCTCGACACCTCCTCGATACCTTGCCATCTGTCGAGCTTCTTAAGCTTTTTCTTATCGCAATCTTGCCAGCTTCTCGACACCTGGTGGATCGATCGAGAATATTCCTGCCTCCTCGATAGCCTCTCGACACCTGGTGGATCGATCGAGCTTCTATTCTGGTATCTGATGGTTTGTTCCTCGACATCTCCTCGATACCTGTATCTGTCGAATACCATTTTCTCGACACCTTCCTCGACAAATGTCTCGACACCTCTCGACACCTCTATCTGTCGAGAATTACTAAGGATCTATATATTTTTTCTTCGCGATCCGATTCTCATTTCTTCGATCTCTCTTGACCTGTCCGCACCTGTTCATCTCCCAAACACTATCTCTCTCTCTCTCCAAACCTCTTCCTCAAGGTTTCTTCAAGCTTTCTCAAGATTTTTTTCACTTGGTAAGCTTCTAATCTCCTTCATTTTCATGCATTTCATGTTTTGAAACCTAGGTTTTGGGGTTTTTTTGAAAAATTTTGGGGTTTTTCAAAATTGATGAGTTATTGTTGAAATTTTGAGATGGGTTTTCACTTAAATGAGTTTAAAATCTCATGCATTGCATCACATTAACATTATAATAGTATTATCATGCATTTTAGATGTGTGCAATTGATTGTGTGTTGGTAGGATTGGATTGGGCTGAGCCCATGATGCAATTATTTATGCATGTCACATGTTCATGCATTTCTCATGCATATGTATTCAATTTTTAATATACTTGTTATATTTGAATTGTTTTGGAGCTTTTCTGATTGTCTCCTTCTTTCTCTTCCTCTCTTTCTGTTTACGTTAGTCGTGTCTATGGCACCTAAGCGTAAGTCAGCTCCGTCCCAGAACCCTTTGCATTCTAGGGCATCGTCTTCTTCTGATCCTACTCCGTCTCATATTCGGTTCCGTGATGAGGATGCCTGAAAGGACTTCTTGGAGAACTTTTCTCGACGAGGTATTCATTCGAAACGCCGAGTCATTTTGGCGAACTTCGCCGACATTGACCTTCCCACTGTCATTCACAGTCGGGGATGGGAGTCACTATGTGACGTCCGGGTCACTTGTCCTCTCGTGCTTATCCTGGAGTTTTACTCCAACATGCACAAGATTGATCGTTCAGTACCTTTTTTCTTCACTCGCGTTCAAGGTACGCGCATCACTGTCACACCACAGCTTGTTACGGATGTGCTTCATGTTCCGAGGGTAAAGCATCCTGACTACTCCAGTTATGAGCGTTTGAGGACTGTGTCCAAAGACGAGATGATTTTCGCTTTCTGTGAACGTCCCGCAAATTGGGATGATCGTCAGTTCACACCATGTAAGGCCTTTGCTAAAGGTCCTAGATTCATGAACATGGTGATGACTTTTGTTTTGCACCCACTCTCTCACTATAACTCTATCACAGAGCCTCGTGCTCGATTTTTGCTTTCCTTGTTAGAGCACCTCACTATAGATTTTCCTTCACATTTCATTCTTTCTATCTTAGATGTGTATAGGGATACGGCTACCCGTGATAAGCTCATTTTCCCTTCGGTTATCACGCGGATTCTATGCCATTTTTCTATTCCTTTTCCCTCTTCCGACCATTTTTCTGTCATGTGTGCCATAGACTACGCTATCATTAAATGTAGCGAGGTGCAGTTTCGGTCTCGGCAGTCGGATTTAGCAGCTTCTCCCTCCCGTTCCCCTCCATCCCGTTCTGCTCCATCCACATCTGCTCCCTCCTCTTCTTCGGGCGATGTGACTCTAGGAGACATCATAGCGCAGCTGCAGTGCATGGATGCTTGCCTTGATACACTTTCTATGGAAATGTATCAGGTGAACGTTCGTGTCAGTCGTATTGCACGACGACAGGCGACCATGGGTGGTTTTGCTCCAGAGGCTTCTCCTCCACCACCTCTAGTGGATTCTGATTCTGATGATGGTGATGACGATAATGCTTCTGATGATGATGATGGAGATGTTAGCTCTACCGATGAGATGTCTACTTGACACTCTTACCCTTTGTCACTCGTGACAAAAAAGGGAAGTAGTTTTGGATATGAGAGTAGTCATACTTAGGGGGAGAGTTAGTATAGGACATTTTTGTTAGAGGGAGTGTTGTTGAGTGCTGAGGGATGTAGTGAGGATATTTTGTATCTTTTTCTTTTCTTTCTTTCATAGATACATGTATTCTTGTACATTAGGTCTTGTGACCACATTTATGACATACATTGTACTTATTTCTCTCTATATGTTGATGTATGTTGTTTCTTTCACCTACCTCTTACATGTGTTGTTTCTTTTCTCTCTTTATACACATGCTTCTTATATCTTGTATATAATATATTATTTCTGTTTCACACTAAAATGCCTTGATGAGTTTTGTTTAAAGTGTTTCAGAAATACAGGTTGTCAAAGTCTACTTGCCATAAACTCTCTTCTTGCAAAGTTTTTCAAGAGTTTATGTTAAGATAGATTTTATTGTATTCAACAAGTGAATATGAGTTGAGTGATTTATAACTTCTCTCATATGTTCATTTGTTTGTTGTGGTTTTGTCACGGATTGCCAAAACGGGATATTGTTAGGACATATGTGTTTCATTTGTTAGGAACATATGTCATGATTTTATGTAATTGGCTAATCCTTTGACAAAATGCACTTTACTTGCATTTGGGTAAATCTAGGATGTGTTTAATACTTCAAGAAACCATGTTTCAAGATCAAGTGTTGAAACCTTCAAGTCTGTTCAAGAAAACAAGCTGAAAGTGCAGAGTTATTAAAGCTCGACAGCTAGCATGTGTCGAGGTTTAATAAGCTGTTTCAGCCCCGTGGCTCGACAGCTAGCTCGACACATTCTCGACAGCTTCTATCTGTCGAGGTTTTTGAAAACAAAATTTCTGATCTGTTTTTCTTGAGATCCGTGGATGTGTCTTTGGGCCTTCTTTTCTCCTAACCCTAGACATATAAAAGGATTGTTTTAAGGGCCGTCAAACAGTTCACAAGTTGCACAAGCATTGAGCAAACTCTGTTCAAGCAATTTGTAACTGGAGACGAAGTTCTTGCCCTAGGTCATCTCTTTCTCTTGAAGAAGTTGTTGTGTATGTGCACCGTAGGTTTTTATAACCAAGCATCTTCTTGATCTTCATCATGTGGATGAACTGAAGAACTTTGCAGCCAACAACCTTCTTAGTTGGTGATTGAAGTCGCGTACTGGGATCCGCACATTGGTTAGTCACGTACTTGGGAGCCGTGCATCAAAATGAGGAATTGTCACTACAGAACAAGTCCAATTGGGTATTAGGGTAAGGGTTCAACTGTAGGTTGGTAATGTACTTGGGATTCCTTTACTTGTAACCGCTTGTTGTGATAATAATGGAGTTTCAAGAGTGGTGACCTGAAAATCACCCGGTAGGATTTTTGCCTTTAGGTTTTCTCCATTCGTAAACAAATCACCGTGTCATTTATTTTCCGCTGCGTATTTAGTTGTTTGGTGATTTGTTTGTGCTACCACGCACTTTGCATGTTAATTTGATTAATTAATAAACTTGGTTAATTAATTAATTAATTTATCACAAGGGTTTCAATACATTTGTGGCTTATCAAAGTACTCCACTCTTTTGAAGCTTCAATGGAATAGATATAATTATATAATAGCATCATAATAGCATCTGTGTGGACTTTGCACTCAAGATAACAAGTTGAAGGGTAAGTTTCAAGATCATGAAACTTCATAGCTTGGGCTTCAAAGCTTCAGGATAATCTCTGTAACATAAAAATAATTTTAATTAAAGTGAATATTATAACATGATTAGATTGAGGTAGAACATATAAGTTGTTTATCAAAATAAGATGTAGAACATATAGCCGATAGAAAGTGAAAGAAGCCACCAAAACTGGTGGAACTAATGCGTTTTCCGAAAGAATATAAGTAGGATTCTTTCAAGTGAAACGGTAGAAATTTTATTTGTGTGGAATTATAAAACTGGAGGAATTAATTGTTCAACAAATGTAGAAGTCTCCTTTATCCAAATTACATTAGTATCAATTTCTTTTGCTTATTTGGCTAACTCTAATGCTGCAAATATTTAGCAAATATATACGGAAACAATAATCATGGTTTTAGTTGAAATAGAATTTCATATTTTTTAAAACTTAGACAAGTGTATCTATTGAAGATTTTAAAAGTAGATAAATTAATACTTAAAATTGTAGATAAAAATTGTGTATTAAAAAATTGTAGATAATTCATAAAGTGAAGAGGAAAAATAAGAAAGAAAGAGAAGTTGATAACTTGATATCCACAATTAGGCCCGTTTGGTATATATGTTTAAAAACTGAAAATTGTTGTTTGAAAACATTTGTGGAAATACGTGTGGGTGAAAAAGTGTGTGAAAATACGTGTAATGTTGTTTAAAAATTGAAAATGGGGTTCTGTGTCTATCTAAAGAAATTATAAAGTTGTAGAGGAATAGTTGATAAGAACAATTAAGTTTTGTTTCTATCTAAAAAGTTTCGCAATTTTTTGTAGCCAAAACACTAAAAGTAGTTGATAAGAAAAAAATACAATTGAAAACTCAAATTAATGTGAAACACTAATGCTTATTTAGACCTCCAATTTTAAATTACGGCTTAATTACTTTTACTTTAACTTATCTAAGTGCGGAACAAAAGTAAATGAAGCGCAATCACCGAAACGACTCTCTAAGCCACAAGCAAGCAAGCAACAATAAATATAAAGCTTAAAGAGTAAAGGAAGAGAGATGTAAACACAAGATAACACCAAGACGTGTTATCGAAGAGGAAACCGAAGAACTCGACGAAAAACCCCTCCGCGACCCTCCAAATTGAAATCGATCCATTAGTGAATAAGTTGGAGTACATGAATAACAAAAAACCCTCCAAGCCTAGTCTACCCATTGTACTTGAGCCCTCCAAGCTCCTGCTACCAACGGACTTCTCGAAGTCTTGTCTTCATTAGCTTTCCGGATCCCGCAGTACCACCCGATTGCATCCACTAAGCCTCACCAGCTTCTTTTGGCAAATCTCCAAAACTTCCCAAGCTCTAAAACACTCTCTATACTCTGAATAGGTGTAGGTTATGTTTGGGTACAAATCTCCTCTCAAGGTATAACAATGGAAGAGGGAAGGAGAAGAGATTATAATGATTTCTTACTAAAGGATGAGTAGCTCTCTCTTTAAAATGGTGGGTGTGTTGTGTTGTAAAAACCTATCTAGGGTTTTCTCTCTGAATAGCCTCATTTACTTTTGTGAGTAATGAGGGTATATATAGTATGGGTGAAAGGTAAGAAAGTCACACTTAAAATCCTTCAAGCAGAGAATTTCACGAGTACCTCGCGAGATGGCCTTTCTCACGAAGCACTCGCGAAATACAGCCTGGCACTTGACTCTTCAGCTTCCAGCATGTGCTTCTCACGTGGCCTTTTTGTAGGAACCTTTACTCGCAAGCTTCTTGCGAGTTAGTCGCAAAACTGCACTGATCTTTATTTCATGCTTGATTCTTCACCAACTTAATACTAAACCCAATACAATAAAATCCCACAAAATACAATGAAATAAATTAATGTAATTACAACACTTTTTGTCATGGAATAAAGCCAATATAAAATATAGTTGTAAATCACAACTTTACAATCTCCCTCTTTGGCTATTCCGTGATAAAAACACCCTATAACAGACTCTAGACTTAAACGTGAGTTTGGGAACAATAGCAAAACTCACTCACACCTAAATCTAAAACCTATGATGAACTTGGAACATAATACATGTATCCTGAAACACTTGCACAAAACGCATTAGACCCTCACGGTAAAGCAAGTAATAAAAGGACAAGTATAATGTAACAAGTAAAAAGTGATTAAGTAAACAAGATGTGAAACATATGAGCAACTCGATCAAACACTAAATAGTCATATGAAAATGATCACAATGATCACATAACAAAGCAAATGATCATCCGTATATGCAATCAACAAAGCACAATAGCATAAGGATGTATGCATGTCCAACACATAAACATAATGTGATGAGAACAACAAAGCATAGATACTAAACATAACTCAAAGCATCATATAGAAAAACAAGAAAACAAACAAAGAGTAAAACAAACAAAACAAGGTTTTCTTGAAAAGAAATGTCTTCTCCCCCTTGGTAAATGCATCTCCCTTATGGAATTTCTCCCCCTACGAATGTGTACGAGATAGAATTTCTCCCCTTGAGAATATCCATATAAGTCATATAGAAATGACGATACACTCCGGTATACTCTCTAGTATACTATCCCCCTTTTTGTCACGAATAGACAAATGAATTAAGAGGAAGGAGGGAAAAAAAAGAAGATATGAACAAGGGTAAAATACATGAGGTGTACAAGATGAATGAGAAAATGAAGCTCAAGCAAAAGACAAAAACACCTTAAAAACAAAATGCTACAAAGCATAAAGTAAACATGACATGCTAGGATGAGGAAACAAGAGATATACCAAGGCATGACAAGGGTAGCAAAGGTGTGTGCAAGAGGTGGCTATGTGCAATGCATGAACTAAGCATGAGAAATGCATATATGGGGCAAGGTGTGTAAAATACACAACCAATGATCAAAACATGTTCCTAATGAGGAAACATGAAAAACTCCCAAGTTTGGTACTCATCGAAGTCCAAAAGAGTGAAAAAATACCATAGAGGCATTTTATCAAACACCTAGCATGCACACACTATACATATATGATGAATATGTGAAAATCTACCCTTAATACATGTTATTTTCGCCACAAAGGGCCAACATTCAAATCAAATCATCAAAAGAAACGAATCCTAATAAAAAAGATTGACAAAAATTAAACTTTCCAAACCCCATTTGAGAGTATCCCAACTATGAATATAAAACCCTTAAGAACATAATCTAAGGATCAAAATCAATTAAAAGTGTTAAAGATTACCTTAGAGATGTTTATGGAGTGTAAAGCAATTGAAATTAGTTGGGTTTTAATGTAGAAGCTTTGAAAAAGAGGGTTTGGAGAGGATGAAGTCATAATAGAGTCATATGATGAGTTTTGGACCAAAAACTCACGAAATACCCATAAAATAGCTGATCTGGGAATTTCATGAGATAGCTGAAAATTTCGCGAGATAGCCTACTTGCAAGTTATTGGCGAGCTACTTGCGAAACTCACTGCCTGATGACCAAAAATGCATTTTTCAGCTTTGCGACTTGCACCCAAGTTGCGAACGACTTGCGAAAGACTCTGACCCCTATTTTTCAACACAAAAACAAGCTTGAAACATTGAAAAACAAAGTAGGTACAAAACCTAGAAACAGAGAGTGATGAAAAACACTTCCAAATACAAATAAAATGATCAAAAAAATTTTTGGTTTGATCCATATATGGTTAAGCACACACACATCACATTTGAACATGTACAATCACACAAATGAAATAGACATTTATTGAACATTAGACTTGTGTGTTGTGTGTGTGAAGCAAGTATGATCTAGTCCATAGTCTAGTATGAAAGTTCAATGATCAATTCAATCAAGTTATACACAACTAGCACGAAGTCAAGTAACCTATCTCACTAGTAGAAATAAACATATATGATCCCCCACCAAAGTGTTTACATTGATTGAAAACTTTTCATTTGGCTTTCATTTTTCATACTTTTTGATCAATACAACTCAATTTTTGAGCAATGATGCCATGAAATTTTTTATATTTCTTTGAGGAATAAGCCTTTGGCTTTGACATCATACATTTTTAATACATTTTGCTCCACATTTTCCTAGTCAAACTAGTTTTCGAAACAAGGCTTTTTCAGCTCTTTCTCTTTTTAGAGATTGACAATTGTAGAGCTTTTGACATAAAAATAAATGTGAGGAGATGTATAGGAACAAGTCTACGCATGTATCAAGATCAAACAAGACTATTGACTAATCATTCATGACAAACTTGAAGATCTATTTACAACAATCAAACATGGATTCCTAGATTTCACTCACACTTAAAAAATGTGCATACATAACAAGCTAAGCTCGTAAATGCACTACGCCATTAGTACAGAGGTACTAGGCCAAACTCAACATGTGATATACACAACACAAGCGGTCAAACTTTTTGAGATTTTTTTACTTTTTATGGGTTTTTGAATTTTTTAACACACTAAAAATCAAAGCAATAAAGTAAGATAAAAAAAAACAATACATATAAAGAGATGTATGATACACAAATCATAATAATGAAGCATCTAATGCATGTAGAGTCCTACAAAGATCAAAAGAATTAGATCAATGATCAAAAGAGCATAAGCTCAACCACAGGAACCATTCTTCATCCAAACAGAACGATTGTTTGGAATGAGTGTCTCATTAGAAGTGAGACGAGGGTTGGAAGAATGAGAACCAGAGATGCACGTAAACAAGGAGGTAAGAGTATTAACCACATGCTTCAACAACTTACCACTTTCAATCAAATCCGTTTTAGCTTGCAAAGCACAACTTCCATTCCAAGAAGCTCAAGTTTCTCTTTTCTTTTGATTCTTTTTAAGAGCTTGAAGCTTAGAGTAATGAGGTCTTAGATGACCAAAAATACCACAATGGTGACAAAGAATGTGTTTAGGTCCACTAGGCTTTTGAATGTGTTTAGATCCACTAGGCTTTTTGGGAGGAATCTAGCAACATGGTTTTATTCTCTCTTCAACATAGAACATTGAGGTCTTATGTGACCGATCACACCACAATGGTGGCAAGTAAGAACAAACTTACATCTATTCAAATCCTTAGGATGAAACCTAAATGAAGGCTTAGGCTTAAAAGCTTTTCTCTCCATTTTTTGGTTTCTTTTGTGTAAAGGAATGTACACTGATTTGTCTTTAGAGGTAGAACTCACAATAGGCACAAAATCGGGCAATACAACATGATTGCAACAAAGATTTTCTTCCTTTTTAGCAATAGGTTTAGCAATCAAACATTTGGCATGCATCTTAGGAGATTCATTTTCACATTTAAGATCATCAACAAGTTTGTTAGACAAAACAAGTTTAGCATCCAAGTCCATATTCAACATTCAAACTCTTTCATCTTTTCAAAAGAATTTTCAGCAAGTTTCTTATACTTCTCAACCAATTTGTTGGATTCATTGAGCTTAGCAATCAAATCATCCTTTTCACAAATGAACTTGCTCAAATTCTTATGAAACTTCTTAGCCTTTTTTCTTCAAGAGTTTGACATTTGGAATTTTAACAACACCCAAAGATTCATGTAATATGTCATCACAAGTATGAGGATAAACACTCATAAAGGCATTTTCACAAACACATGACATATTACAATCAACATCATCCAAAACATCCATAGAAATATACAAAACACTATCCACGGCAATAAACACAAAGGGTCAAGGATCACACTTAGGTAATGAAACCAAAACAAGTGTACTCACTCTAATACCAATTGAAAGCTCAAATTAGTGTGAAACACTAATGCTTGTTTAGACCCCCAATTTTAAATTACGGCTTAATTGCTTTTAGGCGAAAATGCACTTTTCGCCTCTACATTTTGGGTCAATTCCCATTTTGGTCTCAAAATTGATTTCGTTGCAAATGTCATCCCTAAAAATTGAAAATCGTTTTTAAAATCGTCCTTGTTGTCAACCAACCAACGGAATAATCTTACGTGTTTGACAGATCTCCACGTGTCAAGCCCACTTATTAAAATAATAATATATATTCCTACGTGTCAAGCCCACCCACCTTAAAACGCACATGCCACTCACGTGAGGGACACCTCACCTGTCCACCTCAGCTTCCCGCCTCCCAAACCTCTCACGTGACCCCACTCTCCAAATACCTCAGTCACCACACACAAAATCCCTAAATTTCACAGAAAACCCTTTTATCCTCATGTTGTCTTCCTCAACCCGATCCCTAAAATCTCTGAATCAAACCTAGTATGACACGAACAGACACCCCTAAAACAATGAAATCCTTAGAAAAATCAATTTCTCTGCACACTGAGACCTGAAGAAAATGAGGGAGAACGTCGTGGGTTGAAGCTTCAATCCAAAATCTGTAACAGTTTCAAGATTGTAGCAATGGGTTGAAGCTCGAAAAGGTAGCTCTGTCCACTTTCTCTCTTTCTCTCTTTGTGTATCTTTTGCACACTATATATGTCTCTTTCTAACTTTTTTCACACACTCAATATGCGTAGAGACCACTATTTAAATGGTTGTTTATGCCTTTATCACTATTTAAATGGTTGTTTATGCCTTTGGTGGGTGATTTGTTTTTGGCCTTTAAGGGAGCAAGGTGGTCCATGTGTTCCCTCTGTTTGCATTAAGATGTAGTTTTATTAGTAGTGGATTAATTAAATAATGTTAACTATTTGGTTTGTTGACTATATATCTCATGCATGCAGAATGTACAAGCTCTTTACTTTGTATGTGCATCATGGTGGGTATTTTGATGTAAATCCTCAGAAGTATGTGGGGGGTGAGATGGGGGTAGTAGATGATTGTGATCCTGACAAGTGGTCTAAGGTAGAAATTGAGTCCATCTGTAGAGAGTTTGGGTATACACATGTGAGTAGGCTGTGGTACAGAAGGCCTGGGGAAAATGAGGAGGATGGGGTGTTCTAACTGATTAAGGATGATCATGATGCAGTGGCAATGACTAAGTTGGTGAGGGGTCATGGAGAGATTCATGTCTATGTAGAGCACCCAGTTTATGAACCTATACTTATTAATGGTGGTAATAGTGTGCCTGTAGATATTGTTGTAGAGCCTGATCATGATGACCCTTATTTTGTTAGTGATTCTGAGAATTGTAGCTCTAGTGAGCCTGAACGTTCTTTTGATGGTTATTATAATGGACAGGGTTATTATGACAGTAGTGGTGATAATTTTGAGGATGATGATGACTGAGATGATGGTAATGATCACTGGGGTGATGGTGATGCTCACTGGGATTATGGTAATGATAACTGGGGTGATGGTGATGCTCATTGGGATGGTGGCAGTGCTAGTGGTAGGGATGGTGGCAGGGCTGGTGATGAGTTTGGCAGTGGTGGTGCAAGAGATGCAGGTGATAGGAATGATGATAGTGATGATGAAGTGGAAATACTTAGGTGCAAAAGACCAGGGAAGGAACCAATTGTAAAGGAACCACAACAGGATGAGGCTGTCACCACTAACAGTAGTGACAATTCTGAGGACAGTGATGTAGAAGGAGCAAGATCAATGAACCCCAACCAGAGATATGTGGGTGAAGATAGTGCAAGCAGTGACAATGAGGAGCTGATGCACATGCGTGATCAGATGGGGGATGGGGTAATGAACTCTAACTACATTACTGAGGAGCTGTTGAGCCTAAGTGAGTCATCATCTGATGGTGAGTTTCAGGGTGATGGTAATGATGGTAGTGACAGTAAGGGTGGTGCTATTGTCAATGAAACAGTTGTGAACAATGTCAGAAGAAGGAGGAAGAAGTCCCCTATGTTTAAACCTGTGTCCAATCCTGAACACTTGGTATTTGAGAAGCACATGTTATTTACCTCAGCTAAGTAGTTCAAGGAGGCCATTACTGAATATGCAGTGAAAGGTGGATGGGGGGTGAAGTTTGTGAAGAATGACAAAGTTAGGGTTAGAGTCAAATGCCAACCTCCCTGTAAGTTTACAGCTTACCTTGCAAAGCTGCCAAGAGAGATGAGCTGGCAGCTGAAGACTCTGGACATGGAGCACACATGAACTAGGAGCTACAAAAACCCTAGGTGTTCTGCCAAGTTCCTTGCAAATAAGTTGATAAAGAAGGTGAAGAGATAACCTGATATTAAGCTAAGGGACATTCAAGAGGTTGTGCATGAGAAGTATGTTATAAATATCAGTGCAGGAAAAGCCAGCAGGGCTAGGGAAAAGGCCCAGGAGTTTGTTGATGGGTCTAATGTAGAGCAGTATAATCAATTGTGGGATTACTGTGCAGAACTGAGGAGGTCCAGCCCTGGCAGTACAGTTCTAATGAAGACACACACATTCAATGAAGGTGACTTAGCAGTTGAGATGGACTTACAGGCTGGTATACCTTATTTTGAGAGACTGTACATATGCTGGTCTGGGTGTAAGCAGGGGTTCAGGGTAGATCGTAGGCCAATAATTGGGTTGGATGCTTGTCACCTAAAGACCAAGATAGGGGGCCAATTGATGGTTGCAATTGCCAGAGACCCCAATGAAGAATATTTCCCTCTAGCACTTGCAATGGTGGAAGCAGAAACCAAGGACTCATGGATTTGGTTTATAAATTTGCTGCTAGCAGACATTGGTGATGAGAAGAGGTGGACATTCATATCAGACCAGCAAAAGGTATCACTATAGAACATACTCATTTTTTAACTTAACTACATTGAACAAGTAGTGAAATATGTATATATGCTAACCACTATTGATTTTCTTGGCAGGGGTTGGTGCAAGCATTTGCAGACAATTGGCCACAGTATGAGCACATAATTTGTTGTAGACACTTGTACAACAATTTAAGGAAGCAGCATCCTGGCATAATGATTAGGATGTTGTTTTGGAAAGCAGCTAAAGCCATATATGCACATGAATTTGAAAGGATAATGAATGAGATGAAGGACATTAATGAGGGTGCATATAATTGGTTGAAAGGACATACCACAATAGTATGGGCTAGACACATGTTTAGAACTGATGCATTGAGTGACACTGTCATCAACAACATGTGTGAGAGTTTCAATAGCAGGATATTGAAATTCAAGGGGAAACCCATCATTAGCATGGTATGTATATTTTTGGATTTTGGTAGGTGGAATTTGCATATTTTGGTTAGCTATATACCTTGTTGCATGCACTGACTTGTGGGTTTTTCCTGTTTACAGCTTTAGGACATAAGGTTATACCTAATGAGTAGATTCCAGCAAAACAGAAACAGTATTATGAGGGTGGAATCTGAGCTCTGCCCTAAAATCTATAAAAGACTACATAGGGAGAAGGTGGACAGTGGTAGGTAGTTAGCTTGTTGGGCTTCTGACACCAAGTTCGAGGTGAAGAATGGACTGCAGAGCTTCATTGTAGACCTGGCTAAGGGGGTGTGCAGCTGTAGGAAATGGGATATCACTGGTATCCTATGCTGCCATGCAGTTTCATGCATATTCTTCAACAAAGAGCAAGCTGAGAAATACACTAATGCCTGCTACCAAGCCAGTACATACAAAGCATGTTATGAGCACACCATTGATCCACTCAATGGTGCCAATATGTGGACCCCAACTGGTCTCCCTCCTGTGCAGCCTCCTATAAAGAAAAGGCCACTAGGTAGACTCAAGAAAAGAGAGTCTTAGAACCCAATGAACCAAGGAGGGGTCACAGCAAGGGCTTGGGTATTGCCAAGAGGTGCAAGTTCTGTGGGAAGATAGGCCACAATAAAAGAAGCTGCAAGGGTGAGGTTAGAGGTAATTCTTCACTGCCTGGTGCCCAAAACCAGAGGAGACATAGACCAAAGAAGGTAAAACTAATGTTTTTTAATTCTGCATGTTTTGAAATGAAAATTAATGTTCTAACTTAGTTCTATTTGCTATTGCTTGAAGACAAATGGCAATGGCTAAAGAGCAACCCAAGAGCAACCAAATGCTACAAGTATGCCATCAAGCCAGCAACCCAGGACCAACCAGCAAGGCAACAGGCCATCAAAGTTGCAACCTAAAAGCAACCAGCAAGGCACAAGACAAGCAAACCAGCAGCCATCAATCAGCAACCAGTATCCACCAAGCAGCAACCCTACAACCAGCAACCACCCTGTAACCAGAAATCAAACCAGCACCAATCCAAGGAAGAGAATGAGGGGGGCAGTCACAAATGAAACTCTGACTGCATCAAGAAATGCATCAAGGTACAGGGAGGCACTAAGGGTTGCTGAGAGCCACGCATCTATGCATGGTCCAAGGGGATAGGCTGGTGGACATGACCTATTTTTGTAATTAGCAGACATGGCCTATTTTTTGGGTTTACTTTGATATTTTTGTAATTGGCAGACATGGCCTATTTTTTGGTTTACTTTGGTTTACTTATTAATGCAGATTTGTGTATTGCAGTATATGTAGTGGTTGCAGAATTGTGAATTGCAGTATATGTTAATTGTGAATTGCAGTATATGCAGAATTGTGAATTGTGAACTACATAATTTGCATGTTTGGTAAACCTGTTGTGTTATGCATTGTAGATTTGGTAGTTCTGTTGTGTTGTGCATTGCAGGTTTGGTAGTTCTGTTGTGTTGTGTATTGCAGATTTGGTAAACATAACTTGCAGATTTGGTAGTTCCATTGTCTTGTGCATTGCAGATTTGGTAGTTCTGTTGTGTTGTGCATTGCAGATTTGGTAAACATAACTTGTAGATTTGGTAGTTCTTTTGTCATGTGCATTGCAGATTTGGTAAACATAACTGGTGTATTGCAAAATTGGTAAACTTGTGTAAACTAGGTAAACTTGTGTAAACTTGGTAAACTAATTGCAGCACATAATTGCAATACACAAACATAATTGGCCATAGTATGTGTATATCAATTTTGCAGGTTTGGTAAATTAACAATGGTTAGCTTACCAATATTACAGATTTGGTAAATTGTAATCTAATTGCAATCAAGTAAGATAATTAACAATGCCAACATTACAGACTAAATTAACACTAAACTCTGTCATTCCATATTTCATTCATACTGAAATCAATGAGATACATAGGATATAACAACATCATCATCTACACCACTTGTCCTAACCCTGTCCTAACCCTGCCTACACCCACATTGTCCAAAACATGCTACACCATACCCCACCTATCTAACCCACCAAAGCTAGAATCACACAAAGACATATCCCACACAACAGTAGTGCCAATATCAAACACACTGTCAAAAACTTCTTTCTCTTTTTGCATGTTGAAACCTCGGCTTGGAGTCTGAGAATTCTCTGCCTCATCTCTGAGATAAGCACCTTCCCACGCTTATAAATCTCATCATCAACCCATTGGAAGAACTTGCACTTCTTACCAATCTGAAATTAAACCCAAATTCAAAACAAAATGAACAAACAACAAACCCAAGTGAACAAAATGAACAAACCCAACTTGCACTTCACTTACACAGTAATTAGGACACCCATAGAACCTTCTCCCTGGATTGTTATCTGTCCAGGAAACCACTAGCATGGGCTTCTGACGGGAGGGGCAGTAGCACATGCGTGGTGCTCTCCTCCTCAAGCTTCCCTTCGATGATGCATAGGCAGATGCAGAGCTAGCTTCCATTCTTCTTCCTCCTTCTTCCTCAGTCTATTCGTGTCGTTCTGGGTTTGATTCAGAGATTTTAGGGATCGGGCTGAGGAAGACGAAGTGGGGATTTTAGGGTTTTCTGTCAAATTTGGGGATTTTGTGTGTGGTGACTGAGGTAGTTGGAGAGTGGGGTAACATGAGAGGTCTGGGAGGCGGGAAGCTAAGGTGGGCAGGTGAGGTGTCCCTCACGTGAGTGGCATGTGCGTTTTAGGGTGGGTGGGCTTGACACGTAGGAATATATATTATTATTTTAATAAGTGGGCTTGACACGTAGAGATCCGTCAAACACGTAGGATTATTCCGTTGATTGGTTGATGGCAAAGACGATTTTAAAAACGATTTTCAATTTTTAGGGATGACATTTGCAACGAAATCAATTTTGGGACCAAAATGGGAATTGACTCAAAATGTAGGGACGAAAAGTGCATTTTCGTCTTACTTTTACTCTAACTTAGCTAAGTGCGGAACAAGAGTAAATGAAGTGCAATCATCGGAACTACTCTCTAAGCCACAAGCAACAATAAATATAAAACTTAAAGAGTAAAGGAAGAGAGATGCAAACAGAAGATAACACCAAGATGTGTTACTGAAAAGGAAACCGAAGAAATCGGCGAAAAACCTCTCTATGACCCTCAAAGTCGAAATCGATCTACTAGTAAATAAGTTGGAGTACACGAATAACAAAAGACCCTCAAAGTCTAGTCTACCCAATGTACTTGAGCCCTCCAAGTTCCTACTACCAACGGACTTCTCGGAGTCTTGTCTTCACTAGCTTTCCGGATCCTGCAATACTGCTTGATTGCATCCACCAAGCCTCATCGGCTTCTTTTGGCAAATCTCCAAAACAACCCAAGTTCCAAAACACTTTCTACACTCTGAATAGGTGTTGGTTGTGTTTGGATACACATCTCCTCTTAAGGTATAACAATGGGAGAGGGAAGGAGAAGAGATTACAATGATTTCTCACTAAAGGATGAGTAGCTCTCTCTCTAAAATGGTGGCTGTGTTGTGTTGTGTTGTAGAAACCTATCTAGGGTTTTCTCTCTGAATAGTCTCATTTACTTTTGTGAGTAATGGGGGTGTATATAGTATGGGTGAAGAGTAAGAAAGTCACACTTAAAATCCTCTAGGCAGAGAGTTTCGCGGGTACCTCACTAGATGGTCTGTCTCACGAAGTACTCGCGAAATATAGCCTGACACTTGACTTTTCAGCTTCCAACATGTGCTTCTTATGTGGCCTTTTCGCGGGAACCTTTACTCGCGAGCTTCTTGTGAGCTAGTCGCGAAACTGCACTGATCTTCATTTCATGCTTGATTTTTCACCAACTTAATACTAAACCCAATACAATAAAATCCCACAAAATACAAGGAAATAAATTAATGCAATTACAATATTTTTTGTCATGGAATAAAGCCAACATAAAACATAGTTGTAAATCATAACTTTACAAGAATAATATGTAAAATTTAATAAATTATTGGAGAAGAAGATAAGAACAAATTATTATATCTATTTTTTTTTAATCTAAAAAAAATGAACAAATAACATTGTTGTTATTTTATCGTGTAGTTAAATTAATGTTATTTTATCACGTAGTTATATAATTTAAGTAAAAAAATAGTAAAAAATAAATTAATAATAAAAGGATTAGATGAAGAATTTGGATTGTAATCAAATTAAAATTTTTTATCAACTTAGAAACTATAGGAGAAGAAGATAAGAACAAAAAAAAAAAAATTATATCTAATTTAAAAAAAATCTAAAAAACTTTCTACATTTTGGTGAAACCACTTGGCGTAACCTCGGCTTCTAAACCCAACTTTTATTATGTAGTATATGATAATATGATACGATATGATATGATATGATGTATGATATAATACACACACACACATGATGATATATTATTTATAGAAAAATTGATAGATAGATGTGGACTACACACTCTTACATAGTGCGGATGTATATGTGATGATATATTATAGATAAATAGATAATTGATAGATTGATGTCGACTACACGTAAAAGACTCTTACATAGTGCAGATGTATGTGTGATGATATATTATCTATCTATTCTATACTATTAGTAAAAGAATTCTCTATTTGGCTTTCATCATTTTGCGTACTAAAATATCTTCACACAAATTCTTAAACTCTCTAAAATACCCATATCTTTTAGTTAGATAATTTAAAATTTTAAAACAAAAACTGTTTAAAAGAGTAATTTATTATTTTTTTAAAAATTTATAAGTTTTAGAATTTCAAACTTTTATCAACTCTCATGTAGAGAAAAATCCTAAAAATCAAGATATTATCTCTATCTCACTTTTAAATATTATTTCACTAAACCAAAAAAAAAAAAGTCTCATCGCACGTGTTTTAAACACAAAATAAAAAAATAAAAAAAAATCTCATTGTCCGCGCAAAGCGTATTTCATGATGCTAGTAGATAAATAGATAAATAATTGATAGATAGATATTGACTACACGTAAAAAAAAAACTCTTACATAGTGCATATGTAAATGCTAATTAATAAAAAAACTCTTACATAGTGCATATGTAATACACAGACATTGCATATATATATATATATATATATATTTTTTTTTTGAGAAGCCACCCTCGCAAAAAAAGGGGGGAGGTTATCATTGAATTACTTCAGAGAAATACACATCTTTCACCCCTGGAGGAACATCCTCCATCTAGGATTGAAAATGAACAAAATTACATGCCATTCTAGCTAGTCCGTGGGCTACTCTATTGCCCTGTCTACGTGTATGACTAAAGAGTACATTCTCAAGTGATGAAGACAGCACCTTGATATCCTCGACAATGTGACCGAAGCTGGAAGAAGAAAGGCCACCACAGATGAGAGCTTTTATGATAATCTCAGAGTCTCCTTCCACAATTATCTTGTTAAAGCCGAGATCCTTTGCAAAGCAGAGGGCACCCCGAGCTGCCAACACTTCCACTATCGCTACTGCTGCTTCTTTTTTTTAATTAAAAATAACAGGTTAGAAAGAGAGTTTGGCCCTTTGCCCCTGCGCCTTCGGTAAATGGCAAAAGTCTCACCTACCTTTTAGCATTATTAAATAAATACATGAAAAGATAAGAACATTGTCATTGTCATTATAAAAACGTCGTACAAGGTTCAAATATAAAACAGTGAAAATGTCCAAAATTTTCTAAATATGGCTCCCTCACATAACTTTCGGTCTTTCACTTTGATCTAAACTTTTGCTTTCGTGCCCTGTCAATTCATCCGCACTCTTTTATTACGATAGTCAGGGAAGAGCATTCCTATCTACACTTACAAAAAAATTAGGACTTGTTTAGCAAGTCATTTCAAACACAAAATTATATATTTTAAATAACATTATACATATTTTTATACATATTTTTAACTACACGTATATTAAAAACACTCAAACAACATAATTCAAAATATTCTCCCAAATAGGCCCTTAACATTTACCATTTCAAAAACTAATTTTATAATATATAATACCTCATTTTACAATATTCCTTCTATCAAAACTTCTATTTTTTTTAACACTCCATTTAAATATTCTTTTTTTATCATTTTTTTTTCCCTCTCTCTTTCTGTCCTCTATCTCTCTCTTTATTAAACAAATAATTTTTTTTTTTACAATCTTGCTACAATGGGCTGCTATCTCTAACAGCCCACTATAGCTAGATTGCAAAATGAATAGGATTTAAGAGCTTTGATAGAGTATGTTTTTTGATCTTTTGATACTAAAATTTAGCATTTATAACATTTGAGAGTGTTGATGAAAATGCTCTTAGGGCCGAGTCCAAGACCCATCCTCCAACAGTATACACAAGTAAAATAATAATTGAATACTACACTTTCACCACTAACCCCTAGACTAATTCAACGCCGCCACAAGGCCCACAAGCACAACTCTGTCTTCTTGGCACACGTAGGCCTTGAGTCAGTGACATATCCATAAGGTTCTTCTATTAACATAGAAAAAATTTCATATAAAAAAAATATATAGAAAAAATTTAGACCCTTTTTTTATGCAACTTTGCCACAAATCTGAGTTGGCAAGTCGTGGAGAAAAAAAAAGTGGTGAATTTATGCAACAAAAAAAAAATCTAATAACAAAAAAAAATTTACAACTTTTGCTACAATTTTTTCTTGTGATTAATTGTAAATAGTAGAAAAAAATGGTATGTCAATGTAAAAGTAAGAGACAACTATCACAATATGTCACGTAGGAAAGTTGTAGATTTACTTGTGGTTCTAAAACTAAAATAACTCTTTGCCTAATGGTGACAAACAACCCGCATAGTATGCTCTATTGTGAAAATTTTGGGGTCCTAAAATTACTCAAAAACATAAATTTAGTCACGCACTTTGAGATAACTTGCACATTTGTAATTAAATAAAATAAAAAAATAAATATAGGATTACAACCTCACAACACTCCTTGCCAGTTGTGGTAAGTGTGAGCGATGGAGAAAAAGTGGTGAGGTTACGTGAAAGGTCTATTACTCACTATCTTACACATCAAAATATGGTCTTTTATATTCATATGATACACTCCCATCACTTGGCAAAATTTGCTGAATAGTACAATTTTAGAAATTTTTTTGGTGAATAACACACGGATGAAGTTAATTAGTTAAGTAGATTGTTTTTGGAACTCAAATTTGTTAAACTCGAATTTGGGTCGGAACTCGAGTTTGTGACAAACTTGAGTTCCAAGTAGTATTAATGCATACTGCTTGGAACTCAAATTTGTCAAACTTGAATTTCAGCTCAAACTCGAGTTTGACAAACACAAATTCTAAAAACAGTTTACTTAACTAATTAATTTCGTCTGTGCGCTGCTTCCCTAATTTTTTTCTAAAAACATGTTATTTGGTAAATTTTGCCCCCATCCCCCACTGTCATAAATCCCCCTCTCATTCAGGGCTTAACAACTAACAATTTCTCTCTCTCTCTCTTTCTCTCTCTAACCCATGGCCGCCGTTTTCTCAACCCCCAAGTTCTCCCCCACTCCCACAACTTCCATTTCCCCACTAAACCCCATAACTCCACACCACCACCACCACCGCCACCACTCTCCTCTTCATTTCTCCCCAAAACACTTATTCCCTTTCACCTTAAAAAAAACTGCCATCTCCTGTTCCCACCCCCAACAAACCCCATTAAACTCCACACCCACACCTTTCCCCCGCCGCCGCCCCAATTACATCCCCAACCGCATCTCGGACCCCAACTACGTCCGCATCTTCGACACCACTCTCCGCGACGGCGAGCAATCCCCCGGCGCCTCTCTAACCTCCAAGGAAAAACTCGACATTGCCCGGCAGCTCGCCAAGCTCGGCGTCGACATCATCGAGGCCGGCTTCCCCGCCGCCTCCAACGACGATTTCGAGGCCGTGAAGACCATTGCCAAGGAGGTTGGCAATGCTGTCGATGCCGATGGGTACGTTCCGGTCATCTGTGGCCTCTCTCGGTGCAATGAGAAAGATATTCGGAGAGCCTGGGAAGCTGTCAAGTACGCCAAGCGACCCAGGATTCATACCTTCATTGCCACCAGTGCTATTCACATGGAATTCAAGTTGAGGAAGACTAAAGAACAGGTCATTGAGATTGCAAGGAGTATGGTGAGTTTTGCAAGGAGCTTGGGCTGTGATGACGTCGAGTTTAGCCCCGAAGATGCTGGGAGGTTTGCTTTTCACCTTGCTTTTTCAGTTTTCTGAAATGGGTTTGTGAAAAAAAGTGAGATTTTAAAATGCTAAGATATTGACTAATTGGTACTCTAGCTAAATGTGATAAAGTAGGGACTTGTTCTTCATTGTTGTAAAATTTGCAAATGGGTAACTTTTGTACTTATTTTTTATGGAAATGGGAAACCATTTTCAATTAATGGTTGGTATTGGGGCAAAAAGAGTAGAACAGTATAATTGAAAAATGACTATGTTGTTTTTTCTTGGGACAGTCCTGTCAAGTTTAAGTGTTCAATCGCTTAGCTCGACTTTGTTTTCTACACTTTCTCCACATGTTAGTTTATTGTGAATAAAAAGAAAGGTTGTACCTAGTGCACAAAACTCCCACTTTTGCATGGTCTGGGAGAGGTGATTGGTAGACAATTGTGAATAGCCTATCTATGAAAAAATGTTTATTGTGAATGGTTTTCATTTTGTACATGAGAGGTTTCCTGATTTCTCATTTTTTATTGTTTTATTGAGAACTCTGATAGAGTTATTGATGTGTTGCTATTTGTCGTGCATTATTCTCAATAACATTATAGACTTCTAGCAAACCAAAAAGAGAGAAAAAGGAAAAAGCCTATTCTCGATGATGATTGTTCTCTATAGTTGGTCATTGGCTCTTTTTTTTTATTGCCTAAATACACTGTTGGTCCTTAAATTTTAGGCTGTTTAGCCCATGAGTGATTTTAGTCCCTATCAAACTTAAAGTGATTGCTTTTAGTCCCTCACACGATGTGGCATAACTGATGCATCATCATTTCATAAGGACTAAAAGTGATCACTTTAAGTTTGCAAGGACTAAATCCAATCACTTTAAGTTTTTTAGGGACTAAAAATGGTAACTTTAAATTTGTTAGGGACTAAAAGAGTTTACTTTAAACTTTAAGGACTAAAATCGCTCATGGGCTAAATTTTAGGAACTAACAATGTATTTTGGCCTTTATTCTTCGTTAGATTAGAAAACCTAACAATCTTTTGTTTCTTTGAATCTACCAGATCTGATAAGGAGTTCCTTTATGAAATATTGGGTGAAGTTATAAAGGCTGGTGCGACAACTCTAAACATACCTGACACTGTGGGCATTACTGTGCCAACTGAATTTGGGAAATTGATTTCTGATATAAAGGCCAATACCCCTGGAATCGAAAATGTTATTATTTCAACTCACTGCCAAAATGATCTTGGGCTTTCTACTGCTAACACTGTATCGGTATGTCCATCTTTTCTTTTGCTTTGTTTATTTATCGGGAAAAAAAAATTGCGCTCATTTTTTGTTTCATCTGTTCAGGGGGCATGTGCTGGTGCGAGGCAGCTGGAAGTGACAATCAATGGCATTGGTGAAAGAGCTGGGAATGCTTCACTAGAGGAGGTGAGTACTGAATCATGTGAGGTTCTGCAGAAAATGAATATCTAATTCTATGTGGCATGGATACTTGTAACAGGGAGACACATAAACTTATCTAATACTCCTAGCTAAATATATGATATTTTAGAATTGTGCATATTTAACTAGAGATTAATATTATATCTGTAACTGAATATATAAAATGGGTTCAAGATACTTTGTTTTTATTGGTAAGTTACACTTGCAAATGGTGGGCGTTGAAGCCATGACCTCACCCTCAACCTTGCTCTTACAAAGGAAGGAGGTGTCATTTGAGTTAGAGTTCATTAGCTAAATTTTGACTAACTTTTAAATTAGGGGTTCTTGAATGATAAAATTATTATTCCAAAGAACTATAGAATATCAAAAAATTTAACAAAAAATTGACATGCATATGAAACATTGTATTTATTTATTGGTGTGTCCTCTTGCCACATATGTATAATCTCTTTCCATATCCTGAATTTGTTTCTATGCTTCCTATGTGTGAATGCTATTACAAATAATTTATGAGAACATGATTCTTGTCGTATGCTAACCTAACACCAAATTATAATTGGTCATTAAATGAGGTCACTTTCATTCCCATTAAAAAGGCCTTGCATATGAGCATTAGCGTCTCCCATTGCGGCCTTAAGTAATTACTATCCTTCAGATGCCTCCAATATTATTATGGTGTGCCATAGAACATATGCTACTCACACATGTCTGAAGATATTATAGGGACTTACAAGGCTTCCGGGCATCCATATTCACTTAGATCAATGTCATCAAAAAGTAATTCAAAATCAAATGCATCTTGTTTCTGATCCTGATTTCTGTATGTCCATGTTTATAAGTCTCTCTCTCTCTCCCCCTTGTTCTTCAAAAAATTTTCACTAATTAAAGTATACAAGCATTTTGGATGCTGTTGTCAGTTAGAAATTTGATGCAGGAGATTTTAAGATCAACGAAAAAGAATAGAAGGCCCATTAGTTCATTGTTTTTTATTTCTCTAATTTATGTTTTATTTATCATTATGTCATTAGTATTTTAAAAGGTCATATGACTTTTAATGTAGTTGGTTTGTCAGGATTAACTTGTTATATGTAAGATAAAGGGTTAGGATACTAGGGTTACTAAAGGCTATCATAAATAGCCTCTTTTGAGTCATTGTAGGAAACCTCTTCTTATCTGTGATTTGAATATTTGTTGAGCTCTCTGAGCCTAGAAATTGATATTTGATTGTTCCAACTTCAATCTTATTATCTTTTTCTTTGCCTTAATCTTGTTTGTTGTTGGAATTTCTCTTTGAAGCCTTCTCCTACGCTAGATCTAGGTTCTCCTTACCATCATCAAGTGGTATCAGAGCGAAATATTCTAGATCTAAGCCACATAATTTAGATTAGAGTCTAAGGTTGCAACTTTTTAGCTATGGTTGGTCATGGTAGAGGCCTTGGGGGTAGACAAAATCAAGACCAACAGACGAAGATGGATGAGATAAGGCATATGATTGAAAATTTGTCGTGAGTTGTACAAGTTCTTTAGCAACGAGAACCGGTGGGAACCAGTACAGAGATTCCAAAAGGTGACTGCACAGACCAGAAGTTAGTCTCAAGGATGAGAACGATGATAAAAAATGAAAGCTCCTTTCATGATGTTGGAACCATAGAACATTTAAAATAAATAAATAAAACTTCATTGAAGAAAAGAGAGAGTAACACAAAGCACACAGGCAGTGTGCTAAGGATCAGCAAAAAACAAACTACAAAACATGAAAATTACAACAATCAAGCAAATTAGCTAAAGAAACAAAAGTATAAGGCCCTGAGGCATTTGTACACTCAAATAAAGTTTGGAGGAAAAGTAGCTTCAAGTTATAGATTGATCTCTCATTTCATTCAAATGTACAAGCATTCCGTTCCTGCCAGATAACCCACGAGACAATGAGGGATCATGGCCCAAATTGCTGCAGATCTATGCTTGTTGAACTTACTAGGCCAGCTAGCTAAAAGATCCACAACCCCAGTTAAAATCCTCAAATTATCCACAGTTAAAATCCTCCCCAAAGCAGCTGACCAAAGGAAGAAACTAACCTTTATTGGTACTTTTGGCTTCCATATGGTATTCCAAGGAAAAGAGAGTTGGGTATTAGAATGTAGGACCCTATAATAGGATCAAACATAAAAAATCTGCTTGGAAGAAGGTTTCAAATAGAGCTGATTCGCTGCATTACTTCTCATCAAACCAGAATATATCAAATCTAAGAAGGTTGCAATCAATTCCAACTCCCAATCTTGTGCTGGACGAACAAAACTGACATTCTAGTGATAACTATCCCTTGAGGGAGACAACAATTATGCCACTGAAGCATCCTTGTTACAAGCAATGCTATACAATTCTGGGAAGTTATCCTTTAAAGAGAAGCCCCATACATTCTTTTCCAACTAGCCAAGCGTCTCTCCATTTTCTCAAGCACGCCATTCCATATAATAGTTGCTTTAATAGTGGAGCCGAGAGGGAGAACCATATATGGGAGGATCAGTTAATGTGTGCACTTGAATTAAAGGATGAAACTTTTGAAGGAGTTTGTGCCATAGATTGGGATTCTCCACTAATTTATGAAGATTATCATGAAGAGTATAATCAAGGAGACAAGATTTGGCTTCATGATGATAGAAGGCCTTCTCTCTTTATTTTTTTATTTTTATTAGAAAAGGAAAAGGAAAGACAAAGGATATAGACTAGCCCAATTCAAAGAATAGAACTCAAAAGGAAAGAGAATCAATAAAATTAACCAAAGACATTGAGGGGGTGCCGCCTAGAGCATACATCCAATCAAACAATGTCCGCAAAATGAGCTCATTGACGACATAGGCAGGACATTTGATGCCATCAAAGACCTGTCTCGTTCTTTCAAACCACATACATGACGCACTCGCCACTCCTTGGCTCCTCTATGGCATTGAAACTGACCTCCCAACATTCCAACAGTCCAAACACAAAATTTGATAACTTTTCTGATCTTAGTGTAGAATGGACCTTGATATGTTTTCTGTCTCCCTGTATGCCATCTTGCATTCTTTATTAGCAAACGAAACTAAGCTGTATAAGATTATGCAGACTTGTTATGGTTTCTAACCAGGTCTTGTTTTTGGCATCTTTCATCCTTTTAAAATAATAGTTTAAGCCAATGAGCTATAACTGAAGTGGAACTCCCCATCCCCCACCTTTTATTTTTTTTATTTTTTATTTTTATTTAAGAAAGGGTTCAATTATAAGGTTGTGGCTTCATGAAAGATTTTTTCATAGCTAATTTCTTCATATTCTTCTATATTGTTTCATTGTTCTCTTTGCCATTGATTACCCTTTTGTTGTTTAAAGTGCTCTAACATACTTTTGAAATATGCAGGTTGTAATGATCTTAAAATGCCATGATGGGGATGTCTTGGGAGGTCTTTATACAGGAATTAATACACGGCACATTTATATGACAAGCAAGATGGTAATTTCTTCACTGTACAAATTACACCTATTTTTTCATTGTTGGTTGAATGCACTTTTGATACTCAAGGCATAATTGTTTAGGTTGAGGAGTACACTGGGTTGCATGTGCAGCCACACAGCTACTGTTGGTCGTAATGCTTTTGCTCATGAAAGTGGTATCCATCAGGTACTTATCACTTATTATCTCTGTGACTGCACCCTATCTGTTATAGCTCATTTTGAAGAGTTGGAAGGAAGTGGCTAGAAAAGCAATCTATTATCTATCAAGGTTTGCACATGATTGGAAAAAAAAAAATTGATTCAGAAATCTGAAGCACTTTACTTTTTATATTGAACAACTGAAATAGAATTTATGAGGAGGCCTCTTTATGGCTCTCTGTGTTTTTTTTTTTTTTAATTTTTAAAAGGAGGGGCGTTAGAGGTTGATATAGTTATAGGAGGACTAGCTTTTGGGGGGTTAGTAGTCATACAGATGGATTTAGTTGGATAATTAAGGGATTTGAAACTCTGCTACCTGTATGGAGACCAGTAACTAGGTAAATTAATTTTACAACTGCATACTGGCTACGGCTGTATGTGAAGTTAGTAAACTCATATTAGGTTTTTTAGAGGCTTCTGAATTTTTATTGCCAACCCTACAAGACAGGTTATCAAATTGGTTAGCCTGGTCAAACTCTTTCTCAGTCAAGTGTGTGTGTGTCTATATATATATATATAAAATAAATGGGTTATATTAAATTAATCTTGATGTAACTCTTTGTCAGTGCTCCACCCTATAATTACTTTTTTTTTTGTTGATAAGTAAGAGTAATTTATTAAAAAATTTAACAATAAGCTATAATAACTTTTTATTGGATTTATATGTTGAAAATTCAATTGTTGGATTAAATGTTCTGTTTATGATTAACAAGCATGCAAAATATTGTGTCAATTGGATCTTATTTACCATCCAATTGATGCTAGCTAATTTGTTGAGGATTCATAGGCAGCCCAAGATTTTTGGGACTAAGGCTTTGTTGTTATTGTTGGATCTAATTTTCTATCCAATCCATAAACTCATGTTTTGTGTATGATTTTAATGACAAAAAATTAAAATTTAATCTAATATATATATTTTAGATGAGATAGTTATTGATCTATGATGATCATTTTGATATTTTGCAAGCTGAAAGATTTAAGGAGACAATGTAATCCAACGGTGGATTTGACAAAAGCACATCCAACAAACGAGAAAAAGTTACGGGGTATAACATTGACAAAAGCTATACCGGCCTTTTTTAGCATCTAGAATCTTTTCCTTAGTTCAAGATCCCTATTACTTTATTGGTATCAAAGAATTAATAGTTTTGTTCTGCCCAAAATAGGAATGGACTAGGGTTATGAACTTATATATTATAATCTGATGTGTGTGTGTGTGTATATATATATCAGGTTTGCATTATAAACAAATGTCATTCATAATTTATTTTTCCTCTTTTTTATTTTTTGGGGGGGGGCGTTGTTGTAATTGAAACTTTAATTACAAATAATGCCTTTTGTTTGTAGGATGGAATGCTTAAGCACAAAGGCACTAAGAAGAGCCTTAGCTATGTCGGGTCCCACAGACCTCCTGCTAAGTATTAAGAAGAGCCTAAACTATGTCGAATCCCCTAGGATCTCTTGCTAAGAAGAGCCTTAGCTATGTCGGGTCCCACAAACCTTCTGCTAAGTGCTAAGAAGAGCCTTCGCTATGTCGGGTTCCTCAGACCTCCCGCTAAGTTCTAAGAAGAGTCTTAGCTACGTCGGATCCTCTTGGATCTCCTGCTAAGAAGAGCCTTAGCTATCTCGGGTCCCTCAGACCTCCTACTAAGTGCTAAGAAGAGCCTTAGCTATGTCGGATCCCCTCGGGTCTCCTGCTAAGAAGAGCCTTAACTATGTCGGGTCCCATAGACCTCCTGCTAAGTGCTAAGAAGAGCCTTAGCTATGTCGGATCCTCTCGGATCTCTTGCTAAGAAGAGCCTTAGCTATGTCGGGTCCTACAGACCTCCTGCTAAGTGCTAAGAAGAGCCTTAGCTATGTTGGATCCCCTCAGATCTCCTGCTAAGAAGAGTCTTAGCTATGTCGGGTCCCACAGACCTCCTGCTAAATGCTAAGAAGAGCCTTAGCTATGTCGGATCCCCTCGGATCTCTTGCTAAGAAGAGCTTTAGCTATGTCGGGTCCCTCAGACCTCTTGCTAAGTACTAAGAAAAGCCTTAGCTATGTCGGATCCCCTTGGATCTCCTGCTAAGAAGAGCCTTAGCTATGTCGGGTCCCTCAGACCTCCTACTAAGTGCTAAGAAGAGCCTTAGCTATGTCGGATCCCCTCGGGTCTCCTGCTAAGAAGTGCCTTAGCTATGTCGGGTCCCTCAGGCCTCCTGTTAAGTGCTAAGAAGAGCCTTAGCTATGTTGGATCCCCTCGGATCTCCTGCTAAGAAGAGCCTTAACTATGTCTGGTCCCATAGACCTGCTGCTAAGTGCTAAGAAGAGTCTTAGTTATGTCGGATCCCCTCGAATATCCTGCTAAAAAGAGCCTTAGCTATGTCGGGTCTCTCAGACCTCCTGTTAAGTGCTAAGAAGGGCCCTAGCTATGTCGGATCCCCTCGGATCTCCTGCTAAATGTTAGACAGAACCAAGGTCTTGCATGGTCCTCGGACTCAAACCTATGGGGAAACTAGCTACTTCAAGAAGATCTAAGTACTAGACAGAACCAAGGTTTATAGACAAACGAATAGGATTTCTGTCGAGAGGGAGAGACGTGAGGGAGAGAGACGTGTGTGAGATAAACAAATAGAATTCCGAATTTTTTGATAGATGATAGAGTTTTTACGTAACTTAAAAATTATCCATAAATCAACTTGATTTGAGAAAATATATCTAAAGAATTAAATTTGATAAGATAAAATTAATTAAACTTTTGTGTCTATCTAAAGAATTGATAAAGCCGTGGAGGAAAAATTGATAAGATAAAATTATATATACCCACTTTTATATTAGAAATTTTTTATGGTAAGAAATTAGATTTCTAATCAACTTAGGAATAAAAGAGAAAAAATATAACTTTGTTATTTTTTGAAGGAACAAGATGTAAAAATTTCATAAAGTTGATATGAAAAAAAAAGTTTACCTCTCAAATACGACAAAATAATAATAATAAAAAGAAGAAGTTGATACGAAAAATAATGTTTAAGTAAAATCAAATATGAAACATTTATAATAAAAAAAAAGTGTTAAAACAACAGAGAAGTTCATCTTAAAAAAATTACTTCAATTTATAATTTAGTGCAACCACAGATTTTCAATTCAATTTTTAATTAAAGAGAGAATTATCGATATGAACAAAATCCTGGCTACAAAAGAAAATTTTCTCATTAAAAAATCTTTTACGAAAAATTTGATAACAACAATTCAATAAATAATATATATTTTAAATGATGTGGAAATATATTAAACAACAATTCATCTGCACCACAAATGCCATGATGAAATCTCAAAATCAAAGGTTTTTTTTTTTTTTTTGAGAAACTAAAATCAAAGGTTAATAACTCTGATTATACAAGCTCTTCTCCATGATGTATTTATGACTTTTTCTTATTAATGAAGTTTCTGTTTGGTAATTATCACCCAAAAAAAAAATCAAAGGTTAATAACTCTGATTGTACTATGCCGAAATGAATTTAAGTTAGTAATCCAATTGGTTTGACACACAGATGCCATAATCTATTAGTAGTCTTTTGTTTTGTAAAAGACATAAATTTTATACAAAGTTATTGGCTATTGCACGACAGGACTTGTTCTGTATGAAAGAGGAAATATTAATCAACGATCAGAACAAATAACTGAATAAGTAGTAAAATTATTGTTACGTAAAAAAAAAAATAGTTGCTAACTCGTGCAAAATACCAAATAGTTAGCAAAGATTAAATATTTTTCACTTGTTTGTTTTTAAAAATAATAGAAAAAAAAAATCTTCACATTGCTCAATGTAAGAATTAGTTAAAGACGAATTAAAAAATCTTCACTTTATTCCTGGATCCGTCCCTAAACGAATCACAACCTCTAAATTTTTGACTGTACGGCAAGGCCATCTCATCTTACTACTTATCAAAACACTTTCAAGTCATCTGATCTTACTACTTATTAAAAAAACTTACGTACATGACTTATCTATATATATTTATATCTATATCTACATCTATATCTATATAATAATAATTAATAGCTGAAACATTTGACTTTTTGTTGACTACACTTAGCCGAAACGTTTAACTTTTTGTTGACCACTCATCTTTGCATCATGTGGCTACAATTTTCTAATTCATTAGATACAACGTTCTTCATCTTAAAAGTTTCTCAAAAAAAAAAAAAAAAATTAAGTTCCTCTCAAAGAAAAAAAAAATACAATGTTTTGAACTGTTGGGTAGCCGTTACAAACCCGTTTCATATTCCTACCCATAAAAGACCATAAAAAAAAAAATCAAACACTACTTTCTCAAAAAAAAAAATGATCTCCCTCCCTATACGCTCCTCTCTCGCTTTCTCTCTCTCACTCTCTTCTAAAATGTATTTCCTATGCACAATTTTGAAACAATTTCTCTCTATTTGGTTGAAAAACTCAGAAAACAAAAATAAAAAAACAAAAATTCTGATTTTATATACAAAAATTTTGAATTTCTATTTCTAAAACCCGATTAAAAAAAAAAAAAAAAAAAAAACATAAAATCTGACCATCTCCTTCATCATGCCTCCCCAAATTTGACAATCTCCTTCAAAATCTTTCCTCATTGCGCCATCATATTTTTTATTCTAGTGACCATTAGATTGAATGAAAGGGATGACCAGCAAATGATAGCAAGGCTAAACAGATTCGAGATTCTCGATCAGATGGGCGGATAGGCATGCCCAACCTAGCCCACATATGGATTTGCTCGAAGTCACGCTCAACCTAGATTTTTATGAAGTTTTTGAGGTGAATGGTTTAATTGTCTATACCCATGTAGGAAAATCTTTGTCTAATTGTTTACCCCCATGTCTATGCATCTCTTGGATATGAGTTTTAGATCAGTTTATTGTTTTAGTATGTGTAAGTAATGTAATTTTCAAAATGTATCCTTATGATTGCACATACAAACATAGATGATTTTGAAAGAATTGGAAATAGCATTTTTTTTGTTTTTTTGTTTTTGGCTTTGGAACTGTAACTATTGTGTTGTCTGTTTCGACTATACTCTTGATTAGAGTCGGTTATTGTTATTTGACTATGTTTTGGAGGTATTATGGTATTCTATTATTGTTGAAATTCTAGGTAGTTCTTTTGACAGCAATGTAGTTCTTTGATCACATTATATGTAGGGAATGGTTGCAATAATATGATCATTAGTTCAGATAAAAAATAATAGCAAAATTCTAAACAATTTAATTTATATGAAAAGCTAACAAAAGTAAAATTCAATTTTGATTTTTTTTTTTTTTTTTGGAGAAAGAATTCAATTTTGATTTTAATTGAATTTTATCTAAACTTTGGATTAAAAAAGTGTATATATATATATATATATATATACACTCATAACCTAGTTAGTAATGGACTGTATATAGTTATGGTATATTACATAAATGACTTATAAATTGAATTGTTTTTAGTTATACATAAAAAGGCTCATAAATATAAAATCATTCAAACTCTCTTTCTCTAATTTTATACATATAGTTAGATATATGATTATGTTTTTTATAATTTATTTATATTAGTCTCCTCATTTTCTACACTTAATTAACTCATTTGGCACTAAAATTTTAAAACTTAGATTAGATGGGACACGTAGTGCAAAATTAGACTTTAATTAGATTACAATTTGAAATCTAATTGGATTTTTTTTCAGCTTTGCATTACAATTTGAAATCTAATTAGATTTTCTTTCAGCTTTGCATATATATATATTATATATATATATATATGATAGCCATGGTTTTTTCTGTCAGATAAACACAATTATTTGATTAGTAGATTTTACACTCCAACAGATTTTTACTCCCTCTTCAAACATTTGTTGTTAAAATATATTTAGATATATTAGTATTTTTATATATTTTAATCTGGGAAAAGAAAAGTACTATTGAGGGCTTTCGATCCTACAAGCTGTGTAGGCTTTTAAGGATAATCAGTGCAGGTGGTTTGGTTGTTGTATCCCGGGGGCAACACGCACAATGTTTTAGTCTACTACAACGGAAACCTCATAGATGCGTATATCTATATCATCTGAAGACAGTGACATGGTCCACGCCTCATATATATTCGTGTTTAACATGTTTAACCCGTTTGACTCGATTAGCTTGTAAAGATAATATTACCATTTTACCTTTATAACCTAGGTATATAAGCTTAGCTATAATCTATTCTCCTCCCTCAGAACCAGACCTCACGCCTCTCTGTCTTGTGCCTTTTCATTTTCATCATCATTCATTACTCTCTGTCTCCAGCTCTTCTTTTTCTCCTTAAAAATCCAACCGCTCCTCTTTCGTTTACACTTCTATAGATACAGATACAGATTGAATCTATACTATAAAATCGAAACCCTAGCCTTCCCATGTCTTTTCTACTCTTTCTTCACCTTAAAACCCTATCCGACCCCTCTAATTTCTTTTCTCCTCAAAACCGTGGCTGCCCTCTCTGCTCTCTGTTCTCCTTCACGACTTCACAGACATAAGAAACTCAGTTGGAGCTCTACTTGGATGAACCAGGAGTAGATAGGAATGCAAAACTAGACATACTTGCTTTTTGGAAGGGAAATGAATTTTAGTATCCAAAACTTGCTGCTATGGCTTGTGATAATTTGAGCACTCCTATTTCTACTGTTGCTTCAGAATCTACTTTTAGTGTTGGGGGACGAGTCATTGATCAATTCAGGAGTGCACTTAAACCTGATGTTGTGGAGGCATTGGTTTGTAGCAAAGAATGGTTATATGCAGTTATAGGTAATGTATTTTTTATTTACATGTTGGCTGAATGAGTTCTAAGTTTTATGATAATTTTTTAAAAAGAAAACTCTAATTATAGGATAGATATGGGATCTAGATATAAATGGGAAACTTTGGCTCATATTTATACTCATTTGATATGGATTTAAGTTAGTTTTATTGTGGTGAGATGATTCACCTGATTGTGCTTTAGTGCAAACAGCTTTCCATACTGTTATCTTTAAAAGTTAAATTTCATTTTGATGATAGATCTAGTAGAATGCTTCCTTTTCCCTGTCAACGTTCTACTCCACTGCCCATTTTATGGTCTGATTGACATTGTGGTCCAATCTCTAGTGAACTTACAGATCAAGGAAAGAAGGAATTTTGGTCTCAAGAGGAAAAACAATTAATTGACTTTTTCTTCTATGTTCATATTAAAGGAAAATGTTATTGATAATGCCCCTTTCTCTGGTCTTATATAACAGCAAGTTAGAGAAAACTACTAGAAATTTGTGTTGGGTCCTAATATGTTTTAATTTTGTTTTGTTTTTCTGTAATTTAGTATACGATATGATACCTTCACTTCCATAAAATGTCAAATAGTAGTATAGAATGATAAACTAAGATCTTAGTTGCCGTTGGATTTTTATTTGTAAAATTTCAGGCAAGTTTTTTATTGGTCATTCGACCTTATGGATGCTGAGATATTCTGGATTTCCCATAAAATGTTAATATTTCTTTTAAATATTAATCATGCTAAAATGCATATTCGTTTATAGATGTTGTTTTAACAGACGTGGTAGACACTACAAGTTCATTACCAATAATTACTACTATGTGAATGACTATTTTTTATTTAATTGATTCAATTGCTTGATTATCCACAGTTTTAAAATTTCTTATTTATAATGCTTTGATAAGTTTTTTAATGTTCCATTAAATTTTTTGATGTAGAACTTTCACAATCACAATTGGAAGAGCTCGCTGAAGATATAATAAACATGAATATTGATAAGGATGAGCACAAGGAAGACAGCTCTTCAATGGAACCTTCAATGGATTACACGGTCTCTTAATCAGTGATGTCTTTTACTTTTTGATATGACACTTGGATGGTTAGACTTAGAATTTGCCATCATGGATATTTTGATATACCATGTAATCATTCTGGTTTTTTAATCTCTTAATCTGTAATGTTTTTAAAGCTTTTTATATGGCACTTAGATGCCATGTAATAATTTTGGTTTTTTATTATGGAACTTTGACATATTATTGAATTTGATAGTATAGAGGATGGAACCTTTAGGACTAGTAATTTTATTTCGAAGGAATGAAAGAATATTTGCTCTTGTTATTATTTGAATTTTTATTACTTGATTTATGGTTGAATTATAATTTTAGATATATGGGAGTTGATAACAGGTTATTCGAGTTAAATATAACCTAATAATTAAACAGGTTGTTCGGGTCAGTTAGGATCCATTAATCAAATTGGTTATTAATAGGTTATTTGTGTCGATCCTAATACGATTTATTAATTAAACGGGTTAAACGTATTGTGTCAGGTTATCCGTTTAATAAACAAGTTGTATTAGGGTTGAAGAATCTTGAGCCGTTTACTAAAAGGATCAGGTTCGTGTTGACCCATGTAACATAATACTCACAGCTCAACCAAACACGAACTCGACATGCGACACAAAAAGCAGTATTCATAATGAATGAATAAAAAAATAAAATATAAAGGCCAATCTGGATTTTTTCAAGCTCATTCGGGTTGGTGGAGATCCTTTTGGAAAATTAAGGTTCCTTTGAAAGTCAGTAATTTTGTTTGGAAACTTTTGAACAATTGTCTGCCAACTTTTCATAATCTTCATGTTAGGGGTATATCCAATGGAAATCTTTGCCCAATGTGAAATGAGGAGGATGAGAGTTTAACTCATCTCTTTCTTCTTTGTCCATACACAAGGGCGTGTTGGCATGGAACCACTCTAGCCATCCATACTTCAGATTTTTCTGACTTGTCTGTTCAACATTGGCTGAAACAAATTATTTCAAGACATGATTTGAGGAATTTGGACTCTATGTCTTATTTGCAGGATGTTTTCATTACTCTTTGGGCTATTTGGAACCATCGGAACAGAGTAGTGCATCAAGGAATCATCCCTAATCCAATGGAAGTTATTCTAATTGCTCAAAATTTCTCTTGCAGGTATAAGGCCTCTCTCTCAAGTTGTCAGACCTCGAGAAGAAGAGATAGCAGCTGTTCCAACACTTGGCAGCAGCCTGCAGCAAGGAACTGGAACTTAATCGTCAAAATTGCAACAGCTAGAAGGAGGAGGCAATGTAGATATGGTATTGCATATGAAGCTCTAACTTTGCAGGGAGATAAGGTGTTTTTTGGAGTAGCAAGTACCTCTGCTACAACTTCCACTGGAGCTCTTTTGGAGGCTGTTATTGAAGCTGGATTGGCAGCCAAAGATCAAGGTTTTCAAAACGTTTTGTTCATCAGTGATAGCAAAGGACTTATGCAGACAATTAAGAAGAAATGTGCCACGGATTGGATGGACAGTACTAGGCTCGCGGACTACTGCTTCCTGAATCAGAATGGCTTGTATTGTGATCTTTTTTGGGTTCCTCATGTTATTGTGAAAGATATTTGGTCTGTTGCTAAAGTGGCAACACGTTTGCCACTTCACTATTGCTATCGGTTTCCAGTTGGTCTTTTGTAATGCTACTGTGTATTTTGTTTCTCCCTTCAGTGGTATTGGAAAAAAATATATATAAATAATAAAATATATATATAAATATATATATATATATTTATATAAAGGCGGCGCAATTAATTTAAAGGATAGAAACGAGCTGACAGATTTTTCAATTAGGATGAGTTAGTTAATAAGTTAACCACACGAGGCCTATATAAAGAGTCTCACTCACACTACGCATAGCACGATTCTTCTCTTTAACTCACTGCTTCAGTTAGATAAAACATAAAAGTACTTTCTTTCCGTCCTTTGAAAACCATCCCCACCACCATGTCCAAGCCCAAGAACTCTAAAAATGATACCATTACCATCCCCACCACCATGTCCAAGCCCAAGAACTCTAAAGATGATCAATCCAAGGTGAAGAATGCAGATGACGCTGCCTCCAAGATTGAGAAACTTCCAAAAATCAGACTTGTTATTCGAGATAAAAAAAGAAATGTTGGAAGTTGTGCAACTAATTCCAAGACTACTGACGGTGGGACGAACTCCAAGCCTGACGGACCACCTAAATTGTGCAAGACAATCTCCTCGGATAAGAAGGATGTCAACGAAATTGTCACCGAGTTGCGCCCGCGTGAAATGGGCATCCATGGTGATGGTGTGCCCCACTCTAAAGGTTATGGTTTCAAGAGTGATAGCTCCCACTCAAAGCCTTGTCTAGTAGAAAATGGCGAAAGAGAAGGTGGATTTTTTGAAGTATGTGCAGGCCACATGTGGTCTATCGGTGTATCTGTGAATGGCAAACCAAGCAGATTTTGCCACTCGTGTTACGTGTATGTTTTCATTGACAATCTTTTTAACTTGTTTTGATTTTCTTGGGGGCTCTAATAATTTATGTATGTTTTATATGGGGGTAGGTTTCATAAAGTCGAGGACTTCGATGCAGGGAGGCATAATAGCAAGAGGCAAGCTACGGTAGAGAGGGCAACGGAAACATCCAAAAATGATGCACTGGCTATTCCGACAAGGACTGGACTAAAGAAAATCTCTATGGGTCAAAGTTTGAAGGACACATCTAAAGAAGATCTCCGTGGGTCCAAGTTCAAGGGCGATGGACTTAATGAAAACGCTGACAGTGATTCTAAGCCTTGTCAGGTGGATAACTGCAATGTAGACGGTGGCTTTTACGGAGCATGCACGAGCCACAGATGGTCTTCCGATATATCTGTGAAAGGCAAACTATTGAAATTTTGTCAAACCTGTATGATGTATGTATTTCTTCTCTTTCTTTCTTTTCTATATATGGTTCAAATTAAAAGAATAAATAGGTTGGACAATCTTTTAACCTGTTTTGATTTTCTTTAAGGAATTTTTTTTTTGTACGTATGTTTGTATGGTGGTAGGTTTCAGAGTATCTCGGACTTTGATCCAGGGAGTCTGATTTGCAAGAGCCGGGCTACGGTAGAGAAGGAAACACCTGAAAAAGATGCACCAGCTATTACAACAAAGTCACCAAAATGTTATCTGGGCAGTACGGACGATGCTCTAAATTCATCTAAGCTGTTGAAACTTACAGAGGAAATGCACAGCAACATTGTTGACATGGGGACACAGCTGGTCCGTTTGGCTGAAGATACTGAAAGAATAAGACTCATCAGCATCAGCTTTGAGTGTTTGATTTGTAGCAAACATTTTAGCACAAATTCGATCAGTCACAAAATAATAGTACTTTGTTTACTCATTAACTTGTAGAATTTTGAGTTCTTCTTCTTCTAATTCCTGTTTCATTAATTCTTCAACTTTGCTTCTTAATGCAACTCTGACCTGTATACTCAAAAACATGAGTGAGAGAGAGAGGGAGAGAGAGTTATCAATTTGGATTGCCCCAAAAAAAGTTGATATTAATCGAAAAAGTATTAGAGTTATGACCTGCTCAAGAGAACATCCACATTGTCATCCAAGCATACCATAGTGATCCACAGTTATTGCTGCATCCTAAATTGAATTTTATCAAATAATTGCATCATGAGAGAATATTAAGGTTTCAAAAACACAGAATTTATGTGATGCTCAAATTTTGCACGAACAAACTAATAAGTGCTCTTTGATCATCCTGTTAACCATAAACATAAAAAGGGTAAAAGTTTGTCCAAGTAGAAAGTAAAATACAAAATCAATTATTAAAGAGGCAGATAATGATTACGTATGCCACGGAGAGCTCTTTCGACGTTAAGAGCAGAAATCCAGGACGGAGGTTCTTTTGGAGCTTCAATGGAACTTTCTGATTCTGCCTCTGTTCCAACAGTCTCATCGGGTACTTCGCTCGAGCTTCTAATGTGAAATCTGCGTGGCTTGGTTGCAAAAGCAATGGAATTTGTGAAAATGGAACCACTTATTGGCGTCTGAGTAGGGAAATCTTTTTGAGAAATGTACACTGTAGCAGTGGTGGATGACACAGCCATTTGGCTGGGGTGACCATTTTCTGTTATCTCGTGGACTCTTTTCTGGACTCGTTTGTTTGGTTGCTATTCTAGGAGTAGATAAGGCAAGGACTTCCCATCACTGAATTATTATCTGACATTCTGACTAAATTTGGACTAATGTAGCATAAGAGAAATCTTGGAAGCAAAACAATAAAAAAGAGAAAGCTTGTTCTAGTCAATTTCATTAATTTACTTTTAATGCATTAGATGATCCAATTTGAATTTCCCATGATCATCAGACTGGCCTGCAGACATGTTTATTGCACACAATACTTTGGGCCTAGTATTCTGAAAAGACTGAAATGCCCTAAATTGTCTAACACTCATAGTACAGTTCAACCCCATGCTACAACAAAAAAAAAACTCATTAATCAATCAAAGCATGTAACCCAACCCAGTAAAGCATTTGAGGCCAAACTAGTTCAGCTGTTAATTGAGATAGCTACAAGGCAGAGAATAATACTGCCAAAAGCCATGAAATTTAAATGAAATACATGGGGAATATAAATTTATAGTTTTTAGATAATAATTTTTACATTATATGTGTTTGGCTCCTGTTTTTAAGAACAATTTTCAAAATACTGGGGAAAAAAAATTGGTGTCTAGGAGGCCATTTCAAAGAATTTTTTTTTTTTTTTTAAATTTTATGAAAAGTAATGTGTAGACTAATTTCTTTTTTTATATTGATAAAACAATAGAGCTCATATACCTTTTTTTTTTTAATATATATTTATGATAATGATAAAATTTGGAGTGTGATCATTTTTTTGTGATAAAGTTAGCTCCTTAATTTAAAAGATAAAAAAGTTTAGAAAAATTAGTGGGGTTCATTGTTTTTAATTTATTTACAACTATATCATTAAAAATATTTTTTGTATCTTGAAAACATACGTGGTGTAAAGTAAATATTAAAAGGAAAAAGAAAAAGAAAAAGAAAAGATAATAATACTTGAATGAGTGTTTGTATAATTTTTCTTTTTAAATATAAAGAGGTGCAATTCTACAAAATTGATATGATGAGGTGCAATTCTACAAAATTGATATGATGAGGTGCAATTCTACAAGATTGATAGAAATAGAGGGGAGAAAATTTAGAAGTCAGGAGGTTCACCCCTACAAAGCAAATATTTAGTTCATATTGAAATTAGTATAATAAACTCAAGTAGTATTTTTTATTTTTTTTTATCTTTTTTATTATTAACATATGCATGTAAAGCTTTTTGAATACTTGATTATTCCCTTGAACATAGATGATGTTAGGGGTTAAGGGGGAGAAATTTCTAATCCCACCCCCTTAAATAATGAGATTTTTTAGCAGTTATCTAACGTCCAGATTTCATTGTTGGAAGATTAACCTTAAAACTTCATCTATTAATGATAAAGAGATTTATGGTTCAACTCCAGCTTACTCAAAAAATTGATTGGTATCTTAGCCTAATGATAAAGAGCAATCATCAGGAGTAGACTGATACTTATTCAATGTAACTTAAAATTTGTAGTGTGTGACTAGTAACCAAAGCTTAAAAAGTAATTTTACATTTCACATAATAAATGGTCTTTGTTGTCTCAAACCAAATTTTACCAACGGAGGATGAAATGGTTTTAGTTTGTGATTTTTGTTGTGTTTGGTGAGATGTAGTATAGGGGAAAGAGGTGAAATGGTTTTTTTTTTTTTTTCTTAAACGTAGATATCATTCAACAAAACAGAGAAAGCTACAACAATATACCCAACAACAGTATACACAAAAATAGCAACATCAAAGCAATGAAAAGCAAAAGCTAGCCAGTAAGCTATGATAATTAAGAGCCACAAACACTAAGAGCTGGAAAATTTCATTCTATCCTATCATATGCTTTTTGGTAACCCCTTGACAATTTTGTGCAAGGGAAAATATTCCTTGAAGATAGTGACTTTATCAAATGTCCTTTCTTATTTATTAAAATTTCCTTGTTTCTTTCTTTGTTGTTGATTTAATATAAAATTTAAGGGTTAATTTGCAATTGTAGTCTTACATTTATTAAAATTAATTTCTTTTTTTAATTTTGATGCTCATTTTTTTAAGAATATTTAATCATAATTAGTATAATTTAAAATATCATGATCACAACTGGTCAAAATCAATAAGAGTACTTAGCTAACCAATTTCGAAAGTTCAACCCCATATTTATTGAAGTAAGTTTAGGTAAATTCATTAAAATGTATGAAAAAAGCATTTAAGTACAATGAAATAATGTTGTCAAAATGAAAATGTAACACCAAAAAAAAAAAAAGAGAAGACAAAAAAAGCATCAATTAACAATGGCATAATATTGTCATAGTAGGGGGAGGGTGGGGGGGAGGGTTTTAGTACAATAGCATAATATTGTCAACAATAACAAAAATAATATTGTCTTAATTTTTGTTTTACAGGCATAAGTGCTTCTACCTAACATTCGAAACAAAATATTGGATTCTGTAAAGTTGTAATTTACAACTATGTTTTTGTTGGCTTTTATTCCGTGCCAAATTTAATTGTAATTATGTTCAATCTTATGTACCTTGTATTTCATGTGAGATTTATTTGTAAGGGTTGTGTGAGAAAGAGAGCGTGTGAAGACTCAAGGCAATTGAAGACTAAAGCTGTTTTCGCAGGTAGCTTGCGAGCAAGCTTCCCGCGAAGTGAAGCATGTGCCTTGCACATGACTGGAATGTGAAGAGTCAGGACAAGATGGAAACAGCTGGTTTTCGCGAGTGTCTCGCGGGTAAGGCCTTCCCGCAAGATACCCGCGAAACATTCTGTTTTGCCAAATTGTCATTTCTGATACACACTTTCTGTACCCACACTATATATACCCCCATTACCCACATATGTTGAGTAGTGCTTTTGAGAGAAAACCCTAGCCACAAACCTTCAGAGTTAAAGATTGTTATACCCATAATTCTCTACACAATTATTTGTGGATTTTCCTCAACTCCTACCTCTCCATTTCCATACACTTGAAAGGTTGATAGCCCAAACACTTACCACACCCTTTCAGAGTGTCAAGTGAGGTTTTGGTGTTGCTGGGAAGCATTGGAAGAAGCCAGGCTTTGGCGGATGCAATCGGGCATATTGCGGGATCCGGAAAGTTAGATAAGACACGGTTCCAAGAAGCCTTGTTGAAGTAGGAGCTTGGAGGGCTTAGATGCATTGGGTAGACTAGGTTGGAGGGTCTTTTGCTATTCGTGTATCCCAACTGATTGTCTAGTGGATCGATTACCGCTTGGAGGGCGGTGGAGAGGTTTTACGCCGAGTACTTCGGTTTCCTCTTCGATAACACATCGGCGTGTTATCTTGTATTTGCATTCTTCTTCCCTACTCTTTTACCTTTCATTTTACTGCTGTGTTATAATGATTATGGGTTAGAGTAGCTTATTTTTTTATACGCTCGCATTAACTCTATTCCGCACTTAGTTTAAGTTAGAGTAAAAACAATCGAGCCGTAATCTTTTAATTTGGGGGTCTAAACAGTTCTTGTGTTTTAACACATTTTCGAGCTTTCAGATTCAATTCCATTTCACTTAAAGTACATGTTTTTTTTTTTTTTTTTTTGGCACCATTTGAGGAAGTACAAATCTTTCTCCGAACATACAGAGATGTTATGACCAACATGTTTGCAAAGCCCAAAAGTCTTCTTTTGTTTACCTAATTCTCTTCCGCCTTTCATTTATTTTTGCTTTGGATGACTTTTGTCTCTGATAACGGAGGACTATTAATGAAAAAATCTCCATCAATCGCACTATTAACATTGGCATCAACCATTTTTTCCTTGCGTACTAAATTTTCATCATCCAACACTAGTAATTCTTTTTCACTTAATGAGGCTTCACAACACCAACTTGATGATAAATACAAGGGTGGAATATGGTAACAATCTTTGTGAAGGAATACACTAAGAATGTGACGACAAAGTATACCCCAAAATTCAATATCTTCAATGGGAAGATCAACCTAAGATTATAAATAGTAAAATAAAATAAAAAACTTTTGTATGACACATAAAGACTACAAATATTAACAAATAAAAAAAAATTATACAACAAAAGAAATCAGCGGTAAGTATTGACTTATTTGTTTAATGAGTTGGATCAAGTTTATGTGAGAACTAACAAACCCGTTTAATAAATGCATTTATATTTTCTGATCTTCCAGTTGTTGTCATTCCACCAAAAAAATGCCCACGAAGGTAACATGGTACCTAAAAGTGCTTGATTTGATATAAACCAATTAGATGCTTGTTAGTAAGCATGTCATACTTTTCCATAACTTGAGTCCATTGACCCTCAAATTCTTCACATGAGTCTAACTTGTATAACTTGTAGAACTCTATGCACCAATTTGAATATTGATTACGAAGAATTGATGTAAACCAACCACTAAATTTAGCAGTAATATGCCATATACAAAAGGCATGTTTTGTGATTGGTAATTCTTTTGATATTGCCTCCATTATCCATGGATCTTGATCCATCAAAATTGCCTTGGGTTGTTTCTTCATTAAATATGCAAAATTTTGCTAATCGAACAAAAATTTATTAGAATATGTAAACATTTCAAATGATATGTATTAATATTATTCCACTAATTAATTAAATAAAATGGAAAAATAGTTGTACAAATTTATAAGAGAAATAGTGTGCCTTCATTAACCACCGAAAAGCGTTAGTTGTTTCATTTCGAAGAAGTGCACAACCAAAGAGAATCATCTTTCCATGATTATTGACACCAACAAAAATACCAAAAGGCATATCATAAGCATTTACCTTGTAAGTAGTATAAAAAACAACATCTCTATATTTTTGGTGTCAATCATAACTATGAGGAAGCGACCAAAAAATATGCTCTAATCTTTTCTCTTCATCGGTTGTGAATGCATATTGAAACTTAGAATTCATTTCTTTAGCAACTTTACAAAATTGTAAGAGATCCATGGCATCATTCACTCCATGTTTTTTTTTCTCATTTTCACATAAATATTACGAATATCCCGTTAAAAAAAAAAGGAAGATGTCCGTGTTTCACATTTTTCTTAAATTTCATAACACGTATTATTTCTCTAAATGAAAGTCCAACTTCTTTGTATAAGAGAATGCAATTTTTATTATCTTCAGTGATAACTCGATTGGCCGGAAGAAATCGTGCTCCCGAAGGAGACAACAATTAATGATTGTGATCTACAACAAAAATAGTGACATACCATTCTCTTGGAAAAATGTCTATTGACTTTCGCAATACAATAGTTAGATGAACTTTGATGGATCCACCATTTTAAGTGGTTGTCTACCTTCCTGATAACAAAAGAAATTACGTCTTCCTATTTTTCCAATTTTTTTTCTCTGAATGGCCTTTTCGAATTGTAAACCCATTTCGATTTGCATAATTTTTATAGAAAATGAAATCTTCTTCTTCACTAAGAAAACATTGACCAACAAAAGGCTCAAATTTTCAATAACCCCCATTTCATCTAATGGACATTCATTCCAATCAATTATTTCCCCTCCACAAGTGTTATTATTTTTCCATCATTTGGGAACTCATTTAACTCAACACAATTCCTTGAAACACTTCCATGAATCTCACTTGCAATTAAATCATCATCAATTTGTGCTATATTAAAACAAGAATTAAATATAAAATCAATATCATATTATACAATAAATGAAATATGGATTACAAATAAAATAAAAATTATAGTACCTTCTTGAGGCAATTCATTTAAGTCAAAGTAATTCATTAGAACAAGTTGATGGGTCTCACTCGCAATTAAATTGTCATCCATTTGTGATACATTAAAACAAGATTAAAACAATCAACATCATATTTTAGGATAAATGAAAAAAAGATGATACAAAAAATAAAATAAAATAATAGTACATTCTTGAAGTAATTCATTTAAGTGAAAACAATTCCTTTTGACAACTTGATGAGTCTCACTTATAACTAATTTCTCATCGATTAGTGCTATATTAAAACAAGATTAAAACAATCCACATCATATTTTAGGATAAATGAAAAAAGCATGATACAAATAAAATAAAATAATAGTAAATTCTTGAATTAATTCATTTAAGTCAAAACAATTCCTTTTAACGACTTGATGAGTCTCACTTACAACTAAATTCTCATCCATTGGTGCTACAATATACAACATGTATTAACATAAAGATTAACCTCATATTAAATTTTTTTTAAAATATAAATATGAATTTAATGAAATAAAATTATTGTACCTTGTAAAATAATTGCTTAATCCTTCATTGAACATTTAAACTTTTCTTCATCTCTTCTTTTCTTTAAAGTGGGTTTGATAATGGTAAAGTGAAAGAAAGTGAGTTTGATATTGGTAAAGTGAAAGGAGATGAGAAGTAAAATATTGATAAAGTGAAATTAGATGGAAAATAAAAAGTGAAATAGAGGGAAATGTATTAAAAAGAAATTTTTGTCATATAATTATTAAAGAGAACAATTGAACCTAACGTCACGCCTGAAATAAATACCATTGAAAAGTTATACTTTTACTTATTACAAAACTTTTACAACTTTATTTTGAGTTGCTGTGAGTCTTGGTATAACGTTTTTTTTTTTTAAATAAATTTTTTTTTATATTTTATCTTATTTTATTTTGTTATGAGGTTTGACATCTCAACATGACGTAAAAATATTGTAAGATTTTATTATGGACGTAAAAGAACTCAATTTGATTTCATGTACATGGACAGAGCCACCAATCAACAGAGCAGACACGGTTTGGATGTCACCACCCTCACCAATGGACACATGATTAACGTTGACATAGAATTTACCTCTTTTTTTATTTTTTTTTTTTTCAGTCTTCCGTTTGTACTTTTTTTTTTCTTTTAAATATTTATAAGAACCCGCATATATATATATATATATATTGTTATACTGACACAACAAATTTAACAATATTTTCATAATTATGGAGGTGTCAATTTCTTATAAGTTAAAATAAAATAATAAAATATGAAACTGTGACCAACCATAAATTAAAATAAATGTTTTGTGAAAATGTTGTGACACTTGTTGGGTGAATGTGTAAAAATTACAGTACTTTTGGTTTGTTCAATATGTACTGTTCATTTTTTTTCCTCAGTCATCGATTTGTGCTATTTTTTCTATATATAAAAAGAGTGAATAGGCTCATGAATAGTGTTATGAACAATATTTTTGGTTTAGTGACATGCATTTTTTCCTTTTTTTTTTTCTTCAAGTTCACCAACTTGGTTTGAGTTTTTTTTTTAAAGGATCTTTATATATTTACTTTGTACTTGTAATGTAAGCTTACATTGTATACACACAAAAAGTAGCAAATATTATATACATTTAATAAGCTCTATAGTACACATTTGGTTTATTGAGTCTTTATCTTCCTTCTTCTTCTTTTTTTTTTTTCTTTTTTTTTTTTTTCAAGTTTTGAATAGTTGCTATATTGCTAAAAAAAAATTTTAGTCTTCCGTTTGTACTTTTTTTTTTCTTTTAAATATTTATAAGAACTCGCATATATATTGTTATACTGACACAATAAATTTCACAATTATTGAGATGTTAATTTTTTATAAGTCAAAATAAAATAATAAAATATGAAACTGTGACCAATCACAACTGAAAATAAATGTTTTGTAAAAATTTTGTGACACTTGTTGGGTGAATGTGTAAAGCTACAGTATTTTTGGTTTGTTCAATATGTACTATTCATCACTTTTTTTTGTTTTTGTTTTTTTTTTTTTTCCAGTCATCGATTTGTGCTCTTTTTTCTATATATAAAAAGAGCGAATAGACTCATGAATAGTGTTATGAATAGTATTTTTGGTTTAGTGACTTGCCTTTTTGCCTTTTTTTTCTTCTTTAAGTTCACCAACTTCGTTTGAGCTTTTTTTTTTTTTTTTTTTTTTTTTAAATTTTTTTTTATAAAACGATCTTTATATGTTTACTTTGTACTTGTAATGTAAGCTTATATTGTATACACACAAAAAGTAGCAAATATTATATACATTTAATAAGCATGAATAGTGTTATGAACAGTATTTTTGGTTTAGTGAGTTGCCTCTTTCCCTTTTTTTTTCTTTTTTTTTTTAATTTTTATTTCTTCAAGTTCACCAACTTGGTTTGAGCTTTTTTTTTTAAAATTTTTTAAAGGATCTTTATATGTTTACTTTCTACTTGTAATGTAAGCTTACATTGTATACACACAAAAAGTAGCAAATATTATATAAATTTGCAAAAAAAAAAAAAAATTGTACAAATTTTGCAAATGTGTACAACATTTGCCAATTTTTATGTGTTTACAATATAAATTTATATTGTAAGTGCAATGTATATTTCTATAAATATATATATAAAAGAGTGAATGGGAAAAGCTACAGTAATTTCGCTACAGTAGTTTTGGTTTGTTCAACTTTCACTGTTTTGCTGGCCGCTTTTTTTTTTTTTTTTTTTTGAATGCATAAAGTTGTAGTATATTTGCTATATTATTTTTGGTTTGTCCAATTCACGCTGTTTCACATTATAATAAAATATTAACATCACAAATTGGCACAATATTTTCACAATTGTTAAAGGTGTTAATTCATACTAGAACCAGTTACAACTAAAAATAAAAGTATTGTAAAAAAGAAGTGTCATATCCACAATAATTTTCACAATGCTTTCATAACAAATCAAATATGGTAAATTGTTATTGGTTCTAATTTAAACTTACCAATGAAACTATTTTTTTGCCCACCAATAACAACTTGTAGTAACCTACTATTTATGATTTGTTGTGAAAATGTTAAGACATCTTGATGTTGTCACAATATTTTCAAAAATGTTGAGCTGTCAATTCTTTACAAGTTAAAATAAAATATAACAAAATTATAAATGTATTATGAAAATGTTGCGTCATTCTGTTGTGTTTTTAGAAATTTTTTGTTGGTTGAATCAACTTTGTTGAGCCAAAATTCATTATTCCACATACAATTTTCTTGGGCTGACTTTTTGTATATTTTTTTCTTTACATACTATTTTAAGTAAAAACACATAGTTTTACACACAAAAACAAAAACAAAAACTTAGGATAAAAATATTTTTCATCCTTTATGTTTGGGGTAGTTTACAATTCTTCCTTAAACTTTAAAATCAAGCAATTTTTCCCTTAATATTTTGGAAAGAGCAAATATGCCATATTGTTATTCTCTCAGTTAAACCTTAATGAAAGTTTATGATTCTTAAAATATTTTATTGTGTAATGTCTAAATTACTCCCACTAAATTTTAACATCTTAAAAATTTTCTTTACGTATTTTGAGTTTTAAATGATAAAAATTCTTAGAAAGTTAGAATGATGATATTAGGTGTTTTATTTGTTATCTAAAGAACATTGATTTTTTAGGTTTAAATTTTCAAAACTTATAATTTATCTAATGAAAAATTCGATCACACATGCCTTTTGTTATCTTTTTTTTTTTTTTTTTTTTTTTTTTTTTTTAATTTCTTAGCAAAACTCAGTTGTTTATTGTTGGAAGATAATAATATTCATTATCATTCTTAGAAGTTTTTAGAGAATAGATATATTGTCTTTAACAAGTAGGTACTAAAAACTATTATAGTTAAATAAATATTTATATGTTAAATAGTTACCTTAACTTTGTGGTTGATCAAAATTCTTAAGTAAATGAGATTAACTTTTTACGACATCAAAATTCTTAAAATTAATGTCTCTTTTGATTAATGTAAATCTCTATATACTTTAAAAATCAAATAATTCATATCTTTGTTTTGTAATACAAATAAAATATAGAATTGACTTTAATTACTACTTTTTTTCCACGGCAAGCATGTGCCTTGCACGTGTTGCCCTAACTAGTGTGTATATATATAAATATATATATATATATATATAAATTTATATATATATGAAGGAAGTGCTAATTCCTGCTAAGAGCTAAAAGGAATGACAGGTGGGGTTGGCTGAAGAGATAGTGGCGACAGCTAGAGGTGGCACTTGTTGTTCACGGGTTCAAACCCCCTGACTTAAAATATATATATAAATATATATATATTTATTTATATTTATATATATTTGTTTACGGGTTCAAACCCCCTGACTTAAAATATATATATATATATATATATAAATATATTTTACTATTCTATATATAAAAGAAGATTCTCTTCTTTCAACTTAATTTTTATGTAGTTTAAAAATATTCTCATTAATGAAGGACAACTTCATTTAGAAATAGGGTCATAAATGTCAAATAACAAATCTTATTTTGAATTAAAAAAATAGAACTCTTAAAATTTAGAATTTTTTTCCCTTCACATTCAAAAAATAAATTATAGTTACTGCTTATCTTTAAAGTTTATTCTTTTATTTGTTTGAAAAATTAAAAAAAAAATTTAAATTATAATAAATGCAAATTATTAATCTTTACCCAAAAAAATAGAAGCGTGCTCAGAGGCTAGTGTGTGTGTATATATATATTTTATTAGTTTATTTTATGCTTAAAAATATTTTTTGCATACATTGTTTAAAATCTTGCACACCATGATCATAGATAAGTACAACCTAAAATTAAACAACAATTAGACATTTAGTGTATCATTTATGTTAGTATGTAATTGAAGAAAAAAATAGTAAAGTTAGAAATTGTTCAAATATTTGATTGGTTAAGTAGACACTTAGTGTAATATTTATAAATGAATATGGATGTGTGAGTTAATAAATAATATAGTGTCAGTGGGTTGCATTTTATCATTTAAGTTTTAAATATTTTTATAAAAATAATGACAACTACATAAAAATAAATAAATGTTATACAAACTTAACAAAATAAAATTGTCACACCTAGCCACATTGACAATAAATAATAAAAACTGATAATGAACTATCATGTAACGATTTTAAAATATGAAACTCGTAGAAGTTATAAAATTTCATATATTTACATTTTTTTTTTAATAATTTGATATATTCAATTTTTTTTAGTATTAAATTTTATTTAATTAAAATTTTTTAATGACCTCTCTAAAAAAATTCATCGAGTCACCACTACAGCTAGTGACCAAAGTAGTCTCTTTCGATGACAATCGACCACTTGTGAGAAAAAATATATTACTGTAAAAGAAATAATGTAATTGTAGCGTGGAAATGTGTTCACATCCAGCATTCATGACTTAGTCAAGTGTGGATATGTGTCCACATCCAATCATGTATAATCACAAATTAGCACAAGAATCAAACACAAGCCAACCCAAATGGCTCAAACCCTTATGAGAGGTCAAAATTGGTAACTTAGGAAGGGTTAGGGCTTGAGTTTTACTCCCACAACAAAATTTTACAATATATATTTTCAAAACAAGTTGGAAGTGTCAATTTACTATAAATAAAAATAAAAATTATAAAATAAAATGAAAGTACACCTAGACCTATTATAGTTCAAAATAAATTTGTTTTGAATATTGTAAAATTTTATCGTAATTACATACTTTTACGGGACTGATGAATCATAATCTCTAACAAAAACAAGCTCAATCACAACTACAAAGCACGGCTCTCCCAAACAGCATACAACCAATTTTTTGAGGCTATTACTAACTATTTATTTGGGAGGTGGATATTGCATATCAGCAACTGTTGAGAATTTAAGTGATTTGAAGAACTTTGAACACCTTTATTTATTTTTTAAAAAAATACAAATAAAAAAACTACGCACACAAAGATCCTGTGATAACAACCATTCTATTTTTGCTAAAAACAACAATTCTATTTTCTAACAAAGTGGTAATAACTAATATTTAATAAACTTTCGGCATAATGTTGATATTAATATATGGGAAAAGTTAACAAATTTTCTAAGGGCATAGGTTTATAAAATATTTTTAGAAAATTTTTATGTGTAAAAAAAAAAGTAATTAATTTTTTGACGGCTTTTTATATTTTCTATGAAAGTGGTGTCAAAACATTTCTAAAATGGTTTATTAACAATTGCTCTAATTCACTCTCAAAAAAAAAAAAAATTTGCTCTAATTAAGGGCATTCGCTAATGTAACCTTTAATATATTAGTGAAAGCTTAGTTAAGAATCTAAATTTAATTCTAATTACACTCCAATTTGTTGCCAAGTGTTCTCTTAATTAAGCTATAGTTTGATGCCAAGAGTGTTTAGATCTTCATTGCACTCCAATTTCATGCCAAGAGCCATTGCAATTATACTTTAATTGTGTCAACTATATTTACATACAAATTCATGTACCTAAACTAAAAAAAAAAAAAAAAAACTTAGATCTAATTTTTTTTTAAATAATATAAATACATATAGTTTATATTACTTATGAGGTAGAAAAGTTTCACACACCTGTGAGTTATTTTTAAGGACAAAGTTTGACTATAAATTAACTTGGTCGTAGCTAATAACTACAACTCACACTAAAAAAGTTAATATGATTACATATTTTTAAAAGGACAAAGTTTAGCTACAAAATTGGTTGTACCATAAGGCTACAACCTTACTCAATATTTTTTTATTGGAGGTGAATTTTGCCAAATCAATCATTGGATTACATCTTTTTATATCTTTCATGCTTGCAAAATTTTTAGAAAATTAAAGATCAATAGCTATGTCATCAATAAATTTTTTAAATGGTAAGTTTTTGTAGTTTAAAATTATGCATAAAATATAAACTTATAGATCATATTGTAAATAATATCCAATTGACACAAAATTTGATATGTATATTAAGAATATAAAAAATATGCAATTAAACGGTTAGATTTTCAAAATATGTAGTAATGTTTATTTTATTGAGTAAAGTTGTAGCTTAAGGCTACAACCAATTTTGTAGCTAAATTTTGTCCTTTTTAAAATCCAACTTCAAATTGCATGTTCTTTATATCCTTAACATGCATGTCGAATTTCATGTCAATCAAATGTTGTTTATTATTCAATTCGTAGACTTATTTTTTTTATGTATACTATAAAAACATGAAATTTAATCATTTGATTGGTCCCACAGTTACTGATATTTGAAAATTTTGCAAACATGAAAGATATAGAAAGAAAATATAATCCAATAGTGGATTTGTGAAAATTCACATTTAATAAAAAGATATTGAGTAGAGTAGTAGCTACTATCTATAACCAAGTTTGTAGCCAAATTTTGTCATATTTTTAATTGCACCTTTTGAATTGTAATAAGCTTTGTCCATTCACACACTCAATTTAAATTAGACAAAATTTAGCTACAAAATTGGTTGTATTAGAGGTGAATTTTGACAAATTTACCATTGGATTATATTTTCTTCTTATATTTTTCATGTTTGAAAATTTTCTATAAAATTAAAGATCAATAGCTATGTTATTAAAGAATTATTTAAATTGCAAGTTTTTGTAGTTTAAAATTATGCATAAAATATAAACTTATAAATCATATAGTAAATAATATCCGGTTGGCATAAAATTTGACATGTGTATTAAGAGCGTAAAAAATATGCTATTCAATGGTTAGATTTTCAAAATATGTAGTAATTATAATGATATTAAGTAAGGTTGTAACTCTAGGCTATATTTAATTTTGTAAATAAACATTGTCCATTTATATTTGGGCTTAACTTATACTTGGAATTTATTCTATTTTTTTTATAGAGAGGAGTGGGATGCTGCTGGATTATAAGCCCATTGGTCTCACAAATTTATTCTACCTATCGAAGAAGGTATTCTGACAGATTCGAGCCTCTTATTTGATCCAGCAGCCCAAAGATGCCTAAATCAAACTGTGGAACTTGGACCAACTCAAGTCAATCTTTGATCACCCTTAAAAAAAAAAAGAGTCAACCTTTGATCTGAAAGAACCGTTTGTTTTTCTATTATTTTTTTGGTAGCGCAAACACCAATATAGTTCCAACTTCCAACGAAGGGGGAAAAAATAAAAAACAAAACAAAAAACCAGCATACGCTTAATTAATACGAGAACTGTTTATAAATAATAATACAAAAATTTAATACAAAAACTTCTATAGCAGATATAAGTGATTGCGCAAGAGAAAATTATTTCATTTAAAATTTTTTAATGAATAAATTTTTATTATTTTTGGATAAAATTAGTTGATTGAACTTAATTTCTTTTAAAAATTTTGCTATTAGTAATTTTTGTTGTTGAACTAATTTTTTTGAGCTTGTTAATTTTGTTTTAGATTTTAGATTTATAAATTTTTTTTTTATAGTTTCTAATAAAGATCATTTATATTGCTAAGAGATCAAGTGTAATTTTATTGAACTAAATTACTAAATTTTAGATTTTAGATCTATAATTTTTTTTATAGCCTTTAAAAGATCACTAATATTGTAAAAAGTCAAGTGTAACATATAGTATATTAAAAAAAAAGATGGTACAAAAATAAATAAAATAACATAATATAACTACTTTAAAATTTTATTTTATTTTATTATTTTTTATGGCCTTTAAAAAATTTGGGGACACTCCGTCTGTGATCTACAATATGTTACACGCTAGGATATAATATAAATATTCTATATACAAAAACAGTATGTTAGAGCATTTGCACCAGTTTGTGAAGGGTCATCTACCAATCATAATTGACTACTTCAAAAATTTGTGTTTGTAGAAAAAACTATAGTAATTGTAGCGATAAATGTGAAGTCTACTTTCATTCTCTATTCTCAATTTCCTATTCTCATTGTAGAAAAACTATTGCTTAAAGCATTCCAAAATCGTAATCCTACATTCAGGATACGGTCAAATGTGGAGAGGTGTCCACATTAGATCATGTCCAGTTAACACAATTATTAAACATGTCAGAACGCTCGAAACTTTAAGACTATTCAAAATTTGTAACTTTGGGAAGGCTAGGACTCTTGAATCTTGAGTTCTATCCCACAACATAATATCACAAGAAGTTAAAGTGTCAACCCACCATAAATCAAAGTAAATTAAAGGAAAAAAAAAAGGCAAAATCCACCCTCTTAATTTTATTAGAATTCGTTTAAGGTTTCTAACTTCATTTTTGTGCAATTGAGTTCTCTAAATTTCAAAATTATTCAATCAAGATCTTCGGTTATAATTTGTTACATTCCTTCATTAAAAACACCCAAAACGGCACCATTTTGGTTCTTTCTAATATTTTAATAAATAAAATAATAATTTTATTCTTAATCTAAAATATAAAAATAAAAACCCAAAAAAAAAAAAGACTTTGTTTTGTTGCCGTTGTAACTAAAAGTGGAACCTATCTTAGAGAGAACAATGGAGTTTCTGGCAAAGACTAACCATTTGGGTCATCATAGAACCTCTGAAAGTGTTAAAAAATAAGAGATTTATGCCATGTGTTGAGTAAGTTGATTTCTGCTGCCCACCCTGGCCTCAAGTCACCCTATCGACTCTCCTTTGCTCCAACCATTGAATAGTAACTCTCTCTCTCTCTCTCTCATTGGATATAAGGATGTAATTGTTGCTGTTTTTTTTTTTTTTTTTTTGGGTTAACTGTTGCTCTGTTTGTAATTTAGATACTAGATCTTTTCTGAAAAAAGTTTGGAAGATTGTCAAGATACTAGATATTGATGATACGGTGCTTCTGTTTGTTATCAGTTGTAGAACTTTGGGGCGATTTTAGTTACAACGGAAACAACATCAATATCTAGTATTGATATTGAGGGCATCTACAATAAAATTTGGTGCCTCAAGGACTCTGCTGGAAATTGGATGCACTCCCCAACTGATATCCATGATCAGATTCTTTCCTACTTCACCTCCTTATACACCTTAGAGGCATTGTGTGCCCATTGGAACCACATCCCCCCGCCCCACTTCCCCTCCATCCTAGAAAGCCTTCTTGATCTCTCTGACATTGAAATTAAAGAGGCTATTTTCTCCTTCAAGCCCCTAAAGGCTCTTGGCCCAGATGGCTTCCATCCGGTGTTCTTCCAAAAATATTGGAACATTGTTGGCAGATTCGTTACCTCCTTCTTAAAGCAAATTTTCAGAACCCACAAGATTCCGGAGGACTTGAATGCCACACTCCTCTGCCTCATCCCTAAAACCTCAAAACCAAAAATTGCCCACCAACTCCGGCCCATCGGCTTATGCAACACCCTCTACAAAGCCATCACAAAAATCCTTGTCCGTTGCCCCAAGCACCATCTTAACGGCCTTATCCATCATTTCTAAACTTCCTCGACAATTTACTCAGCCAACGTTTACCATGTATAATGGTAGGACAGACCCTGTGGAGCATGTCAGCAACTTCAACCAAAGAATGGCTGTTCACTCAAAGAATGAATCCTTGATGTGCAAGGTGTTTCCATCTAGCCTGGGGCCGGTGGCGATGAGATGGGTTGATGGGTTGAAGGAAGGTTCGATTAACTCCTTTAAAGAGCTTACTAGAGCATTTGGGGCTCGCTTTGTTACTTGCAGTAGGGTTCCTCGGCCATTAGATTCTCTGTTGTCCATGACCATGCGAGAGGGAGAAACCCTGAAGACGTATTCTGATAGGTACGGGGAAATTTTTAATGAGATAGATGTGAATTTTAATGATGTGGCTATAAGGACTTTCAAGGTCGGCCTGCTTGCCGAGCATGATTTGAAGAAGTCTTTGACGAGGAAGCCTGTTAAGAGTATACGCTAGCTCATGGATTGTATTGATGAGTACAAATGGGTAGAAGAGGGCCAACAACAAGGAAAGGGGAAAGCCAAGGTAGTTCCTCAGGATCGAAGAGATTTCAGGTCGAAGAGGTACAGTAACAATCGACCTAGGAGAGATTTTGCCGGGCACTCTGGGTCTGCTACTGCCCAAGTAGTCAGCACTGTGTTCAGGGAGCCTGTACACCAAATTTTGGAGAAAGTAAAAAATGAGCCATACTTCAGGTGGCCCAATAAGATGGGTGAAGACCCTACAAAGCGTAATCAAAGTCTTCATTGTCAGTACCACTAGGATCGAGGACACACTACAGAAGAGTGTAGTACTTTATGGAATCATCTGAAGCAGTTGGTTAAGATTAGGAAGTTAAAACAATTCTTGTATCATCCCAGTGGACAGGGTAGTCAGGCAGGGTCGGGAGCTCAGAAATATGCTTATTCAAGACCACCTTTGGGGACAATCGGTGTTATTCTTGTTGCCCCAAGTAGGACTGGTTCTCATCCATCTAGGGTGATGTCTATAGATCGGCCATTTGCAGAGGTCCTGAATCTTGGCCCTAAGAGGAGTAGAATGGAAGTTCGACCAGCCTTGAGCTTTTTCGATGAGGATAAGGTGGGAACCTTGCAGCCACATAATGATGCCTTAGTGGTTACCCTCAGGATTGGAGGGTATGATGTGAAGAGGGTTTTGGTAGATCAAGGCAGTGGTGTAGAGATCATGTACCCTAATCTATTTAAGGGGCTGAAGCTGAAGCCTGAGGGCCTGGCCTGTTATGACTCTCCTCTAATAGGGTTTGATGGGAAAATAGTCTTTCCGAATGGCCAAATCAGATTACCTGTTCAGGAAGGGTCGGAAGTCGTGGAAGTGAACTTCATTGTGGTAGATGCCTACTCCCTCTACACTGCTATTGTGGCAAGACTTTGGCTTCATGCCATAGGGGCTGTTTCTTCCACCTTACACTTGAAGGTGAAGTATCCATCAGGGGATCAAGTCGAGGAGCTGATTGGAAGTCAATCTATGGCCAGATAGTGTTTAGTGGCTGCAATTAGGCATCAGACTGGAGGTGAGTTCTCGGCCTCTACAGAGAGGGATTTATATCAATCAAGGAGAATAGTCTTGTCCACAGATGTGATGGAGAAGGGGCAGAGTGTAAAGAATTGGAAAAAAATGTTATTGATGATGACGAGGAGAAGTTTTTCCAAAAAGGAGTGTAATTACCTCTTCGGGAGAAGGAAGAATTGGGTGTCTTTCTCAGGTAGAATGTTGACGTGTTTGCGTGGAGTGCTTATGAAGCTTTTGGGGTGGATCCAAATTTTATTTGCCATCACTTAAATGTTAATCCATTCATTGCTCCTAAAAAGCAAACACCTCAGCGCTCTTCTAAGGAACATTTTGATGCTGTCAAGGAGGAGGTGATCAAACTTAAGCGGGCAGGGGCAATAAAAGAGGTGTTTTACCTTGAATGGTTGGCTAATACAGTGGTGGTAAAGAAGAAGAGTGGGAAGTGGTGAGTATGTGTAAACTTCACTGATTTGAACAAAACTTGCCCAAAAGACCCCTTCCCGATGCCTCGGATAGACCAATTGGTGGATGCAACTGTGGGTCATCCTCAGTTGAGCTTTTTGGATGTCTTTCAATGGTATCATCAAATTCTGTCAGCTTTGGATGATCAGGAGAAGACTGTTTTTGTTACGTCCACTGGGAATTACCACTACAAAGTGATGCTCTTTGGACTGAAGAATGCAGGATCTATATATCAGAGGATGATGACTAGGATGTTCGAGCCTCAACTCGGCAAAAACATTGAAGTCTACATAGATGATATGGTGGTGAAGAGCAAAGTAGAGTCCGAGCATGTGAATGACCTCAGAAGTATTTTTGAAATACTGAGAAAGCATAAACTACGCTTTAATGCTTCTAAGTGTTCTTTTGACGTTAGTTCGGGCAAATTTCTAGGTTATATGGTCACTCATCGTGGAATTGAAGTCAACCCAGATCAAATTAAGGCAATTAACAACCTGCAGCCTCCTCGGAATCCCAAAGAAGTACAGAAGTTGATAGGAATGATTGCTACCCTGAACCGATTCATCTCTCGGTCAGTAGATAGGTGCATGCCTTTCTTCCAGTTGTTGCACAAGTGGAAGGGATTTGAGTGGATCAAAGAGTGTGCCTTGGCCTTTTAGCAGTTAAAGGAATATCTTTTTCGGCCACCCATTATGTCCAGGCCTGAAGAGGAAGAAGTTCTTTTTGCCTATATTGTTATAGTCTCTCATGCGGTGAGCTTAGTACTGATAAGGGTGGACAATGGAGTACAACAGCCAGTTTATTATGTGAGCAAGTCTTTGCACGAGGCAGATGTTCGTTATCTACCCTTGGAGAAGGCTATCTTAGCAGTAGTACATGCTACACGAGAACTCCCTCATTACTTCCAAGCTCATACAGTTGTGGTTTTAACCCAACTTCCTTTTCAATCACTACTTCGGAAAGCTGATTACACATGGAGAATAGCCAAATGGGGAACAATATTAGGGGCTTTTGACATCAAGTATATGCCTTGGACCTCTATTAAGGGTCAAGTTCTTGCAGATTTGGTAGTTGAATTTACTGAATCTCCACTGGAAATGGGGGGTGAGAAGCAGAACTTAGGAGGAAAACAGGTTGGAACAATCTCCTTACAGGGGCCCTTATCTTGGAAATTGTACGTTGATGGTGTAGTTAACCAAAGAGGATCTGGAGTAGGGTTAGTAGTGATGTCCCCAGAAAAAAATTATTGTTGAGAAATCCCTAAGGCTAGGTTTCTCGGCCACGAATAATGAGGCTAAGTATGAAGCTTTGTTGGTAGGGATGGCCATGGTCCAGAAAATGGGAGGGAAGGCAGTAGATGTGTTCTCGGATTCGAGGTTAGTTGTGGGCCAGGTAAATGGAGAGTTGGAATCTAGGGATTTGAGAATGTAAGAGTATTTGAGCTAGGCTAGGCACTTGCAATTAGACTTTGAATCTTTCACTTTGCAGCAAATTCTGAGGAGCAGGAATACACATGCTGACTCTCTGGCTACTTTGGCAACTTTCTCGGCGCTAGGTTTACCTTAGGTTATACTGGTTGAAGATTTGTATAAGCCCACTGAGGTGAAGAAGGTGAATGTCCAGATTCATTAGATTAGAGTAGGGCCTAGTTAGATAGATTCCATAGTTCTGTTCCTCAAGGAAGGTACTTTGCCCGAGGAAAAGGGAGAGACAGATAAAGTACGAAGGAAAGCTCCTCGTTTTTGGTTGTCCGAGGAGCAGAAGTTGTACAAATGTTCTTTTTTTGGACCATACTTGTTATGTGTCCACCCCGAAGCAGTGGAGCCACTCTTGGAGGAATTACATGAGGGAATTTGTGGAAGCCATATAGGGGGCAGATCACTATTGCACAAGGCCCTCACTCAGGAGTATTGGTGGCAAAGTATGCAGAAAGAGGCACAGGAGTATGTGAAGAAATGTGACCAATGTCAGAGATTTGCTCCAAACATTCATCAGCTAGGAGATGTCTTTAATCCTCTGTCTAGCCCATGGCCTTTTGCTCAATGGGGCTTGGATATTGTAGGACCATTCCCTAAGGCAGTAGGAAACAGAAGATGGCTTCTGGTCAGCACTGATTACTTTTCAAAGTGGGTGGAAGTTGAGCCACTAGCCAATATCAGGGATGTGGACGCAAAGAAGTTTGTATGGAAGAACATTGTCACTCGATTTGGGATTCCTCACACCCTTATCTCTGATAATGGGCTTCAGTTTGATAGTAAGGCTTTTAGGAGGTATTGCAGTGAATTGGGTATTTGGAACAGATACTCAACTCCAGCTTATGCATAGGGGAATGGGCAAGCCGAGGCTGTTAACAAGGTTATAGTGAATGGGCTTAAGAAGAGGTTAAATGATGCAAAGGGTAGATGGTTGGAAGAGCTACCGCATGTTCTCTAGACATATCGGACTACCCATCGTCAGTCAACTGGGGAAACACCCTTTTCAATAACTTATGGGTCCAAGGTTGTGATCCCTTTAGAGACTGATTTTCCAACGCTGAGGACGAGCTTGTTCATTCTAGATAACAATGACAACCTATTAGAAAAGAGTCTATATTTAATTGAGGAGTGAAGACAAATTGCCGTGGTTCAGTTAGCATACTATCAACAAAAGCTCAAGCAAGGCTATGACACAAGTGTGGAGTTAAGGCCATTAGTACTTGGAGACTTAGTACTAAGGAAGGTTATGGGTATTGCAAAGAACCCAGTATAGGGAAAATTGGGGCCTAACTGGGAGGGTCCATATCGTATCACTTCGGTAGCTGGTATAGGTGCTTATTTCCTAGAAGATTTAGATGAAAATGTTGTACCACGTCCTTAGAATGTAAATAACCTACGAATGTATTATTATTAATGAAAGGCAACTCTGCCATGTTTCTATTTATTACATTATGTGTTGTGTACATTATTTGTTTAAGTATTAAACAGAACCTTGGTCATGCCTGGCTACTCAGACCACATAGCTTGGGTAAATTAATACTCTTTGTTATTTGCTTAAGTATTAAACAGAACCTTAGTCATGCCTGACTCCTCGGACCACATACCTTGGGTAAATTAATACTCCTTAGCAAATATTTAGGTATTAAACAGAACCTTGGTTATGCCTGGCTCCTCGGACCACATACCTTGGGTAAATTAATACTCTTTATTATTTTTTTAAGTATTAAACAGAATCTTGGTCATGCCTGGCTCCTTGGACCATATACCTTGGGTAAATTAATACTCTTTATTATTTGTTTAAGTATTAAACATAACATTGGTCATGCCTGGCTCCTCAGACCACATACCTTGAGTAAATTAATACTCTTTGTTATTTGTTTAAGTATTAAACAGAACATTGGTCATGCATGGCTCCTCGAACCACATACCTTGGGTAAATTAATACTCTTTATTATTTGTTTAAGTATTAAACAAAACCTTGGTCATGTCTGGCTCCTCGGACCACATACCTTGGGTAAATTAATACTCTTTGTTATTTGTTTAAGTATTAAACAAAACCTTGGTCATGCTTGGCTCCTCGGACCACATACTTTGGGTAAATTAATACTCCTTAGCAAATATTCAAGTATTAAACAGAACCTAGGTCATGCCTGGCTCCTCGGACCACATACCTTGAGTAAATTAGCACTGTTCAGTATCTTTTTAGGTAGTATCTCTTTAGGTGTTAAACAGAACCTTAGCGATGTTTGGCTCCTCGGACCATGCACTATTGGTAAATTAACACCTACAACTATCTTGATTTGATACTAAGTGGATGTATGTGTGAAGACTTGGATAAGCAGATGTTTTGCCATTGTTTGAAATTGAGAAGGAAAACCTAAGGCACATCTAATCATATGAACCGCTTATCTCAAATACATAAGGTATGTTTTTGAAGTTAAATTACACTTTATTAAAGGTTGTGGACTTGGAGCAGTTAACCTATTATATTGTTGATTGCATAGAACGTAGTAGTTATACTACCACTTGTATAAATAATTGTTAAGGTTAGGGATGAAGGTATATCTTGAATTAAAGGAAATTATATATCATGCTTATGTCACTTAAGTACAGAGTGGAAAATAAATTATGTTTAATATTGCATAAACACAGGGAAGTAAAAAGAAATTTGATATTTTCCATTAAGTAAAGCTTTGGCAAAAGCAAAGTAAGTACAATTCCAGAAATGTAAACAACAATTACATAAAAAAAAAAAAAAAACTACTACAAAATGTGGCCTAGGTACTACTTGGATTGAGGAGGAGGGTTGTCTTTGGATGAAGCCTTGGCAGATTTTTCAGGTGCAGCTGCTGAAGAAGCTAACCCTTTGCCCTTAGAGCCATCCTTAGTAGGAATGGGGAAAGTTGCCAGAACTATCTCTCGGCTCTGGGAAGTCCCTTTTTCCTTAAGAGAATTCTTGGGTACAGCTGGAGGTTTCGTGACCTTGGGGCTATTTCCTTGGCCATTTCTTTCTCTTTTTTAGCTACATCAGCTTGCTGTACCTCTTTAGGAGGACTGTTGGGAGGAGGGAGAGCCTTGGCAAGTACATCCTTGCTGGGCTCTGAGTCTTTAGAGGCAGTTTCAGCTTTGGAGCTTAAGGAGCTTGACGCTCGGATGGCTGGAGGGTAGTAGACATTCTCTGCTCTCCTTAAGGCAGAGGAGGCCTTCACTCCAGCTTGGTTGAGGGTCTCGTTTCATACTTGGAGGCAGTAAGTCCTACAAACCCTAGAGACCTTAGCCTTGAGGGTTTCCTCAGTCTTTGCCATCCCGATATCGTAACCATCTTGCTTAGCTTTCTCTGCAGCTTTTTCCGCCTCTTCTAGTGTTTTCTTTAAAATCTTTATCTGTTCCCTGGCTATAGATAGCTGGTCTTCAGTCTGACGCTACGTTGACTCTCCGCCTGCTTTTCAGCCCTATGCAAGGCAGCCTCAGCACTCTTCCTCTCCCAGTCAGCCTCGGTCAGCTTTATGTTCAGCTTTTGGATTATCTTCTCAGCTAAGGAGAAGGCTTCCATAGCAGCTATCTGCCTCCCTTCCTCCTCCTTCATTTGTCTGTGAGAGTTGTTCACCAACTCCTCGGTCATATACGCAGCTTGAACAGCCTTAAAAAAAATAAATATATATGAGTAATGACAGAAAACACTAAAAATACTAAGTAAAAAAAAAGTGATACTAATAATAATAAACTAAAAATAGTTAAAAACGCTTACCAGCCCGAGGTCTCTTTTCAAGGTAAGAAACACCTCGTGTTTCTTCATGGTCCTGAGGTCAACCATGTCATCAGGCAGCAAAGGGGCTGCTCCAGGGTGTTGGCTACACACCTAGCCTTGCCTTGTTGGAAATCCCTAATAGAAGAATCCATAGGGAGGGGAGATCCGTTTAACACCAAAGGGGGGTTCCAAGCCTGAACCTCGGTGTGACGATCACGCCCCCTCTCCACAACGGATCCTTTGCTTGAGGACCTCGTTTGAACAGTCCTGGCCACTTTGGCCCCTTTCTGGGGCTCGGCTTCTCTAGCTGGAAGACCCTTTCCTTCCTCCATTACCTTCTTGCCCTTCTGGTCCCACTTTCTCTTCTTGTTAGTAGAGTCAGGCTGAGAAGCTTGGGAAGGTGGAGGAGTGGGGGGTTTGGTCTGGATGGCCACCTCGAGCGCGTTGCTCCCTGCGTGGGACTCTAAGAGCTCTAAAAGGCTTATCTTGGCTTTGCGTTGAAGCACCATTGTGTCAGGTGCACCTGGGGCTTCCTAGACACTACTTACTTGGGCTGGAGGAAGGTGGCTAAAGTCAGCAACTGGAGATTCTGGAAGTTGAGACTGATTGAAGACCTCAAACTCGTCCTCGGAGTCTGAGACTTTAACTACTTGTTCTGCTTCCTCAAGAGTTGGTTGGGAAGGAGTTGCTTCTTCTTTGTAGTGCCCTGGAGGGGCAGTTCCACTTGTTGTACACCTTTAGGAGCAGGATTGACGAGAAAGCCTAGTACTGCAATGTTGATCTGGTGCAAACAGGGGTCTCTTGCTTTAATCACGTACTTGGGTGCCTGGAAGCTGGACGATATGGGGTCGTAGCAGAGGATGAGGTGTGCTACTCTCAGCTGTCCGTTGGTGTGCACAAAGACCTCGGACTTGAGTATCCTCGTCAAATCGGGCTCGTTGACAAGATTGAAGTTCGGAATGGCAGAATACTTATCTGCAAATTCATCAAAAGCAAAAACATTGTCAGAAAACAATACGAGTAAAACAAAGCTAATTTGCAAGTAAAAATGATAGAAATGAGGATAGAAGGTGTAAGTAAGAAAAGGGATAATGTTAGAATAGAAGACCTAGACCTAAACACCCCACCTGGTTTCCCTTCTCGTGTCGGGCAATGAAGCCCATCATGCCACTCCCCTGAGATAATTAAAAAATCTTTGTCCATACTCTTGTTGGACTCAGGGAGATACGATATGAGTTTGACCGTAGGGACTCTAGTTTTCAGGTAGTACCCTTGGCGCTTGAGCTTGTGACGGTTATAAACCCAATTAACATTGTGGTGGGTAAGGTTCACATTCATCCTCTCATTAAGGGCATCTACACTACCTAAAATCCTAAACATTGTGGGGGCACATTGAGTGGGGGAGAGCCTATGAGCGATAAGATAATCCCTAGTTACTCTACCCATAGGGATTCTCATCCCCCCCTCTATAAAGGCAATCAGAGGGATTATCAGTTCTCCCTCCTGCTTGTTAGGACATATGTGATTTGATGTTAGGAACATATGTCAAAATAAAATTGGCTAATCCTTTGACAAAACGCACTTTACTTGTAATTGGGTAGATCTAGGATATGTTTAATACTTCAAAGAACAAGAGTTCAAGTCTAGTATTGAAGCCATGCAAATCTGTCCAAGAAACAAGTGAAGAAGGGTTGTTCATTAAAGCTAGACAGATTCCTGACAGATAGCTATCTATCGAGGTCTCAACAGCTGCTCGACAGATACTATCTATCAAGAATTACGAAATCAGAATTTTCAGATCTGATTTTCGGTCTATTCTGACATGTATGTGTAGGGTTTCTTTTCTCACAACCTTAGACATATATAAGACTTATTTTAAAGGCCGTCACATAAGAGAATACAAGGAGAACACATGCAAAAGGTGACCGAGTGCCTTATTCTCTTTGAAAGAAGCTACTGCGTCTTTGCGCCTTAGAGTTTTGTAACCAAGTGCTTCTTGATCTTCATTGTTGATGAAGTGAAGAACTTTGCAGCCAACAATCTTCTTCAAGTTGGTGTGCTAGTCACGTACTGGGAGCCGTGCATCATTGGTTAGTCACGTACTGGGATCCGTGCAAAAAGGGTGGCGTTCATATATTGAAGAGTTCAGAGGTTCTGAAGCGGTAGAAGGTTTCTACTGTAAATTCATCTACAGGGATTGTAGAGTCTAGGGACAAAGGTTTTGTACTAGATCTAAAACTTCTTTTTACTATAGTGGATTACTTTTTGGGAAGGTTTCCCCCCATGTTTTTTACTGTGAAACTAGTTTGTTTCATTGGTTTTCTTGGGTTATCATATCTTGTCTTATTTACTTTTCCGCTGCATTTATTTTTGACATGATATTGATGTTTATTTGTTTTAACAAGGTTTATGCATAATAAATCTAATTAACAACTTGGGTTTAAAATTTGTTAATTCTATCAATTGGGGTCTAAATTTCTCAACACTGCTTCAAGGTAAGCCATTCCTCCCGGCGACAATACCTAATGGAAACCCCAGGTGGGATGTGGTATTGAGCTTTAAAGCTCTTTACGCCCTCTAGGGTGTCTACTAAGTGAGCAAACCTACCCATATGAAAAAGGATTGGAGGTGTTAGAGAGACGAAATGAGATTAGGAGGGCCGAGGAGAAAAGGGTTCTAAATTTAAAAAGAGAAGTGCTAAGGGTGACTCACGGAAGGGAAGAAGAGCTCCTTGGACTAGTTCTTGAGAGTTAAAGATGCAAAAAGTAAAACAATTGAAAGCTTTAAGTAACATATATATGAGGGGGAAAAGTAAGCAGGATAATTCCCGCCCAAGTCCCCATAAAATTTTCCACCGTAGGATCTTCATCATATCGCAGAATGTGGGGAACATAACGCCATAAGAAATAAATGCAGACGCGTCCCGGATGCCGAAACGTCAGGAGCGTGCCTTTGGGCAGTTGAAAAGACACTTGCACAGAAAGAGATGGCGTAAGAGCTGAACAGAATAATTACTAGAATATTGAAATCCCCCTTTTTCCCGAGGAGCAAAAAAGTGAGATTTCAAGGGGCTATTGTAGGGATAAAGGGCCCAGAGATGGATATTGGGCCATGGGCCGTGTCTGAGGACATTAAGTTGTCCGAGGACAAGCAGACACTAACGAGGACATACAAATTGGTGGGCTATGGAAGAAGTCTGATCGTAAAGGATTGAGAGTGTAGTCCAAGGAGAAACACCTCCTCAGCTAAGCAGAGTAGAGGTCAAATGTTTGACCTTTCATCAAGAACAACACACCAGATGATCATACTGGTAAGGATAAGCACTAAAAGGGAATAAGACAAAGGAAAGCTGAGAAATATCTAGGGGAAAGCTGCTACCTCTGCATTGAATGCTCTGTAGCCAACTTTTTGGCCGCATTAATGTGGAGGTGATACCTGAACAGTAACATTCAGCCTTATAGCTACCCACAAAGACTTCAGGAAGGGGCTGATGAGACAAGGATCAGAACCAACAATTTGATCTACACGTGGAAGGCTGAGATGAAGTAAAGAAGGGAAATATAAAGAAGAAAAACCCCATTACAGAGGGGGATCAGAGAATCTGGAGAAGAAAGAAAAAATATTGTACACTCAAGAACTGTAATTGTCCTTAAGTCTAAGAGAAATATATAAGAACTGCTTTCCTCGGACTTTGCCGAGGATGATTTTCCTTGCCTAAAATCGTTTATTCTTATTTTCTAGCATCATTTAACCTACTGTGATTGTTGTCCAACTCATTGAAGTCCAGTTTCTATCCCACTCTCTACAAATTCATTGTACTGAGCTCTTTGGGCCTTTGTCCTTTTCATTTTTGGACTTGGGAACCAAAACGTGTCCTTAGAAAACTATAGTTTGATGCCAATTGTCTTTACATTTTCAGACTTCAGTGACTCCAATTCATGCCAATTGTCATTGCAATTATATTTTAATTTTATGTCAATTATATTTATGTACAAATTATTGCATTTAAAACTTAAAAAAAAATATTTAATTCAATTAAAAAAAATGCAATACTATGAATGTATAAATTTTTTAATTTTTTTGATTGGATGAATGTATATAGTTGATTGCTTATTAGATGGAAAAGTTTCACCAACCCTCCACACACACGTTTATATATATATATATATATATATGTATATATATATATATATATATATATACAGGGACAGAGCCAGAACTTGGAGTTAAGGGAGCAGAAGTATAAACAAAAAAAAAACAAAAAAAAAATTTGAAACTTCAAATAAACATTCATTTAATAAACCATCAATTGATTTTTAAGATATTACAATGTAATTATTTATGAAAATGGGACATTAGGATTTTCCTCAACATGAGTAGTTGGCAGTGTTGCACCACTAGTATTAGCTTCTAAATCATTTGAAACTTTTCTTTTGAAAAAATCAAATATGGTAGTTGACTTTTTCATAATTTATAAATAAAATATAATTTGAAATTATCAAGTTATTATATGGTCAATAATCTATAATCATTACACACAATAGACAAACACAATGCACATAAGCCGTTAATAAATAACCAATAAATTTTAAAGTTGCAAATAATCTCTTTAATTATTTACCTAAAAACAATCTCTTTAATTTTTTAAAAGACACTAATAGACAAAAACAAAAACAAACAAAACTACAAATCTACAATAAAATGCACAAAACTGTCAAAGCATCACATGGGCATCAGTGGCGGCTCCAGAAATATTTTTGAGGGTGGTCATTAAGAAACTTAGATTGTATAAAATATAATAAAAAGAGAACTTCATATATTGACGACAAAACACACACACATACACACACATACTCACATGCAAATACATAAAGTTTTATAATTTCCTTCTACGAATTTTCTTATTTTGAAATCGTTACAAGATAGTCTCGTTATCAATGTTGGAAACTACATCTCTTTTAAAATTTTAGTTAAATAAAATTTTTCTTGGACTTTTTATTTTATTTTATGTAGGGACCTAATATATTGCTAAGAGGACTAAAGTTTAAGGACAAAATTTGGCTACAAACTAAGTTGTAGCACAAGGCTACAACTCTCACTAAACAAATTAACATTGCTACATATTTTGCAAATCTAATTTTTGAATTGTATGTTCTCTATGTGTTTAAACACATGTCAAGTTTTATGTCAATCGGATGTTATTTACTATTCGATCATAAAATTATTTTTTATGTATAATTTTAAACTACAAAAACTCGAAATTTAAACATTTGATTGATGACATAGTTATTGATCTTTGATTTTCTTGAAATTTGCAAGTATGGAGGATATAAGAAGAAAATGTAATTAAATGGTGGATTTGTTAAAATTCACAACCAATAAAAAAAATATTGAATGGAGTTGTAGCCTTAGTTTACAACCAAGTTTTTTGCCAAATTTTATCCAAAGTTTAGTTATGTTGGGCCTAAAAAAAATTTCGGGTTGTTACAAAGCTTTTTTAAGGATAAAAAAATTATAAATTTTTAAAATTTATACATAGGTGGTCACAAAACCACCTGAACTCTATGTAGAGCCGCCAATGATGGGCATCGTGTTGTTTTACATAGTTCACAGTTGTTAGTTACTAGACTAGAGACAAGACACCACTTGACCACCATTTATTATAAAAAAAAAAAAAAAAAAAACTTTAGGCCTTATTAAAGATTGAAAGAGAAAGATCAAAGATGGAGTCAGAGTCTACCTCTCTCTCTCTCTTTGACTTTTTCTTTCTAATCTCTTCTTCTATTTTCAGATGTAGTGGAGTCTCTCAGCTTTGCCTCTCTTTCAATTTTCTTCACAACACTGTTAACACATATGATTAAATCTAAGTTAATCAAACAACTAATCAAGCACTAGAGATTCAGATATGAGAGAGAGATATAATGTTACCAGGTTTGGGCAGTGCTGATTACTACGGTGGACTGGTGGTGGCTAGTGGCGTTAGGTGTGATGCACTGATCTGCCTTTGCTTCTGCTACACTACTATTTTGCTGCAGTGCGGCTGCCCAACTCCTCAGTTTTGAGTTCTTCTGCCGTAAGTTAGATTTTGTTTTTTTAGTGGCTTAGAAATCCCTTTCTTTTTCCCTTTTATTATATGTGTGTCTTGTCGTAAGTTGGCTTAGAAATCCCCTTTTAGTTAGAATAGGCTTTGAAATTTTTTTTTTTTTTTTGCTTGTGTTTGTTTTGGAAATTTGTTTGGGCTTCATTTTTGTTGTTGGGCTAATATTTTTTTTATAACTTTTAAAAATATCAATAATATTATTGAGGGGGGGTGCAATTTTAATGAAACAAATTTCTAAAAATAATATATTATATATATACTAATTTTTTTAAAAAAAAAATCTGAGGGGCCACTTACCCCCACATCCAACAATAGCTCCGTCCCTGTATATATATTAACCATCCATTTTGGGAAATTTTTTAATAAGCAATTGAAAAAATTGTTAAAACAGTAAATTACTTTTTCGTTTTTTCATAAAAAGTTTCTTAAAATAGTTTACTAATGTATGCCCTAAGGGCACACGTTAGTAAATCTTTAAACTTGTGCATATTTATATATATATATATATATTAATTGGCTCTTTTTTTATGGCACTTGTGCGTATTCAAGGGTTATAAACCAGTTGTAATAAGTTTTGTGCTTTCCAACACACTCAATTGAATTTGGGCCGACGATATGCCCAATTTGTGAATGATTTTGTAACTTACTGTTTCTGATAATTAAAAAAGAAAAAGAATTTGGGCCTAACTTATGCTTCAAATTATTAATTTTATTTTTAAAGGAGGGATTATCAAATCTGCAACAAAGGATAGGGAGAAGGTTGCTACTGGATTGTAAGCCCATGGCCATCACAACTTCATTATGCCTATATTGACGAAGAAATTCTCAACAGATTTCGAGCCTCTAATTTGATCATGCACCCCAAATTATGCATACCTAGAGCGGACGGTGGAAGTTGGACCAACTCAACCTTTGGTCTGAAAGAACCGTTTGTTTTTCTAATTATGTATGTTTTATAATTTTATTTACGCAAACACGGACTATATAGTTTTAACAGAGCTTTATAGTTCATTCATCCAAAAAAATAACAGAGCTTTATAGTGGAAACTTTCATGGTTCAAATTGCCATCAACCAATTTTGTAAGTATCAAATTAAAAAAAAAAAAATCTATAGTTCCATAAATTTTTTTTTATAAAACCCTGCACGTACGCTTAAGCAATATGAGAACTTCTTCTACTGCGCAGGTGATACAATTTTGCTTCGCCAAAGTAAAACAATCAACGTAATCCCTTAAAGAAGATGAACACACAACAATACAATACAATACAATACAAATTTTTTTTTAAAATTTTTTATTTTGGTTCCACAGTAACTAAAATCTCATATCAATATATAATCTATAAATCTCTCTCTACACAATATATAATTACAGACACACACACGTCACATACGTGCATATATATAATACAAACAGAACTTAAACCATTGAACAATTCTTATTTTGTTAACTTACAATCACAGTACTCTTCTTTGTTAATTAAAACTCAATCCCATAGCAAAGAGCACGAGCGTTTAACCTACCTTCCAAGCATTCTTGCATGATCAAGCCACCTAAGTCTGAGTTACCTTGGGTTAAATCCACTTGAGCCATCATCTCCTTGAGTTTCCTCTTACTCATTCGCACTCTAATTCTTAAGTAACTCGATGGGACTCTTATTCCATCAGCTTGGTCCACTGGATGCACCCCTTTTTTTCGCCCAAAAAAGTTTCCCATTGCTATCCTATTTCTCTTTAGCTGTAGCTCTAGCTCTAGCTCTCTCCCTACTCTCTCGGATTGCTCTCAATCAATATATTTTATGTGGATGTGAGTGTGCTTATGTCATTTGAAAAACCGTAAACCAACACCGTAATAAATACGCATGCGGCCCACAAGAAATACATGGTTTAGCCATTAAGGTTGACGTATACCAATTTGACCAAATTCTTGCCAATCAGCGGCATAAAAATAGAGCCCATTTGGAAACCGTGTTAAAAAAAAAAAATTTGGCTTATCTTCAGTACTTTTTTAATTGGACATGTTTTTTTATTTTAAATATACAATGACAAGTAGTAGTGAGTTTTAATCTCCACATTTTATTTAGTTAGTAAGTAACGTGACAGTCTCTCATTAAAACAAATAGATATTTTAATTAAAAAAGTACAGGAAGTAAGCCACACCATAAAAAAAATGAGAACTGTAGTTTAAATATGACAATACGTATTTTTACTTATTTTTTTACCCACACTATTTTCACAAAACTTAAACAATATTACTAAAAATCTTTTATTAAACGGGCCCAAAATTTTGAGTATTTGATATGTGGTTTCTAGTACATGGTTTTTAAATTTTTTTTTTTTTTTAAATATCTAAGTTTTTAAATATATAGTTCGTAGTCTATATAAAAAAAATTATTTATATATTATTTCTCTTAAGATTACTCACAATCACAAAACCATCATCTGATTTTGTTCTTGTTAATGCATGAATGAACAACCAGTCATATTTTGTTTAATTAATTTAAAATAGGAGATAGATATTTGTAGAGATAAACAATCAGCCATTTTAAGACATATCTCATCTCATGCATTTAAAGATGGTCCCACTTTCCAAGATTGTAATTACGTAGACATTCTTCAAAATTATCATATCCGCATATATTTGTTTTGGTTTTTGGATCTTCATGTATTCAAACAGGTTCATGATGGTGATATTAAAAGATGTGAAACATGGGCCGAGTGAGGGAGACGTCACGCAATAGTTCGGGATGGGAACGGCCATGCTACTTAATAATTTGCCAAACTCATTTTGACTTCTTCTTTTCAAGCCTCTTTCTTTTTTAAAAATATTTTTACTTTTTTTTCAAAAGTGAAAATCATAACATGAGTAATGAGTAATGATTATCTCACCTAACTTATTATATATAAATATATATATATATATTTACTTTCACATTTTAAATGTGAACATTACCTTTTATTTTTAAAATGTGTATATCAACACATGTAATTGTAAATATTGTATATGAGTGTGTGAAAAAGTAGTGCGAAAGAATATAAATTCACGGTTATTTCTCATCTTTAGCTTCAGGAAATGATAATTTTTTGACAAGGTGTACTTTTATGCTTTTCCCATCTATATATGATTAACAGCAAATTTTTAAGTAGTTGCACTTGCCTACTTTTCTTCTTCTTCTTTCCAAAGTCCCTTAAAAAAAAAAATCTTTATGAAGGTGATATGCCAACATATGCACTATTATTACCATATATAATAATATAATTTAATGAAACAGCAACTTTTGTAGCAAGGTGCACAGTTTTGCTTTTTCCATCTATATATAATTAACAGATTTTTTTTTAAATTTTATTTTATTATTAGTTGCACTTGGCCGAAACTTTGCTTCTTGATCTTCTTTCTAGGGTCAAATCTCTGGCCAAACATAAAAAGTAGTGTTTCGAATCTTAGACAACCAAATCATACTATGTCGCCCATTAGGTTTGTGTTACACATAACTTCCACGACCTAGTCCCTTTGTAGATTTTAGAGGCATTACGTTTAATGTAAAACTTCTAAGTGGTTGCAAAAGGCTTCTTCTTCATTCGACCTAGAATTTTAAAATTATAGCGAACGGCCATGGTTCAAACCGATAGTGGTCGTGGGAATAGATGAAAACTATTACAAAATGAGCATAAAAATTTTATGATATTTTTCATAATTACTAACATGACTTACGTGATTAGTGTATAATAAAAGTGATATGAGTGATGAAATAATGTTAAAATAATATTGTTTTAATCCTAACAAACTTTATCAACACTTTATGGAAAAAAAAAAGATTGTGATTTTTGTTGTTATTGTTGTGTTTTTAGCATTATCCTTTTTACTCAACTTTATTTTTACAGCCTAAAATAGACATAATGAATGGTGTCTAATTTGACGTTGTACTGAGTTGAAAGCACCATCTCGTAGGAAATGATGCTTAAAACACTAATGTAATCATGGAATATAGATTCCTTTTAACCCTCTTGTCATGTACTCAAAGTCTCAAACGGTAATCTAAAGTTCTATTGTTGTTAACAAATATATTCCTGTTCACCCCGTGCTAGCTAGGTCCAGCCATCCCGAAACTATTTTCATGTATTTTTCTGATCAAAACATCATTACAAACAAAGAACATGGATTCAAAATTAACTTGAGTGTCACCGAAAGCACTAAGTGACGGTGGGGGCCTCATAATAAGGAGACTGCAATATGTATGCCTAGAGTGTTTCATAGTTCATACATATACACAATACGTTAATAAGGATTCCCATACAAATATATCAAACATGTGAAATACCAAAATCAATGAAGCTTGTGTTCCGTGTGGAATATATAGTTTTTTTTTTCCCTCAACAAAATAAAAAGGGGAAAATAAAAACTCTCAATTATTGCTAGCAGTAGCACTGAATTATATTGTAATTGCCCCATGATTTGCTAAGAATTTGGACAAGTTACCTGACCCATCTGCTCAGTGGGGTATAGTGACCCCAAGGTCGTAGGCTATGCCCTGCATATGGGCCGGAACAAGATTCTTCAGAAGTTGCTGGGAAAGGACATTATTGATTATTGCCTAATCCCCGGCTTTGGTATCTAAAGAAATGGGACAAAGGAAATTGTTGAGCTTTCATTGTCATTAGGAAGAATAACTTGAGGGACACATTTAATTTTACACTCAATTTCACAATATGTTAATGTGCGTGACTGTAAATAATTAAAACTTTTTGTCCACTTTTGTTTATATGGACTCACAATTTTTTATTCATCACTTAATATTGCATAAATTAACAAGTTGTGAAATTGAGTGTGATGTAGTATTGTTAAGATTAATCAGTATCTCCTCCTGTACTATTCTCTCCTTGTCCGATACACTGAATACAAACTCTAAACTCAATATTGGGTTTCCAGATGGGTTCATAAACGGCGTCGTGTGCCGTGAACTATTGTCTTGTCTATTGAAGCTCTTCTCTTCTGGCACACGATTACAGATCCACACATCGAAATCAATGGTAGGCCCCTCCAACCGGTAAAAGTCTAATTTATCCCTTCTTTTTAAGCGAGAGTCGCCCCAAAAAGTGGGTCCACTTTTTAAAGCAAAGACAAAAAAAAGTTGTGGACACATGATGTTGCCAATTGACCATCAACCCCATGTCCATCATGATCCACACCGGGTATGGTCAAATTCTCATCTGTCCTCCAAAATCGTTGACCAATTCACTGTACCTACAAAAGTAGAAATTCGAAGTCATATAATGAGATCACAATTTATTTTACGACAAATATGAGGCTATAGATTTTGAGTGGTAAAAAAAAAAGTTATAGGTTTATATAAAAATAATACATGATCAATTATAAGTGTCACATAAGATAGTTATAATAATGTGTAGTAAATGTTGTAGTTTTAAAATGACTCATATATCACCTTTAACTTCAACTTACACCTTATTAATACAATGGTGCATAAATGAAAACTATGATTGTAAATCATATATTTAAATACACAATATACTTCTTAATTTTTTTTCTTCTAAAAATTTAAAATAGCCTATTATAATTGGTTTATAATAAAAATAATGTCAATAATAATTCTAGATAATGTTGTATGTTTGTTGTTTTATTATATTAGTTTTCACTTGAATTAAAAGTTATTCACTCATAAATAAATAAAAAATAAAAAGTAATGTTGTATCAGTCCTAATATATTACATCAACCAAATCGATAAGTGGTCTAGCGGCAATGCTTTAGGCCTATAAAACTTTGGTCTTGGTTTGAGTCCCCTGATTCTCACTCATGGGGCCGTTGATGCCTATTTCCTATTACCATAGGTTGCCACCCTCCCTCAAATTTGTTGTGATATATTGTGATTATCAAACGGTCCATGTACCATGCATCATAGTATAGAAAAGGTGGGGCCACAACATCTTAAAAAACCCCGTGATGGACTTTTAGATTGCAAAGAAAGGGATACTTGTGTCGGCTGGTCATGGCCTCACAAGAAACCCTCAAGAAATACCCTTCTCACGGTTACCTCATAATTTATGTTCTCACAACAATCTTCTAATATTCCATGTAATGTCAGTCTTTGAGTCTTTCTTTTAGTCCATCCACCCTCTTTCTTTGGAGAAAGTATAACAAGCTTTGTTCAATTATCAATGGGGAATTGTGTGTTTAAAGGGTTTGGAGGAATGGAAGAGATGGTGAAGGTAATAACCTCAAGCGGTGGCATCATGGAACTCTACGCACCCATCACCGTAGAGTGCATAACAAACGAGTTCCCAGGCCACGCCATATTCCGAAGCCGAGACCTCTTTGCACAGCCTCTTCTCCACAACGAAGAACTCCATGTGGGACAACTATACTATCTCCTCCCTCTCAACCCGTACAAACCCAACAACACCAACGCCAAGCAATCTGACACAGCCATCAACAACAACATGTCTTCTTCTTCGTCTATCAATGTAACCACGCCGTACCGCATGTCTTCATGCGATAACCAAGGGATCATGAAGCGGTTCTCGGACCCAGAAGTTGTACCGAGGTATAATAGCAGTGGGGTGTGGAAGGTGAAGCTGGTGATTAGCCCTGAGCAGTTGTCTGAGATTTTGTCACAGGAGTCTCGCACTGAGGCGTTGATAGAGAGCGTAAGGACGGTGGCAAAGTGCGGAAATGGGGTCCCGTCGGCGGCTAACTCCGACCAGTGGAGCGTGTCCAGTAGTTGGAAGGGATCGTCGGAGAAGTATGGTTTAGATACTTAGTGCAAAAAAGACACAACTTTCATTTCTCTGCTTTTTCTAGCTTTTTTATTTATTTATTTTCCCCTTGGGTTATATTATTAGTATTACTGTTTCAGATAGTGCCATCAGCTATGCCTGTGAAAAGTAAATAAATTCTTTTCTAATGTTCATAATTGTTTCTTGAATTTAATTTTTGGTGCTTGGAAGGTAGCAACCTGATGAAGCTTTGATTATGACAAATTAATTCTGTTAGAATTATACTATCATAGTTTCTCAAGAAAAAAAAAAATTATACTATCATAGCTAGGCTCAAACCAATTATAAGAATCAATCATAATTAATTACTGATAATTACATGTAGTTAATCCTAATCATAAGAATGTATATTAACCATTGAAAAGTAGTAATGGCGTGATCTTTTAATCTGAATGTCTAACATAAGAACTAGATATTTCGTTTTGATTGTTAAGATTTATGATTTTGTTTTTACTTAAGATCTTATTTATCCAACGGTTAAAATGTTGATTTTGCCCTTTCATTGTAAAATTATGTTTTTGCCGATAATGTAAGGTTAAACAACAATTTCAAAATGGGGTATCAATTATATCCCCCTTTGCCAAATTCAAAAGTTGACCATAATTTAAAGTATATTTTAAAAATTTTAACAATTTTTGACTGAAAAATTATGTGACCATCATGTGACTACATTAAGAAGACTCATGGGCTAACAGATTTGTAACTCTGCTCATGTAATGATCATGTGATTTATTTTTATCTAAAAAAGCTAACAAAAGTTAATTACATGGGTCAATTTGGTATATATAAAAATCTCAACAGTTAAAAGGCATAATTAAAGTCCTAGAAGGTGTTTTTGCATTTTGACCTTATTTATTTATTTATTTATTATTATTATTATTATTATTTCCCAAAGTTTGTATCAATCTAAAAACACTCACACATATATATATATATATATATATATATGAATTAGGTTCAAGTTACATCTGGTGTAACTCTAAGTAATGTTACATCACTTAATAACTTGTTATTGAATTAATCTTTTGAAAATATAACCGTTGAATTACATGTTTTATATGTTCTTAACATACATACCAATTTTCATATCAATCGGATGTTATTTACCATTTGATCAATAAACTCATCTTTTATCATTATTTTAAACTACAAAAAGTTGAATTTTAACAATTGATTGATGACATGACTATTAATTTTTGATTATCTTGAAATTTTGCAAGCATGAAGAATATATAAAGATAATGTAATCTAACGGTGGATTTGTCAATATTCGCATCCAATTAAAAAATATTGAGTGGTGTAACTTTAACCCCCCTCTCTCTCTCTCTCTCTCTCTCTATATATATATATATATATATATATATATATCAATAAGAAAGCCCTAATTCTAATCATACATATAATTGAATAACAATGAAAAATGTAGGCCTAAATATGTTAAATATGAAACCTAAACTAGGCATCTTGCATAATAACTATAAATTGAAATTGTTAAGAGTCAATCATGTTATTTCACTAACAATTCTTGATGTTTTCAATGAATAGGTCATTGACTCAAATTTCCTCTCCCCAACTTTTGAATTGTCAAAAAATATATATTTAAATTAAAACTAACATGCAACATTAACAACAATCATATAATTCTCAAAATATTCAAGGAGGCTTGAACAAGACACCATAAACATAACTTTCCATCATCCAACTCATGACAAAAAAAAGTTTCAAATCAAATTTAGACGTTACGTATAGTTTGCCTAGTTACCTATTTTCTTTGCAAACTTGACTTAATTTCTAAAGTAGGAACTAGGAACTAGTTACCTATTTTCTTTGCAAGCTTGAATAATTTCTAAACAAGGAAAAATAGAAGAAGAATAATGGGAAAGAAAGAGGAAAAAATTTCAGAAAACCCCTAGTTGTACCCTCCTCTCTGAAAAAGAATCATTCTTCAGAAAATCCTCCTACATTTTTTTACAAGAAGAAGCATGCCTTCTATGAACAATTAGGATTTTATATTTTAGTCTAATGTCCAAATAAATCCCGGATGTTTTGGTTAGTTATGGTCAATTTTTAGACTTTTCTAAAATCTTTTGGACCACAAAAATCCCCCTAAATTGTAGGGAAATTATATCTAGCCAAAAAGGTCAACTCATCCCTATTTGGGGAAGATTATGTGAAAATTTCATGATTGTCAGTTTGAATTGGTGATAATAGGACTAAACCAACAATCATCATTGTGCATCATTGTTGTGATGGTTACTCCACAAGTCCAAGTTCTTGTGGGATTGGGGAGGGGGGGGTGGGGGGTGGAAGGGTGCCGGAGTTTGAGTCTTCAAAAAAAAATTTCATACACATATATACACTTGTATTATACTAGAGTAAGATTTCTATCTAAAAAATCCAGCAATTACCAGTTTTTGAAACTAAAGATTGTTGGTTAAATTGGCCACCTATGTAACGCAGGTCAACCCATGTTTTTTTGGTTAGGGAAAATCCAATTTTCCTGCAAATAGCTGTCTCCATCTATTTTAGCCTTTCAAATCTCACTTTTTCTCTTAAATAGGTTCTTCTCTTTATTTCTCAATATTTCTTCACAATATTATCTTCTACGACAACTGGAGTCCAGTGAGGGCCCTCATCTTTTCTTTTTTCCTCTTCAACTCATCATCTCTTTTCAAACCTTTGCTTTTGCTTTAGTAGTTAAAGGAGAAAAATATATGTTTCTATATTTCTTCACCAGGAAAGACATCTACGATTTCACAAAACATATAAATAATAAGAGGATTTCCTTGTTTCGTCTTCAATTTTTGGTGTACCAAAATATCCTCATATAAATTTTGAAATAACATACCCTTTAGTTTGATTTTTCCTACAAAAAAAGCAAAAAATGTTAAAATGGTAATACTATCTCATGTACAAAACGAAAAAAAAAAAAAAACCTTATTCTCACCATCCATTTTGTTAGGACATATGTGAATCATGTTAAGAACATATGCTATTTAGAATTGGCTAATCCTTTGACAAAACGCACTTTACTTGTAATTGGGTAGATCTAAGATGGGTTTAAGTCTTCAAGAATCATGTTGTTCAAGTCAAGAGTTAAAGCCATGCAAATCTGTTCAAGAAATAAGTGAAGAAGTGTTGTATTTTAAAGCTCGACATCTAGCTCGACAAATTGCATCTATTGAGGTTTAAAAAGCAGTTTTAGCCCGATGCTCGACTGCTACTCGATAGATAACCTATCTATCGAGATTTACGAAAGTCATTTTTCAGATCTGATTTCATGCATATCCATGTGTATGTGTTTAGGCTTTCTTTTCTCACAACCCTAAACATATATAAGGATTATTTTAAGGGCCGTCATAAGGTTGTTGCACTTGTTGTTGCAAGCATATTGTGATTGGAGACAATTTGCCCTAGTTCATCTTTTTCTTGAAGAAGCTACTTTTATATGTCGTAGGGTTTTGTAACCAATGAGCTTCTTGATCTTCATCGTGTGGATGAACTGAAGAACTTTGTAGCCAACATCCTTCTCAAGTTGGTGTGTTAGTCACGTACTTAGATCTGTGCATCGATTGGTTAGTCACGTACTGGGAGTCGTGCATTGAAAATGAGAGATTGTCACTGCAGAACAAGTCCAATTGTGTATTGGGGTAAGGGTTCAACTATAGGTTAGTATAAGGTACTAAGATTCATTTACTTGTAACCGCTTGTTGTGATAATAGTGGATTCCCGGGAGTGGTGACCTTAAATTCACCTAATGGGGTTTTTGCCTTAGAAGTTTTCCCCATTCGAAAACAAATCACTGTGTCAACTTTATTTTCCGCTGCATTTAATTTAGTTGGTGATTTGTTTGTGCTACCACGCATATTGCATGTTAATTAACTTAATAAATTAACTTGGCTAATTAATTGGTTAATTTATCACAAATGGTCAATACATTCTTGGCCTATCAAGTGGTATCAGAATAGGCATACTCTGATTAGGGTTAATCTTTGTTGTGTGATCCATTGACCCCTGTTTGTCATGAATAGAAGACAGTCTCTAATTATGCCTCATTTATTTGATGACATTAACTATGCATACTGGAAAGTATGCATAAGAGCTTTCTTGTAGTCATTAGATGAAAAAGTGTGGCAAGTTGTAGAGATAGGCTGGACCAAGCCAAAGGAAGTGCCAGCTGATTGGGATGATGCTAAGATCAAAGCGGCTAACTTCAATAGCAGAGCATTGAATGCTTTATTCAGTTCGGTCATGAATGAGGAGTTTAAGAATATTTCCTCTACTGAAACTGCAAAGAAAGCATGGATCATCCTCCAGACACCCTATGAAAGAACTAAGGCTGTCAAGGATTTGAAGTTTCAGAGGCTTACTACAAACTTTGAAGAGATCAAGATGGAGGAGGATGAGTCGTTCGATGAGTTCCATGCCAAGCTCAAGGACATAGTGAACTCAGCCTTTAATCTTGGGGAAACCATTCCCGAACCCGTGATTGTTAGAAAGGAGCTCAGATCTCTACTTGAGAGATTTCATACCAAGATCATCGCTATTGAGGAATCAAAGGACATTGATCAAATTCCTTTGACAGAGCTAGTTGGCAACTTGCAAACCTATGAATTGGGTTTGTCTAGGATCGGGAAATCGAGTAAGAGCAAGAGCATGGCACTGAAGGCCAAAAGTAGTGATACTGATGAGTCTTTTGATGATGAAGATTCTAAGATGAAAGCCTATATCACAAGGCAGTTCAAAAAGTTCATGAAAAATGCCAATACAAGAGGATTTGATAAAGACCGCAAGCAGTCTAGTTCGTCTCAGTTCAAAAACCAAGACAGAGGAAAGAAGGATGCTAAGGAAGGCGGTCTAAACACTGTTCCCTCTAGACCTAAGTGTTTCGGATGTCAAGGCTTTGGACATATGAAACAAGAGTGCCCAACGTATCTCAAGACCATTGGAAAAAGCAAGGCCTTTGCTGCTACCTTGAGTGACACCGAGCCTGAGGATGACTTGGATAATAAGGATGATGGAATCTTGAATGCCTTTACTGCCATTGTGAATCCTACTGAGGGGATTGATGAAGAAGTGGATGAAGAAGAGGACTTTGGAGAGTCTAAGTTTGAGAAGATGGATGAACAAGATGACATCCACATAGCCTATGCAAAATTGTACAAGGTCTTGTAAAAGCATGAGAAATTGTATAGGTTGGCCACTAAGAAGCTCAGTGATGTGGAGCTTGAATGAGAAGAAATCTTCATAAAGTTTGATGAAGCTAATCAGACTATTGGAGCACTGCGGTTTGAAAACAATTTCTTGGCTGAGAAGACCAAGAAGCTTGAGGTAGAGCTGTTCCAAGTCGGAGCTCAGTTGGAGAGAATTTCAAGTGCAAAACTTAACGAGATGCTTAGCTTCCAAAAATCTGTTTCTGATCGAACCAGTTTAGGGTATGATTTCTCTTCTCCTAATATTGCTTCTTCTAGTACTACTGTTTTTGTTTCACCTGCTAATAATGTTGAATTTGAGAATAATGATGTGAAAACTGTTTTAGCTAGTGAGAACATAGACAAGGGTAAACCTATCTTAGGAGCACCCCCTAAGCTTGATAAGAAAGAGACTAAAAACCCTAGGGCTAAGAAGGGCAATACTTAAAAATGTAAACAGAAGAAGCAACATCTCTGTCATCACTGTGGAGCGACTGGACATACTCGGCCTAAATGCTAAAAGTGGTTAGCCACTCAGTATGATCTCATCGGGAAACCAGAATAAGTTTCTATCCTCTTTTGCTTATTTTGGAGATCTTCTTAAAACCCTCATATTCCTTTCGAGCTTGAACGGTTTCAATTCTTCACTCTCACCGCCAGATCAAGAGTTCGCTAAACGGAAAGGTTCTTCCAAGATGTGGAAGAAAAAAGACTCGAAGTGATTTTGTCACTTTTCTCTCTCTCCCTCTATTTTTTGCTTGCATTACTTGTATGTTTTGCTTTCTAGTTTTGAGTCAGTCTAGTTTTATGCTTTGCTTTGTTTAACATGTTTTTGTTTGTTTGTTTTCAGTTTTGCTTTATTTTGTTTTTCTTAAAAATAAAAAAAATGAAAAATCAGAAAAATACGAAAGCAGTTGTGTTTTGTGTACATTGGTACTTGTGTACCTTGGATGGCCATTGAAACAAATTTTTCTAAACTTTGTATCTTTTGTAGTTTAGATGAGCATCTCTATGCACAATTAAGCAAGTGAGCTTTGTGGCTCGTGTTTGTGATGAGTAAGATTAAGTAATTTTTCGTACTTAACACTCATATCACTCTTTTTGACGGGAAGGACTTAAAAATTGTAAGAGAAAGGCATAAATAACCATTTCACCACTGTTGCCCTCCAATCATGAAATGTCATCTGTATGCTTCGGCATAGCAAAAGTGCAATGTTAAAAGCTTAACATAATTGAGTATTTCTTTTCTCTCTCTTATATGCCCATGCATGATATACTTAACAAAAGAAAAATATGCAAAGAACGATAAAAGCAAAAAGAATCAAAATGCTTTATATATGATTGCAAGCGTGTCTTCTAGGAGATGTGGGAGTTATAGGATGTACCTCGAAGGTGATAGTCCTCATCAAGCAGTTATGATTGTGTGAGTTAAATTGATTTTCTCATATCTCAAATCGTCATAACATGTAGACACTTATACAATCTTGCGATATTTTTTAGACACAACACGCAATATTCTTTGCTACCTTTGATACATGTGTAGATACAATGTGATTTAGCCATCACAAGGAATACATGTGTTAATGTATGCTTACTAAACTGTCTTGACTTGTTTTTGAAATATAAAATTTGTTAGACTCGTTTAGTGTGTGTGTGTGTTTTGGATCTAAATGCTTGACATTTTTTTTTTGTTGAGAGATGATTTTAAGAGCTTAAAATGTTGTTTGGATCTTTGGTTGAATAGCATGCTTGATTGCATTCATTTCTGTGTTTTTCTCTTCCTTGAAAAACTATTTTGTGCACTTCTCGACAGCTTCTCGATACCTCTCGATAGCTAAGCTATCTATCGAGCCTCTTGATCTTCTTTCTTGATAGCTGTTATCGTAATCTCGATCCATCGAAGTTTTTGAGAATTTGTCTTGATAGCTTCTCGACAAATTCTCGATCCATTGAGAAAGTTTCTGTCTGCTTGATAGATGCTAGATAGCTAATCGATCCATTGAGATCACTTTGCTGTGGACACCTCTCGACAGCACCTCGACAGCTTCATCTGTCGAGATTTAGTGCTCGATAGCTTCTCAACACTTCTTGATCCATCGAGCTTCGTGTTTCTTTATATAGCTTAGCGCGATAATTTCTCTCATTTTCTCTGATCTCTTTCGACAGTTTTTGACTCTTCACCTCCCCAAGCATTTTCCTCTCTCTCTAAACTTCTTACCCAGTGGATCTTCGGCCTAGATTGATCTTCCCATCTCTGGTATGATCTTGTTTTCACTTTTTCTTCATGCCATTCATTCATATAGACCTAGGTTTTTGTTTTTTTTTGAAAAATTTTGGGGTTTTTCAAAATTGATGAGGTTTTTGCAAAATTTTTGGGTTGGGTTTTGCTTAAATGATCCTATATGTTCATGCATTGCATCTCATTTGCATTTTCACAATGTTTCATGCATTATAGATATGTGTTATCTATGATTGAAATCTTGTGTGCTGGTAGGATTGGATTGGGCTGAGCCCATGATGTATTTATTGTTGCATGTCACATGTTCATGCTTTTTTCATGCATACATACCATTCCTTTCCTTCTTATTGATATTAATTGTGTTTGGTACTTTTATGCGTCTCTCTCTCTCTCTCTCGTTTAGTCTACTCATGGCACCTAAAAAGAGCAAGTTTACTCCGTCCAGAACCCTCTTCGTTCCGGGGCATCATCTTCTTCCTCTATTGATCCTACTCCTTCTCATGTCAGGTTCCGTGATGATAAAACCCGTAAGGACTTTTCGGAGAACTTTTCTAGACGTGGCATTCATTTGGAACGCTAGGTCGTCCTTTCAGATTTCTCGGATACTGACTTACCCACTGTCATCTACAGTAGGGGTTGGGAGTCCTTTTGTGATATCCCGATCACTTGTCCCTCCATGATCATACAGGAGTTCTACTCCAACATGCATGGATTTGATTCTTCTATACCTCGCTTTCTCACTTTTGTTCGAGGTATACGTATAGTAGTCACTCCGGAGCTTATTTTCGATGTGCTACATGTCCCGAGGGTATCACATCCTGATTACCTTAGCTGTCCTCGTCTTTGGACTGTGTCCCAAGACGAACTCATGTCTCTTTTCTGTGAGACACTCTCATCTTGGGGTGACCATCAAAACACCCCTTGCTCTGGCTTTGCAAAAGGTTTGAGGTTTCTGAATATGGTGATGACATTTGTTTTACATCCCTTGTCTCACTATAATTTGATTACTGAGCCTCGTGCTCGATTTTTGTTATCCTTCCTTGAGGGGCTTACCATAGACTTTCCTTCTCACTTCATACTCTCCTTTATAGATGTCTATAAGGATACGACGACTCGTGATAAGCTTATTTTCCCTTTTTCTATCACGCGGATTCTTCGCCACGCGTCTGTCTTCTATCCTAAGTCTCCTCACTTCTACGTGATGTGTGCCATTGACACGGTGACCGTTAGATGGAGCGAGGTCTAGCTTCGACCGAAGTGGCCACTGACTGAGACGGCGACTCCTCCGACTTCCTCCACTTCATCCACATTCGCTCCTTCTACCTCCGCGGGTGGTGTGACCCTCGAGGCAGTCATGACGCAGTTTTAGCACATAGATGCTTGCCTTGATACACTCACTACTGAGTTGTATCAGGTGAACACTTGTGTCGGTCGTATTGCACGACGACAGGCTCGCCTTGGTGGCTTTGTAGAGTCTCCTTCTCCTTCTCTCGCGGCTTCTGAGGACGAGGACGACGATGGTGACTTTGATGCTGATGAGGATAAGGATGCTAGCTCTTCCAATGATGATGAGATGATTGCTTCTTAGTAACTTACCCTTTGTCATTCGTGACAAAAGGGGGAGTAGTTTTGGGTATGAGAGTAGTCATGTACTTAGGGGGAGAGTTGGTACAGGAGATATTTTTGTTAGGGGGAGTGTTTTTGTTTTGAGGGATGTAGTGAGGACTGTTTGTATCTTTTTTTTTCTTTACTTTTTAGATACATTGTTCTTACTTTGTGATAGAAAACCTTGTACTCTCTTTGATATATATATTGAGGTTGTTATTACTTTCTTTCACCTATCTCTTCATCTGTTGTTTCTTTTCTCTCTTCATGCATATGCTTCTTATTTGTTGTATGCAATCTTTTATTTCTATTTCACACTAAGATGCCATGATGAGTTTTGTTTAAAATGTTTCAGAAATACAGGTTGTCAAAGTCTTTCTTGCCATGAACTCTCTTCTTGCAAAGTTTTTCAAGAGTTTGTGTTAGGATAGATTTTATTGTATTCAACAAGTGAGTATGAGTTGAGTGATTTATGACTTCTCTCATATTTTCATTTGTTTGTTGTGGTTTTGTCACGGATTGCCAAAGGAGAAGACTGTTAGGACATATGTGAATCATGTTAAGAACATATGTCATTTAGAATTGGCTAACCCTTTGACAAAACACACTTTACTTGTAATTGGGTAGATCTAAGATGGGTTTAAGTCTTCAAGAATCATGTTGTTCAAGTCAAGAGTTAAAGCCATGCAAATCTATTCAAGAAACAAGTGAAGAAGTGCTGTATTTTAAAGCTCGACAGCTAGCTCGATAGATTGCATCCATCGAGGTTTAAAAGGCAGTTTTAGCCTGATGCTCGACTGCTGCTCGATAGATAACCTATCTATCGAGATTTACGAAAATCAGTTTTTCAGATCTAATTTCATGCATATCCATGTGTATGTGTTTATGCATTCTTTTCTCACAACCCTAAACATATATAAGGATTATTTTAAGGGTCGTCATAAGGTTGTTGCACTTGTTGTTGCAAGCATATTGTGACCGGAGACAATTTGCCCTAGTTCATCTTTCTCTTGAAGAACCTGCTGCGTTTGTACGCCGTAGGGTTTTGTAAACAAGGAGCTTCTTGATCTTCATCGTGTGGATGAACTAAAGAACTTTACAGCCAACATCCTTCTCAAGTTGGTGTGTTAGTCACGTACTTGGATCCGTGCATCGATTGGTTAGTCATGTACTGAGAGCCGTGCATTGAAAAGGAGAGATTGCCATTACAGAACAAGTCCAATTGTGTATTGGGGTAAGGGTTCAACTGTAGGTTGGTATAAGGTACTGGGATTCCTTTACTTGTAATCGCTTGTTGTGATAATAGTGGATTCTCGGTAGTGGTGACATTAAATTCACCTGGTGGGGTTTTTGCCTTAGAGGTTTTCTCCATTTGAAAACAAATCATCGTGTCAACTTTATTTTCCGCTGAATTTAACTTAGTTGGTGATTTGTTTGTGCTACCACGCGTATTGCATGTTAATTAACTTATTTAATTCACTTGGCTAATTAATTGGTTAATTTATATTTGTTATCTATTTGAATTCAAATACTTCAATTGTCTTTATTCCAAAAAAAAAAAAAATTACTTCTTCCAAAAAAAAATCCACTACCTCACGTAAAAACTACTCATTCTTATCCTGAAATTTCTATAGTTTTTTTAATTCTTTAAAACATTCCAAAATTTTTGTTATCCATCCATCCACACTAACGTATATCATTTTTCTTTTGTTCAAATCTCAATTTTTTTTTTACTTATCACTATTCTTATCCTAATCAATAAATTCAATTGTCCTATTGGGTTTCAACTTCTTACAGTTCTCTTTCTCATTTTTAAACATTATTCTATGTTACCTTACCTCCTCCTTTAAAAATAAAAAATAAATACACATGGTATTTAATTTATATATCACTTTTAAGCATTATAACATTGTTAGGTTATGTTTTTTTATATATACCTAATGATGTCTAAATAACACCTATTTATTTTTCAAATGTCACAAACAAATTATTGGGCATACTTAAATTTTTTTTACTATTACCATGCTAGCCCACAACCGTTTTTTTCTTTCCATCACAAAACTGGGCTACAAATGTAAAATACTATAAGACCCAATATTTTTATAAAGCCTAAATTATTTACTGAGCAAGTTAAAATCTCATTCTTTCTAAAGCCCAAGAATTTTTATGCTTAGCAATATTTGGAAAAAGCCCATGATTCAAATTCATGGCAATACTATTTTATCAATGAGATACAACCCTATAATCAAAGCCCATGATTCAAATTCATGGCAATACTATCTTATCAATGGAATTCAACCCCATAATCAAAGCCCATGATTTAAACCCATGGCAAATTATTTATTAAAAAGCCCAATTTCCATTGGCAACATCAAAAGCCAATTTTCATTGGCAACATCAAAAGCCTAGTTCTCGCTAGCAACATCAAAAAGCCCAATTTCCATTGGTAACATCAAAAGCCCAGGTTTCGCTGGAAACATCAAAAAGCCCAATTTCCATTGACAATATCAAAAGCCCAATTTTCATTGGCAACATCAAAAGCCTAGTTCGAGAATATTAACGCTTGGCAAAAAATATCATGTTTATTTCATTTAAAAGATGAACAATGTTTCTTAAACATTACTATGGCAAAAAACCATAGCAATCATTTTATAAAAGTTCAACAGAAAGTTATCTTGAAAATTATGATATTCAACTCATATTATAAACCTATGAACATGTGGTCATCATTTACATCGCATCTTCAGAGCTCATGAACATTACTTATGATGTGGAATTCATCACTTTCAAAAATAGTAAATGTTATTTACAAACGCATTTTGAAACTTATCCTATTATTTCAAATATTACAACTCATTGCCCAAAGACCCATTACAAGTGTCTATGAAAACCCAAAATATTTACTAATAATAAAAGTCCATGAGGGATGAAAACTCATGGCAACATGTGTTGTTAATGTCCATTTTGTAGGATGAACACAACCTAGCCTAAAGGGACCAGCCACATGGGCAAGCCCAATCCAAAGAACCCCAACAAGAGGCAGAATATTGAAAATGGAAAACCAGCCCTTATTCATCTTTGACCAAGGTACAGCTGAAGGCTTCTACAAGAGAACCAAGTCTTTGGGGATGAACTAGGGGCTGTCCCATCAACTTTCTGTCACCCTCTACCTGACGTGAACAATGCCCAAAGGTTCTAATATCAGCTGAAGTCTAATGGGTGATGGAACTCCATCATTTTCCTTAAGACTATATCTTCAGCGGAAGGGGGGCTGAAACCAAGTTATCCAAATCTCAAAAAATTGATGTTGTAAATGTCAAAAACGTTCAAGACATGGTTCATGTGCCAAGCCCATGAATCCTAAAGGGGAAAAATTGAGAACACGTGGTTTGGAGGGCATAAAGGGATCTCTAGCAGAACCCCCTGAAGTGGACTTAAACTTTGACACCTGGCTTGGGGTATTGAATTCTACTTCTTGGGGTCCAAATCTCAGTTGCAGCACTAGGATTCATTCTTGATACTTGCCTTAATCCTATTGGTTAAACTCAACTCCAGAAATATTGACATTTAATGCAAAACACCCCAAAAACCCACCATGTGTCATATTACCCAAAGAAGCAAGGTAGCCCCAAAAGCAAATCTCTTACTTCTGGCCAAATCCTAGGATGATTAAGCCTGATTCCCTGCCCCTGATCAATCCTACGTTTTTTGGATTCTTGTTAATTAATGCTTCCCTAAACTCCACTATAAAAACATAAGCACCCTAGCCCACAAACACACAACTACTCCCTCTGAAACTTCTGATTTGTTTGCCATTTTACTTTGTGGTTAAGCTTTCCTCAAGCTTACAACTCATTCCTCTTAGCCCATACTCACCTAGCCTCAGACATTCCTTTCCTTTCTTTTGCATATCCACAACTCATAAATGCTCCCTAATCAGTCACAAATAGTCCACTACTCACTAAAGCCTTAACCTCAGCATTAATTCCATCCCACTTACTCAAAACAGCCCACATCACCCCATTCATGCCTTATGTACATATATTTCCCAAAATCTTAGTTTAATACTTGCTGCACTGAGCTAAGATCTCTCTCTCTCTTCACACCATGCTAATTAACCCCTTTCTTCCTCCCATGTAACCTTTAATTTTTACTTTTTTTTTTACTGTTGAAGGATATAATGTATTTGCAATAATGGAATTCTTCCCTCATATTGATGTAATGATGGCTGAAAGTACAATAAATTCCCCTGACCGAGACACACAAGGACCCCCAAGAGTGAACACTTTCCTAAATTTATTTAATCATTGACTGCTGGACTCTAAGTGTAATTTCACCCCACCCGCTGGAGAATTTATTTTTCTGAACTGTGTAATTTCACCCCTACCACTGGAGAATTTATTTTTCTTGTACTATCAGAACAAGACCACTAATGCATTAATTAAGTATTGTGAAGTATTTTTATTGGGCTTTTGTTGCTAATTTTTCAAGTGCAGCGTTTATTTCTTACTTGGATAGGCTTATCACCACACCGAAAGCCTTTGGGCACCATCTCAAGAGCCCATAGTTAAGTTTCGGCTTGGCTTCCCGATATTTTATTCAAAGGCATCAATTTCCCCCTCAACATTTTGGCGATTCCACTGGGGAGCCAATCAATAAGTGAAAGTCTATCATGCCTCCAAGGTTGCACAATAGCTGACAAGAAGCAAGTCAAGATAATGTTCATGCAGTGGCACAAAGCCACTAGGGTCCAGTTGCAAAAGATGACCAATCCGAGCAGCCTGAAGTTAACCAGGAGAATTCTGATCATTGATTCACTTTTTTCCTTGAAATGCTACAAGGAATGCAGCAAGCTCAGTTTGAACTAGCCGAATCTGTCAGAGTTCTAAGGGAGGCTCAAGGTCAAGGTGTCTAACCGCCACGTGAAGAATCGGACCCTCGCACGCAGCAAGAAAGGGGGTTAGCAACTGGAAATCATTAGTTTGGTGAACAGGACACTCTTGCACAGTAGTTTGTCACTTTATCTAATCTCACTTCTCTGCTGGAGAGAGAAAGAGGCAGGCAGCGGAAGAAGCCTAGGCATTATATTTGCAAACCCCTATATCCAGCGAAGCTACTTAGTAAACCATATTCGGAGAAGTATGAAACACCTACCTTTGCCTTTTATGATGGGAGGAAAGGGAATGCAATGGAGCATGTTAGCAAATTTATGCATTCCATGGGTCCATTTGCAGGAGACGAGGAGCTTTGTCTAAGGGAGTTCTCAAAATCCCTCACTGATCGTGCTTACACATGGTACTCTACTCTTCAACCTAATTCCATTCCCAAGTGGGAAGATATGGTGGAAAGTTTTTGTACAAAGTATTTCCATGGCGAGGAGAATGTCACCATCATCACTCTTCGCAATACAAAACAAAAGCCTTCCGAAGGGCTCCTTGATTTTATCTGGCGATTTAAAGATACTGCCCTTGATTGTTATGGACAGTACAAAGAACAAGAGTTAGTGGAGATTTGTATCGACAACATGTTCCCGAAATATCGAGCACACTTGGAGAACCTTGACATTCATCAATTTGCCTAGCTACTCCAAAAAGCTTGCAAGATAGCCCTATCAGTCAAGCCATCTGTCGCTAACAAGCCTAGAGCAGAAAAAAGAAGCACTCTTCAAGCTTTTGCCATCTCTAGCGGTGAATCAGTAGTAGGGGTAAAACGCAAGAGGGATGATGGTACAAAACAACAGGAGCTGCGTTCCATTCCATGTACTAATGAAGAAATCAAGGTGATAGTTGAGAAGTGAGTAGCTAATAGAGTCCATAGAGTCATCAAGCCAAGTCGAGAGCCTGTTAAGGAAGATAAGCAAAGTCCTTATTATTGTCACTATCATCAGTATGTGCATCATAAGACCAGAGATTGCAGGGCTTTTCGAAGGATGTTTCATAAAAAAAATTGCAAACGGAACCCTTGATTTAACCTAAGAACAGGAGGTCTAGCGAAACCCGCTGCCATAACACAACAGAGGGAAGGCTACAGCGACAGTGGTGATTCATGCAGGGAATATCGAGGATGATGTGAGTGACAGCGGGGAACTACCACCCGCAACCATCTCAGAACTTCAAAGGAGCCCAGCCTTTCGTGCCCCATTCAACCAGCTCGGATTCAATGAAGAAGCAAGGAAGGCAGTAACCGAAGCACTAGTGTCCATTGCCTCTGACTCTGGTACATATTGCCTTACCATTGAAGCCCATGCCAGCAGAGCTTTCTTAGAAACTACTAATGCCATCACCTTTACTGATGAAGATGTGGAAGTACATCACCCTGATCATAGCAGACCCTTATATGTCGCTGCTCAAATCAACGATGACCACATACGAAGGGTATTAGTTGATATCGGTGCATCCTTGAATCTCATCCCAACTAGTACACTCAAAGCAGCTGAAATCTCTCTTAGTCGAGTCACCGGCACTCCCATAGAAGTTGCTGGTTTTGCTAGATTACAAGAGCATACCATTGGGAGCATACAACTTGTCCTCAGAGTGGGACCTATTATGGCAATTACGAGGTTTCATGTGATCAATTCAGCCGTATCATACCATGCCTTGCTTGGGCGGCCTTGCCTCCATAGACACAAATTGGCCCCATCCACATATCACCAATGTGTTAAAGGAAGGTTCAACGGCAAGCTCCATACGCATCCCAGCCAACCATACTCCATTTGACTTGTTTGAAGCCCACCATTTTGAAGCAGATTTTTATGATGAGTTCACTCCATGTGGGGAAGATGCCACATCAAAGCCTATTGGGACCCCGTTGCTTGATTGGGAGGTTATTGAGGAAGAACTTAAGGTAGATTTGAAGAGGATACTTGATCAAAAGAAAAAGAAAAGAGAGCGTAAGGAAGCATCTAGCAATGGGTCACAACTAAGGTGTGTGTAAGTCTAACTACCGGATGGGCGTCTTGGTTACCGATTATGACGGTATACGGGGCCTAGCTATCTCAAACAGAAAGGTCCTGGACTGAATGAAGCCAATTCAACACCAACTTGTTGCTGCACTCAAGAAACAGCAGCTCCAACAGAGCATCCTCTTAACAACATTGTTGAAACAGCAGTTCCAGCGGAGCATTCTTTTGACAACATTGCTAAACCGTGTGAGGAGTTATTACCGACGCCTAATCTATCCTTGCCAGTTGATATGGAGCTAGAAATTGTCGATCTTAGTGACGACCCTAATGTTCCACGAACAACCTCAATTAATGCAAATCTGTCACAGCTGGAAAAAACCCAACTCATTGCACTTTTGAAAGAAAATGCTGATGTCTTCACTTGGGAATACAATGAAATGCCTGGTTTGGATCCCAATTTAGTGGCACATGCTCTTAATGTTGAACCAGGTGTGAAGCCGGTGATACAGCCCATGCGAACCTTCCATCCAGATATTAAAGCTCAAATCATCAAGGAAGTGCAGAAACTCCTTGCAGTTGGTTTCATTAGGCCCATTGAGAACCTGAAGTGGCTGTCAAACATAATGCCTGTCAAGAAAAAGAATGGGCAAATAAGGTGTTGCATTAATTTTTGAAATCTCAATAAAACCCAAAAGATGAATTTCCACTTCCAAACATAGACATGCTAATTGACTCGGCTACCGAGCATGCTATGTTCTCATTTATGGATGGTTTTAGCGGCTACAACCAAATTAGGATTTCGCCTAAGGATGCAGCCAAGACCGCCTTCCGAACCCCCATTGGGAATTTCTACTATACCATTATGCCCTTTGGCCTCAAGAACGCCGGTGCCACTTATCAGAGGGCCATGACCGCAATCTTTCATAATATGATGCACAGAGAAATTGAAGACTATGTGGATGAAATTGTGGTGAAGTTAAAACCAAGAGAAAACCATTTTGATGTCCTAAGGAAAGTCTTTGAAAGATGCCACCTTTACAAGCTTCGTATGAACCCCCTTAAGTGTGCTTTCGGTGTTTCTACTGGGAAATTTTTGGGTTTTTGATGAGAATGCAGAATGTCATATTTTTCTCCCTTAATGTTTAGTCTTTTATACTTATTTGGTGCCTAAATGCACTCATTATTCTTATATTTTGATTTAGGATGCAAATGGAGGCATTAAGTGCAAAACGAAGCTAATTGGGTGATTTTGGACAGTTTCGACATCACTTCGTAATCTGAGCATAACTCTCTCATCCAAGCTCCGATTGAGATGATTCAAGATGATATGGAATTCCAAGAAAAATATCTAGAACTTTCATGTTTTGGGTTTTGAGAGATACTTGCTGCATAAAGGTCGAAATCGGGCTTGAAGTTGCTGCACCTGCACTGCTGACGTTTTGGAACATTCCTTAGCCTGCAATTCTAATACGCGGATCTGATGCGGTTTATTTTCAGAAGTTTCCAGATCTGGTGCACGAAATTTTCAGCTGAAAACACCACTTTCCTAGTTATATTAGGACTCTATTTTATTTTTTTATATTTTCTGTAATTAGTCAGATTTGGATGTTGTTATTTTAGGATAATATTTGGAATATTTTTAGGAGATCTTGTAAGCTTGGAAAAGGGGGAATTAAAATGTGTAAAAGGGAGAGGAAAAATTAGACTTGACATAGACGTCTCTCTCTCTCCCTTTTTCTCTAATTTCTCCATCGAGTTTTCATCATGGCCCTGCTTGGCTAAACTTTTATACTTGGTCGAAGGAAATAGAAGCCTCGGAATCAATAAAACTGTGAGATCTGATTTGTTTTTTATTGTTCAATTTATGCTTTGAATATCAAATGTTCTTCTGTGCCTATTTTCATGATTGTCTCGTTTAATTTCTAGGAGGCCTACTAGTTTATTATTCGTTGCAATCTATTGCTAGGTTAGATATCAAATCTGTAATTGTTTGATCTCTCTAATTTGTGAAGCAACCAAGATTTAATGATTTGCTACGTCAGAAATTATTAGATCTTAGGAAGAATGCTCGACTAAATTAAATGCAACCGCTTGTGCTTGTGTTGTTTAATTTCATCGATCTCTCTAATTCTTAAGGTTGCTACTAGATTAAACCTTTAGCGCTTGTCTTGGGTTGTTTAGTAGTTAGGGTTTATTAGATCGCTTGTTTTCTAATTAACTGCGACTAAGGAGAAATAGAAAAATAGTTCCAACGGTGAATATTCAAAGTATGAATTGATATATACCTGCATCGATGATCAGTTATAAAATTCAGATGGTGGATGTTGACTTAGACCAAGGTTTGTTCTTTTGATTGATTTCGATATTTAAATTTGAATTGTTCCTTAGTTGTTATTCTTAAAATTGTTTTAGTTATACTCAACCCCCCCCCCCCCTAATCCTTGTTCACGTAGCATAAAACTAGGCTAGATACTCTCCGTGGGAATGATCCTTACTCACACCAATACATATATTTTTAGGAGTATAGGTTTTATTTTTGGTTGCCTGTGATAGCACACCAGATTTCTTGTTCACCAATGGGGGATAGATGTTGATCCTAGCAAGGCACAAGCTATAGCCACCATGAAGCCCCCTGCCACAGTCAAGGAGCTTAAAAGCTTCCTTGGTAAGCTTTCATACATTCGGAGGTTCATTCCCGCTCTTACCGCTTCCTTCACCCCCGTACTGAAGAAGGGAAGGCCTTACCGCTGGAATCAGAGATACTAGCAAGCTTTCTCTTAATTGCAGCAACTCATGACCAAGCTACTAACCGAATGTGCACCCACATCAGGAAAGCCCCTTAAGCTCTATTTGGCCACCAACAGTGAGGCAGTAGGTGATGGAAAATATGAGAGTAAGCAGCGGAAAAAATAAAATAAACGGATCTACTTCATTCGCAATTGATAACATGCACTATGTAAATTTCAAAATACAAGAATAAGAGAGTGTACCTTGGTGTGGTGAACTTCAAAACAAAGATTGTAAGCACTTGGGAATACTTCTAATCTTCACTCCAATTCCACTAACGCCCAAGATGTGTGGTCTTTCAATCAGTTATATGGAATGTTCAAGAGAGAGTTCAAGAGTGTCCAACACTCACATACACCATTTCATGTAAAAAGTTCTCTACGAAATTCTATATCTTTCTCTCTTTATAACTGATTATCTAATTGGGCTAGCCTTTTGAGCTTTTCCAATTGGGCTCTAATATGTGGCTTGGAGTGGGACCAAAAGGGACCAATAAGACACTAGCTCCAATGGGCCTTGGGCTTTTCTGTCAACTCTTGACAAGTCTAAAGTTACCATTAACTATATTTAATACCACTATATAAATATAGTTGCACTCTAGGCCTTATCTATAAATTATATCCCAAGACTTTGTTGTGCATGTAACCCCTTCATAAAATATTCGTAGTAATACAAAGTCATGAATGTAGATTGCCACTTTGTAAATTACTACATCTTAATCCTTGAGTACTCGGTTTAATCCTTTTATGTTATTCACCATATATTTATGAAATCCAATTTCATAAATATATACTTTACTCTTACTAAAGTGGTTAGGCCTAATTCTCTGAATAACAAACCCATTAAACTTATCTCAAGGGAAATATTTTGTATCTCTGTTAAGAGACTATGAATTCCATCTTGAGAATATATGTTCCATCAACACTAAATGTGGCTGCCCAACATACTGAGGTTTTGACCATTACTTTAGATCTCACTCCTGATATATCAAAGTAACCTACACTTCATAATTAGGTCCATTATCCTCTCAGGATTAAGAGTTCAAGTAAATACAAGTCGTGAGATTTATTATTCATTTGACAGTCGTTAGGAGAATAATAAATCTCACAGCAGTCCAGTTCAATATGTCTTAACTCTTAAAACATATCAACATATCAACTAGAAGTCTCCACTTCCATGATCAAGACAAATCATTGTAATTGGTATGTTATAGTCTTCGCAGATGAAACGTCCAATTTCATCACCGACTACGAACTACAATTCTGAGTTTACAAAGAACTTGTGACTTATATCTTCTGTGACTAAATCACATAAATCACATACTATGCATCTCATGGACTATATGATAATGTCAGAATATTCATATTACCATTATTTCAAATAATAATAAAACAACTTTATTAAACACAATATTAAGTCACACATAATCTCATACATAATGTCATACTTAATATTATACATAGCATCATACAATAGGATTTAAGGGCACTTATCCTAACAGTAGGAGCATTAATAGCCTAAAAAGATCAAAAGGGGGTTGATTAGCCAATTTACTATGTTAGCCGGATGTTGAAGGATGCTAAAACTCGATATTCAAGAGTTGAAAAGGCTTGCCTCTCTCTCATTTATGCTGCACAGCGACTACAACATTATTTTTTGGCTCATACAATTTACCTTATGACGAAATCTCACCCTATACGCTCACTTTTGCGGCGTCTTGTTCTTTTTGGAAGGCTAGCATAGTGGCTATTGTAATTTTCTGAATTTGAAATTATCCCTATCACCCCTACAGCTGTAAAGGGGCAAGCTATAGTTGACTTACTAGCATGGTTCCCAGGAGAAGAAAGTTGGGATGTTACTGATGAAGTTCCTAGAGATTTACCAAAGGTTTCAACTGTCGAGGCAGCTAGAGCTAGATGAGTTCTTAGATTTGATGGGTCCTCCACTGCTGCTGAAGGAGGAATTGGAATTGTTCTAATCAAAGATACAGGGGAAGCAGTAGCCACGTCTTTTCAAACTTGACTTTTTTTGTACCAACAATACGGTCGAGTATGAAGCATACCTCATAGGTTTGGCGGTAGCACGTGAAATGGGAATCAAGTGCCTTAGGGTGATTGGAGATTCGAACCTAGTTGTTTGTCAAGATAAGGGAGATTTTGCACTCAAAAAACCATCGTTGGCACCATATAGAGTGATGGCTCAAATGTTGGAAGATTCATTAGAAGACTTTGACATCCAACACTCTCAAAGGTTTGACAACCATTTTGCCGATGCTTTAGCCACTTTGGGGGCTAGGATTAGTTTTGAAGGCACGATTACTGAAGTTACAATCATAAAGAAACTTGTTCCAGTCATACAGGTGTTGAAAGAGAAGTTTTTTGGTTAACCACTAGACCAAGTAGATTGGCGGTCACCCATCAAAGAAGCGCTATTATCTCCATCTAGCAAAGAGCAATTGAAATGCTTCAAAGATTACACTTTGGTGGTAGGGGAGTTATACAAAAAATTTCCGGGAGGAGTCTTGGCAAGGTGCTTAGGCCTGAGTGAGTCTAGCAAGCGACTAAGAGAAGTCCATGAGAAATCCTGCGGCTCCAGCAATACAGTAAGCCTCTACAGACGCCTCCAGTGGTCAAGGTATTACTGGCGACATGGACAAGCAGGCTGCCAACATCCAAAGTCAGTGTGAAAAGTGTCAACACATCCCTAGCCATGAAGAATCATATACTTTATTCACCTCCAACGATTGGCGAATCTCATTTCTTGAATATCTCATAGAAGGCATTTTGCCCGAAAATCGGGATGAGGCATATCGTTTAAAAAGGATGGCAACTCGCTACTTTGTGGAAGGAGGTTTTCTTTTTCGAAAAGGATTCAATGGGGAGCCCTTAAGATGTTTAGGGACCCCCGAAGCACAATCTGTCATGCAAGAAGTTCATGCGGGTGAATGTGGGGACCATCAAGGCAAGAAGCGACTTCTCCAGCAGTTGCTCAACCTTGGATATTTTTGGCCAACCATGAAGCAAGACACAGCCAAGCATGTGAAGACTTGTGACACTTGTCAAGTTCATGGGAGCTTGATCCATACTCACCCCACTAGTCTCTGAAACATAACAACACCATGGCCATTCCACACTTGGGGGCTAGACTTGATAGGGCCAATCAATCCACCATCCAATGGCTATATTTGGATATTAGTAGCTACAAAGTATTTCATAAAATGGGTTGAGGCAATCCCGTTGAAGAAAGCTACCGATCCAGCTATTGCAAATTTCATCCGTGAGCACATAATTTGTAGATTTGGCATTCCCCATAAGATCATCAGCGATAATGGCACTCCTTTTGTCAATAAAGATGTTCATAAACTACTTGACCATCGCCACATCAAGCATAGGAAGTCTACTCCTTACTATCCCCAAGGCAATGGCCAAGCAGAGGCAACTAATCGAGTATTATTGAGAATTCTCAACAAGATGGTCCACGAATATGAGGGACGATGGAGTGAACATTTGTTGGAAACCTTATGGGCCTACCGAAGTTCAGCAAAGACTGCTACTGGCTTTTTACCATTTTCTCTTGTGTATGGCACCGAGGCTATATCACCAGTCAAGCTATTAGTTCCTACCCTTAGGGTGATCCATGGTCAAGAAATTGAAATGAGTGTAGCCACCTGTGCAGAATTCAAGGTCTCTGACCTTGAAACTTTAGAGGAAGCAAGGAATTTGGCCATTGGCCGTATCCAGCAGTACCAACAGCAAATGGCCAATGCCTATAACAAGGTCATGAAGGCTAGAACTTTTGTTAATGGGCAAATGGTTTTGAAGGCAGCGGACCATGTGAGAAGAAACCTTTCTGCCCCTTTAAATTTTCCCCAAGTTTGGAGGGGACGTACCTTGTAAAGGAAGCCAATGATAGTGGTTATTATCGCCTAGCTACAACGGATGGTGAAGTCCTCATGGAACCTATTGACGGCAAATGGCTTAAGTTGTATTATGCTTAATCTTCCATGCTTGTACTATGTGGTCTTTTGCCACTCCTTTGTAAGATCACAACTACTACTAAATAAAGAAGTAAGCATCGCATTTGCCATAATCATGCATGTTTTTGAAAAGTACTAAGTTTTTTCTTAAAAAATCATAGTTGTTCTCTTAAAATATATATAAATATATATATACACACACACACGTATGTATATGTATAAATATGTATATGAGTGAACACTATTTTCTCTCTTCCAAAAAAAAAAAAAACATTTAAAAAAAATGGTTTTTTGCAAAAAAAAAAAAAAAAAAAAAAGAACACAGTAGCTACGGCTGGAGGTGTCCTTTGCCATGATCAGTTCAATATTTACACATGAATAGTCAAAAAGAAAAAAGAAAAAGAAGAAGATAATAATGCCTGCACATATGTTTGTATACGTAGATGAATGGGCACTATTTTATTTCTTTCAAAATCACAAAACATTTTTCTTTTCCTTTCTTTTTGGCTCAAAAATGGTTTTTGTAGAAAAAAAAAAAAAAAGGAACACAGTAGCTACGGCTGGAGGTGTCCTTTGCCATGAAAAGTACAATGTTTACACATGAATGGCTAAAAAAAAAAAAAGTAATAATGCATATATGTATGTTTGTATACATGGGTATACATATATATATATATATAGATGAATAAACACTATTTTGTCACAAAACATTTTTTTTTCCCTTCCTTTTTGGCTCAAAAATAGATTTTGCAAAAAAAAAGGGGGGCACAGCAACTACGGCTGGAGGTGTCCTCTGCTATGAACAGTGCGATATTTTCAGATGACCAATTAGGAAAGACACATATATACATGAAATAATGATAAATGAACAACCCTTTTTATACAAAAAAAAATTTCTTTTAGGCACGAATTTTTATTTATTTATTTTTTTACAAACAATATCCATAGTTATCTAGTCTTTTTTTATTTTATTTTATTTTTTTTAACATGTAATATTGGTACCTATAATTGAATGACCTTTTGCACAAAAAATGACAACGCTCATAACTGAATAAGTTTCTTTTTGCAAATAATAACAACACTTATAACTGAGCAAGTCGCAACTAAGTAAGTTTTTCTATAGCTGAATAAGTTCACATACATAAATAGTAATAGCACTTACTGCTGGAAGAGTTTTTCCTCCTATTACATGAACAAAAAAAGGAAGTCTTTATAACTAGAGAGTCTCAAAACATGTAGTAACACATTAGATACATACTACATCCCAACAGAGTTACCCACAAAACACTAGTAATATAAACTAAAGCATAAGTAGCCTAATCCAACAAGCCTTTGCCAAAGGTTTTCGCGGAGGAGGAGCCACCACTAGTGGATAAGGACAGCATGATGGAATTCTTCTGATTTGTCAAAGAGGATAGTTCTGCTGATTTCGCTGCAATTTCTTTTTCTAAATCTGCAATTTTCACCGCAAGCTCGGCCAACTTTATCTCACCATCACGAATGATGCATGATGCAGTAGTAGTTTTGAGCCAATCAAGAATGAACTCAATATCAAATTTCATGGATTGTAACTCACTAAGTACATTCTTCTACTCAAGTACTTTGTGCAAGTTGAGACTCTTGAGAGGTGTGCATTCCATGTCAAGCAAAACCGCAACTATGGATTGGAACATCACCTTCCTCACAGCATTACCATATGTGCACCTAGACATAAAACCTAGATGCTTTGACAGTATTTTCTCCAGCAGTGGCAGACCCTCAACAAGAACATCAAACTGCTGAAATTTCACTGTGGTTTCGGAAAGTGTATAGAAATCCTCAGCAGATTTGTCGTTCTCCCTTTCTTGATTAAACATCTCCATGAAATCTTGAACATTAACCCTATGAAACGCAGCACTTGATGACTCTCCTTCCACAACTGTCAAACAAGATTAGTGGAATTAATTTATTTAAGAAAGAAACAAAAAGGGAGCTTTTCTTTATAAGGCAAACTTGAGGTAAATCTTTATACATTATTGAAGCATGGGCAACAAAAGCAGTACCTGTGGTTTTTCTGCTCTTGGGAGGATCAAGGTCAAATATGGGCACAATAGGTTTAATACCTTCTACAGTCGCACTAGCACAAGCAACTCCTTCAGGTGGTAGCAAAGGATCAGCAACACCCCTTCCAGTTGCACCACCTCCAACAACTTCCTCAAGGACCAACGGAGGTACATCGGCCTCTCTTTTCAACTGCACCAGCATTAACAACCATGCTAGGCACTAGCAAAGGGTCAACAACATCCCTAATCTCGTCGATTTCCACGGTTTCTTTGCGCACCATTGAGGAATCAGCAACATTACTTGTGATAGAATTGCCATCAGCAGCAGCAGAAACATAGGATGATAAGGAGGCGAGTAGTAGAAGGTTATCGGAATCCATGGTGGTGTCCATAATGTCACCTCCATAATCTTTTGATTGCCTCCTCTTGCTGTCACTAGACTAGTGAGGAAGCTAATAGTGTAAAAGAAAAAAAAGTGTTAGTATTAAAAAAAAAAAAAAAAAGTGAGAAAAGAAGAGGAGTTTAATGGTTAGGTATTTACCTCACCGGAGGAGTTCCTAACATCAGGCCCAACAGTTTTCGCCTTATGGGCAGTGGTTTTTCTTCTATATGTCTTTGCCTCAAAATCTGGGCTCACGAAAGGAACAATCTCAACAGTTTACACTGATGAGGGCCTAATAGCCTTTACTACTGGAGTTGTGAAAGCAAGACTTATGTCCCAAACTAGAGAATCATGCAGCACAATCACCGAAGACTTGGATTTATCTTGCTTACTGCTGCCAACATCATACTCTTTCTTAGACATTGTCCTCCAAGAAACACCTCCAGCCGAAGGAGTTTCATTTCGAGCCCTCTTACTTGGTGTCTCATGCTCCTCTATTTTGAGTTTAAGTGCCTCCACCATCTTATTCTTTTTGCTCCATTCTTCTAGAATGTCTTCACCATAGATGACCAAACCATCAAGGTCAGCGTGCCATTCAGCAAAACTTAATTTTTGCTTGGCTGCCCATGAACAAACAGCCCGGGTATTTAGAATCAAGCACCGGTTAGGAGGGATATCGTTCCCTAGAGGGCCAATTATTACCCTTTCACACTCTCGGCTAGCAATAAAGTCAACAAAGGTGTTCATTAGCTTCCGCCAGTAGGTACACATATTTTGGGTAACATGACCTTCCCTCCGCCTACATGGGATCAACACATCTTGCTCCCTCTCACGCCAATTTCCCATGGCCGAGCCATGAAGTAAAGGCTTCATTGCCTCTCGAATGTCATACTCCATGTCATTAATTACAGGCACATCTTGGTCAAGCCCAAATTGGCGTGACACTCTATGAGGATTGTATTTCACAAGGCTAAAACTTAAACTATTGAGGCAAGGGGTCAACGATGGAGAAGTAATGAGCAGAAAATTCAAAACTTTGCTGCCATCCCCTAAGTTAAACATTTGAGAATCAAGCCTAGCACACGGAAATAGGGATGGAGAGAAGAAACTATCAGCATGATAGGCATAAGGCCTCCAAATGAAATCAGAGGAAGTATCTAGCGAACCAATCACTGGCAAACCCCATAACTTCAAAGCCATCCACTTCATCAACAAAGGAAGGCCATGCTCAAACCCGAAAAATTTGTCTTCACCATCAGGAATTCCAATCAAAATCACCCTCTTAGTTTCACGGATGTCACTTACACTCTTCCCTACATTAAGGTAACTTCTTGAATGCTCCCAAGCAAAAGCTTGCAATATCACTATATTTACCCCAGAATCAACAATATGGTATGGAGAACCAACTAATTCATTATAATGAAGTTGGTCTAATTCTGAGTACAGGCAGCCCAAAAATAAAGCACTTAGCGGTAAAGACATACCTTGGGAAAGCTTTATGGCAGACGAAAAGTGAAGAATTTGATATACTGAATAGGGCCGCAGTTAAAAATGCATTTGCTCAACCACATTGCTAAGAATGCAGCCCTCCCGATCGCATGACTACCAGGCTTCTTAAATGCAAGAATCCATAAAGAAAACCTAGTCCTTTGACCGGTGGGTGATGCTGTACGGCCCCCAAATGCATTATAGTGTCTCCCTTCGATTTTGGTCTCTTCTTTATCCAACTCTAAATCCATTGGATCCAACCTCCCCATGCTTGGCAGTAGAATTAACCTCTCTACATCTTCAAAGGTGACAGTGGTTTCACCCCAAGAGAAAAAGAAAGTGTGGGTTTCAGGGCTCTAGTGGCGAATTAAGTACCGGAGTGCAATGATTTCTCTGAATACATGCCACCCTCGAGACATCAGCACCGCTTCAAAAATGTTGTCATCATGAAGAGACTGACAAAATCCATCATCCACAATTTCCTTATCAAGCCAATCAGACCAACCATTGATCAATCCGTTGGGACACAAAAATTGCACCGATGAAGGCAAAAGCTCCTTCCGCTGGAGGCGTAAATCCATAACCCCAGATGCTGTTGGTACCCATGCAGTTTCAGGATTGGGGGCTCCACCTCTTATATTTCATTGAGGCAGAGCATCAGGTGCACCAATGTCAGTTGGAACCATAGGAAATAAAAGGGAAGAGCAATACCATGAGTCTTGCAACAGTAAGAGCGACTTCCTCGCAGTTTCGACGTCAATGGCAGTGGGTGCTTCCTCTTCTTCAGCCATGAACACACACACACACACACACACACACACCCAAAAAAAAAAAAAAAAGGAGAGAAAAAGACCAACGAATGAAGAACAAAACATTTCCTCTTTTTTTCTCACAACGGCTAAAAAAATATATATATGAAGAGAAGGTTTTTTTCTTCTTCTCTGTTGCCAAAAATCAAGAAGGGAAGATGCATAGAAAGAAGTTTTATCTCTCTTTCCCTTTTGTTGATGCCGAAAACAAGGAAGAAGAAGGTGAAACTCCCTCTTTCTCTCTCTCTTTTATTTTTTTCCTCTTCTCCCTCTCTCTATTTCTCGGCCTTGAATAATGGGGAAAGGGCAGAATTAACTCCTTTGGTTGCACTGAGAAACGTGAAAATCAGCCTTGAAAGAACATGCTAGGGGGGCTATAGTTATTGCAGGCAACAGTAACCACCCTAGTAACCACAAACGGTCACTATTTTTCCAAAAATAAAAAATAAAATAACTAAATGACTAAATAATAATAACAACAACGTATATCTATATCTATATATATTATATATATATATATAACGATGATAATAAAAAAAAATATGTGTATATATATAGCAATAATGATGACAACAACAACAACAACAACAACAACAACAATAATAATAATAATAATAATAATAATAATAATAAAAAAATAAAATAAAATAAAATAAAATGAAAGCACTCGCACATGTGATCCAAATATTTTTCTTTTCAAAAAAAAATATAGTAAAAATCTGATCACACGTGACAAGGGGGGCTGAATGTTAGTGTACATTTTTTTACATATACCTAATGATGTCTAAATAACACATATTCATTTTTCAAACGTCACAAACAAATTATTGGGCATACCTAAATTTCTTTTACTATTACCATGCTAGCCCGCAACCGTTTTTTTTCTTTCCATCACAAAACTGGGCTACAAATGTAAAACACTATAAGACCCAATATTTTTTATAAAGCCTAAATTATTTACTGAGCAAGTTAAAATCTCATTCTTTCTAAAGCCCAAGAATTTTTATGCTTAGCAATATTTGGAAAAAGCCCATGATTCAAATTCATGGCAATACTATTTTATCAATGGGATTCAACCCCATAATCAAAGCCCATGATTCAAATTCATGGCAATACTATCTTATCAATGGGATTTAACCCCATAATCAAAGCTCATGATTTAAACCCATGGCAAATTATTTATCAAAAAGCCCAATTTCCATTGGTAACATCAAAAGCCTAGTTCTCGTTGGCAACATCAAAAAGCCCAATCTCTGTTGGCAACATCAAAAGCCCAGTTTTCGCTAGCAACATCAAAAAGCCCAATTTTCATTGGCAATATCAAAAGCCCAATTTTCATTGGCAACATCGAAAGCCCAGTTCTCACTGGCAATATCAAAAAATCAATTTACGTTGATACTCTTTTATCAAAAGCCCGAGAATATTAACTCTTAGCAAAAAATATCATGTTTATTTCATTTAAAAGATGAACAATGTTTCTTAAACATTACTATGGCAAAAAACCATAGCTATCATTTTATAAAAGTTCAACAGAAAGTTATCTTGAAAATTATGATATTCATCTCATATTATAAACCTATGAACATGTGGTCATCATTTACATCGCATCTTCGGAGCTCATGGTAACTATTCAATCCCACAAACTCACCATTTAAACTATGATGTGATTATTAGAAATCATGAACATTATTTATGATGTGGAATTCATCACTTTCAAAAATAGTAAATGTTATTTACAAACGCATTTTGAAACTTATCCTAATATATCATATATTACAACTCATTGCCCAAAGACCCATTACAAGTGTCTATGAAAACCCAAAATATTTACTAATAATAAAAGTCTATGAGGGATGAAAACCCATGGCAACATGTGTTGTTAATGTCCATTTTGTAGGATGAACACAACCTAGCCCAAAGGGACCAGTCACATGGGCAAGCCCAATCCAAAGAACCCCAACAAGAGGCAGAGTATTGAAAATGGACAACCAGCCCTTGCTCATCCTTGACCAAGGTACAGCTGGAGGCCTCTACAAGAGAACCAAGTCTTTGGGATGAACTAGGGGCTGTCCCATCAACTTTCTATCACCCTCTACCTGACGTGAACAGTGCCCAAAGGTTGTGATATCAGCTAAAGTCTAATGGGTGATGGAACTTCATCATTTTCCTCAAGACTATATCTCCAGCGGAAGGGAGGCTGAAACCAAGTTATCCAAATCTCAACAAATTGATGCTATAAATGTCAAAAACGTTCAAAACATGGTTCATGTGCCAAGCCCATGAATCCTAAAGGGGAAAAATTGGGAACATGTGGTTTGGAGGGCATAAAGGGATCTCCAGCAGAACTTCCTAAAGTGGACTTAAACTTTGACACCTGGCTTGGGGTGTTGAATCCTATTTCTTGGGGTCCAAATCTCAGTTGCAGCACTAGGATTCGTTCTTGATACCTGCCTTAATTCCATTGGTTAAACTCAGCTCTAAAAGTCTTGACGTTTAGTGTAAAACACCCCAAAAACCCACCATGTGTCATATTACCCAAAGAAATAAGACAGCCCCAAAAGCAAATCTCCTACTTCTGGCCAAATCCTAGGATGATTAAGCCTGATTCCCTGCCCCTGATTAGTCCTACGTTTTTTGGATTCTTGTTAATTAATGCTTCCCTAAGCTCCACTATAAAAACATAAGCACCCCAGCCCACAAACACACAGCTATTCCCTCTGAAACTTCTAATTTGTTTGCCATTTTGCTTTGTGGTTTAGCTCTCCTCAAGCTCACAACTCATTCCTCTTAGCCCACACTCACCTAGCCTCAGACATTCCTTTCCTTTCTTTTGCATATCCATAGCTCATAAATGCTCTCTAATCAGTCACAAACAGTTCACTACTTACTAAAGCCTTAATCTCAGCATTAATTCCATCCCACTCACTCAAAACAGCCCACATCACCCCATTCATGCCTTATGTACATATATTCCCCAAAATCTTAGTTCAATACTTGCTGCACTGAGCTAGGATCTCTCTCTCCCTTCACACCATGCTAGTTAACCCCTTTCTTCTTCCCATGGAACTGTTAATTTTTACTTTTTGTTTTACTATTGAAGGATATAATATATTTGTAACAATGGAATTCTTCCCTCATATTGATGTAATGATGGCTGAAAGTACAATAAATTCCCCTGATTGAGACACACAAGGACTTCCAGGAGTGAACACTTTCCTAAATTTATTTAATCATTGACTGCTGGACTCTAAGTGTAATTTCACCCCTACCGCTGGAGAATTTATTTTTCTGGACTGTGTAATTTCACCCCTACCATTGGAGAGTTTATTTTTCTTGCGGTATCAGAACAGGACCACTAACGCATTAATTAAGTATTGTGAAGTATTTTTATTGGGCTATTGTTGCTGTTTTGTCAAGTGCAACCTTTATTTCTTACTTGGTAATGCTTATCACCACACTGAAAGCCTTTAGAGCATTCTTATCAAGATTGCTATAAAATATAGCATTTAGCATCTCAAAAAGTTACTTTATTCATTTTAACAACTCACTTTACAAAACACCCAACATCAAAAGTTCTATTATTTTACCACTTTATTTAAATATTCTTTTTTAATTCTTTCTTTATGTTTTCTTTATTCTTTCTCAATTAACTACCATAACTAATTAAAACTACCACAAGTACCCTGCAACGTTACTGCAAAGTAGTATTGGAGAGAATTATTCTTAGCTTTTTTTTTTTTTTTTTTTTTTGAATTCATTCTCTTAGCATTCAATAATTGATAAGAATCCATAAAACACTAGCATCATTTATCAAAGAAACAATAATAGGATGATCACTTATTAAATGGAACATATCCATTTTCATTTATATTGTTGAAATTTTGCATCAAGTTTGAGATGTCAGCAACCATAATTTTTTCCTGCCAACTTGGTGTGCAACTAAAATTACGGACTTGAGCTACTCTTTTACTATTACACATAAACAAAATTCTGCAGCAACCAAGCCATTTAGCTTTGACAGCATCTTCCACCACGGCTTCTTAAGTTGCTGCATTAGCTGTTGATGCTCCACTGCTGGCAGTTGCTATCCAGCACAGAAATCTAGCAGCTACCCAGTGCAGAAAAACCAGTGCAGAGGAAAAAACAGCAGTTAAATTAAACCAGTGCAGAATAAGAAAACAGCAACCCACACTCTACAGGCAGTAGCTATCCAGTGCAGAAATCCAGCAGCTACCCAGTGCAGAAAAACCAGTGCAGAGAAAAAAGCAGCAGTTATATTAAAACTAGTGCAGAAAAACCAATGCAGAGGAAAAAACAGCAGTTAAATTAAAACCAACAGAAACAATATCCAATATAGATGGGAGGAGGTAGTATCACATTATCTTAAAGTCTAGCAAAAATCACATCAATTGAATTATTAATCAAGCCACAAAATTTTGTAAATCACTTGGGGCATCTAATGAAGACCAGCATTGGTATGAACCCTAAAAACACATGACCAACAATGTCTCTAGACTCAAACAGAAATAATAGAAAAGAAGATGCTATTACACAACTAATTTCTAAATTCTTTTGCTAGCTAAGAAAATGCAGGTAAAGAGAAAAGAAAGAAATAAAACTGACAAATCTTTTTGATTGATAAACTACACATCAATAGTTCACATACCAATTCTATTTTTATTTTTATTTTCATTCTTTGTTTAGGGCTTTTGCTCAAGCTTACAAGTGCAGCCCATGATAACAAAATCCAAACACAAATTGTCAAAAAGCAACCAAATTTGCATTGATCACACCATTAAAGGATCAAGATATAACATCAATAAAAGCAACCAATCCATTTGTGAAATCATAGCAAAACTCAAAGCTTTCAATAAACACTCTAAAGGCAGTAATCTAACTATAAGCTATGATTAGACAACAATTTGTGAGAGCTAACTAAGAAGCCAATTGAGTAAATCATGCAAAATAAGGTAGACAGCACAGGGATTGTAATTTTAGATCTTAGTGATAGTAAATGTTCTCATTTAGGCTTTTCATTTGAGACTGTTCTAAGGTGAGAACTTAGCTATAAAAGTTCACATACATAACTCATGAAAATACAATAAAAACTCACACACTTGAAGTTCCTACGACTCGCCATGTAATTGCCATAAATGATTGATAAGGTCCGATTGGAGTTGATAATGGATTTCTTGGTCTATAATGCGTTGATGACTTTGGATGAATGCCATAAATCCATTTGTATGCTCATGTGACACTTGTATAGGAGGATTATTCACTTCATCAATTTGTTCATAATCGAAGTCTACCGCTTCATTTTCATCTCGCTCATCTTCAACAATCATGTTATGGAGAATTATGCACGCTTTCATGATTTTTTGAAGCACTTCAGGATAGAAAAATCGTGCAGGTCCACGAACAATTGCGAATCGTGCCTGTAGTACTCCAAATGCACGCTCAACATCCTTCCTATACGCCTCTTGGGCTTTTGCAAATAATTTTTTTTTTCTTCTTGTGGAGCTGGAATTGTCTTCACAAATGTTGCCCACTTTGGATATATTCCATCAGCAAGGTAATATCCCATATTGTAGTTATTACCATTGATTGAGTAATTAACTAGAGGAGCACGTCCTTGTGCTAGCTCAGGTGACCGTTCTAACACATTAATATCATTATTTGATCTAGGTAACCCAAAAAATGCATGCCATATCCAAAGATCATATGATACCACTGCTTCCAAAATAATAGTCGGCTCACGAATATGACCACAATATTGACCTTTCCATGCACATGGACAATTTTTCCATTTCCAATGCATGCAATCAATTGAACCTAACATACCTGGAAATCCACGCCTTTTGTCATGGGCTAACAATCTAGCAATATCTTCATTATTTGGCTTCCTCAAATATTCCTCAGAGAAAATATCAACCACAGCAGTAACAAATTTTTCCAAACTCTGTAAGACAGTGGTTTCTCCAATCCGCACATACTCATCCATAAAATCACCCGTTACTCCATACGCAAGCATCCTGAGTGCAGTAGTGATCTTTTGAAAGGAAGATAACCCAAGCTTTTTGCCACCATTTCTTTTTTGGACAAAGTATGGATCATGAGCTTCTACCTTAGAAATAATATTGAGAAAAAGAGAACGGCTCATCCGAAATCTCCTTCGAAATACTTTCTCTGGATAAACTGGCGAGTCGGCAAAGTAGTCAAGGTAAAGCCTTTCATGGCCTGCCAAATGGTTACGTCTAATATAGGAATGACGCTTTCGTGACGTTGAATTCTTGACTACTTCTTTGATTATTTCATCCTCATCGGAGTCATCAAGAAGCAATTTGCGAAGCAAAGAGCTACCCATGAATACTACCTTCAAGACAACAAATGAAGAGCAAATCATTGAAATAATCATTGAAGAGCAAATGAAGAGCAATTGGTCATTTACAATCTCTAACTGTCAAATTGACATTAATTAAAGGATAACAATACATAATGCCATGTCCAGACTGTCCAAACTTTGATTCTATTTTCAAAGTGGGTGTTTAGCTCACAATACCAAGTAAGGGTTTCTTTTTAATTTTATATTTAGAGATGGAACCATTCAAAAGCAATAATATTGTAGTGTAAGCTTCTCTTCAGGAGAATGAAATAAAAAATAGAAAATCTGTAGACTTATCAACACATAGCAACAATCAGCATCAAAGAAGTTGACTTTGCTTCTTTGATAAGTATTTTTTGAGGCAATTCCAAAACTTTTTTTTCCCTCAGTAGAATTTAAGTGATACTAAAAAACTCTAGTACAAGTAATTGCAAGTATAATAATGCTTTCATATCAGACCTTACATGAGTTCCTGTCAGCATCATCTATGATCTATGTATACATATCAGGTACGTCTAAAATTTTATTTAAAAAAAAAAAAAAAAAAATCCTCCCATATTCTAGTCTAAATCATGCTTGCAGATCAAGATTCCATCTCCCAATTGGTAGATATAATTATAATTCACAACACGAATTTGTTATGCCTGAAGGGTTACTAATCATTAAAAGATATAAATAACACAGTAAAAAGACCCTAACATCAAATTGGAGGAAAGGAGCAAAAAGAATGACAAAGTCACATGACATGATAGAGGAAGCACAAGCTTGCACTTTTAACTCCATAAAACCAGAATTACTTTTTTTTTTTTTTTTCCTGAATCAATTACAAAACAGTTACCTTCAGCAAAACGCAAAATCTATAATGTCACCACACAAAAACAAAAGTGACATTCCAAAATTGGAAACGTTTTTAATCAATCAAAACACAGACACACCCCTAGAGAATGCATGAAAGGTTTAACAAGCTTAGCAATATTGTGATGGACCTGATGGTTATATAAATTTAGAATATATACATGTACATATGTTTAACCCCAAGGATAGCACAAACAACTAGGGATCACGCCTCATTAAGTGGAAAATATATTTTACCAAAAAGCATCATAAACATCCAGCAAATTTTTACATAATGAACTGACATTCTCAACAGCTAACTGTTTAAAATAAGAACCTTCAATAATGAGTGGTAAGTCAATTCAAGTCCTAAACAACTTCTTATTCAACTTTGGAGTTGGCAAATAAAATGTTTACAAGTTTAAACCACAACACATATGGCAACAAATTAATTCAATAATGTGTACTTCAAATGAACCCCAACAGTTCAGGAACTTGGCTTATGTGTTTTAGGCAGATGTCATCATGAGTAGGAAAGAAACTGATCTCTAATTGCAAAGCATAATGTTACATGATCTGTCATAGCAAATATCAGAAAATAAAACTCCATATCCATACCACTGATAATTCATTAAAAGACCCAATTCTTCCCAATAGAAAAGAGAAGATTTTTTCACTAACAATTTATAACATAATTACAACTTCAAGCACAGCTACAGCATTTTCACGGTAAGTGCTGAAATGACCAATTTCATCCTAGTAAACCAGAATTGCAGCATTAATTTCAAAAAGTAAAAGGAACATTTTTATTTTGTAATTTAGAAAAAAGGGTTAGCTGTAGAACAGAGCTAACTATTACACTAAATTTAATGTCACAATTATTTGTTGCAACATATCTGAATAAGATTGAATATAACCACCAAAAAATATGGCATCAACAAGCTCCTAGAGAAGGCAAAAGAACAACCAGCTAGCTGGCAGCATTTCCTTTTATAATTACTCTGAAATAATGTAACAAGAGCCACATGCACACCCTCATACACAACCAGCAGATCCTATTATTTAAATGGTACCACAAATCTCAATATCATTCACATTCATATAACATAGCTCTCACACTGTTATTTTACACAAAGCAAGTAAATATCAAAGAACACGATGATCTAATACATTCCTTTTTTATATATAATATAAAATAACAAAATACATCAACCATTTTCTAACGTAACAAAGTTGATCTAGACTTCAACAAAATACATCAACCATTTTTCTAACATAACAAGGTTGATCTAACTACTACAAAATGCATCAACCATTTTTCTAACATAACAAGGTTGATCTAACTACTACCAAAATACATCTATCCAAGACATCATTTACATGTTTCAACTTTCAACTACCAAACTATTTACTTGATGCTTGTCTTGCAAGGATTCCCTCTTGGAGTTGTTCATAAAAAAGTTTTAGTGCTCCAAACATGCCACTTGTGTCCAAGCTCATAATTCTCTCATCCTCTATCATACTTTTGATACGAAGCTTTTCTCTTTCAATTCTAAGTCTTTCCTCCTCCATTTGAATTCTTTTCTCCTCAAATCGAACTCTATCCCTATCCCTTAACTCTTCCAAATGAATTCTTTCCTTATCCCTCAACTCTTCCAATTGAAACCTTTCCGCTTTGATGCGGAGACTCTCTTTTTCTTGTTCTTGTAAGTCCTCAACAACTTTCATTTTCTTTGCCAAGTATTCTCCAACATCTTTCCCACTAGCCTTTTTCTTTTGATTGGCCTTTTCGGCCTTCCTACCTATTGGTATCTCGAAGTTGGTAGTGTCATCAACTAAGGACACATCATCCCCATTGGCAATAGATATTGAATCTTGAGTTGGAGGTAGCACTACTCTTGAGTATTCCTTAGGCATGCTCCATTTTGGTTGGTGCTTCAACACATGCCAACAATGTTCAAATGGAAAGTCTTTTTTGGCTTTTTCTTTATACATAGCCTTTGCATTTTCAATCTAAAAAAATTAAAAGAAAATGCAAATAATTAGTATCTTCAAACTATTGGTGAATATCTATTTTGAAACTATTGCAATATAATTATACATTGTCCTGTTCGGTTGTACCACTATGAGGGGTTGCTTCAAGTGCAGCTATGAACCCACAAAATCTACTTGTCTCCCTATTAATCATTCCCCATCGACATTTTAGGGAGCCAGCAGTACGTGTTCTGCCGGATGGGCTGCATTGGCAGAAGTATTGCCAAAATTTTTCCCAGAATCTTTCTTGTTTCAGCTCATTACCATGCACAGAATCAATACTAGTATTGAGCCATGCCGAAACAATGATATTATCCTCCTCTACACTAAAGTTGGTACCCCATCTCGGCGGTTTGTTGGAGGTGGTGATCTCAACTTCAGGGGAAGAAATTATGTTATTTTGGGATACACCCAACAAAGGAGAGTTAACATCAATTTGCCCTTCTATGATATCAGGGTAAAGCGGCATGTATCCTTGTGAGTCCACAAGTAGATAATGTCCAGTCAACTGAAGTTCAATATAAAATTAGAACCAATAAAAAGAGTAAATAATTACAACTAGAGTAAATATTAGTTCTCAACAACCAAGGAAATGAATCTAGATGTCTAAATGTACAATGCCCTGCTTCTTAATAGCCTTTTAAAATTTTCTATAAACATCATGTGTATAAGTATATATGCCACTGAACTCAAACATGATGTATGAAATTTCATACAAGTATAATGTTCATATGTGAGCAAAGTTTGATTTCATGTGTGTAGAGAAAAATGCAAATCTGTCTAAAATTTGTTCAACATATAAAACTCAAAAGATGATACTAGAATTTTAAGGAGGCATTTCAGCAAACACAAACTTGTGCTTCACGTTCAATGCTGTTATCCTGAGGAGTGAAGCAAGATTGCTGGTATCACTTTAGTGTTTTTAGTTATACTACAAAAAAAGAATTGAATTAGATAAAATTATAGGAACAGAATTAGAAACCCAAAAAAAAAAAAAAAAGTAAGGTGTACCTGACAAGAGAGAATTAGAGATGAGTTGAGGACTTGTCTGCCAAAGCTCAAAACGGCACTGTGCACTGGTCAACAGTGGTTTTGGAGTGCAAAATTTGGGTAAAGCTTTTAGCTCTAAGATCAGATCGGGAAGAACTGAGCAGCAATACAAGACCCACAAAATCCCTAACCCAAAACAAAACCTAAATGGAAGCCTAACCTATGGAGCTTCAGTCTGACCCAAATGAAGCCTAATCCCGTCCCTTGAATCTTTGGTTTTGAGATGAGAATATGGGTTTCAAGACTGGGTTTTTGGGTTTGGTCAGGAAGAGAAGAGTGGGTTTGGTATGGGTTCACTCAGAGGAAGAAGAGCAGAGGCTGTGTTTGTGATGGTGGTTCGGTCAGAGGGAGTAGTGAAGCGGAGATGAATTGGCGGCGTGGGTTGAGGGAAGGAAGAGCGGCTTGGGTTGAGGGAGAACGAAGGAAAAAAGAAGAAGAAGAGAGGAGGCAAAGGCGTAGGCGTGGGAGAAAGAGAGAACCAGAAAAAAAGAGAGAGGAAAATCCAGAAGAGCGAAAAGAATGAGGGAAAATCAGAGGAGATAGGCGCGAAATAGGGAAGCGGGGTTTTATTAAACAAATATTTTTTTTTTTACAATCTTGCTACAGTGGGGTGCTAGAGATAGAAGTCCACTGTAGCTGGATTGCAAAATAAATAAGATTTAAAAGCATTGATGGAGTATGTTTTTTAGTATTTATAGCATTTGACATACTAAATTTTAGCATTTATAGCATTTACCCATCTTAATGAGAATGCTCTTAGGCACTATCTCAAGAGCCCATAGTTGAGTTTCGGCTTGGTTTCCCGATATTTTATTCAGAGGCAACAATTTCTCCCTCAACAATCACTAAACCAAATAAATAAAAAAATAAAAAAGAGTATTATGATGAATCTAGTTTTATATACTGAAGTTATATTAAAATTCTATAGTGTAGAAATATAAAAACTCAGTCTATTCCTCTTTAAAAACCCAACCCAAATAATTTTTCTTTAAAAGCCACAAGCCCAAGCCAATCAACCTTTTAGTCCAATAACCCAAGCCCGTTTAAACCCTTAGAGCCATTCGGCTCAAACCTAGTTCAAAACCAAGTCCATTGGCCTAAGCCTAACCTAACTTAACCTGTTATTTAACATTACCCATTTATCATTCCTTCTAAGTCTTGCTTTGATTTTCTCTATCTCCAAACAAATATATAAAACAAACAAAGTATTTGAATATTCAACATATTCTCTTTTTTTGTTGCTATCAAAATCTTTGAGATTTTGTCAAACAATCTCAACTCAAAATTAAAGCAAGAAAAATAGCATAGGCACAAGAAATAAAAGATTAAAATAAAACATTTTTGAAGGAGATGGATTATTTTGAGACATGAAGAAAAATGGTTTTTAGTGTAACTTATTGGTAACTTATGCAATGCACAAGAAATATTAATAAAATATGAATATTTATTTTATTTGTATAAATATAAAATTGATAATTATGATAGTTATTAATTAATAGATATTGATTATGATTGTGTTTGTATATAAAATTATCTATTCTACAATTTAAAGAAAATATGATGTGTTAATATTCTAATGAAATATTTAAATATGAATTAGAATTTATATTTAATTATAAATATATATTAGAATAGTAATATATACAATTGTTAGGTCTTTAAAGATTATATGGCACAATTTTAGAAGGTCAACAAAAACAAAAAAAACTCAAACCTCTTTGGTTTTATATATTAAAGGGCCTACCCTATATAGACTTCTACTTTTTTTTTTTTTGGGTGAAAAGACGATAACATTAAAAACTAAACGACAATACAAGGTTCAGGACATATCCTGAAGGAATACATCCCATTGAGGTCTCCCTCAAAAACATCTAATATGTCCACAAGCGGACTATCATAAATAAGAAAATCAGCATTCATCCTTAAGCTCATCCTAGCTAAACCATTAGCACATTGATTTGCTTGCCGGAGGCAGTGCTTGATACGGACTTGGTGGAATCTGGTAATCAGTTGCCTACAGTCATCCAAGATAGGGGAGATAATGTTATTAACATAATCTAGATTCCCTACAACATCAACAATGGACTTGGCATCCATCTCAACTTCAAGACAATGAATATTTAAATTGCAGCAAAGCTGAAGGCCCTCTCGCAACCCCCACAACTCAGCGGCAAAACTGTTAGTGACCTCAATCCGCTTGCTGAACCCAACAACCCAATGCCCATTAGCATCCCTTACCAATCCCCCACAACCAGCTAGCTCGTGAAGACCCATGCATGACCCATCCGTGTTCAACTTCTTCCACCCTTACTCAGGTCTCTCCCACCGAGTACACCTATTAACTCTAAGAATTCCCAGCCTTGGAGTTGCCACACAGTGAAGATACTCCTTAGCTTGGTACACAATATCCACAGACAGTTTTGGACTCCTAGCTTTCCCATTGAACACGAGATTATTCCTACTCTTCCAAATGTTCCAAATAGCAAAAGGAAAAACCACTTTCCAAGGGAAACCTATGTCCTGTAGCTTGTCATTGGATCTTGCAATAAGTGACAACCAATCCATCAGGTTATAGTGCCAAAAGTCAAAATTAGAAGCATTGACCCCTAGCTGATTCCACACTTGTATCAGGTGGGTGCAATCTCTTAAGGCATGCAAGATAGTTTCAACACCATTGCAGCAAACAGGGCAAACCTCATCTTGGACCACTCCTTTTTTCCCTAAACAAGATTTGACACCAATACTATTGTGAGTACACAACCAAAGAAACATTCTAATTTTTCGAAGCAAATCTACTTTCCAAATCTAGCTAGCCAAAAAAGCACTAGCATTGGTAGACTCCATAGCAATCCCATAAGCACTTTTGACATCAAAGGCCCCATTTGGTGACCCGGCCCAAGCCAATTTGTTCGAGCCACCACAAAATACGTTCAAATTCTCTTATTTAGAAAGTTTAAATAGTAGGATTAGACATGTAAAATTATTACTAATTTTGAAGCTCCTAAATTTTAGATAAATTTAAAAAAGCAGTTTACTAACAAATAGTTTTTCCTAAAAAAAAAGTTACGTTCCTTTGTTCTCTTGAACATATATACTCCCACGTTTCCACTAACTATATACTCCCAATAACAAGCAGTTATTTCATTCTACATGTCTCTCCATTTTTATCATATTTTTTCTTTCTTCTTCAAATTCTAAAAAAAAAATCCAATCCTGGACATCTATTCCCAGGTTTCCACTAATTTCAAACCAAGGCAATCTCTGAAAACTCAATTAATAAGGCATAAACATATAATACCATTTGTTTTTTAATAAATTTCATTATATTGTTTTCTCTTTCCATTTGTCTTTATCTTTGCCTCTCTTTCTCTAATTGCTCCACACAAAAAAGCCTTCGCACGTGTGTGTGTGATGAGGCTAGTAAATTATTAATATTATTTTTTTCCCCACTTTTATGGTTACAAACACACAAACATGGATATGAATATATATTAGTTCTGAGGTGAAATGAAATATGAAAAGTAATTAGGTACACATCAGGAAGATGGTTAGGGCCTTAGGGTGTCTGGGATTTAGGATGACCCTGCAATTGGAAATTTGAGCAATTGGCAGTGGGCATCAAATGACATGAAACATGGGTCATTGTTAACATTGGGCTTGAAACAGATTCTGAAAGTTAGCTATCTCTTACAGTACTAATCTATCTCCTTAAATTTTCTAGTTGAGAACTGTGAGAAACTATTGGCTCGAACTTGGTGGGTGAATCCTTCAACACAATTTCCCCAAAGACAAAGTTAGCTTAAATTTTGGACCAATTTTTGGTAGTCAATAGGTAAGCTTTAACACCCTTTTGCCCTCCTTTTTGTATGAACATATATAATCTGGGCTCTGTTGGGCCTCCAAAGTCCAAATCCAATTTTGTGTAAATAGAGATTCCGTTCCATGTAGTTTTGTTTTTATGTAGATAAAAAAGTAATAATATGTTGTGCAAGTAACAGTTACAGGTTATATACATAAAACATGAAAACCTAGGCCATCTGTTGGCAACACCAAATTGATAGTAGAAAACATATCGATCTTGTCATGTTCTAGGGCCTAAAGATTATTTTTCGGTGTCTCTAAAGATAAATATTTGCCACTTTGAACACGATAAAGCATTCTCATCAGCTCTCTCATAAAAAATGCCATTTTGACACACCAAAAATCTACTTTATCATTTTAACACATCATTTTACAACATATCATTTATCAGATGTTCTATACTATAATTCTATACATTAAAATAATATTTACTACACATTAAAATAATATATTAAAATAATCTATTGCAGACAGAGAGAGACATCTGATACGAGGAGAGATAAAAAACGAATTAAATAAACCAAACAGTGTTTGGCATATCGTCTCATATTTTAGATAGTACTGTAGCTATGTCTCAATTTTTTTGAGATTTGAAAGAGCTGATAAGGGATGGTTTTTGGTGTTTGGTATGTCAAATGTCAAATATTTGGCATTTGACACACCTGATTAGAGTGCTCTAAGCATGAACCAATAAATAAATACAATAAATAAATAAGCGTTGATGTTTAGATGGATAAAGCCTACGCGTGCAAATATTTTTCTTTGAATAGAGACCAAATTTTGTTTTTTGTCAGTAAGGAATCGTACTAAAACGTTTGGAATATAGTCCATACTTAATCATCGAAGCTAGAATAGTACGACACTGTTTAGCTTTACGAAAGAGGTGCCGGTTGTCATGTTACGGGGCTTGGCAGTATATATATAATTTATTTTGTCGCGCTATGAGGCACATGCAAATACTTTTAAAAATCCTATTCATAAAGCTTAGCAGTGTCTTTACTGTTTACACACACGCGTACATATTGATTATTTACTTAATAATAATTAGTTTTTATTTTTTATTTTTTTAATAATAATTTGAAATTACTAAACTACCATGCAACTTTGTTGCTCGATTGATCCAAGCACTTAAGATCTGTTTGAATTGAGCGGGAAGGGAGGGGGAGTAGAGGGGAGTAGAGTAGAGTTGACTGAAAATATACTAATTTTGGGTCAATTTTACTATACTCTACTCTACTCCCCCTCCTCTCAATCTAAATAGACTATTAGTATATGGAAAGGTACCACTTAGACTTAATTTCTTGGGATAAGAAAATGTAGCTAAAAATGAGCATTGCATATTTGTATTATTAACATTGCGATGCAAGGCGTGCAGTTGTTAAAAATGTCTTGATGATGAACATTTGCAAATAATTTCACTGCAATTCCAATAATACCAAGAAACATAGATTTCATTTTATGTTTTTATTAACAAATAGTTGTCCCTTGTCATATATCCTACCATTCAATGGCTTCATATGAATATTTTGTAAAAAAATAATTGATAAGATTGAATATTTTGTAGAAAAAAATTGATAAGATTATATTTTTTAGGAGTTACAGCAGCGTTTTAAAAACGCGGCTGTAGACAAGTTTTTTTTGGTAATGTATATAGTGTAAGTGAGAGAAATGTAAGATTTGAACCATAAATATGAATGAGACACTACAAAAGATACTATTATTATATTAAAATATAACTCTTGAACCCACTAATAATGAGACTACTTTGATTTGCGAATTAGTAATCAAACTCTCTTCATTTGGATCCATCTAGTAGTTTCAAAGTATACAATTCAAAGTTTTAAGCATTAAAACAATATTATGTGTAAATTTACTAGAAAATGTAGTTGTCTGATAAATGTAATAACATATTCAACAGCATAATTAGTAATTAAATGGGGGAATGGATCCAACAAATTGACTGATTAAATAAATGACAGAATCGAATCAAGATCTGAACAATAGGCACATAAGGATCCAAGGGGGAGCCCCCTACCATCGCATCATACCAACCATAAAAGACCAAAAGGATAATGAAACAAACCTCGAACGTCACATCAGCGTAGGTTATTTTATACTTGTGAAGTGTGATTTGTTAAGTTTAAAATAAAAATAGTGATGCTTGTAAATAAATATATCAGGAAAACTTCCATGAAATTGTCTCATTTTGTTGTTCTTTTTATCTAAATTTGCTTCTTTCCACAAGCAAAAAACAATTTGCATTATTTAAGTTTCTTTTGAGTATGATTTATGTTAGAATTATGTGATAAAATGATTAAGTTCACAATTTCTTAATAGCTTAAATTTTTAAGAGAATCGATAATTTAACATAGTATCAAAACAAGAAGTTCTGAGTTCAATTTTTTATTTTCTGCTCTAAGCTCTTACCAGTTTTATTTATTTATTGTTTGAATGAGACTTGTTATGTAAACTGTAAAGAGGAGGGGAGCATTACTACGCAGATATAGTTAATTTGACTTTGAATCAGTCGCACTGAACCCAGCCACCGTTTCCAAGTACTTTCTCTTTTACGTGCAACTGCATGTTGTACGTGACTGCAATTTAAGAGATGAAAATGTGCCTTTCATATTCAGGGGAAAATGATTGACAGAAACTTAACAAAAAATTAGAGGTATGGTAGTTCAAAGTGCAATGATCGATGATGGGTATCGCTCTTTCAACATTGCTGCGTCCAAAGTGTGACTTGTTTTGGACAATCGTCCATCAGACGATAGGTGATTAACAGTGGGCGGCCGTGGAGAAATAGACCAGTGTGCGTAGTTGGACGAGACCGGCCCCCAAATGGAAAGGGACACAATAGGAGTTTTGGTACCACATCGGTGTTCTTTGATTGACTAATTTCCGTTTTGTAGTTCTTTCAAAGCTTCTGTTTGGACAAAATATATCCCACTGGGATCTTTTGCATCTCTGATTGACTAATTTTATTGAATTTTATTTTTATTTTGGAAAAAATAATATCTTTTATATTTTATTGATGAATGCAATTATGTGCTTAAATTTAGAAAACTTAATCTACTATACTTAAGTAACTGTATTTAAATATTATCTAAAAATAAAAGCTATCTTTATTGGTCAATTCAATAATGATTTTGATTATAAAACGATAAATTTAAGTAGAGTTTTTTAATATATAAATATTAATTACTTCATTCTCTCTCTATATATATAGAGGTTTTCCTAACATCTCTTTTACAATTGATATTAGCTAATCCACTTAAAATTATAATATGAAAACAATAAAACAACTTTTAAATTGTAAAACAATAGAATCTAATTTATTAAATATATTATTGTAATTTTACTTAATATTATAATCTACCATGTGAGAGAGTAATTTACAAAAATTAAAGTTTCAAGTTGTTAGGAAAATTAATTGCTAATGATTATTAGGCATACACGACAATTTTGCTTACAAAATTGTTTAGGGTTTTAATTGATGAGTTGGATGTCTATTGACTTTTATTTTGAGGGTTGTCTAGGAGGTGGGCCCTGCCACATGGTAACACCGGGGAGTAGGTCCAATAAAATTGTTTGTCATTGCCTTTTAACCCATTAATGAAACTAGACAATAGACTCACCCAAGGATCTTAACAGGTCCTTTACAGATTCGATTAATTGGCCCTTATGGTATTCTCCAATTACTTAAAATCTTTTTCTATGCAAAATTCATCATTGAATACATGATCAGGAGAAATTACAGAAGTGGAAATATGATAGAAAAGAAGGCCCATGCATTGGGAACATGCCAAACAAACGCTACACTATAATGCTCCATGATCCTCTCTTGTTGGGTGTAACAGCTAACAAACCATTCCCAAATGAAAAACTCTTCATGGAAGCTGTGAACCCTCTGATCTATCTAACAGCAACAGGAAACCAGGCTCCTCACGCTCATCAGACCACTCAATTAAATCATATCTTGCAGAATGACATCCTTGGCAATTGTCATCTCATATTTTTCATATTTGGGTCCGATTTTCTGCTTTGAACACAAGTTTACTCTTCCTTTTTCTAGCAAACGTGTGTCTAGAATTCATTAAACACTTGAGCCTTGACTATTTCCCAGATGTATGTACAGGAAACTACACATACTAAGTAATTACAGGGGCATTAAATATCACCTCATAAACTACATCAACTGAACCTTTGACACTCTTTGCTCACAAGAAGTGTCACATAATTATCCCAATCCGAACGTACACATGCATATCTAATGGAAATGATGATTCCGTTAAGAATGGGAAACATAACTTGGCTGGGTTAGTGGTGTGGAGAACTCCTCCCAAGGAGACAAGGACTAAGTAGTTCATTCATGCCTATGTTGAATGTTTATGTTCATTCCCTCATGAAACTCAATTCTTTAGGGAGATCTAAAAAATTATCCAAATCCCAAACCAAAAGAAACAACTTGGAAACTTTTTAATTGCAACTCCTGCAAATTAAGTAGATGCAAAAAGATGTAATTGGATCTTGTATTGAAAGGCTGTTCCTAGTAAGATATTATTCCTCTCTAGTCTGTATATAAAAATTAACAAAGAAAACACACACATATATATATAAATTAAAAAAGAAAACACTTATCACATAACCTCGTACCAACTACCAATAATGTTTGCATGTTCGAAGAAAAAGGGAGTGCATGCTTTCTTGCAAATGGCAGGTGGATATTTTGTGTAAAAGGCAAAAGGTATCTCTGGATTTCAAATTTTCATAAAACTCACGAAACGAGAACGTTATCAGTTGTCAGTTATCACACAACCTCGTACCAATATTATAGCAGTTTTTTGGTAAATCTAGCAAGTGCAACCAAGCTTTGACACTATATATATATATATATATACACACGAAGAGATAACATTAAAAAACAAACATTTGGCAAATACAGTAATTTTGCTTTTTCTTACCACATAACAATTTTATTCTTACAATTACAAATACACGTGACTAACAACTAGGCAACATCACCATAGAATAAGATCCTTTCCTTTCATGGTTACAATTTTATTTTTTAAATCTAAAAATGTATTAAGTGCCACACTATCTAAAATTTTAAATAATATGATGCTTGATACATATTTATATTATTTTATTTAATATAAACCATGAAATGAATCCATTTCAAATGGAGAGGATCTAAAGCTAAATTTCAGTTTCTTCAATTATGGCAACTTTTGTGTCCAGGTATGTAAGTACATGGATTTGGGGAAGATGGTGGAACCTGTGCTCGTTTTTGAGGAATTGACACCTTGATTGCTGCAAGTTTTGACTTCATGACATCCAAAGGCCTTGCAGCTTCAAGAGGCTTGACGCTAAAAATAAAGAAGGCGAGAATCACAGCCTTTACAATGTTGGAAATTGAGAGAGTTTTCTCAAACAACATGTTTTGCTTCATCAAGAAAGGAAAGGATGTGTATTTGCAATATATGTCTTTTTTTTGTCTCACAAATTGCATGAGAATGGGATTTTAATTTATAGAATAAATAAAGCAAACGAACCACCCCCCCCCCACAAAAGAAAAAAATGGTTGTGAAAACACGACACAGTGATGATTAATTTAATTAATCTTGATCTGACTTTAATACTTCATAATGGGAGAAAGGGCTCCAGAAATGTCAATCATTAATTATGATTTATGAACTATGAAACCAATGTGCTGAATTTTTTGGCAAAGAGCGTATATGATCAGCAATAGCGCAAATTGTGTTCTATGATAGCCCATCTTTTTAATTTGTTGACTTTTTTTATTATGAGAGGTAATTGGGTTTTCTAACCTTTATTCCGTTTGTTATGGACAACTCCATTTGAACTTTTTTTATAGTTTTGTACAAATTAATCATAATACTACAGTTTTACATAAAGGGAAATATATATATTTATATATATATATATATATATATGTAAGTACTCAGAAGTTGGTGGCCCAAGCCCACTTAAAACAGTAGTGCCTTATCCTCCAAACCAAGCCCAAACAATAGAATTTCTATAGAGAGTGGGAAAATAGTTCAAGTATAATTTTGAGCTAAGTTAAAGTCTTAGGCTGAAGAGGTTAAAGTCTTAGGCCGAAGAGCCCAAAGTAACAGAGATGATCAATTCATGTAATAATTGAGAATAACGCTCTCCTCGGGCAGGTTTGAAGTCTAGTTCTTATATATGATTAATACAAGTTCTATACCAGGCAATGCACTGTTTACTTTCTAGTTTATCTCTTTCTTCAATAATCATGTTCATCCCCTTAACTGGGAGGTTTCCCTCCCTTATATATCATTCCTCATTTGCATCTTAGCCCTCCATCTGTATGCCCCAAGGCTTTTTTCAAAGCACTTGTCCTATCAAAGTTCTGCTAAAGGTGGTAGAAGGGGTTGCTAGCTGTGAAATTACTGTTTAAATGTCATTTCCTCATTAATGTAGCTAAAAAGGTTGTTGCAGTGCATTCAATGTGAAGGGAGAAGGTGTACCTTTACAGGAAGCTCCCTCCCACCGACCTAGCCCCTTCCCATGTTCCTTTCTCTTCTAATCAAGTTCTCACAAAATGCTATCCCGCATCTCCTTCCATTCTTGGGTCAATAAAGTCCTCGGGCTGGATACACTTCCATGGGTGGGATCGTGTGTGATGCTTCATATTCTGTCTTCTTCGGTCCTCGGACACTTGGAAAGGAAAAGAGAATACTCCTATAATGCTATGGACGGCTAAAAAGCCTTGTAATTCAACTAGTTAATGACTTTTAGGGTACATTTGATAGACTGTAACAATAATTATATAGAAATAAGAAAGGGTATTACAAGGAATACAAGATGCTGTAATGTAATACTTATTACTATTTATTTGTCTGGTGACAACACAATAATGGAACCCTGAAGATAATAGAATGAAAGTATTTTAAATCAAACTTAAGATATATTTTAGAAAATATCTTATTCATATAATTTTACTTCCTAAATTTTTTTTTTTTTTTTTTTAATTTGAAAGAGAGATTAGTTATTTTTATGAATTTTTATTTTTATAATTATTATGTGCCTATGGAAAGTTTGTTTATTTGGAAATATATTAATTTTAGAAATAAATATACTTACTAAGGAATAGCTATTATAACTCTTTTATAGATGAATAGTTATTCCTCATTTTAAAGAATAGTTATCAATAAGGAACGAGTACTCATTGTAATAAAAACATAATCAAACTACTGAATAGCTAAATCATATGAATAACTATTACATTTCAGTGCTTATTACAGTCTACCAAATGTACCCTTAATATTTCCAATGGAGACATCCAATATTCAAATTCCCTCTTCCCCATTGTAACTATTGTATTATATTTATATATATATATATAGATATTATTTATAAAATGCTATGGACAAGTCCAAGCTACAAAGATAAGTTTTTATGATAACATAGGCTAATGATTAATGACCAAAATGTTGTTCCATGCCTACCCCTCCTCCATGTTTGTAACATGATAAAATTTAGGTACAATACACATTAAAGATTCAAATTAAATTCAAACATATATGATTGCATTGGCTAATAAAATATAAAAATATATTATATTTTCGATGGCAATTAAATTCAATAAAGTTATGTATTTGAATTTAATCAAGAAACCTAATGTAGTGCACCCATTGGCTAAGTCAAGATTTAACTTCAAGGGAATAAATTAATAACTAACCTCATAAAAGATAGATATTTTGTTTGTTTGTTATGTTTTTTTTTTCTTTATATATATATATATATATATATGGGTTGGATTCAAGTTACACTTAGTGTAACTCTAAGTAATGTTACACCACTCAATAACTTATTATTGAATTCATATTTTAAAAAACCAACTGTTGAATTACGAGTTTGTTTGGATATCGCTTATTGTTGAAAACTAAAAACACTATAGCAAAATAATTTTTAAATGTGTGAATAGTACTGTAGAACCCAGTTTTAAAGTTTTTTTTCCTAAATAAAGTACTTGCGGGTCATGTGAACAGTGCACAAGACCCACTGAAAAAGCATATTTTGCTTTCTCTTCCTGCACTGTAGCCATGGGTCCCACAACTAAAAACGTGAAATGCTTTTCTCAAAAAAAAAAAAAAAAACATGAAACGCAGACGCATGTGCTTTTCAGCACTATCCAAACATAGTCTACATATTCTATATGTTTTTAACATGCATGCCAATTTCTATGTCAAACGGATATAATTTACCATTCATCCATAAACTCATATTTTATGCATTATTTTGAACTACAAAAACTTGAATTTAAATAATTGATTGATGATATGACTATTGATCTTTGATCATCTTGAAATTTTGTAAGCATGGAGAATATATGAAGATAATGTAATCCAACGGTTGGTTTTTAAAATATAAATTCAATAATAAGTTATTAGGTGGTGTAACATTGCTTAGAGTTATACCAAGTGTAACTTAAACCCCTCTCTCTCTCTCTCTCTCTCTCTCTCTCTCTCTCTCTCTATATATATATATAATTGTATTGTACTTCTTTTTTTCCATGGTCAAAATTTTACTTATAATTCTCATGTTATTTTTAGTACTTAGATAAACCTGAAGTAAAACGTATGTCGATTTTTATAACAGTCTTAACCACATGTCTTGTACATATAAAACTTTAGAGTTAACTTAAAACAACATCAAATATCAAATTACGGATCTTATTTTATCATTATATTTTAATTTTATTACTTACATATTCATTTTATTAAAAATAAAAACTTATTACATAACTAATTTGAACTCTTAATACTTTTGAAATGTAAAAATTAAAAAAAAAAATCTCTTCAATTAAACTTTTGTTTATTTACTTTTCTTTTTCTTTTTTCCTATATTTGTTTTCCTTTTATAACTTTTGAAACCTTAGAAATATTGATAAAACATGAAGAAAAAAATTATTATTTTTCATTGAAAATAGACATATAAAATAAATATATGAAAAAATACATAAGGAAATGTAATTTTTTTTTTTAATTTAAAGTATAAATAAAGAGGAGTGTTAATTTTTTTGGTGGGTCAGGGGGCAAATGCCTCCCCCCCCCCCCTCCCCTTTGGCTTCACCCTTGACTGCGCTGTAAATAAGTTATATCCTTAATTTGTAGCCAGCCATTTTAAATAATTCGATAATTCTTAGTGGCAAATTTTTTATAACTATTGAAATGATAAATCGTGATTGACGTATGATCCTATGTGAAAGTAATATATATTAAAGTCCAAGCCCGAATTCACTCTTTGACCTAACCTCAACTTTTTAAATAATTCGATAATTCTTAGTCGGCAAAAATTTTATAACTATTGAAATGATAAATTGTGATTGACATGTGATCTTATGTGAAAGTAATATATATTAAAGTCCAAGCCCAAATTCACTCTTTGACCTAACCCCAACTTTTTAAATAATTTGATAATTCTTAGTCGGCAAAAATTTTATAACTATTGAAATGGTAAATCGTGATTGACGTGTGATCCTATCTGAAAGTAATATATATTAAAGTCCAAGCCCGAATTCACTCTTTGACCTAACCCCAACTTGGCACCCTAGACCAATGAGCAAGACAGGCTTCACGTAATTTTCATGTTAACAAAATTCAAACCGCAGAAGAAAACGATCTTAAAGTGGCAACCCATGGCAATGTGGGTCTTCACATTGTCATTAATTGCACATCGTAAAGAAGAAGAAGAGCGTATCGCAGTGGCTGCCTCTTTCTTTTATGTATGTATATATAACTATTCGTTTAAAATTGGCTTTTCTTTTCTTTTCTATCTTCTGCATGTGCTGTGTTGCTTAATTTTCTGTGGCTTTTGATCTGTTTGTAATGTTATATTAAAAAAAAAAGAGCAGTGTGATGTGTTCAGTCAACAAAGACGATTCTAGAAGTTGTAATTTTCTTCTCCCATGCAATATAAATAATAGACAATTATAATAAAGGGTTTTTTTTTTTTTTGGTCCCCTTTAAATGAGATATGTTATCTAATAAAGAGAAGAAGCATTACTATGCACAATAATTACTTTGACTTTGAGTTAGGCATGTTGTACGTGATTGCACTTAACGAAATCAAAATGTGCCTTTGGTAAAATTTGGAAAATCAAAAGGTCACATATGTCTTAAGCTCTCCTTAGGCTAAAATTTGGACCAAGAAATTGTGGGGTTGGAGTTGAGAAAAAGAAAGGAGGCCTACCCTTTGGGTTTGGGTAGTAAAAATGGAAGAAGAATAAGAAGAGTTTGGGTTGGAAAAAATTCCCTCCCTTAGCCCACTACTATAAAGAAAATGAGTTTGGGCTTCTTTCCTCTTCATAAACACTAAAAAGCCCAATAATTAATTTTAAAGGACCCAAAAATCTTTTTCAAGCCCAAAAGAGGAGAAAAGAAGTCCAAAATAAAATGCCGAGAAAGAGTAGGCTTTAAAAAAAAAAATCCTCTAGCATAAATCTTGCTCACAACAAATTCAAGTTTCTCCAAGGAAACTCATGGAAGTTAAAGTCCCAAAACTCAATTCATCCCAACAATGGTGCAAAAATGCACCACAAATTCAAGTTTTTTGGAATTACACCTTTTGAGGTTAGAATTGCATAAATTCAATACACCCAAAAATGTTCGAAATTAATACAGAAAAATTTCTTGGAATTAAACCTTTTGAGGTTAAACTTTCAATATAGAATTCACATCCAACAAAAGTTGAAAACTCACAACAGATTTTTTTTCCCCTACAATTACATCCAACTAGGTTAAAATCCATTCTCACAACCCAAGAATACCAACTCAATCCAAAATCCCCCTTGAATGGCTATGAAATTTTAAAATTATTGGCTTCTCTTGAACTTCAATCCCCTTGAACAACTAAGAAGTTCTAAAATCATCAATTGAGATTAATCTTCTCTTTGAATGGCTATGAAGTTCCAAAATCATCAGCCAAGCTTGAGCTTCCCCTTGAATGGCTAAGAAGTTCCAAATCTAGAATCATTATCTAAACTTGAACTTCCCCTTGAACATTAAAAAAGTTTCCAAATCGTCGATTGACCCTTGAATGGTGTTCACTTATTTGTGTAAGTTCCACTAATGAGGAGCATCTATTGATCTATAGCCACACAATTTTGCAACCATGAAAAATCTTGTTTTAAAAGAAGAATTAGGCTCAAGGGTAAGACAGTTATTTCACATAAATTAAAAAAATTCCATAATTAATCTTGGGTTGAATTCTACATCATAATGAAACATCATGGAAGTTAAGGATTAATGATATTTTTATGAGCTAAGATCAAAGTATTGATTAAAATTGTGGGATTAGGGCTGGTTAATTAATTTTGATAAATATGCATGCATGGGATTAGAGCTGGTTAATTTTGATTAGTCCTTAGAAAGAATCAACCAAACCCTTAATTCTATTGGTTTAACTGAAAGGGAAAAGTAGAGATACCATCCCTGTGGATGTGGTGTACCCTTAGAAGTTAAAACATGAAGTTATCGTGTGTTTTATTTTATTTTATTTATATCCATTATTAATCCTGATGAGATTTCAAACCTAGAAGCTTTACCAATCCCACTCTATTTGTAGCAATTAAAGCTGAGTTTCAATGCCAATAACCTTCGTAGATATCATGATGAGAATAGTTTCAACTTACTTCTTTCCTCTTGTTAATGGTTTGGGCTCTCTGGTTCAGGTTGACCACCCATTTTATAGGTATAAATGTTAGCAGTAGGTTAAAAGACAGACTTTTTTGTTTTTTTGTTTTTTGAGGAACAGTTAAAAGATAGACTTCGACTGTGCAACCTACCATTTTTGGATGAGAACGGATATATAAAAATAAAATAAAAAAACATTCAGAGTATATAAAATTTGCTAAATATGGTCCTTCATTCTTTGACTTGGTTATTATTTACAAGAGCCAGGCAAGTTGGAATAGTCCTAGTCACCCGAACAAAAACTTATTCCTACTTTACTGGCTATGCTTCACTGATCTTTTAAATTATAATGCTTTATTTTGGGTCTTGTTTGTGATCTGATAGGCCAAATGTGCCATCTGTTGATGGCCAAATCCTTGTTCAAGTCTGGATATCCTTTAGTAAAACTTTATTAGTCAATGAGTGATCCAAGTTCAATCGTTGTAAAGGTGAGACAAATTAAATATAGTTAGAGCCTACTGGAGGATCACTTAAATTAATAATCATAAGTAGTCCTATTAAAATTAGATGGTACAACCACGTCATTTGGGATCACATATTGCAGGGTTCAATGTGATGGCTGTCACATATATATTACAAGTTGCAACAATTTTAAGCATTTTGGATCACATATTGCAGGGCTCAATGTGATGGCTGTCACATATATATTACAAGTTGCAACAATTTTAAGCACTTATTACAAGAGAGAACAATCTCAAAACTTTAGAAAATGAGTTGAAGGGCACATCATTTTTCGTAATTACTAGTATATCTAGTGTGATTCGTACATACTAAAAGTGGTGTAAGGAATAGATCAAAATGAAAGTTGTTTAAGAATTAAGATGCTCTAATTTTTTATTTTATTTTATTTTTTTATATGAACGTTCAAGATGCTCTAATACCATGTAAAGGATGTTGTGATAGCATGTTTAACAAATTGGGGGAGATATTGAAAATATTGTTGATGTGGAAGTGTAAAGAGTAATATAAGAACAAAACAAGGGTTGTGTAGTTTGATCTATCAACCTACATTTACAGAAAAATCTATAAAGTATTAAAGCATCTTTAATATGGTATCAAAACATATGTTTAACATGATATCAGAACATCTTTAATTTAGCATCAAAGTAGCTTTAACACGAAGAGAGAGAGGAGCAGAATCAGAAAATGAAGAAGCTCCAGAACAAAGAGGGTTCCGAGCCGGAGTAGATTTATGCTTATGTGCCATAAACATGACTAACGCAAACAGAAGGAGAGGGAGAGAAAGAAAGACAATCAGAAAAGTCCCAAGCAATTTAAATATAACAAGTATATTGAAAAGAAAGTACGTATGCATGAGAAATGCATAAACATGTGACATGCAAAAGAAATTGCATCATGGGCTCAGCCCAATCCAAACCTATCAGCACACAAACAGTTTGTACACATCTAAATGCATGACAATATTATTATAATGTTAATGTGATGCAATGTATGAGATTTTAAACTCATTTAAGTGAAAACTCATCCCAAAATTTCAACAATAACTCATCAATTTTGAAAAACCCCAAAATTTTTCAAAAACCCCAAAACTTAGGTTTCAAAACATGAAATGCATGAATATGGAAGAGATTAGAAGTTTACCAAGTGAAGAAAATCTTGAAAAAGCTTGAAGAAACCTTGAGGATCAAGATTGGAGTGAGAAGAGGTTGTTTAAGAGAGAAAAAAGAGAGCCATCGAGAGAGAGATCGAACGAAATGAGGCTCGGATCGCACAAGGAAGAATAAATAGTGCCTCAATAAATCTCGACAGATGAAGGTGTCGAGAGGTGTCGAGACATTTGTTGAGGAAGGTGTCGAGAAAATGGTCTTCGACAGATACAAGTATCGAGGAGGTGTCGAGTAACAAACCATCAGATACAAGAACAGAAGCTCGATCGATCCACCAGGTGTCGAGAAGCTGTCGAGATTGCGATAAGAAAAAGCTGAAGAAGCTCGACAGACAACAAGGTATCGAGGAGCTGTCGAGCAAACTTTTAAAAGCAGTTTTTCGATAAGTGAAAAACACAGACATTAATGCAATCCAACATGCAACTCAACCAATGATCTAATCAACATATTAAGCTCTCAAAATCATCTCTCAAAAAAAAAAATTTAAGCACATGGATCTTCAAAAACACACACACACACACACACACACACACACACACACTAAACAAGTCTAACTAATTTTAATTTTAAAAAAACAAGTCAAGACAGTTTAGTGAGCATACATTAACACATGTAAAACCTTGTGATGGCCAAATCACATTGTACCTGCACATGTATCAAGAGTAGCAAAGAATATTGCGTGTTGTGTGTGAAAAATATCGCAAGATTGCATAAGTGTATACATGTTATGACGATTTGAGATATGAGAAAATCACTTTAACTCACACACAATCATAACTGCTTGATGAGGACTATTACCTTTGAGGTACATCCTATAACTCCCACATTTCCTAGAATATACGCTTGCAATCATTTTTAAAGCATTTTTTGATCTTTTTGCTTTTTATTTTATTTATTTTTTGCATATTTTTCTTTTAAGTAAATCATGCATGGGCATATAATAGATAGAAAAGAAATACCCAATGATGGTAAGCATTTGACATTCCAATTTTGCTATGGTGAAGCATACAAATGTCATTAACATTGCACTTTTGCTATGCTGAAGCATACAAGTATCATATTATGATTGGCGGGCAATAGTGGTGAAATGGTTATTTATGCATTTCTCTTAGGATTTTCTAGTCCTACTCGTAAAAAAGAGTGATACGAGTGTTAAGTACAAGAGATAACTTAATATTACACATCATAGACAAGAGCCACAAAGCTCACTTGCTTAGTTGTGCATAGAGATGCTCATCTAAGCTACAAAAGATACAAAGTTTAGAAAACTTTGTTTCAATGGTCATCCATGGTACACAAGTACTAATGTATACAAAACACATACTGTTTTTGTATTTTTTTTATTTTTCAATTTTTTTTTAATTTTTATATGAAAAACAAAATAAACAAAACTTAAAACAAACAAAAACAAGCTAATCAAATTAAAGCATAAAACTAGACGGACTCAAAACAGTAAAGTAAAACACATAAGTAATGCAAACAAAACAAAAAGAGGAGAGAGAAAAAAGTGATAGAATCACTTGGAGCCATTTTCCTTCCACACCTTGGAAGAATCTTTCCGTCTAGCAAACCCTTGAACTGGCGGTGAAGGGGAAGAATTGAAACCGTTCAAGTTCGAAAGGAACATGAGGGCTTTAAGAAGATCTTCAAGGGGAGCAAGAGAGGATTGAAGTTGATTCTGGCTTTTAGATGCTATCATGCCATTGCTCTGTTGAGTGGCTAGTCACTTACAGCAATTTGGTCGAGTATGACCAGCTGCTCCACAATGATGACAGAGATGTTGCTTCTTCTATTTAGGCTTTTAAGAGTTAGCCTTTTTAGCCCTAGGGTTTTTTACATCTTTCTTCTCAAGCTTAGGGGATGCTCCTAGGATAGATTTACCCTTGTCTAAGTTCTTACTAGCTAATTCAGTTTTAACATTATTGTTCTCAATTTCAACATTATTGATAGGAGGAACAAAAACAATAGTACTAGTAGAAGCAGTATTAGAGGAAGAGAAACCATACCCTAAACCTGTTCGATCAGAAGCAGATTTCTGAAGATTGAGCATTTCATCAAGCTTTGCACTTGAAGTCCTCTCCAATTGAGCTTTGACTTGAAACAACTCCACTTCAAGTTTCTTGGTCTTCTCAGCCAAGAAGTTGTTCTCAAACCTCAATACTCCAATAGTCTGATTAGCCTCATCAAACTTTGTGGACAGCTTTTCACGATCAAGTTCCACATCACTGAGCTTCTTGGTGGCTAGCCTATAAAGTTTCTCATGTTTTTCAGAAACTTTGTACAATTTTTCATAGGCTATATGGATATCATCTTGATCATCCATCTTCTCAAATTTAGATTCCACCAATTCCTCTTCTTCATCCACATCTTCAACAATCCCATCAGTAGGATTAACAGTGGCAGTGAAGGCATTCAAGATTCCGTCATCCTTATTATTGGAATCATCCTTAGCCTCGGTGTCGCTTAAAGTAGTAGCAAATGCCTTGCTCTTCCCAATGCTCTTGAGATATGTAGGACACTCATTTTTCATGTGATCGAAACCTTGATACCCAAAGCACTTAGGTCCTGCGGGAACAGTGTACTGATCGCCATTCCTAGCATCCTTTTTTCCTTTGTCTTGACTCTTGAACTGAGAAGAACTAGATTGCCTACAGTCCTTGTCGAAGCCCTTTCCATTGGCATTCTTCATGAATTTCTTGAACTGCCTGGTGATGTAGGACTTCATCTTGGAATCTTCATCATCGGAAGACTCATCTGTGTCACTGCTCTTGGCCTTCAAAGCCATGCTCTTGCCTTTACCCGACTTGCCTATTCTTGTTAACCCTAGCTCGTAGGTCTGCAACTTTCCTACCAGCTCAGTCAAAGGAATCTTGTCAATATCCTTTGATTCCTCTATTACCGTGATCTTGGCATGGAATCTCTCGGGTAGAGATCTAAACACCTTTCTTACAATCTTGGGTTCAGGAATGGTTTCCCCAACATTGAAAGCTGAGTTCACTATGTCATTTAGCTTGGCATAGAACTCATCGAATGACTCATCCTTCTCCATCTTTATCTCTTTAAAGCTTGTAGTGAGCCTTTGAAGTATTAAATCCTTGATAGCCTTTGTACCTTCATAGGTTGTCTGGAGGATGGTCCATGCTTCCTTAGCAGTTTCAGTAGAGGATATCTTCTTAAACTCCTCATTGGTGACCGCACTAAATAAAACATTCAATGCCCTGCTGTTGAAGTTTGTCGCCTTGATCTTGGCTTTATCCCAATCGGCCGGCGCTTCCTTTGACTTAGTTCAGCCAATCTCGACAGCTTGCCACACCTTTTCATCTAAAGACTGCAAGAAAACTCTCATGCGTACTTTTCAGTATGCATAGTTAGTGCCATCAAATAAAAGAGGTATAATTAATGGCTGTCCTCTATCCATGACAAACAGGGGTCAATGGATCAACACAGTAAAGATTAAACCTAATCAGAGTGTGCTTGCTCTGATACTACTTGATAAGCCACAAACGTATTGACCCCTTGTGATAAATTAATTAATTAATTAATTAACCAAGTTTATTAATTAATCAAATTAACATGCAAAGCGCGTGGTAGTACAAACAAATCACCAAACAACTAAATACGCAACGGAAAATAAATGGCTTGGTGATTTGTTTACGAATGTGGAAAACCTAACGGAAAAAATCCCACTAGGTGATTTTGAGGCCACCACTCCCGAAACTCCATTATTATCACAACAAGTGGTTACAAGTAAAGGAATCCCAACTACCTTACCAACCTACAGTTGAACCCTTACTCCAATACCTAATTGGACTTGTCCTGTAGTGACAGTTCTCCTTTCGATGCACGGCTCCCAAGTATGTGACTAACCAATTGCGCGGATCCCAGTACGCAACTTCAATCACCAACTAAGAAGGTTGTTGGCTGCAAAGTTGTTCAGTTCATCCACACGATGAAAATCAAGAAGATGCTTGGTCACAAAACCCTATGGTGCACATACACAGCAACTTCTTCAAGAGAAAGAGATGAATTAGGGCAAGAACTTCGTCTCTGGTTACAATTTGCTTGAACAGAGTTTGCTCAATGCTTGCGCAACTTGTGAACTATTTGACGGCTCTTAAAACAATCCTTTTATATGTCTAGGGTTAGAAGAAAAGAAGGCCTAAAGACACATTTACAGATCCCAAGAAAATCAGATTAGAATTCTGAAATTCTTAAACCTCGACAGATAAGAGGTGTCGAGAAGCTGTTGAGCAGGTGTCGAGCATATAGGCTGAACAACTTCCTTAAACCTCGACACATGTTAATTGTCGAGCTTTAGTAATTCTGCACTTTCAGCTTGTTTTCTTGGACAGACTTGAAGGCTTCAACACTTGATCTTTAAACATGGTTTCTTGAAGTATTTAAACACATTCTAAATCTACTCAATTACAAGTAAAGTGCGTTTTGTCAAAGGATAAGCCAATTACATAATAACATGATATATGTTCTTAATATGTGAAACACATATGTCCTAACACAATGCAAAGAGAGACTACCAATAATTCAGCCAATATTCCTCCAAGACCCTCAAATCTTACTATAAAATAATTATATTAAGCAATATTTTTTTTTTGTGCTTTCGTTTATTACTCTATTTTTTTTGCTTTCAAGATTATGAAACAAAGTGTGACTTTTCTCTCTCTCTCTCTCTCTCTCTCTTTGTGGTAGGACGTTATTATTATTGGGAAATTTAGACCCCGGTTGATAGAATTAACAAGTTTTAAACTCAAGTTGTTAATTAGATTAATTATGAATAAACATTGTTAAAACAACAAACATCAATATCATGTCAAAATCATGCAGCGGCAAAATAAATAAGACAAAATATGATAACCCAGGAAAACCAATGAAACAAACTAGTTTCACAGTAAAAAACCTAGGGGGAAACCTTCTCGAAAAACAATCCACTATAGTAAAGAGAAGTTTCAGATCTAGTACAAAACTTTTGTCTCTAGAATCTACAATCCCTGTTGATGAACTCACAGCAGAAACCTTCTACCACTTCAGAACTTCTGAACTCTTCAATATATGAACGCCACCCTTTTTGCACGGATCCCAGTACGTGACTCACCAAAGATGCACAGATCCCAGTACGTGACTCACCAAAGATGCACGGCTCCCAGTACGTGACTAACACACCAACTTGAAGAAGATGTTGGTTGTAAAGTTTTTCACTTTATCAACAATGAAGATCAAGAAGCACTTGGTTACAAAACTCTAAAGCGCAAAAGACGCAGTTGTTTCTTTTAGAGAGAATAAGGTATCAGTCATTTTTTGCATATGTTCTCTCTTGTATTCTCTTATGTGACGGCCTCTAAAATAAGCCTTATATATGTCTAGGGTTGTAAGAAAAGAAACCCTACACAAATACATAAGCTTGGGCCGAAAATCAGATCTGTAAATCTGAATTTCGTAAAGCTCGATCGATCGAGAGGTGTCGAGCAGCTATCAAGCTTTAAAAAATCAGCACTTCTTCACTTGTTTCTTAGACAGATTTGCATGGCTCCAATACTAGACTTGAATTCTTGTTCCTTGAAGTATTAAATACATCCTAAATCTATTCAATTACAAGTAAAGTGCGTTTTGTCAAAGGATTAGCCAATTACATAAAATATGTCCTTAACAATCTCCACCTTTGGCAATCCATGACAAAATCACAACAAACAAATGAAATATAAGAGAAGTCATAAATCACTCAACTTATACTCACTTGTTGAATACAATAAAATCTATCCTAACACAAACTCTTGAAAAATATTGCAAGAAGAGAGTTCACGGCATGGAAGACTTTGACAATTTGTATTTCTGAAACAATTTAAACAAAACTCATCATGGCATCTTAGTGTGAAAGAGAAATAATAGATTGCATACAATAATAAGAAACATGTGTATAAAGATAGAAAAGAAACAACACATGTAGAGGTAGGTGAAAAAGACATACAGCATCATCATATATATATCAAAGATAAGCACAATGTATGTAAACATGGTCACAAGACCGGTGTACAAGAAGAAGGAGGTAAGCACTCTCCCTAACAAGATGAAACACATCTCCCCCTTACAAGAGCATGTATTTCTCCTTCTAACATGTAGAGTCTTAAAAACAAACCACATATTCTCCACAATTTCTCCCATTTTTTGTTATGATTGACAAATGGTACAAGAAGCTAAAAAGCCTCACCCGAGAAATAGAAAGATGATCAAGGGGGCAAAAAGAATCCATATAAATGCATGAATGTAATGAACAAAGATGCTATGGATAACAAGAGAAAAGAAAGATGCAAAACATGTGAAAAACAATACATGCAAGAGGATCTCGATTGATCGAGAGGTGTCGAGAAGCTATCGAGCAGACCTCGATAGATCGAACAGCTATCGAGAAGCTATCGAAGAGATAGGAACATTCTCGATCGATCCACCTAGTTATCGAAAGGTGTCGAGATTGCGATAAAAAGCAATTGAAGAGCTTGATAGATAAGCCAGGTATCGAGAGGTATCGAGAATCAATTGAGGTTGCTTTAAAATAGTTTTTCAAGAAGGGAAAAACATAGATATGAATGCAACCATGCATGCTACACAAACAAGGATCCAAGTAACATTTTAACCTCTCAAAATCATCTCTCAAGAAGAAAAATGATAAGCATATGAATCCAAAACACACACACACACACACACATAAAAAGTCTAACCAATTTTATATTTCAAAAACAAGTTAAGACAGTTTAGTGAGCATACATTAACACATGTAAACCTTGTGATGGCCAAATCACATTGTACCTGTACATGTATCAAGAGTAGCAAAGAATATTGCGTGTTGTGTGTGAAAAACTTTCGCAAGATTGCATAAGTGTCAACTAGTTATGACGATTTGAGATATGAGAAAATCACTTTAACTCACACACAATCGTAACTGTTTGATGGGGATTATCACATTTAAGGTACATCCTATAACTCCCACATCTCCTAGAATACACGTTTGCAATCATATTTAAAAGCATTTTGATCTTTTTGCTTTTGATTTTTCTTTGCATATATTTCTTTTAAGCAAACCATGCATGGGCATATAAGAGATAGAAAAGAAATACCCAATTATGTTAAGCAATTGACATTCAAATTTTGCTATGCCGAAGCACACAAATGTCATTGACATTGAACTTTTGCTATGCCGAAGCATACAGATGTCATTTCATGATTAGCGGGCAATAGTGGTGAGATGGTTATTTATGCATTTTTCTTAAGATTTTCTAGTCCTTCCCGTCAAAAAGAGTGATACGAGTGTTAAGTACAAGAGATTACTTAATCTTACTCATTACAAACACGAGCCACAAAGCTCACTTGCTTAGTTGTGCATAGAGATGCTCATATAAGTTACAAACGATACAAAGTTTAAAAAACTTTGTTTCAATGGCCATCCAAGGTACACAAGTACCAAAGTACACAAACACACACTGTTTTTGTATTTTTCTGATTTTTCCTTTTTATTTTTTTTATTTTGAAAAACAAAACAAATTAAAAACTAAACAGCATGAAAGCATGAAAGAAAGATGCAAATGCATGAAAGCATGATAGAAAGGTGCAGATGCATGAAAGCATGATTCCAAAGCAGATAAGAAATCAAGCAAAGAGAGTCATACTTTAGATAGAAAGAATTAAAGTAGAGGACAAACGGAAAAGACAATTAAGTCTTAAGCTCCTTTGTTACCCACACAGCACAAGTCTTTGGCCATGAAGATGAAAAGGCACGTGTCCTAGTATGTCTACTAAAGAACATAGAAGAATTAGAATTCTCCTGAAATTGAGTTAAAAAGCTCAAAACTTTTAATAACTCTCCAAACAAAGGTGTAGGTCCTTGAAAGGAAACTTGTGACCGTTTGGACAATTGCTTATGAAGATACAACTTAAAGCAATTAGGATGAATGTGTCCAGAAACACTACAATGGTGACAAACATGAGTAGTTTTCGAACTACTATGCTTTGTAGAAGGAGGTCTAACCTTAGAGGTTGACAGAGATCTCAACCTAGGACAATTTGGCCTAATATGACCAACAATATGACAATGATGACAAATGGGGACAAGTTCAGATTTTTCATTAAATCTAGGAGGAGTTTTAGACATAGGTTTAGAAACTTCAGCATTAACATCAGAATTTTTACCTTTGTCTATCCTAGCAATATTAGCCTTCAACTCTTCATTATTCCTTTTAAATGGAGGAATATAAATTTTTTTTTTTTTTTTTTTTTTTTTTTGAGTTAGGCTCAACAACAAGTTTGGTATTAGTTAATTTTTCAACTTCAGTTTTAAATTCAACTAAAGTTGCTCTTCCAAACTCTTAATTTTGTCCAGCTGAGATGAAATTTGAATTTAAAATTCTCATTCAAATTATTAGTTTCATCCAATTTTGCAATCAAATCATCTCTTTCAAGTTTGACCTTTTAAAATTAGTTTTTAATTTTGTAGAACATTCAAGAGATTTCATACAAAAATTATAAAGCTTGCAATAGGCATCTTGAATATCATCATCATCATTCAACACAAGATCATGAAAATCAAAACAATCAAGAGTTTCCATGACAATGGGGGTCAAGGATCACACTCAGGAAATTAATCCAATCCGAGTGTACCCACTCTGATACCACTTATTGAAAAATTTAGACTCCGGTTGATAGAATTAACAAGTTTTAAACTCAAGTTGTTAATTAGATTAATTATGAATAAACATTGTTAAAACAACAAACATCAATATCATGTCAAAATCATGCAGCGGAAAAATAAATAAGACAAGATATGATAATTCAAGAAAACCAATGAAACAAACTAGTTTCACAGTAAAAAACCTGGGAGGAAACCTTCCCCAAAAACAATCCATTATAATAAAAAGAAGTTTCAGATCTAGTACAAAACCTTTGTCCCTAGACTCTACAATCCACATAGATGAACTTACAGCAGAAACCTTCTACCGCTTCAGAACCTTTGAACTCTTCAATATATGAACGCCACCCTTTTTGCACAGATCCCAGTACGTGACTCAGTAAAGATGTACGGCTCCCAGTACGTGACTAACACACCAACTTGAAGAAGATGTTGGTTGCAAAATTCTCCACTTCATCAACAATGAAGATTAAGAAGCACTTGGATACAAAACCCTAAGGCGCAAAAGACGCAGTAGCTTCTTTCAGAGAGAATAAGGCATCGGTCACCTTTTGCATATGTTCTCCCTTATATTCTTTTATGTGACGGCCTCTAAAATAAGCTTTATATAGGTCTAAGGTTGTGAGAAAAGAAACCCTACACAAATACATAAGCATAGGACGAAAATCAGATCTGGAAATCTAAATTTCGTAAAGCTCGATCGATCGAGAGGTGTCGAGCAGCTATCGAGCTTTAAAAAATCAGCACTTCTTCACTTGTTTCTTGGACAGATTTGCATGGCTTCAATACTAGACTTGAACTCTTGTTCCTTGAAGTATTAAATACATCATAGATCTACCCAATTACAAGTAAATTGCGTTTTGTCAAAGAATTAGTCAATTATATAAAATATGTTCTTAACAATTATTAAAAGAAAAGATTGAGATTTAAGCGATTTAAGAAAATTTCAACATTATAAAAATTTTTCCACATGCTGACAAACCTGCGGGTGAAAAACATCAAATGTTCGTTCGTACTTGACTTTTTTTTATTTTAAAAAAAAAAACAAATGTAATAAAACAAAAAATGGGAAACCATTACCATGCAATTAATGTGTTAGATAGGAAAGGCAAATGTGTAAACCAACTGACAATTGGTTTATTTATTTTACCACATACGTATACTACATATATACCCTGCAAAATTAGAAGCTTTTGAAAATTTGAAGAAATTCCCATTTGATGATGTGCAATGCATGCATAAAGTGCTACGTTTTTCATTAGGAAAATTCCTTTTTTGTTTTTTTGGGTCTGCAATAGAATGCAATATTAACTCTCATCAGTCCCGAAAACAATAGAAAGAGCATAGTATAACTTATTATCTAGGAGTAACCATCGGATTTGAACACCTTGAGAGAGCAGAAATATTCTGTGGTCAAACTTTGAGTACCTAAGAAAGCTTTCTCACCTAACCAAGGGAATCATCACTCATTTCAGCTTTAATTACCACTGGCCCTTTGAATCTAAATGTTCTCCAAATGCATGACAATGTAAAAGAAATCAGTTTTGAATAATTTCCTGATGATAGATTGATAGATTAGTCACTTTTGTGAAAGCTGCTTTGACAATATTCCTTCCAAAGCCTTTTGTCTATATGAAAAGATTAATTATCTGTCTCTATGCTAGTATTAAATGCCTTCAAATGGATCAGAACGAATCTTATGAACAGAAAGCAAAAAGATTATTATTCTGCAAAAAAGGTGTACGTACAGGGTTTTGAGGTCATGATGTAAGTTTAATTTAATCTAGTTTTTTATAAGTTTCCTACACTCCAACTGGGGGCATAAATTTAATATTTTTCCTTGAATAACTTTCAAAAAAGAAGCAGCATTTTAAGCTATCATTATGGCAAAGCTCAATATATAGAAGTTTAAAAATTAAAGTAGAATTGTTCACAGAAATATATTTGGACTGCTCTCTCTTGTAAAGTAAAGATGAAAACAAAACCATAAAGCAAAGAATCTTTATTTTTATATATATATATATATATATATGATAATTTGAGAGTTGAGAGATGAGAGATTTGAAATTTAGATGTTTTTGTTAAAAACATCATGAAAGTTACTAATTAATTGAGTTACATGGCTCTTGGTATTATACGTTTAATTATTAACTTAGTGAATTTACATATTCCTCTTCATAGTTTAAACCATTTCAAAGAGCAAAGTTGCATTGTAGCTTTCATCAGTCATTTTCTTTTCATAATTCAACTTCATCATCTTCGTCTACACCCATCTAGATCTTGTAATCTTGGTTTCTTTAAAAACGGTAAATATCTGTTCCAAGTATGAAGAAGTAAATGTGTGTTCATTTTTTTATTACGTAAGAAATGAACTGGGTCAATGTTTACCAACTGACAAGTACGTGATGATAATTTTGTAGGCCAAGTATTTTGTCTAGCACCTGACAGGGCAAAGCATCTAGAACATGAAAACCAAATAAAATTAGATCTCATGAATAACTCCTACAACATGCAATACACGTTAAAGCTAGAAACAAAGCCGTTATTTATGTTGCGTTGTCTGATGATATCACAGTATGAATGTATGTCAGTACCCAATTAACAACAATTAGCAGCTCTCAGATGGGGAAATAGAAAACAACAAGCATGGATTTTGATATGATACGTTCATACTTTATTGGATCAACCATATAGACTTAATAAGAAAAATTATTAGTTACTCCGAAAATGTTGTGATATGATACGTTCTCTTTTCACATTAATGATGAATCTCATCATAAATTTAACAAATGAAATATGCTATATATGTGAAAGGAGAAAGTATCACGTTATTGTATCCCGAGAATAATAATTACTCAATACATGTTATATATGTAGCTTTTTTCTTTTTCTTTTTTCAAAATGGAAGTTGTAAAGTGAAGACTTTTACTTATAAAACTTAGAGTAAACACTATATATATATATATATATATATGTGTGTGTGTGTGTGTAAAATGGAGGTACTAGTTAGAGTAAAGGTTTAAAACTTTGAATTCAAAACCATCTAGTTTACTATCATAATAAATTGCTATCACCCTCTAAAATTTTAAGCAGATAAGAAATGTTGAAATTATTTAACAGTGAATTTCTATCTCTCATAGGATTGTGGATCAAACTCGTGCGAATCTCCTTTCTTCTTATTGACCAAACCCTTGTGTATTTATATTTAATCATTAGCACTTTTGGAACTTTTGTAATGTAAATCTTATATTGTATTCTTCAATCTATAAATACAAATGTATACAACAGTACTCCAAAATGTTAGTAAAATATTCATTCAATCAAATCATGCGTGTCAATTTGGTATCAAAACCATTCGGTCTTCATGGCTTCCAAATTCCAATACTTCCTCCATTATTAACCCAACCAAAACCTCATGATTCGCGTGTCCTGTGTCAAATTCTTGCATCCAATAAGCTCAAGTAATCATTCATTAAGTTGAAGTCTATGTCAGTCTGGGAGGTCGTGTTGTTTGTCATTAATTTACCAGTAACGATTGCTGTTAGTTCTAATATTTTGTAATTACTTTTTAGTGATGTTTGGGGCTTCCTCCCAAGTGCGCCTTCTAGTGAGGGTCATCATTACTTTGTATTTTTTTATGATGATTATTCTTTGGGGAAGTTTCCTTTTTCGTTAAAATCTTATATGTAGGCAATTTTCCTTAAATTTGAATGTAAGGTTGAGCGAGAATTTTCCACCACCATCAAATCTATTCAAACGATTCTCAAAAAAAGAAAAATCTATTCAAACGGATTGAGGTGGTGAATTTTGTAAATGAAGTAATTTCTTTACGAATTTTGGAATAAATCATCTATCTTTTCGTCTCACACTCTCACTAAACAATATAATGGTATAATCGAATTCCAAAGTCGGCATGTTGTTAAATCCAGTGTTATGAAAATTACAATTTAGACCCCAGACAGCTTAATTACCAATTTTAATTCGATTGATCCACTTATCAGTTAAGATAGTTAATTGGCAAAATGTTTGAATGACAACTAAAGTATAAATAGTATCACAATCACATGAGAGAGAAGATTTTGTTCACAAAATGAAAACCCTTGTAAAAACACTTGGGGGTAGAACCCCAAAAGGCAAATTCATTATAAAAGGTTGTTGTGGTACATGCTATACTTAGGGGTGTCCAAGTCTGACCCACTACTGACCCACCTGCCTAAACCACTTGGCCTGAACCAAAAACCATCCGATCCGACGCCAGCGACGGTCAGTGGTGTGTCTCCATGTCCTGGAACTGAAACCGGCAGGTCGATTGGCAGGTCTTCGCATGAAAAACAGAGTCCAACTGACCCAATTGGCCTCCTCTTCTCTCCAGACACAAATCTAGCCAAATCAGGCCAAACCTCGACAAGATCCATTGAGATTCGGCCAGATTTCGACAAGATCAATCGAGATCTCCATCATTGCTCTCCATTGGTTTCGACCCGAAACAAATCATTGCTGACTCGAACCGAAACCAACTCGACCTGTGGTTTCTAGCGGTTGGCGACGAGTCAGCTTCTCTGCCACCCGAAGTTAGCAGGTTGGTTCTGGGTTGGCCACAAACCCGACCCAGACTGACCCGTGGACAATCCTAACTATATTCACACAACATTACCATATATGTAAACAGACATTATACCTGAGCTCCTTATTCTTGCTAGCAACTACTAATTCCCACCTTGTTCCTTTTATGTGATTTGCTTCACAAATTTTTGCCACTTGTAGACCCAATTCAAAAACATCTATGTGTTCCATTGATCAAAGTCCTAAACACATATGGGCGATCAAGGTGGTTGGAAAAAATAACTTTCAAGTATATTTAATGGTGAGGTTGAGAAGAAAATTGAAATCACTCTCAAGATTTTCTCTCTATTTTTTGCATCTGTCTTCCTCCCTAGAAATTAGGATTAAAATTTGGATTTTATATGTGAAGGGTTTAGTATTAAGGTTGCCACATAATTTGCACTAGAAGGTAAGTGTGTAATATTCCATAAATGTTTCCCTCAATCAGTGGCGGCTCTAGAAATTTTGTTTAGGGGGTTCATTAAAAATTTTTAATAAAAAGAGATCTTGAATATATCGAATTATCGACAAATAATAATAATAATAATAATCATAATAATAATATGTGAAGTTTTATAATTTTATTCTACAAGTTTTCAAATTTTAAATGTTACATGATAGTTCATTACGAGTATCTATTGCCAATGTGTATAGCTATGAGCCTATGACCATTTTATTTTATTAAGTTTGTCTAACATTTTTTTTTTTCTTTATACAATTGTTATTATCTATTTGACTTTGTTTTTATAAAAATATTTTAGATTAAATGACTAATCCCAACTCATTGACTCCGTATTAATTATTAACGCACACAATCACACTCATTCATACATAAAATTATACACTACATGTCTACTTAACCAATCAAATGCTTGAACAATCACTAACTTTACAATATTTTTCTTGAATTTTACTAACTTAATTTATAACAAAAAGTTATTATAATACGATAACAATACACACACATGTAAAAAAACCCTATCTATTATAAAATTACATTATATTTATATTGTACACACAAACAACCACGTACATCATAATTTACGCTAATAACATTATAACAAAAAGTAATGTACACAATCAATATTAGACACACTCACACACATATAATGAAAAATTATAAAACAAGAATTACACTTACAATTCACAAACATGTACTATTTACTCTTGAGTCAAAAATACTTGTAATAAGAGTGTACAAGATTTAAGTTAGGGTGTGAAAAAAATATTTTTAAGAATAAATTAAAGTATTAAACTAAAAAAAAAAAAAAAATTACATATATAAAAAAAAAAAAAAAAAAAAAAAAATTGAAGTCAGGGGGTTCATTTGAACCCCCTGAATAAGCTGTAGCGCCGCCCCTGCCCTCAATTGACTATGGAGCAAGTGATTGCCAAAAGTTTTTACCAAAATTTCAATTTCGCTCATCTGAGCCCTAGAATTTGCTCGAGCGAGTTCTTCAATCTTGTACAATGGACAAAAGCTTCAATCTTGAACCCTTGTTACCCTCTTACAAATTACAAAGTAAATAACTAGAAACATGACACATTTTTTTTTTCCATGTAATTTCCTAATAAACTCCCTATTGGGCAATTCCATGACGAAACACCCTAATACAGACTCGAGTATTTATGCAAGTCTATGAAACCACACCCATGCTAGAGACAGAGTCTTGGGACCACATGTCTTTCTTGAAACATGAACAAACATATTGAATGCATGTACGTAGTATAAACAGGGTAAAAACAACAAATCCGATCATGCATATCAGAAGAAAAATAACTTTAAAGAGAAAGAATAAAAAAGAAGTACGATGCATGATATGCAATGAATACCCTACAAAGATCATGATAATTGGAATAAGAAAGAGATACGTCATGCTTGTGAGTTTTTCCTTACCCAAACAACTTAAGTGTTGGGGAAGGAAGCCTCACAAGTGGTGCGTCTTTGGGCGAGCTGATTGGGAAGAGGTTTGGCACGTACCAGTCTACCAATAGTTCTTGGTTGGGTAGACTTAGACATATAAATTAATGAAAAACACAATCAATAAAATAAGTATATCCAAATATACACTAACTATTAACATTTGCATCTTTGTAAATATATAAATTTATATATTGTCTTTTTCCACATATTTTTTTCCATTCACTCAAAACACATATAACGAATCAGGTATATGTAACCACTCTCTCACATAAAAATGGATCACTTGACTTTATGAGAGAAGGTGGTTGCATATGTCCATGGATCCATGTTTATTTTAAAAGGTGATTACAATTGTCGAATATATCATCTACCATATCATATCCCTTGCATGTAGCAAGAACTTTATAATTATAATTGCCGTGAGGAATCCTTCTTTTAGGTGTATTGTAGCTTGAAAGGGACAGCTTAATTTGCTATCTAGATATTAGTCTATGTTTCTACTCCGTAGTCCCTAGTGACCATTTGTGCTCTGGCCACGTGGTTTTATAGCCTCGGCTAGACCTCTTTAAATTACCATTTAGAGCATGTGCGGAAAAAATTTTGAAAAGTAGATAAAAAATAAAAAAAAGTTACTTTATATATTTTATATTATCATTTTAAAAATACATTTTATATCTAATACTTTATTATTTTATCACTCTATTTAAATATAATTTATTTTATTTTATATTTTTTTGTGAAATTAAAATAATTAGGGGTGGAATAAAATAATAGTGTTTAAGATATAGATGTTTCTACAGTAGACATTTGTTTTTAGATGTTACTGTAACAACATATATAAACATCTCAACAACATTAAAGCACCGACAGAGGGGTTTTTTTTTAGCAACTGGTGTTACATTAAAATGAAAAATAGCTAAAGACACATTTTAGAGCACCAGATGGGAAATGCTCCACAATGACTGCATTCACATTTTAAGCATAAAAATTTGAAATTTATAAAGCACCTGATGGGGAAATTTATAATGCACTTATGTCTTCATGTATATTTGTCCATTTCATCCTCAGGGCTCTGTTTGCCCTTTAGTCTTTTTATTTTATTGTATTTTATATAAGTGTTTCCCCATTAGGCATACACTAGCTACTTCCTTTTATCAAATGATTTTTTTAAGGCATCCTTTAATTTTTCGAATGAATATTGAGCATCTTCATTTGGTATATGCATCCAAAGGTAGGTGTTTTGCATAGAACACCTACCTTTGGATCGAACTTGATCTCTCCTAATTGGGGAGCTAGCAGAGGTGTTGGTTGAGGCAAAAGCTTTTGGACAAATTATATCTCAGTTACTTTGGTTGGTGTAAGTAGAGTCAAATTAACCTACCAATTCCAAACCAATTGTTTGACAAAAAAATAGAGAAACAAACTAAGCAAAAAAGATCCCTCCCCCCACCCCAAAAAAAAAACGGAAGGCAGATCCTATAAATAATTAAAATTAATAGCAATTTACATAGGAGTAATTAGTTGGGAGAATTTAATGTCTTATTCCAAATTTCAAAAACCATAACATGAATACGACAGTACTCTAATCCGTTGAAACGTTTCTCCATTCATTTTGGAGATCTATATATGAAAAAGTTGATAAAAGAAGGGATAAAAAACACAAAACTAGAAAGAAAAGAAAAAGGTGGGCCGTACGTAGCAATAGACTAGGTTTTCGATTTAAAGAAAAAAAAAAGAGTTCAAGTAAGAATGAGGAGAATGTGCCGTAAGGAAAAGGGCAAAAAGCTACCAAGAGAGCACCTTCTTGGTAGCTGCTATGAATTCTCCTCAGTATCATTATCATGTCACACTATGTGATAGGGCACACATAATAGTCGTCATGTGTCTCAGTCTCACCATTACAATTTATTTTGCAAAAGTACGTTACACACGGCAAGCTTTTATCCTGATTGTATTGGTTCCTGGCAAGCATTAAGTGATGATTAATCACACGATATAGTAAAAGTTAAATGAGTATTAGAAAAGTGTTCACTCTCTTCAACTGTGTTTGATCAAACTTTTCATCAACTTAATTAACGTGTGTAGAGACTACGTTTTTTGTCAAAATTTTATCACATGATTTTCATTTATAGTGCAGATAGAAAAAAGAGTTAAAAGTATTGTAATTCAATTAGTTTACATATTTTGATATTTGTAATTCAATTGGTTATGTAATGTATTATAAACCCAGTTTAAAACACTATTATTATTATTTTCGTGTGTGTTCTAATAAGTATTACTGTTTACTCAAAAAATTGGGATGTATATCCCACATTGGTTGTGTGTATCTAGTGTTAGCTGTTTATAACTTCAATCTACAACTACAAAGGTTAGATCATTTTGTAGTTGTACTTTGGTTATGTAATGTATTATAAAAAAAGATTCTCCTATTTTTACCTATTGATTTTTTTTTTAATATATATAAATAAACAAAGGAAGTTTTTGGAAAAGAGAGAATAAGAATGGACGTCTAACCCAATGGCTCCTACCGCTCCCAATTCTTCCGTGTCATGGGTTCAACCCGCCTTTCTCTTTCTCTCTGTCCCAAGGGTTCAACCCGTCTTTCTCTCTCTCTCCAATTTTTTTTTTTTCTTTTTCAGAGGGAGAATCAAGTAAGAGGAAATACTTTGTCACAGCCAAAATCAATTTCAAACACTGTAACAAGATTTCACCTACACTCTCAACTTGAAAACAGTAAAACATGCAATATCTCCTATTTGACCTATCCAATCCATATCGTGTCAAAGGAATATTAAAAAATTAAAAAATTAAAAAAAAAATCATATCGTGTCAAATTATTTTCATAGCATATCACCTAAATTATCGTTACTAAAGGCAAGATTATTTTATACACCTTTTCTGAGAATCATTAGGAATTCCGACGAATAACGGGTCAAAATCTTAAATATAAAATAATTGAAAAGATAGTTTTTTCATGGCTTTAAGTCATGGTTTGGAAAATCTACCCTACGAAAGAAAAGAATTGTGTCATTCCAAAAATTATTTAGAGCTCGCAATTTACTTTACATCGTCAGAATAGCAGCAAAAGTAACAGCTGATTTTATTTCATTTGATATATCCAATCAAATCATGTCAAATTATTGCCAAACACTGTACTAGAATTAACTATATGGTTTTTAACTATTTATTTACCACCATTCTTTTTGAGGAATATGGGGCATGTCGAGGAAAAGAAGTGTGGAAAAGAAAAGACAATCCCAAAAAAAAAGGCTCTGGTGTCTAAAGATATAGGTGGGAGTCTGTCTTCTCAGAGAGATTGAATGGTATCTAATCTAATTTTCTGTGACTAAATGTTGACATTTAACCACTTCTACGACCACCCTAACCACAATATGGACATATATGATTGCTTGCCATGCAAACTACCACGTATGTCTTTCTAGGTGTTATACATATGTAACTTTTTTCTTTAATTTTAGAGAGAATAACACATGTGTAACTTTGAATAAGAAAAATGCATCTTAATTTATGTTGACCCTATTTCTAAACACTCAAGTAAAAACGAGAATTCAAAAACTCGGGCATCTTTTTATTTTTTATTTTGATAATAAAACTCGGACATCTAGAAGCCAGTTGTGTTATTTATATGAAATAAAAATTTAGAACCACCCTCTGTCGCTGTCATTTGGAAATTGGGTATGTCATTGGGTTACACTTTACTAGCTAGGAGCTATATATTAATTGTCACTTTGCGTGAAATATTGTGGAATTGAAATTGACATAACGCATGAATTTCCCATAAAGCTGAAACCAAGCAATGGTACGTATGTATGTGGAAATTAAGCAGATGGGGTTTGAAAATAATAATGTCTTGTAACTCTCAATGCACCATCAGATCTTGAAGGTAAATTTCTGATCAGAAGTACTTGATCTTAGTGTTAGGGATAACTTAATATAATCACAAGTTGCCCAGATCACATTAATCAGTATCTGCAACATTCAAATTTTGCTCTTTAATTTACTTAAACAATTATATTAACAAATTATTTCTCCAACACCAACCACATGCAGCAACTATACATGTGAAAATAAAAATATCAATTCTGGCGTGTACAAAATAAAATAACAAAAAGAAAGAAAGAAAATGAAAAAAGAAAAAGAAAAAAGATATTGTTATCAAAACCAGTGCCGGTTAGTAACTAAAGTATATAGTGGTTGCTAGGTCATTTTATCAGACAGAATAATGATTAGAGACCAGGAATTCAGAGTGGCTTTGAAAATGATTAGTCTAGAGACTCCTAAGAAGTTTCCCCTAACGAAATACATATGTTCCACTGTTGCTGAGCACATGGAGAAAGTGAAATATATGAAACATATATTAAAATAGAAGGGGGCGATCGTTACTTGAGAATTCAAACTAAGGCCAGCGTCATATATTTTGCAAGTTTCACAATAAAATTGGTTAAAAGGAAATGGTCTGTCTGCTAGTTTATTTATGCTTAACTTACACATGGGTTGCTCTTTTGGCTTCTCATAGGCTCGCTGTGGTTGTCAAACACGTGTCCAATGACCCTCGCTTTGCTGGTAGCTACACAGCTTTCGAAGGGGTATTATAAGTTATAGTAACAAATATTTCACAATTATTGATGCAGTTGACTGTGAATTGGTGAAGACAATTAACTGATGTATAGATTATGAAACAAATTATGTGTCGTATTATTGTATGAGTTATGACGCAAATTTATTGTCATATATATATGTATATGATTTACTATGAATTTCAATTAGCTCAATTGATAAAGTCTTTTGTCATTGAATAAAAATTTAAAATTCAAATTCTGCCTACATAAAAATCTAATAGATATCTTGGCCTAATGATAAGGAAAAATAATTATCAAGCAAATGTCATAGGTTTAAATTTCATTGTATTTATATTTTAAAAAAAATCATTATAGGCTAGGTCGGGTTTAATAATTATGAATTGGAAAATTTAGTGTATATCATAAAAAATAATGTCAATATAGATGTCTAAACATAAATGGAGGAAATATAGCTTTCCTAAATGGAATATATTTATGTTTTGTTAATTTAGAGAATTGGCACGTGTTAGGTACCGTTTCAGTTTCACAACAAATTCATGGAGTCCATGACTCCAAGTAGCATAGCAAGTCCTATAAAATACAGAAAAAACTTAGGTAATTCCGGAGCAATATTGCTCCGGGCTTACACAAAGTGTGTGGGCCCATGTAAGGACCTATGTATGGGGCCCATCCCTTTCGTAAGAGCTCAAAAAAATGCTTTGGAACTATCTAAAAATTTCACATAAAGCACATTGTTTTTTTTTAGCAAATAATAGCCTCATGTTTAGTAGAGTATATCATTAATTAGCTGAATGTCAACTAATGGGACTGACAAACTCACCTTGCTTGGACGATCTCAGCAAATATACTTACCTACCTTGGCAGGACACGAATAAACACAAGATAACCATTAATACGAGCCTTCAATGTCGCGGATAGTTACCAATCAGTGGGCAGATCGTTAGGGCCTCATCAAGACCCATATTCATGAGCCTTGAGGCGTTACAAAAGGGCACTAAAGCCACAATTAAAGCCCCAACGGCTAGGAACCATGAAATCGTATATATACACACTGATCAGAGACAAACCAGGTAGATAGACTCACCCAAAAGTATTTATAGATACTCTGATATTCAGTACTCTCTTATTATTCTCCAAAAACTTCTATATACTGACTTTGGCATCGGAGGCGTAGTAGTATGCACCACACCGATGACCATCTTAAGGGAGCCATTATTCCATATTTGCCAGAGACAGGGATGAGGACCCAACTCCATTTGGACGAACTTACAAGACTGATGATTTGTACTTCATCAGTTTGGCGCCGTCTGTGGGAACGACATTTTTGCACTTAGGTTCGAAAGCGTAGTTTCCAATCAATTCCTATATTTAGATGGAGTCTGACCAAGATCCTGCAGCATTAGCCCTTCAAGTCCAAGCTCTTGCAGCTAGCGTTGAAAAGCTCACTAGACAGAATCAGGAGATGAGGTTACGGCTTCAACAAAAGGAGAACCGGTCCATGGCCAACCAAGAGGATGAGGGAGACAGCCATAGAAGGAGCGACTGTCGAGGGCCAACCACTCCAGATGAACCAAACTCAGACCTTCTCCGAGAGATGAGAAAGGAGATGGACGAACTAAGGAATGCCATTAGAGGGAAAACAGATCGAAACTTGGATAGAATGGTTAGGACAACAGATTCACCTTTTACTGCGGCAGTCTTGGAATGCCCAGTGCCGTCGAAATTTCGCCTGCCTCAGCGTGAGCCGTTTGACGGACTTAAGGACCCCCTGGACCACCTCAACACCTTTAAAACGATACTAAGCCTTCAACAGCCTCCTAACGAAATATTGTATCGTTTTTTCCCCACCACTCTCAAAGGAGCAGCAAGAGAGTGGTTCATGAAGTTGCCAACATCATCCATCGACATCTTTGAGCAATTGGGCAACGCCTTTTTGCGCCACTTCGTCGGGGGACAACGCCCGAAGAGGCCAGCAGACCACTTACTCACCATTAGACAAGGGGAGAAAGAGACTTTGAGGTCGTACGTGAAACGCTTTACTCGGGAGACTCTAAAGGTAAACGAAGCTGACGACAAGGTGCAGATAGTGACCTTTAAAGCTAGATTGAAGTCCAGAGAGTTCGTGGTTTCACTCGCGAAGAATCTTCGTAAGATGATGGCAGAGATGCTCCTGAAGGCACAAAAGTACATGAACGCTGAAGATGCTTTAGCCGCGATTAAGAATGTGGAAAAGACCTTGCCCAAGGGAAACTCGGCCGAACCTGGGAAGGACCCTACCGGGTTATCCATTACTCCAGACAAGGCAATTATCACTTGGAGACCATAGACGGGCAAAAACTACCGCGACCATGGAACATTGAGCACTTGAAGAAATACCACCAATAGGTGTAATAGACAATTGTATTTATTTTTGAAAGCAATAAAAGAACTATTCAGCCAACGACTTAGTACGAGCAAACCCATTAGCTTAAAAACCAAAAATTGGCTAAGTAACATGATTCCACCTGGACGGATGTAAGTTACTGACGAAGAAAAAAATGACAAGATCCCTTAAATTGGTGTAAGTCACAAAAATTGGCTAAATAACAAGATTTCGCCTAGACGGATGTAAGTTACTGACGAAACCAAAAATGACAAGATCCCTTAAATGGGTGTAAGTCACAAAAATTAGCTAAGTAACAAGATTCCGCCTGGACGGATGTAAGTTACTGATGAAGCCAAAAATGACAAGATCCCTTAAATGGATGTAAGTCACAAAAATTGGCTAAGTAACAAGATTCCGCCTGGACGAATGTAAGTTACTAACGAAGCCAAAAATGACAAGATCCCTTTAATGGGTGTAAGTCACAAAAATTGGCTAAGTAACAAGATTCCGCCTGGACGGATGTAAGTTACTGACGAAGCCAAAAATGACAAGATCCCTTTAATGGGTGTAAGTCACAAAAATTGGCTACGTAACAAGATTCTGCCTGGACGGATGTAAGTTGCTGACGAAGCCAAAAAATGACAAGATCCCTTCAATGGGTGTAAGTCACAAAAATTGGCTAAGTGACAAGATTCTGCCTAGACGGATATAAGTTACTGACGGGTCAATACCCCCTCAAAAGTGTAAGTCACAACAAAAAAATTAACTAAGTACAAGGTACCAACACAGATGAAGCAACTAAGTGGATGAAACAGGTAAAGATCATGCAAAGATAAGAATACTAACAACAGGTCCAGGCATCAGCGGCCACATTGTCATCGATTGGGGGCGTAGGAGCACTCTCAAGGGCATCACCTTTAGGAGCCGCAGACTGGGAGACCTCATCAGCAGCCATTTCTTTATCTACGTCCTTAAGATCAAGGTTCTCCATATTCGCTCCAGTGGGATGATTGATGAGCTACCTGGAGCTGCTCGTCTTTTTCCACCGTCAATTGTCGCTCAGCCCTGAGGTCATCCCCAATGACCTTGCTCTTCTCCTTCAGAGTGCTGGCCTCGTCCATGGCAATAATCAAGTCTTTTTTCAACTTTGAGTTCTCCGCCTCTAAGAGCCATGTCTGATCAGGAAACCTTTCGTCTTCTGATGGTCGTCATAACACGTCACGACGACCACGGAACTTGGGGGGCAGTTGATGGGACTGACGAACTCACCTTGCTTGGACGATCTCAGCAAATATACTCGTCTACCTTGGCAGGACACGGATGAACACAGGATAACCATTAATACGAGCCTTCAATGCCGCGGACGGTTACCAATCAATGGGCAGACTGTTAGGGCCTCATCAAGACCCATATTCATGAGCCTTGAGGCGTTACAAAAGGGCACTAAAGCCACAATTAAAGCCCCAATGGCTAGGAATCATGAAATTGTATATATACACACTGATCAGAGACAAACCAGGTAGATAGACTCACCTAAAAGTATTCATAGATACTCTGATATTCAGTACTCTCTTATTATTTTCCAAAAACTTCTATATTCTGACTTTGGCATCGGAGGCGTGGTGGCATGTACCACACCGGTGACCATCTTAAGAGAGCCATTATTCCATATTTGCCAGAGACAGGGACGAGGACCCAGCTTCATCTGGACAAACCTACAAGACTGGCGATTTGCACTTCATCATCAACATTTGTGGGTTATCATACATTCTTATAGACAAGCATCAGGTCAACAAGTTATTATGTGAAAGACAACAATTTCTTCAAAATACATCCAAATATTCAGGCTTAGATTCAGAGAATGGTAGGAGTCCAGGAATTCCAGTAACATGAAAAATAATTGGATCTATCGTCCATCATTGGCAGGGATAGCTGTACATTGATGTCAGGATGGTCACAAGATCACCATGACCTGGAAAAAATATTATCATATATAAATTCAAAATTGTATGATTTTTTATATTTTAAAAAAATTGTGACCACCTAAATTTTTCTAGGCCTAACATAAATAAACTTTGGACAAAATTTGGCAACAAACTCAGTTGTACATTACATGCATAATGGTCTTGCCCTGAATTGGATGTGGTTTGGTCGAATTAGGTAAAGTGGGGCTTTCGAAGATCGCATTAGTTTACTAATTTCAAAGAAATGCTTTCTTGGATAATTCAAGAGAACAAGGACTCGGCCTTAATTGCTACGGTTGCGTGGTCAATATGGACCCAACATAATCAAGTGCGTTTGGCTCAACCATACCATAATCTTCACCAGCTTGCACAGGTTTCGAAGGACAGATGCGAGGAATTCTTAGCTCTGCAGGACGAGCAGGTATATGGTGTACCCGACATATATGCCGGGTCACTCACAGACTGGCGGGTCCCACACACTGTGGGGCTCGCCTATGCATGAGATACCTGGCATATATGCTGGGTACAACATATAATTTTCGCTGCAAGACCCCATTCAACCCCTCACCTACGAACTCATGTTTCCTGGAAACCGCCTTCTCTAGAACATTTCAAGATTAATTTCGACAGAGCTTCCTTTAGCTGATCTTTCTTAATAAAAGTAAGTTGCGTTTCTTCTCCCAAAAAAAAAAAAAAAAAAAAACTTGATTGTACATTAAGGCTGCAACTCTACTTAATATATTTTTTTATTGAATGTGAATTTTGACAAATCTATCATTGGATCACGTTTTCTTCTTATATCCTCAATGCTTACAAAATATCAATAAAATCAAATATTAATAGTTATGTCATCAATTAAATGTTTAAATTTTGAGTTTTTATAGTCTAAAATTATAAAGAAAAAAATTAGTTTATGGATCAAATAGTAAAAAACATTTGATTGACATTAAATTTGATATATGTTTTAAAAACATAAAAAACATGCAATTCAACAGTTAGATTTTTTAGATATATAGTCATGGTAATTTGTTTAGCGAGAGATGTAGCCTTAAACTATAACTAAGTTTGTAGCAACCTCAACTGGGTCCTACGCGTGGCAAAGTATTATGAAGGCAAGGAAGGTAATCTCAGCTCAAGAGACCACCCTTCATGCCATCTGGAGTTGTGAAGAATTACAAGAAGTATGGCTCCCCTGTTTCAGCTGGGTTAGAGCAGAGAAACTGAGCATCAATGAGGTTCAGGAGCTGATTAACCTGGTTGGGATGCAGAAACAGAGGCTGGAATTGTTCGCGGTAGTGGCATGGTTCATATGGAATCGCAGGAACAAACTACGGCTCAAAGAACCCAGCTTGGACAAGAGAAAAATTTTCAGTGCAGCAGCGCAATACCTCTCGGATTTCCAGTTGAAGTTCCCGATGAAAGTGGTTAAGTCCCCAACGATTAAGGCGAAATGGAGTCCACCGTTGGGTGAGTCATACAAAACCAATTATGATGGGGCAGTGTTTGAAGACTCGGATAAGGCAGGGATCGGTGTGGTTGTGCGTAATGCTAACGGAGAAGTGATAGCTGCACTTTCAGAGAAAATTTCCTACCCCGGCTCGGTGGATTTGGCGGAGGTCCTAGCTGCAAGAAGGGCTGTTTTGTTCATTGTGGAATTGGGCATATCACAATTAGTGTTTGAAGGAGACTCAGAAGTAGTTTACAAGGCTTTGAAAGCAGTTGATGTGGGCCATTCTTCAATCGGTCAATATGTGAAAGACATCATGTCTATTATCGGTTCGCTTCGAACTTTCTCTTTCTCTCATATTAGGAGGCAGGGTAATTGTGTGGCCCATGCCTTAGTTAAAAGAGCAAGATTTTCTTTTACATTGTTAGTCTGGATGGAGCATGTTCTTTCAAACGTGATTCCTTTTGTACTTTCAGATTTATAGTTTTCTAATAATATTTGGACGTACTAACCCTCAAAAAAAAAAAAAAAAAAATTTGTAGCCAAATTTTATCCTTAAAGTTTAGTCCCCTTAACAATATGTTAGGCATTTACAAACAAAAAGGAAAACTTGTAGCATTGATAATGAAATTATTATATAAGAGATGTAACCTTAAAGTTTCAAAATAAGAAAACTTGTAAAAGAAAATTGTAAGATTTTATGTATTTACATGTTTTCTTTTTTGGTTTTGTTGTCAATATATGACATTATCTTTTATTAGATTTTGTATAATTTAAGTTTATAATGATCACTCTGAAAAAAGAGCTTAGAGCCACCACTGATCATTGGTTGCTCAAAATCCCAAGTCTTTGCAAACACCAAGGAGAAAGTGTGGAAAAAAAAAATTATAGGAGCGGAAAGAAAAACTACTATCAAGAGTGGGTAAGGAGAGTCTTATTAAAGTAGTTCCTAAATATTGTAGTCTGGTTTGAGGAAGTTCCGACTTTCTTGCATAACCAAATGATTTTTGATGTAACTCCTTATTTTCAACGAAGCTTGATCAGTTTTTTTTTTTCCCGTTCAAAAAAAATTCTAATGAATGGTTTAAATATAGAATATGATTTAAATTCAATTAAAAATATATATTAAAATGATAATGTGTAAAAATTATAAAATTTCAAAAACTTATGTGACGCAATATTATGAGATCAATTAAAAGTCATACGACTTCAATTTTATATATTTATAGAATATATTATAGATGTATCTAGCATATCATATCTCTCAAACGTCAGTAAATGTTTAATGACTTTTTACAATGTAAAATTACATATATGGAGTTTGGAAAACACTCATATGGATAAGAAATATGTATAAGACGATGCAGACATAACAATATGTCAATTTTAAAAAAAAATTAAAATATGATTTTCAGTATAAATATTTCAATATTAATATATAAATAAAAAAATTATGTAAATACTGTGTACATTACGCTTCAATTATTAATATATATTCCTTCTAATTCCCTATAAAGTACAAAATATAAGGTGTACATTACGTTTGATATCTAGGGCAATAGCCTGTGTATTGGTGCATGTATAATATAATATCATATCAAGGTTGGTCATGCAGAGTCCTGCAGGATCTGGCACAAGCAAATATACGTTTAAATAGCAATTAATTAACGAATATATATATTGTTAGATACTGAATCGGGACTATTCATGACTATTCCATGACCATCACTTTTCATGGAAAATTATATATAAATTCGCTTTACGTACCTGACCGGTGTGATAACGTGCTACGCAAGAAGAAAAAACCAATATTTAAGCCACATGTGTGACCTCATGAGCTCAACAAATGGCACTGATTACTTAAAAATTCATAAAACTAATCGCTATCTCATATAAAAAAGGGTCTGATTAATGTGTGTCCTAATTAAATTATCTATTTTTGAAAATATTTTCTTGGAAATTGAAAAAATTGTCAATACTTTTTCAACTTTCGAGAAAATGTTTCTAAAAATGGATGGCTTATGAATGAAAAAAAAAATTATATACATAATATAAATATAGATCATACCTATGAAACACGCACTATTTTTTTCTTTCTAAAATTTTTAAGCAAAACATGGTTTAAAAGTTCTTCTTGAATAGTACATTACATTCTTAATGGGTTGTGTTACAATTAAAGAAAGTATTTGCCATATCTATGTTATACCACAGAAGGCTAGTCAAATTACAATTAGGTTTCTTGTAATTACTTATATAACCTAGTTCGATTTAGTAAACACTTGATGTGAGATTCAGTATGCGTCTGCATAACATACACTTATTCAAACCAATTCGCATAATTCAGTGTATCACAATTCACAATCTCCTACACTTTATTGCCTAACATTCTCATTGGGTACCATGTTGTAATGTAGTACCCTTAAGCCACATGAAGCTCCCAAGTTAACTCTAATACTATTTGTCACAATCAAAGTTAACACTAGCAACATTTGAGCTATACCCCAAAAAGACTAATCAAAGTTATAATTAGACTCCTCATAATCATTTATATAATCCAATTCAATCAAGTATACACTTGATATAAGACAAAACACATGTCCACACATAGCACACACTTAATTCAATCCAATTCACAGTGATCTAGAGTATCATAGGTTGAAATTTGAAACTCGACTTGATTGTAGGAAAAATTCATTGCAATTTCACATCTTCTAGGGCTAAAAACTTATGCAAGTAATATGTTTTGTCATATAAAAATAATTGAGCCTATAACTAATATAGCATTCTTCAATTTGCTTCCATGCCCAATTGTAGACAGGATGTCTAAAATTTGTTAAGAATATTGTGCTCTATAAGTAGAACTTGGAATTGAATTCCCCACCCCACTTTGTTATAAGAAACAGAAAAGGAAAAGGGGGGAAAAAAGGGTAAAATGAGATTTGTAAATTGATGAAGTTCACATAATTGATGTTGGCTTGTTAAGTACTCCCTCTGACCAAAGAAATATCATGAGAACCTGGTAGTTGGGTAACTGATAATATTAAAGAATTATCAAACAACATAACTTGCTTTGACACAATAAAACATAAACTATGTTCACGTTATATTATGATATTCTCCTTTTATATAAAATGGAACTTTCATAATTAAGATTAATATTATGATGTGACATTTTAACATCAATTAATTTTTATATGATATGCCAATTTATACACTATAAAATTCAAAAAATAAAATTTTTACTAAAAATGAAGTTTCTTCATTTCAAGTGGAATGGGAGATTTTGTTTCATTTACATCAGCTCAATCTCAAACCAAGCTAATATGCATTAATTACTAAGTCAAATAGGGAAAATTTAGGAACAATTTCTTAGGTGTTATATCTTATACCGGTTCACCAAAAAAATTTACAAATACGAATGCATTGATCAATATAACACAAAAATGTTATTTTTTTAAGGGCAATTAATTTCAATACAACTATGTTTTTAAATTTTAATTGAAAATTTAAACTTAGATATACTATCTAAGAAACTGATTTTAAGTTTTTCTGATACCCAAAAAAATTTTCTTATGTAAACGGAAACATTAACCACTAGAGGGTAAGCTCTATTGTTAGCTCAAAATAAAGAGCAAAGCATATCTTTCCCCTGTTTTTATTTAGCAACTAAATATTCATCAAATAATTGCAATATGAATCTTTCAACTTCAAATAGATTCATTTTATAGTTTACATTAAATAATATAAATTTAAAGGTTTACAAATTATAGAGTCATTAAAAATTTTAAATGATATGACACATGCATTGTTGGATTCTAGAAACAAAATTTTAACATTACCAACCGATAATGAGTAATATACTTTGAGAGGGCTAAACTCAACTGAGCTCAACGGTTGAACCCAAATAATATCTAGGATACTTAAGATGAACCTTAAATAACATGTCTCTACTCGTTATCTTAGAACATTAATATTCTTGAAATTTTGGGTGATTAAGCTGATAATTAATGAGCTGAAATCAAATCGATGGTTAATTTATAATTAATGTTTTGAGCAAGGTGGCACTCTTTTTAAGCGTAGTTTAAATAAAAAATGAAATAATGGAAGTGCAAAGCATGAAGAATATTAGAGAGCAAAGTTCATGCTCCACGCCAACACCAACCCCAACCCCACCCGAAAAAAAAAAAAAAAAACAGTACACAAAGACTTCATATATAGGAGGTCAAGACATTTGGATTTTATTTATTTATTTTTTTTGAGAAGCAGACATTTGGATTTTATACATCAATAAATCACCACTATTCACGTACTACGTAGTCAAAGTATGATCCTCATTGTGTACCTACCAATACGTAAAACGTGTTTGTAGAAAATAATAAGAATAGAAAAGGAGTACCATGAGGGAGACAGATTATCAATTAGGTATCAAATGCATTATATCAGTTGCAAAATGTCCATGAAATAATCGCGGAGATTTTCTCACGAAAAATCAATTAAAGAACCAAGCGTGAGTAATTATTTATTAGTTATTTTAAAATAATAATAATAATAATAAAATTGAGTATTGACAAGGGAGCATCCACAACCGTAATGTGAATCCCACATGTTCCCATCGATGAAATTTTTTCTTCTCATCTAACGGGCCATGAAAGCGCAATCCCTACCCCCATCACCTTTTAATTGTTGCGGTGGTTGCACAGGCGCCAGAGAGAGAGAGAGAGAGAGAAAATGGTCATGGTTGTTTAAGAGGTGCTTTTCTGAAGAGATTTTAAGGTCGAGGGTCGTAGTTGTGGATGTGTGCGTGCGCCCTTACACATCTCTTAGTTGCCTACAACGTCCTTTGTGCATGGGACCCAATACTGATAGCTACATTTTTGGGCCCTACATGCACAGCAAATTGCCAAAAACAGTGCCATTTCTCCATCTATCTAGGTAGCTGGCTCTTCTCGTAGCATAGTAGAACTAACCCCACTTTTTATTTATTTATTTATATAAAAGTAAAATAAATAAGTTCCTATGTGTGTCCTCTTGAAAGTCAAGCTTTCATTTCTCTTGTATCTTTGGCCCTTTATGTCCTACAACACATATATATATAGTGCTCTACATACTCATTTGCGTATACAAACTTGTTACTTCTTAGACTCTTATATCTTCTACCTCTTCAACTGAACTATCCTAGTTTGTTTGCATTCTTTTTCCTCTTTCTCAGAAAACCCTTTCGGTCTGAATGCCGGAAAACATGAGTATTTCTGTGAATGGACAATCCCAAGTCCCCCCTGGCTTTCGATTTCATCCTACCGAAGAGGAACTCTTGCAGTACTATTTAAGGAAGAAAGTTTCATATGAGAAGATTGACCTCGATGTAATTCGTGATGTCGATCTCAACAAACTCGAGCCATGGGATATACAAGGTAATGCCTCAATATGGTTCATTTCCCTTTGTTTTCTTTGATTGATTTTTTTTTTTTTTTTTTTTTTTAAATTTTAGTTTATATAACAAAGGGTCATTTTGTTTGGAGCATATTCTTCTATAATTAGCTGAATGTATTTCTTGGAATGATTTGTCTCTAAGAGATGGATGTTGGGTATAATTTTTGGTTTGTTGCAGAGGTGTGTAAAATAGGTACCACCCCTCAAAATGATTGGTACTTCTTTAGCCACAAAGACAAGAAGTACCCCACTGGGACGCGCACCAATCGTGCCACTGCTGCTGGGTTCTGGAAAGCCACTGGCCGTGACAAAGTGATACAAAGCAATTGTAGGCGGATCGGAATGAGGAAGACTCTTGTGTTTTACAAAGGCCGAGCCCCCCACGGCCTAAAATCCGATTGGATCATGCACGAGTATAGGCTAGACGACAACGTCACTGATACCGATGTAAGCCAATATTTTTAATAATTTCTATCATATAAATATATATATATTTATATAGAGTAAAATTTGTAGTATTTTTATATTTTGATATATGTATTATAAAGCGGATAAAGTTTAATTGTCTTTTTTTTAAAATACCAATTTTCCATATTTTCATTTCACTGATCATAGATTTTGTAACTATATGTGTTAAGATCTCCAATGCTATGGGAGAGGCAAGTCAGGAGGAGGGATGGGTGGTGTGCCGTATATTCAAGAAGAAAAATCTGCACAAAACCCTAGACAGCCCTATGAGTTCATCATTCACTGCAGAAACAAGAAGCCAGATGTTTGATTCATGTAATGGTGGAGCCTTGGAGCAAATGCTCCAATACATGGGAAACGGTAAGGAGGAAGAGATGAATGAAGCAAAAAGCAGCGCAAGAACATATCTCAGGCCCATCGAGACAGGTATGAAAAATGGTTACCATGAGAGATTCATGAAGCTTCCAAGCCTAGAGAGCCCAAACTCCACAAGCAGCCAATGTTATTACCAACACAATATTCATCCAGAGATGATCATAGAAAATGAAGGGTCCTCAGTCACCAATCCCAACTCCGTTTATAATCAAATGGACTCAGCTGCTCTCACCAACTGGGCAGCCCTTGATAGGCTTGTAGCTTCTCAGCTCAATGGCCAAACAGAGGCTTCTAGGCAATTAGCCTGCTTCAATGACCCCACAAACACCATGCCTTATTGCAGTACTGATCATGATCTCCAATTTTCAACCCTTCGATCATCATCATCCTCTTCCAACAGATCCTACCATCCCACACAGGACTACAACAGTGAAATCGACCTCTGGAGTTTTGCTCGATCATCATCATCATTCTCATCCTCTGACGACCCACTATGCCATGTGTCAAACGCCCCGGTATAACAGAATAACCTTCGATATATATTATGTATAATCATATAATATTAGTTCTTGAAGTCAGAGAGGCTCATAATTACAGGCAGTTATTTGTGATAATGCTACTAGTACCCGATATGTTAGATAAATAAAGGTGAACAACTTTTAGATGGGGTGGCATTGTCAACCATTATCTTCGGTTAATCACTATGTCTACCATTAATATTAGAGTTTTGCCCTCTAGAAGCCTGGCATACTCTGGGTGGTTCTGATATTCTTTTTCTAACTGCAATTATAGGTCTACCTTTTTTGTTTGTTTGTTTTTTTTATAAAAAAAAATATCTTCTAAGATGATCAAGATGGTCATGTGCTTAATTATCATTTATCTTTTGGTCACGTGGTTTGTCGGTTTGTTTGAGGAAGGTGCTGAGCCCATGGCTCTGCTGGTCCATACACAATGACTAAAGGGTGCAGGACATGGGCTCCGCACAACTTGCATGAACATCCAATACTGATGGTTGAGAGTAATTTTGTGGTACTTTGGAGACAGTATTTCATTCTCCTCTAAGTAATTTTTACTAATTAAATTTATGGTAGAATCTATTGTTCATATGAGAATAGAAAGTATTGCACAGGGAGAGAATATCAAATAATTCTCCAATTGAGAGAGAGAGGGCATTGCTCAGCAGGTTTGAACTTTAAACCTCCCAATTAGAAACATTATAAAGTGTCAATTAAGCTACAAAACTTTTAGTACAAAGCTTTTAGTCATTATTGGGGAATATTGAATAATTTTCTAATGCATGTGGAGAGAACGAGTGAGAGAGAGAGAGAGAAAGAAAGAGAGGAAGGACGTTGTCCCACTCGGAGGAAGTCAAAAACGAATCAAAGAGAAACGTAAGCTTTGCATCTTTGTCCCGTCACTACTCACTAACAAAAATGTTGGAAGCAAAATGACAAGGTTCATTAACGCAAGCGATAGCTTCCGGCCAAAAACCAAAAAACCCTAAACTCTAACAAAGTTGATTGGGATCTCTCATAAAATGGAGGTGACAAGGGTGTCCATGATCAAGTAATATATAACTAGACAAAAGTTGAACATCAAAAATTTTTTTTTTCAAAAGATAACTTAATTAACCAATTACGAAATTACCAGATGAACATCAAATTGGTAAAGTCTTTACTCTTCAAAAAAAAAAAACGGATATAAACAGGTTATTAATTTGAATATAATTAATTCCCTCATTTTCCTTTTAAAAATCATATTCGCTTAATAAAATAAATAAATAAAAGTTATATTGACTTCCTTCCTCCTGTAGCATTTTGCAAAATTACTATAATAAATTCTTTATTGTTTTGAAGTACATAGTCTCCCCTCTTGTATTGGAAATTAGTATACACCAATGTCCCGTAAAGCAGGAAAAAAACAAGCAAAGACAAAGTCAAATAAATAAATAAATAAAATAAAGTTATTGGATTTTTTTGGAAAAGAATTTATTGGATCCTTGTTTTCTAGTCTTTCAATATTTCTTCCAGATTTTAAATTATTTTCTCCTTCATAGGAAGCGAAATGTTTTGAAAATTGAATTTATTTCAAAGAAAACAGGGGGAAAAAAAACACGGAAAAGTGGGGTTTGATGAAGTAGTCTAAATTGTTGGAAGCAAGCTCCCTTAAATAATTTCAGCGGTCAATAAAATGTTAGTCTAAATAGTACTTAACATATCTTAATCAAGCCAGGAATCTTATAACTTTTCACATAACTATCGAATAATAATTTTTTTTTAAAATAAATAGTACTTAATTAGTTCAAAGAGTATGAAAGTTGGTTGTAGTATAATATAACAAACACCTTCTTATTTTTTTTCTTTTTGAGAAAACAAGATCATATTCATGTATTTATTAATTCATTAGTTGTACTATGTGTTAAAATAATGATTAAATAATTTAAATTTACTAGTGAACTAAACTTTTAACGGATAATTGGATAGAGGTGGAGGGGAAGGGTTCTCCTTGCATAATCTTGTGTTCCATGCATGATTGATCCTTTTCGCACAGTGGCAGAAGGTGCCTTTTTGGATTCAACATTTAATTCACGTGGAAGTTAAAATAAGGGTTATTCTATTTTTAAAAGGAAAAAAAAAAGAAAAAAAAGAAAAGAAGAAGCAAGGTTTAAATTTTAAAGCCCTTAATATTTATATATACACTAGTTATTTTAAAAAAAGAAAAAAAAAGAAAAAAAAAGGCACTAATAAAAAAGTGAAGCGTGATCCTACGTTACGTGCCTACCATATTAGAAGAAACACTTTTCCTTTTAAAAAAAAAAAATCCGGACTTGGATATCTGTCCCGTCCCTATCCCTTACACCACTAGGTTAGCTCCCAAGTGGCAATACCTTTGATCAAGTTAGTATGGATTTTGACCACATTATTTGAATGGAATCTTATATTCCAATTTTCATCAACATAAGGCCCTAAAACACAATAAACATGCACCTATAAAGCTTCTCACCAACCGGATAAAAAAAAAAAAGAATAGGAAATCTCAACCTCTATCGGAAAGAGAGGGGGATGGATGGCTCCTATGCCTTCTTGCTTAATTGTTGCATTTATTTTCTTTATTGTTATATTGGTTTGTTTATATTTAGGCATATAAAAGTGAATTTTTTATTAACATTATTTGAAATTATTTAATTTTTAATACATTTCATAGTTTGTAAAACTATTATCATGCCCTAGTTGAACTATGCGAAGATAATATTTGTTGAATTATGTTAAGACATTGTTTTTGGGTATATATTATATAATATGTTGTATTTAGAGTTTATTTTATATATAAATATATAAATATATAGTTTAACCCCCCATAAAAAAATTATAGTTTTGCCATTAATAAAAGGTTTATATGTTTTTTCACTGGGTAAAAACAAGGCAATCAAACCCTAGCTAGAACTTATAGGGAGTACATGTGCCACTTAATTCAAAGACGTTGCAGAAAAAATATTTATTTAGAAAAAAAAAAAAAAAATTATCCAAGAGAAACTCATTTGAATGTAATAAGAAAAACAAATTTCACCATCCTATTCTGAGTTCAAGAAATAGTCTTTCATATTTCATATCTATATCATACATGTATTTGGTGCCTATAAAGACTTTTCAAATAGGGCCTATGCCTATATTGACCATCTAGCATAAAAACAACAAACCCTATTGACCTCGTCACGTCAACCAGAAAAGTAAACAAATAATCCAATATGCGTAGCCGTATTTTTAGTGTTGGTGATGATTGATGGGCCTACTATTTTTAGCTTACTAATTTTCCTTCGGAGGGCATAGAACAATGTGATTTGTTTTTCCATAGGATTAAGAAAAATACATATAGTCGAACACTTTATTTTATTTTTTATTTTTTTGATAGGTAGTCGAACACTTTATTTATTTTCTGGTCGGAGCTGCATATGCATAGACGAAAACTTTAAAACCAACAAAGTAGCGAGATTCTAGGCCATGCCACCAACCGCGGGATACGAAAAGCTTTACGTACTCTTCCCTGCTGTCGGATAATGACATACGCACTTACATCAAGGTTATGTTTGCCACCTCGTCCTTTTCATCCCATCTCTCTCCTCGCGTCCCTCATCTCTTTTTATTTATAATTTTGTTCACTTCACTTTCCCACCCCCCGCCCTCCTACCCCACCCTCCCCTATTTTTTTTCTTCTAAAAAATTACTCCAAAAACATTTATTCTTTTATTTTGCATTTCTATGCCCGGGCTCAATGCTCACTAGTGTTCTTATGAGATGGGATTACAATTATAATTTACTTGTTCTCTTATTTGCAAACCATAACCTAACAAGTAATATACTGCTATGATAATGCGTAGATAAGAATGTCACTTTGATCGCCTTCTTTTACCATTTTTTATTCAACAAACCCAAAAAAAGAAAAAAATTTATGTCATTATGACCTTTTTTAGAAGACAAACAACTTCAACATGATGAACCTAGTCATATTTTTTGACCTTCCCTTATTTCCCTAAATACTTTTTGGGATTCTCTAAAACAAGTAATAGGTTCTTTCGATGACTGTTGGCTAGGATTGGGTGATTTTAATGCCTTGCTTTCTAGTGATGAGAAATAGGGGGTTGTGCCTTTTTGCATCATCTTCCAATGGTGGTTTAATGGAAACTAAAAGGGCTTTTTTATTTAGGATATTCAAGGGAACCCCTTCACTTGGTGCAACAATAGACCCCCTAGAGCAAACATTAAGGAAATGCTCGGTAAAGCTTACCGATTCTCCCTAGAATATTATATTTTTAACTGCTCTACTAAAACACTATCTTATCGAAATTTCAGACCATGCTTTCATTCTCCTTTATACACAAGGGAAAAAAAAATTGGCCTAAAACCATTCAAGTTTGAAGCTGTTTGGACTAAAGACCCTACTAGCAAAGGTTACAATCAAACATTCTCTAGTTTAGCCTCTGTTGATTTTCTAAAAGATTTGACGAATTCTTTATAAAGCTTATCATAGGCTTCTTGAAGGTTATCATCATCATTCAACAAAACATGGTTATGCAAATCAAAACAATTAATAGTTTTCATTACAGCAATGGTAAGTAGATCACACAGCAAAGATTTAAACCTAATCAAAATGTGCCTACTTTGATACCATTTGATGATCTTAAATACTAAGACTCAAATATATATAAAGTGTGTTTTATCATGTGTTGGCCAACATATATACACAAATATGACCTTAACAATAGTATATCTTGCTTGGCAAAAACCTCAATTTCACTCCCTTGCCCACAAACTAGTTAACAAGATTAGGGAGGTAAGGAAGTAGATTAGAATTTGGAATAAAAACACTTTGCAGCATCCAAGAAAAGTTGAAACTTGCAAAATACAATTTGGAATTAGTTCGAAGCTTGAGTCTCTCCTTTACAAATATTGAAGCAAAAAAGCCTCTCAAAGTTGAAATCCAGAAGTTATTAATCAAGGAAGAGACACTATGGAACTAGAATTTCAGAGTGCAGTGGTTGACCTCTTTTAGCGTCAACACTAATTTTTTCCATCTCTCAACCATAATTAGAAGGGGAAGAAACTCCACTAGTTTTTTTAAAGACTCAAATGGTGCAAGGATTTCAAGTAGACAAGAATTTGAAAATAACTTTGTATCTCACTTCTATGCTCTCTTTCCCTCATCAAATCTTGTTTTCCTTACAGGCCTAAGGGTGTGTTTGTTTGGAGGTGAAATAGGGTAGATGGAAAACTTTGATTAGAAAATAGAAAGGAAAACTTTTTTGGAGTGTGTTTGGTTGGGTAGAAAGGAAGGAAAATAAATGGTGGGGCCTTAGTGTTTTCTCTATGAGCCCACCAAAATGTTTTCTCTCCAAAATGGAGAGAAAACTAAATGGAGATAAATTTTTTCTTGATTGACAAAAATACTCATGTGCACATTCTTCAAGTTACCTTTATTTCTTTTTTTCACTGGGCAGTACGTTGCCCTTTTTTTTTGTTTTGTGTTTTGTGTTTTTTTTTTTCTAGGGCCTGGCTTGCTCTTTCTTTTTTTTCTTCTAGGTAGTAAAGTTGCTTCTTTTTTTTTTTCTTTTTTTTTTGATTTTCTAGGGCCTTTTTTTTTTAACTAGACAGTGATTTTTTTTTTTTTTTGGGACATAATTTTTAATTTTTAATAAATTTGAGTGATTGCTCTTTTTTGTGTGTGGTTATTTGTCACTTTTTTATTTTAATTGGGTATCATTATTTAATAAGGATATATGAGTAAATTTATTCAAACTCATTTTTTTCATCCTTCCATTTTTCCACTCCCAACCAAACAAAAATGAGAGAAAATAAAATCTTTTCTATCCTCCTACTTTTTCATCCTTCCACCATTTTCTATCCTCCCACTTTTCCACCCCTCCAACCAAACGGACCCTAAGAGAATTAATCTCAAGCACCATTACAGTTGAAGAAATTATATACTTGGAAGAATTCCAGATCCAACGGAAATTAATAGTGCTTTTTCAATCTTAGTTCCTTCAAGCGTCCTGGATCTGATGATATGTCTCCTATCTTCTTTAAACATTATTAGCCTACTATTGTTATGGATGTTACTACTATTGTCACAAATTTCTTTGAGAATGAGCTCAATAATACTTTCATCACCCTCATATGTAAATCAAAAAAAGCCTCCCAAGTAAAAGACTGCAAACCACTAAACCTATGTAATGTTGACTACAAAACCATTTCCAATCTTAGCAAATAGGCTCAAGTCCATTCTCCCAAATATCATTTCTCCTTGGCAATCAGGTTTTGTTTCTGGTAGACTAATCTAGGAGCTCTTAATTAGGGAAGAGACACTATGGAAGCAGAAATCCAAAGTGCAATTGTTGACCTCTTCCAATCTCAACACTAGTTTGCCCATCTCTCAACCATCATCATCAAAAGAAGAAACTCCATAATTTTTTTTAAAGACTCAAATGGTGCATGGATTTTAAGTAGACAAAAAATTTGAGACAACTTTGTGTCTCACTTCCAAGCTCTCTTTTCTTCATCAAATTGTTTTCTTTGCGGGGCTGGAAGAATTAATCCCAAGCACCATTACAATTGAAGAAAATGATATACTCTACCATGTTATGGAGAAATGCATGTAACGAGTATACAAAATGTCATGAAATCAACACTCTAAGATTTCGATGGATCAACTAGAATTAATCCATGAATCAAGGTAGGAGTCAAGAGTTTCCCTCAAACGGCACTATAACAAGTTTCGTTCAAGCGAGCCAAGTTTCGCTTACCCTATTTGAATAGAATTTTAATTTGAAATTCTCTTCCATGGCTGAATCTATGTACCTATTTTCACCAGCTTGTATACTATACAAGATGTTTAGGGTATATTTGGTAACTATTTTTTGCCTTTATTTTCTGTTTCCAAAAACAATTTGCTATTTTTAAGACTAAAAAACTTGTTTGACAACCCAAAATGGACAGAAAACAAAAACTGTTCTTAAAACTCAATTTATGAAAAAAACTAAAAACAAGCAAAAGACTGTTTTCAGTTTTTAATTTTCAAAAGTCAATGAAAATACGCATTTAATTTAATGAATCTGTCTTATTTATTGAGTTAGCATTATAGTTCAAATCTTAGTAACAATATATTTTAGTATTTTCTATTTTTTTTTCTTCAAAAAACTTTTTTTTTATTTATTTCAACTAACCAAACATGTTTTCTATTTCAAAAATACAAGAAAATTGTTTTTTATTTATATTCCCAAAAACAAGATTTTGAAAATAGAAAACAAAAACTGTTATCAAACATAACCTTAATTTTTATGGTTTTGTTTCCTTTTGTGCCTACCTAGTTCTTCTATGATAATTGATGAAAGGTAAGTAGGACATTTTTTGTTTTCTTTTAGGGAAAAAACTATTGGATAACTTAAGGTATTGGTTTAAGAAATATTTTTAGAAATTTTTTACGGAAAAAGAAAAAGAAATAACTGAATTTTTTTGACAAGTTTTTATATTTTTCATGAATGTAGTATTAAAAATTTTCTAAAATAATCTATTAACAAATCCCATAAAGGCACCTGTTAATAGTTTTCTTTCTTTTATACCAATATAATATTAAATTGTACGTAAATAAATAAATAAATAAAACAATCAAAGTTATAATTTGATCCTCTCAAAATAAATCTCTGACTCTAGTGATAGCCTAAGTATTATGGGTTATTATAATTTTCCAAGTATTATAAATTCTTACTTATTTTTAATTATAGATTATAGTCTAATAGTTCTCAGTGTAAGTTTTAAGGCCATTCTACACAGAAGGTGAACTTCTTTTTTAAGGGAAGGGGAGGGGGCTAATGACGGTATCTACAATTCTTTGAGTATCACCGGACTATGCTCATGCATGCCTTATTACTGAAAATAGAATTATCATCGTACACTCTTGGTGTAATAGTCACTCCACAAATACAAAGTTTTTATAGGGTGAGAAGGTGGAAGGAAGGGTTGGGGTTTAAGTTTCCAAGCGAGAGTTTTACACACATTTACACTTGGATTATGTTAGAGTAGAATTTCTATTTAGTAAAAAAAAAAAAAAAAAAAAAAAATTAGCTAGGTTTACAACATATCAAAAGTAAGGGACTCATACATTCAATTCCTCTGTTTCCGATTTATGCCGAGATTGTATACCTTTCGGGTTTATGCAATTTAAAATTAGTTGTTTGAGTAGAAATTATTTGAAGTCAATTTTGAGAACTTTCTTTACAAGATTCCACTTGCATTGAATATTAATTCTTTTGAGTCTGCTGAAACCAAAACATACAATAGTAACAAAACAAAACAAGTACGAGCTAGGACGCAAATGCAGTGCATAGAGATAAATAGTTCAATGGAATGCTGGTTCTCGTTGTAATCTTCTCTCTGCAAAGTCTTCTCTTGATGGTGAGATTTGCAGGTGCTATTTTCCCATCAACTTTTTTTCTTGTAAAGGTCCACCAAAAGACCTATATGCTATTTATATACCTATCCTTATAGAGCATCCCTTTCGTCGGCCAACTTTTAATTTGATAAGCTAAATGTAGACAAAATTGCTTATGGACATATTTAAAAAGATTCTCTTTAATTCTAATCAATGAGCTTAGAATTGGAACCACCACCTAGGAAATCTCATCAACATGTTCACCGTTTTTCTCTTTACCTTTTGGTGGGGTGAAGGGGGGTGTGGAAGTCAACCACAAAGTTATACAATAAACCAATTGTGATGAGTGCAGAGGCCCAAAAAAGAGAGAGAAATAGATAGGAAGAGAAAGTTAATGAGTGTGAACTAAAGAAATTAACCATTGTGATCAATTTTAATTAGTTGAAGGCCACATATGTTCTAATCACGATCCATTTTCATGCCATGGGAAACAATTTTCGTTACATGGCGATCCAAAAAAGAAATGAGAAAGGTGCAGCCAATTGGCGTTACGGGATTAGCCGACAAACCCCACATAACAACTGGCTTATATATATAGTCCTAGTTATATATATAGTTGATGTTAAATGTTATAAATCATGCTCTCCAGGCATAAAACGGTTGTTGGCTATGACTTTTGGTGAGCCTCTGTTGCTATCGTTCTGTCATGACCTTTCCAAACAAAATATAATTGGAACAACTATAAATGTACAACTAGAGCTCATATTTAGTGAATTAATCACGGTAGGTGAGGTGGGGTCAAGCCAAGCGGGCAAGGTGTTACATCTGAATCGAAATAGTGCACATACAATAATTCTAATTTGTAGATGAATTGAAGGGTTACCTTTAGAAGCCAATCTTTTTTGAAAAACAAGGCCAAAGAATCATATCTCAAAGGATATTTGATGGGATTAAAAGGTGGGAAAAGGCTAATGCCTTCTTTGAATTTTATCATACATTTCCATTTGATGTTCTTAAAACTAATATATTCAGACATATATTCTCTTTTCACTAACTTCCAGGTAACAATAAGACATGATATTTATTCGAAAGTAGAGACACCCTTTACCCTACAATCCACATGTGAGAAGCATGAGATTCTTTGTAATATTCATGAACACGCAGAGCCAATATTGGAACCAATTATGTTGCTCTAGCTTCTTCTCTTTTCCACAAGCCAATTAATTTGCTCTTCGTTTTCTTTTGAATATAATTCGGATGCATTATCTGAAATTCAAAAGAGCACGATGGTTTCTGCTACTTTAACAATCATTTGAAGCATTTGATTGTTCAATATCGCTATCAAGGCCATAAAAAGTGTCTAAACTTTGGACACAAGCTATTCCTTTTTACAAACTCATTATTTTTACTTCCCACTGTCTAAACTGTTGTATATATAGGTATATACATGGATAGGTTGTAATAATGATGTTTGAGTTTGGAGAATATTGTTTCATAAAGTTGTTAAAGTGAAAATTCAAGTTCTGGAATTTTCTAAGTGAAAATTCGAAATACAGCATTTTCCATCGGTCGAAACTTTGGCTCGATCAATCGAAATGGTAAGAAAATAATCCTGAAGTCTCTGGATGAATCGATTGTTATTCGATTCTTGTTCAATCGATCGAAAATAGTACTCGATTGATTGAAAGGAACTTTCGACCGATTGAAAGTCATAAAACAGAATTTTCTGCAGAATTTTCTGGTGACTGTTTAGAGAGTTTAAAGAGGTTTCAAGCCTTGTGAACAGTTTTATGAAACATTTTAACTCTCTATACGTGTCTTTTGATGAAATATAACTCTATGGGTATAAATAGAGGCTTATGTTCACTTGAAAAATAACTAACTCTACAAAAATAGTAAGTTAGAGAGAAATACAAGAAATCCTGTGGTTATTCTCTAGAATTGCTATCTATAGAACCCAACATCTTGATTGTATCTTGGGGACAAATTTGCGTTAACCCTTTAGTAATAATAGTGTGGGGGGCAAATATTGTCTAAGGAAAACGTTATTGTACCTCTAAGTTATCTATTTTCTATTTATCTTTTGTCTTAACTTTGTTTTTTCCATTATTACTTTGTATAATATCCCCAACAATCTTAGACAATATTTCCTACAATAGAAGGAACAAGTGATGTTTCAGCGTTGAAGATGTCGAATCATGAGTTGGTGAAATTGGATCGCTTTGATGGAACCAATTTCTCTCGATGGAAAGACAAGATGAAATTCCTTCTTATTGCACTGAAACTTTTCTATGTCTTGAACCCGAATTTGATGTCTTTTCCTACTACGAGTGATGAAGACACTAATGAGATAAAGACACAAAGAAAGAAACGGGAGGAAGATGAACTGATTTGCATAGGTCATATTCTCAATACTCTTTCGGATCGTCTCTATGATCTTTACACATCAATAAAGTCACCGAAGGAGATTTGGAATGATTTGGAAGCAAAGTACAAAACTGAGAAAGTAGGTACGAATAAGTTTATTATTCAAAAGTATTTTGATTATAAAATGCTTGATAATATCTCAGTTTGGATCAACTGCATGAGTGATAGATTTTGGTCAATAAAATCCGTGATTTGTCAATCAATATTCCTGAATCATTCCAAATTGGTGCAATCATTGCAAAACTCTCATTAAGTTGGAATAATTTTAGGAAGAAGCTTCTGTATATGTCGAAAGATCTCACTTTAGAACAATTCGGACAACATCTTCGAATTGAAGAGGAAAGTTGGGTTAGAGATGTGACTAACACCAATTCTAAAGTGAATGTGAACAATGTGAGCAATGTTCAAAGTAGGAGTTCGAGTAAGACCAATAAGCACTTGAAAGTGATCAAAAGTGGGAGTGGTTTCAAGAAGAATAACTCCAAGAATCCCAACAAGGACAAGAAGAACTAGGCTTGTTTCCATTGTGAAAAGAAAGGTCATTACATTCGTGAATGTAAACTCTTAAAGAACAAGAAAAATGTTGAAGAAAGCAATGCCATTGAAACGAATGTCATTGAGGACATTGTTGCTATGGTAAGTGGCATACATATTGATATGATCACTGAAGTTCATATAGCTGTGATTACAAATCCTTTTGATTGGTGATTCGATTCAGGTGCAACGATGCATGTGTGCAACAACAAAGAACAATTCAGGACTTATAATGAGTCTTTCATAGAACAACAAGTGCTGATGGGCAACCACAATAAAGCAAGGGTTCTTGGAAATGGCACCGTTAAAGTGAAAATGAGTTTTGACAAGATGCTGATCTTGACCAATATTTTTCATGTACCCGATATCAAGAAGAATCTTGTATTTGCTAACTTGTTATGTAAGAGTGGTGTAAAAACTGTACTTGAATCGGACAAGTTAATCTTGTCCAAGAATGGGATATTTGTAGGAAATGGATATGCTACTAATGGCATATACAAGCTAAGTATTATTAATAAAGGAGTTTCTAGTTGTGCTTATATTGTTGATTCTTCATATTTGTGGCATGCTAGATTAGGACATTTAAATTTCAAATACTTGAAGTTTATGTCAAAGCATGGTATGATTTCATATAAGCATGATGATGAAAAGAAATATGAGATTTGTATTCAAGCAAAAATGACAAAGAAACCCTTTTCTAAGTTAGATAGAAATTCTATTATGCTTGAATTTATACATTCTAATATATGTGAATTGAATGGTATATTAACTAGAGGAGGTAAAAGATACTTTATTACATTTATTGACGATTTCTCTAGATTTACATATGTGTATTTAATGAGAAAAAAAGATGAATCATTTGACATGTTCAAACGCTATAAACTGAAGTAGAAAATCAAAAGGATAGGAAAATAAAGATCCTACAAAGTGATAGAGGTGGTGAATATTTTCCTAATAAATTTTCTACGTTTTGTGAGGAACATGGTATAATACATTAAAGTTCAGTTCCTTATATACCCCAACAAAATGGTTTGGCTGAAAGAAAAAACAGGACTCTTGTAGACATGGTAAATGCCATGATCTTGAGTGTAGAGCTTCCTTTTAGTTTATAGGGAGAGGCATTGCTTACAGCATGTCATGTGCACAATAGAGTACCTTTTAAGAAAATTAAAGTATCTCCATATGAGTTATGAAATGGAAAGAAACCAAACCTTGATTATATCAAAGTGTGGGAGTTTAGCCTTTTATAGAGTGGTTGATCCAAAAAGAACAAAGTTAGGACCAAGAGCTATGAAAAGTGTTTTTGTAGGTTATGCTGAAAATTCAAAGGCATATAGGTTATTATACTTAAGTTCTAATACAGTGGTGGAATAAAGAGATGTTGAGTTTATTGAGGATAAATTCAGTAAAGGTTCTATGGATGCTTTGATACCTACTCAAATACAATAAGGTGACTCTAATCCTAATACTACTCTGGGAGGTACTAAAATGATTGAAAGTGGTTCACCAAGTGAACAAAGAAAGAGTCAAAGGATAAGAAAAGTAAAGGACTTTGGTTTAGACTTCATTTCTTATTAAGTTCAATTGTTTCTTGTTGAAGGAAATAGACAAGTGGTCCTAAATAAAATACTCATAGTGTTTAACATAGAGGATGATCCTAAATCATTTGAGGAAGTTTTGACTTCTAGAGATTCAGCTTTCTGGAAAGAAGGTATTAATGATGAGATGGACTTAATATTATCCAATAATACTTGGGTCCTAGTGGATCTACCAACTGGTTCTAAACCAATTGGTTGTAAATGGGTATTTAGAAGAAAATATAATACAAATGGATCAATACAAACCTTAAAGCAAGTTTAATGGCAAAAGGCTTTAAACAAAGGGAAGGAGTAGACTATTTTGATGCCTATGCACTGGTGGCTAGGATCACGTCTATTCGTGTGTTGTTAGTTCTTGCGTCCATATACAAGTTAATTGTACATCAAATGGATGTTAAGACAGCTTTCCTAAATGGTGATCTTAATGAGGAAGTTTACATGGAACAACCTAAGGGTTTTGTAATTTCTAGAAATGAAAAGAAAGTTTGCAAGTTAGTCAAGTCTTTGTATGGCTTGAAACAAGCTTCAAAACAATGGCATGAGAAGTTTGACTCAGCAATTTTGTCGGATGGCTTTGTGCACAATAGTTTCGACAAATGTATGTATTTCAAATTCACAAAGGAATATAGAGTCATTGTATGCCTTTATGTGGATGATATGCTCATATTTGGTACAAATATGAAAGGTGTATGTGAAACCAAAAAGTATCTTTCTTCTATGTTTCAAATGAAAGATTTAAACGAAATAGATACTATTTTGGGAATCAAAATTAAAATACATAGTGAGGGATTTGTATTGTGTCAATCTCATTATGTTGAGAAAGTGCTTCAAAGATTTGAACATCTTAATATAAAGGAAGCAAATACACCTTTCAATCAGAGCATAAAGTTGGGTGAAAACACTAGAAGAGCAATAACACAACTCGAGTATGCTAGTGCTATTGGTAGCATGATGTATGCTATGCATTGTACAAGATCAGACATATCATTTTTAGTGGGCAAACTTTCTAGATTTACAAGTAATCCAAGTGTGGATCACTGGAAAGTAGTTGGTAGAGTTCTTGGTTATTTAAAGAAAACCATAAGTTTGAGACTCTTTTATTCTGAATTTCCAGCTATGTTAGAAGGTTATTCAGATGCTAGTTGAATTACTAGTGTGAGTGATAACAAATCCACATTTGGTTGGATATTCACTCTTGGTGAGGGTGCCATTTCTTGGGCATCAAAGAAACAAACATGTATTTCTCACTCTACCATGGAATCGAAATTCATAGCCTTAGCGGCAGCAAGTAAGGAAGCGAAATGGCTAAGAAATATGTTGTTAGACATAGAGTTGTGGCCACAACCAATATCAGCCATTTCGGTGTACTATGATAGTGAAGCCACCTTGGGCAGAGCATACAGTAAAATGTATAATGGAAAGTCTAGACATATGGGTCGAAGACATGATTACATAAGACAATTAATAGAATCAAGTACCATTTCAATTGTCTATGTAAGGTCAAATAGTAATTTGGCAGACTCTTTAACCAAAGCAGTGTCTAGAGATATGGTTAGGGTAACATCCATTGGAATGGGACTAAAACCCTTTTTTTAAAAGAATCACCAATAGTGGGAACCCAACCTCAAATTGATCTAATCTAAGAGATTTAAAGGGTAACAACAAGTTATTGATACGTGGTTAGTAAGAGCACTAATTTTGTGTCTCATTCAGGATGGATTAATGCAAACTGTTATGATGTAATTGAGGAAGAGTTTTACACTCTTAATGAAGTTCATAAAGTATAAATGTCTGTGTAACAGGGACATAAAAAGGAACTTCACCTTTGTGAACATAGAAGTGATGCCGCTTTTAGCAAGAGTAAAAGATTTTCTCTTGTAAATGTTCACTAAACCGGGAAGAGCACAAGGCCATAATTGTGATAACAACAATGGATTTCTAAATGTGTTGTGAATGTTCTCATGTGTGTGTTGTTTCCGATTTCAACACATAAGAGTTTTGGTTTAAGCACCAAGCTACCATTAACTCTATTGATTTCTTGAGTAATTACACTAAAGGGAGGTTTAAGTTAAAAGACACCTTCAACTATGCCTGATAGAATATCAATCAAGTGAGACATATATTATTACAACCTAGTGGAGGATTGTTGTATATATAGGTATATATATGGATAGGTTGTAATAATGATATTTGAGTTTGGAGAATATTGTTTCATAAAGTTGTTAAAGTGAAAATTCAAGTTTTTGAATTTCTAAGTGAAAATTCGAAATACAACATTTTCAATCAGTCGAACATTTGGCTCGATCGATCAAAATGGTAAGAAAATAATCCTGGAGTCTCTGGATGAATTGATCATTGTTTAATTCCTATTCGATCGATTGAAAGGAACTTTCGACTGATCGAAAGTCACAAAACAAGATTTTCTGCAGAATTTTCTAATGACCGTTCAAAGAATTTGAAGAGGTTTCAAGCCTTGTGAACAGTTTTATGAAACATTTTAATTCTCTATACGTACATTTTAATGAAATATAACTCTATAGGTATAAATAGAGGTTTATGTTCACTTGAAAAATAACTTACTCCACAAAAATAGTAAGTTAGAGAGAAATACAAGAAATCCTGTGATTATTCTCCAGAATTGCTATCTGTAGAACTTGACATCTTGGTTGTATCCTAGGGACAAATTTGTGATAACCATTTAGCAACAATAGTGTGGGGGGCAAATATTGTCTAAGGAAAATGATATTGTGCCTCAAAGTTATTTATTTTATGTTTGTCTTTTATCTTAATTTTGTTCTTCCATTATTACTTTGTGTAATATCCCCAACATAAACTCCTACCCTCTAAGTAAAATGCAGTCATGCACATACCATTGTGTCATTGCTCATGCCCAGGGGCGGAGCTGTGTTGAAGGGTGGACCCCCAAAATTTTGAATTTTATATATATATATATAATTATTTTAATGTTTTCAAAATTTAGTCTATAAAAATAAGAGTTGGCTCCCCCAAATATTTGAATTAGTCCAATGATGCTCTTAAAAAAAATAATTGGTCTAATAGTAATAAAGATATAACTTTATTTTTTGCAATTTTATTTTTTATTATAAAATGTGCTCTTATATCTGTTAAATATTTGATAAAGTTTGGCATCAAACGTGTTTGAATCTATCTTTTTTAACCCGTTATGTGGCGATTAACAAGTCATTGACTCATTAAAAAAATCTTGTCATTAAAACTATACATGAAATGTGTTTTTAGTTGGCACATAATAGGTTAGAGCAAAATAACTTCAAATATGTTTGGAGAGTAATTTATTCCTCCAAGTTTTGGATCATTCATATTTTTGAAAATTCCATTAGTTCAATTGAAAGATTTTTTACTTACTTCAGTATAAAATTTGATAATTTGTATTTAAAATGAAATTTTCTAAGAATTTCACTATGAAAATGGAAAAAATGAATTTTATTTTATGAAATATTACCATTAAACATAATTTTGATTGAAAATACTAAGCTCTATTTTTTTTTTTTTTTTTTGCTGGGCATGTGTACATATATAACTTATCAAATAAAAAAGTGATATATGTGTGTGAGTATATAATAAAAAAAATGTGTGTGTATACACACACACACACACACATATATATATATATGTATGTGGGGGTTGTCTTGATAAATATATTAGTACCGCAACTTGCCCCCCAAACAAAAATTTCTGGCTACGCCCCTGCTCATGCCTCATGGGAATGATGGGATCATATTCATAGCCTTCATAGCATGGTGCAATTTTTTCACCTACAAGAGCTAGTGAATCAAGGCTTGAAAGACAAACTAAAAAAACATGTGAGCATATATTTCTTTACAAATAATCATTATGCATAAAAAAGTTCTAACCTTAGGACTCACAAAATTACCAATTTCCTCTTCCTGTCCCTCTTCCTTTCCCTCAATGCATTGTAACATTGAAAACCAACAAAGAATACGACAAGTACAGTACTGGACAAAAATCTAGTTTTAAGAGCATTGAAAGTAATTTACATTGCTTTTGTTTCTATCTAGCTATATGAAATCTTCTTTTTTTCGGAGAGGGGTTGTTTTTCATGTATGAAGTCAAGTCAAAGATCACAAAGTGGCAATATCTATACGGCTGGATTCAATTTCGCAAGAGATTTTGTCTCACTGGAACAGGATAATGATATTAATTAGAACCGATCCAACAGATAATACCAATATAATTTGGTGCATGCATGTGTTATTTACTTATTTATTATATTTGATAAAAGCTTTAAATTGTTGCTATACCAAGCAAATATGATCCCTATATGCTTGGAGCTTCACTAGATTCAAATACTAGGCTCCAATGGTCAGATATGTGGGCACTACGTATACGTACGTATACCTCTTCATAGTTCATTTTGGTTTCATATATACCTCCATTATATATGGTCAGATCTTAAACTACACATTAATACATTAAACTCATGCCATCCAACAGAATAGTAATTTTTTTCTAGATTTGAGCAGGATGTTATAATATTTTAATTTTATCATTCAAAAAGGATAAAAATGTTAGGAGCATAGACTATTCCGCTATTGAAAATGAACCACAAGCAGACAGCTGACTTAAAATATGCATTAATATTTATATAATGGGGAAATGGTTTTTATTCAGTTAGCCATGCGTAGTTGGCTTTCCAATCAAATTTCCAAGTTATTTCCCATTGTTTAATTTATTGTATCAAGTTTTAATTAATAAATTTTTCATAAAAAAATTATGCTCTAAATGGCAAGGTGTGCATGGGTTGGATTCGGTTAGGTTTAAGGTATTTTTCAATCCAACCCTCAAAAATCCCCAACCAATGATAGCTCTAAAAACAAACTCAAGGATAGTTGTTAGGTTGAGACCATTTTATGTCTAATAAAAATTTTGAGTTTTCATTCAACCATATAAGTCTATTATTCAATAAATAATTACAATTTAAACAATTGAGCTTGGTATTATAATTTTATTAAAATTGAGTCTCAAAATACCAAAATAAATCAAACTAATAAATTTAAATAAAGTCCCAAAATTCAAAACAAATCAAACAAAAAAAATATTTTTATAAACTATTAATAGCATCGGTTGGGTCGGGTTACATGAGTTGAAAATTTTGCTAATCCTAACCCAACTCAACTTATACCATCAACCCAAGAAAAATCACATAAAGGTGTCGGGTCATGTCGAATTGTGTTGGTTGTTTAAATGCACACCCCCTACTAAATACCATTCTTACACCTTGTAACTCATTATGACTGACATATCTTATATGACATACTTCTGTTTTAGGTTCACTATATATACACTCAAATAATCGAAATATTTTGTTTTATGTAAAATTCTATAACTAAGTTTAAAACATCAAGTTGAGAGAGAGAGAGAGAGAAGTACACTTTTGGCCCTTAATGTTTGGGGTTCATTTCATTTTCGCCATTAACTTTTCAAAATCTTCATTTTGGGCTTTAATGTTTAATTTTGTATATATTTAAAACGCGCATATCGTCCATTTTAGTGTCAAACAAGTAAAAAATAAGGATTAGACGAAGAATTTGGATTGTAATAAAATTAAGACTAAATAAAGATTAGATGGATTATATGAAGAATTTGGATTGTAATCAAATTAAGATTTTTATCAACTTAGAGATTATAGGAGAAGAAAAATTATATTTATATATATATATATATTTTTTAAATCTAAAAAAAATTCTGCAATTTGGTAAAACCACTTGGCGCAACCATGACGTCTAAGCCCAACTTTTATTATATAGTATATGATATATATATATATATATATATATATATATAGATTAATAAGGACATAAAAAAAAAATTCATACAATTCATTGTTAATAATTGATGTTTTGTGAGCTTGATTTAATCCAATAAACCCAACCCCACAGATACTTTATCAACACGAAATCTTTTTCAACTTTTAGATGGATAATGTAGAATTGTAGATATAATAAAATATATATTGCCCACCAGACACATGTTTAAACTTCTGTGCAATTTTTCTCAAAAAAAAGTTCCGGCCAAGTCAATTTTTCTTAATAGTTTTGTTTAAAAAAAATAATGATAATGCGGCAAGCTTTGGAAAATTTTTGTTATAAAATTTTAGTTGAAGTAGAATTTTCAAGCTCTTAAAATATATATCTAATAGAGTTTTATTTATACTAAACTATTGTAGCACTTAATAAGATAATTACACGTTAAAGAGAAATAATAAATATATAAGATATAAAACCTACACGTTGAAGAGAAATAATAAATATATAAGATATAAAACCTAAAATAAAAAGAATCTAAAAAGAAAAAGAAAATAGTGGTGATGTGGAAAATTGTGAGAGTTTTAGAAGCTTCGGTTTTATATATATACAAGTTAAAGGCCTGTGCATTGCACGGTTTTATCATAATCTTATAATATATATATATTTTTTATATTTGAAAAAAATTACAAAAAAAATTATTATTATAAAGAAATGAATAATGAGTTTTTAATTGTTATGCCACATGGTCCATGCATGCATCATGAATTGAGCTACTACTTCATATGTATCAAGGTCTGTATCTTTGTTTAGAATTTCTACCGATTGTGAAGCGAAATCAAAATATGTGCACGGGCAAACCTCTTTTTATAAATTCAATAGTGTACAAAACTACATAGAACAAACAATATATTTTTAATTATTTGTAAATAAAAATATTAATTGTGATAATATTTTTTTAATATAATTCTTATAATTAACATGTAATCATGCAAAAATTGTCATTTTGAAATTTGAATGCTTTTTATTTGATAATATTTAGTTTTTCATCATACCTACAAGGCTCCATCTCCTAAACTATTGACCTTGTATGGTATCTTTTATCAATTAATCCAATTTTATTTTGAAGACTCTAGTCTTGATCGATATTAGGTATGTCTTCAGGGTTTTTGCTAGGTATTTCACGTCTTTGCAAATTTGCAACAACATTAGCATCCTGGTTTTTTGAAGTATTCATCAAGAAGATTAATTTTACTTGGAAACAAATTTATTATTAAATAAATGTGCACAATTGAAGTAGATCGATACAAATTTATTATGTAAAATAAATGTATGACTATATTGATTAACTTCAATTGTTCATTGCTTATATGATCTGTTCACAAGAATAGTGTTTCTTTGTCTTTTGTTGGCTGAATCTAAAGATCTTGATAGTCATAAATTTAATAGTATGCATATCTGAAAGACAAATCAAGTGCATGTAAAGTGTAAAAAAAATACTTGCTTGTGATGGTGGTTATGTCTTCCATGTCAAACCGCTTCTTGGAGAGGGAGTGAAATTTTTTTTTTTTTCAAACCGAGAGAGAGACATCATTTGAAAAAGAAATCAATATATAATAGCTAAAACATTAATATTTAGAAGAGGTATTTGATGCAGATAGTGTTTTCATATTCTCATTTTTGTTTAGGTGTCTTAGGCTTTATCAAATTAGGTTTGTTGATCCTTGTAATTCATTTTAATTAGAAGTTTTTGTATTCACACTTTATCTAATTAGTTTTGGAGGTGGTATTTGACTCGGATTAGTATTTCAATTGAGATCAAATTCAAGTAGGATATAGTGATATACACATGGCTTAATATTTATTTATTTTTTATTTTATCTATAAATTTCTTGCAATTTGGGGCAGCCAAATTTTTTTTTAATTAAGTTTTATTTTCAACTTGAACATGTACATGTTGCTGGTTTTTTTTTTTTTTTTTTTTTTAATGAAGATTTTTTTTATAAAAGATTAGATGAAGAATTTGGATTGTAATCAAATTAAGATAGAATTTGGATTCTGATCAAATTATGAATTTTATCAACTTAGAAATTATAAGAGAAGTTAAAATCATATAAACGTGTACTATACTACTATGTTGCTGGTTTTATAAAAAAAATTATGAATTTTATCCACTTAGAAATTATAGGAGAAGAAAAATATTTTTATTTTTTTAAAAAATCTATAAAAATTTCGGCAATTTGGTGAAGTCACTTGGCGCAACCATAGCTTCTAAGCCCAACTTAGTATTATGCACATGCTATGCACAGCTTAATAAAAAAATTATATATAAATTTAAAAAAAAAAAATTTATAATGTAATTAAAATTAATTACAAATAAAATAGTATTAATAATTTAAAAATTATGGCAAGTTTTAAATTTCTAAAAGCTCTTAGTAGTAATATATATGTGTGTGTGTGTGTGTGTATGGGGGGGGGGGGGCACTTAAAAATCTTTCCATTATACTTGCTAACATGTAGAGTAGTAGAAAATTACAAAGAATCATAGAATTTAAGCAATAATTGTACTACATCAATAGAAAAATAGAAACGCAATAAATAAAAATAAAATACTTATCTTTCCATTATACTTGCATATATAACCCAAAAAAATTCCATAAATTACAAAAATATAAATATCTAGACTGCAATGTAAATGTAAAAGTTTACCTATAAATTACCAATCATAACGATTTTAATGTTGCCATAAGTGAGTAAATAATTAGCATAATCTATTAAGAACACCAAATAAAAAAAAATAATATCAATAACTAAGATGAATTGCATTATCTAAATATTTTATAATAAAAAATCATAACATTTAAGCAATAATTGAACTACATTAGTATCTAGACCTTCTAGGGTACCACACTCAAAATAATTTCAGAAATAGATAAATAAAAGTACATAAAAAGAAAAAAAATATTGTATTGCAATGTAAATGTAAAAGTTTAAATATGAATTAACCATTTCTAGCCATTTTGATATTGACATTTGTGTCAAGCCATTTTGATTTTGCTATTAGTGAAGAAATAATCTGCACAATCAATTAAGAACACCAAATCAAAAATATATATCAATAATTAAGATGTATTGCATTATCTAAAATATTTTAAAAAAAATCATAGAATTTAAGCAATAATTGTACTACATCAATAGAAAAATAGAAACACAATAAATAAAAATGAAAAGAAGATAGCTCTTCTCACATAAAGATAATTCTTCTCACCGAAAAGCCATATCTTTCCTTTTGTAATTCTTCACTTAATTTTTGTTTTTTTATTGATTGATTTTAGCATTCTTAAATAGCAGAGTAGAGTTGAAGTAGAGTTTTAGTTCAACTCAATTTCTATAAATAAGGAAAAAATTGAAGAGAGATGGACTGCAGCATGTCCAAATCTCATAAAAAAAATTATTCCTATAAAAAAAAGTTGTATCAATTATCTAATGATTTTTTTTTAATTGTGAAACTTAACGTATAAAAAAGATGACAAAAAAAAAATGAAGAAATTGTGTAATACGATAGAATGAAAAAAGGTTTATATCACAAAATATTAAAAAGAAAAAGTAAAACCGTGTAGAAAAAAAAAGTTGATATTAACTAAGCTTTGTGTTTATAAAAAAAAAAAAAAAAGAAGGGAATTTAGTGTTTTATTAAAACACTAAAAGTAGTTGAATAGAATTTTAAAATAGATCTTTAGAACAAAATCATACACTATGTGGCTGTTTTTCACGTTAAATTTTTTTTTAAAAAAAATCAAATTAAGATTTTATCAACTTAGAAATTATAGGAGAAGAAGATAAAAAAAAAAATTATATATATTTTGAAGAATCTAAAAAAAATTCTGTAATTTGGTGACGTCATTTAGCGCAACCACGACTTCTAAGCGCACCTTTTATTTTATATATATATATTTATATATATATATATATATATATATATATATATATATATAGTGCGTAGTCAATAGGATATGTTATGGATCCATTTAATGCTAGCTATCACTACAAGACACGTCACTAGGGGCGGAGCCACGTATTGGCTTGGGGGGGGCTGTGGCCCCTGCAAAAAAAAAAAAAAAATTCCATTAGAGTAGGTAGAAAAAATAATTGGGCCCCCCCAATATTGGACTGCCGGCCTCCCATACCCATTTCTCAACTATTCTCCCTGCCATTTCTCAACTATTCTCCTTGGTTCTGCACTGGTACCGCTGGCCCACTTCATTTAGTTTTAGGCCTTATGTACTCCAAGTAAAACAAAAAGTTGGCTCACTTCATTTAAATACTCATGTCCAATTGTCCAAACACTAACCAACAAAATCTCACTCTCTCCATCTCAAAAACCCCACCCACGGAATCCCTTATTCTTTACTTCTTATTCTTTTGTTTTGCCTTCTTTGATACGCTTTCACACTTGCACTGGTACCGCTGCCTACCAGCCCCAAAACTCCAGTCCTCTGTCCTCATAATCCGGGAAAAAAAAATTAAAAAAAAAAAAATCCTGACCAATTTTTTCTTTCTTCATCAGCTTTAGTTTTGGAACTTGGTGACTACACGGTGACATGTGAGTTTTCTTCTCTTTCTTAAGCATTAAACATTCATCTTTTTTTAGTATCTTTTTTTTTTTTTATTAACTATCTACACCTAAATATTCACCTGCTCTTTATATTTTCATAGATTTTTAGAGAAATACATGATTGAAGGCATGGGGAGATTGTTTGTGATGAATCTTGAAGGGAAGATCTAAAGTTGGAGGCAGAGGCAGTAGGCATTGCCACACGGGTGACCCATCTTTGCATTTTGTGAAGACAAAGTTTCTAAGGTAAAATTGTTTTGATTTATTACCTATTTTTGATTAGTTAGATATGATGTGGCTATGGATGTGGTTGTGGGTGTTGTTAAATTGTTTGGTTTATGTTGTATACCAATACTTGTGTGTTTAATTTTTTTTTTTTTTTAGGGGTTATTATTAATTGAAGTCGTATTAAAAATGGGTTGTCTGTTTAAATTATAGTGGAAATTTTGTTTTTTCTTGAGTATGAATAACATCCATATAACTAAGTAAAAATTTCTAATTAAAATTTTATTTTTTAAACTTCTTTTCAGATTAATTTTTGAGTCATATTCTTAAAGCTAAAAGAATTATGAGCAAACGAAAAACAATTGATGCATTCTTTAAGAAAAAAGATGTTAGCAATTCAGAAATTGAAATTATGAGCAAACGAAAAACAATTGTGTTCATTAATGTTTAAGATATATAAAAATTGAAATTTCATATTCAATAAACTTCCGATTTATGTTTTTTATATCAATACTTCGAATCGGCCCTCCCATGTAAAAATTCCTAGCTACGCCCCTGCACGTCACCCATATGCTTGGACAAAAAAGGAGCCCAAACATTAATGGTCCGTTTGGTACGTGTGTTTAAACAACAGTTTTCAGTTTTTTTGGAAATACGTGTAGGTGAAAAATGTGTAAAAATGCGTATAATATTGTTTGAAAACTGAAAACGTGTGTTTGAAATTATGTACCAAACAACTCCTAAAGATACCGTATCAACTGAGGGATTGAAATTAAATGAGCCCAATAAGCACCAACAACATTCAGCGAGCCATCGTGTAAGACCAAGTTTGAGGCTGCACAACCATAGTACTCCATGAGCTTCTTAGCCCTTAATCTATAATGATCAGGCTTAATGATGCCTTGTTGTATGGCTAGCGCGCTGCGTATGGGAGCTAAGGATGAGATGCACTGCGTCTTATTAATGATGTCTAACGGCCATGCACTGCACTGTGACTTGCATCCACCCACCTAGGGTGGCAAATGAGGTCAAAAACAGAGTGGGAAAAGTAGAAGTCAAATCTCGAATCGAGCTAGACAAGCTTCAATGAGGCTCAAGAGCAATATCCATGCTCTTTAGCTAAGCAGTAAGTAATACCCATCCAATGAATGCAAATCATCTAGACTACTTTTTGTATTTTATTAATCACAACTTACCATATATTTGTTTGAGTTTCCTTATAACATAACCAAAATTTAAAATGAAAAAAAAAAAAAAAAAAAAAAAAAAAAATTCAAACACAAGGCAAGTTGTGATGGTGGAACATAAAGTGGAACACAAATGGTGGCATAAAAGATTTGTATTCCCATTGAATCTATGCTTTTGTTGGTTAGGGTTTGGACTTGGATTTTTTTATTCTTCTTTTACCCCCCAATGCCACGATATGTTAAGCGTGATTTTTAGATTTAGGCCCTTTTTTGCAAGCATATGGGTGATGTGCTCTTGTAGTGACAGTTATAACAGTTAACATTGAATGAATGACATGTCTTAGTGACTAAGCTCCCATTTGGTAGTTAATACTTAGGGCACGTTTGGTAGACTGTAATAGACACTGTAATGTAATAGATATTCCTATGGTATAACTATTCGATTGTTTGGTTATGTTTTTATTACAATGAATAGTTATTCCTTATGAATAGCTATTCTTCAAAATGAGGAATAACTATTCCTTATCAAAAATACTAAATATCTATTTCTTCACCTTATGTAACAACTTCAAAAAAAAAAAAAAAAATCCTAAAAAGCCATTAGTTGCCACATCTTCAAAAGGAAAGAAATTAAATTTTCTTTGTTGTTAATTATTAGCTCTATTTTGAACACCCTAAAATAAGTGTATTTTAGGAAATTTGACTTAAAAATGATTTAATCACACATTCTTTTTATACTCTACTAAATTGTGGATACATATTCAGGATTCTATTCCTAAATGGTTACCAAACTAATAAATAGTAACACTTATTACATTCTAACTTAATGTATTCCTTGTAATACTTATTCCTATTCCCATGTAGTAATCATTACAGTGTACCAAACGTGCCCTTTATGGTGAGATAACCACGTAGAGGTGGAGAACAAGGGCCTTTTGAATATGGAACCAAAGGTTAATGTCAAAAATTGGAATTTTGAGATGCATATATGTGTGTGTAGGTTTGATTCAAGTTACAGCTGGTGTAACTCTAAATAATTTTACACCATCTAATAATTTTTATTAGATATGAATTTTAATAAACTCACCCTATATATGAAATTTCTTTTTGCTTTGCCTTACAAGATGTGCTTACACCATGTAACTTAAGGTAATTTTTTTTTCATTTATTTTTACTAACTACTTTGTTGTTCAATTCCAATGATATTAGTATAATCTTTTCTTTGTTTTACATATTATTTTTAATTCACTGGTCTATGGGATTATCATATGGCAAGATCTTCCTTCCCCACCCTCCAAATTGAGATTGGTAGAGCGGTATTAATTGAAGCTGTGAGATTATTTCAAAGAATTTTTGAGATTTATTTTAAATTATTTAATCAACTAATGTAAGTTTTTATCTTGATAAATATAGATCTTGCACGATGTGTTTCTACAAGACTACAACATATATATTTTTGGGTATTTTTGGTTTTACTTTTACTATTTACTATTCAGTTTTAGAGAAATTAATAAAATATTTTCTTAAATTTACATATAATTTTTAATTATTCCCTACATCACATGAGCATACTGCTAGTATATTAATATAATATTACTTGGATTTTTACATGTCATGCCTATACCATATCTCTTAATGAAAGCATAGACATCATACATAGATGACGTACTTCTCCCATGTGACAGAATATTAAGAGGTTTATAAATTATTAATATAGTCTTCTCTTCTAGGTAAAAGTTTATTATCAAAGTTTCAAGAGGTTTAAAAAAAATTTAAGTAAAATTCTACTGTAACAAATTCTAGTCTAATTTATACACATCAACAAAAAATTTTAATTTTGATTAAAATTCAGTCTTATGCAATGTAATTTGATCACGTAACTTAAGATAATTGTTTTCTTTTGTTTTAACTACCTATTTTGTTGTTCCATTTTGATGATATTAATGAATTATATATATAATTTAATTTAATTTACATGTGATCTTCAATTAATCAATGCATAAGAATACCACTAAAATAAATATTACATTTAGATTCAAGTATATTTAGCGCAACATTTTTTAAAATTACACCACTCAATAACTTTTTTAGTGGATTAATGTTTTATTAAGCACACCATTGGATTAAAATTTGTCTACATACTTATCATGTATGCTAAATTTTATATCAATTAGATATAATTTATTATCCAATTCTAAATTCATATTTTTAGTTTTAAAATATAAGAAAACAATTGTTTGTTTTTAGACCCTTGTAAAACTAGATTGTTTAACCTAATTAATTAACCAAGTGAATACTTAAGTTTATTATTCAGATCTAGGTTAAAACAATAAATCATATCATGTAAAGCAGTGGAAATATAAAGAACACAATGATATGATGACCTAGGAAAACCAAACTGGTAAAAAACCTGGGGAGGATTTAATCTAGCTATCCTCAAAGTAAAACAGCAAATCCACTAGAAAGAATTGAAGTTTACACAATAGCGACTTAGACCACTAACATCCTATTGCTACCTTGAGTAAGAAACTTACTACCACGACCCCATGATAACTCTGAGTCCATGGACTACTTCTTTCCTTGGCCTTTGCAAAACACAAGCACTCACGTTTGTGACTTTGAGATCACACTCAAAGGTTTAGCAACACAAACTCTACTGTTTGTGACTCCAAGACCACCCTTGAAGGTTTAGATCATCAGCACCTTTGATGACTAGAGAAGGTAGCAACTTCTACAATACCGGATCTTGAGATTCTTCAAGGAATAACACCGGTAGAAGACTTGAGAGAGCTTTTGGGTACAAAACCCTAGATACAAAAAGACACACTCTTCTATCTCTAAAAAAGCCTTATAAAAATGTGCTTAGGGTTTCCTTTATATACTGGGAGAAATAGATCTGAAACCCTAACCCTTAATGGGCTTGAACTACTGTTTGGGTTTAATTAAAATTCTGTAGATAAAAATCTCAATCGATTGAGCCTGTCTCTCGATCGGTCGAACCAGGCAAATCCTGAAATCTTCTTTCTGCAGCGCACTTGTTCTTGAATCTAGACTTGAATCACCTTGAGCATTGTCTAATAATACCTATAGACTCTAAGATCTATATCTAGACAAGTTTGTGTTCACGATTTGCCAATTGTTCTAAACATTTAGAACCTAACAACAATTATTTCAAATATTTTTTTATAGATAAGATAGTTCATAATATTCGATTATCTTGGTGTTTGGTGTGCATAATGAAAGTGTAAAGAACATTAAAATGTGATGGCAGATTTGATATAAATATATATATATATATTTTGGAAAACCAAACCAGATTTCATTCATCTAAAAAGCTAGAATCCAAATACAAGGCCTCATAGGTTGGTGGTGGTGATTCTTCCAACCACACCACTTCATCATCTAACAGACTAGCATAATGTGCTAAGGAATGGGCCACAGAATTGGCACTACGACGAACACAACTAAAGGTCACATATCGGAGACCAACTACCAAACAACAAATATCCTCATAAATTAAACCCAGCCAAGACAAGTTTGGATGTGTGGAGGAAATAGCCTGCATTACTGTCGCATTATCACCTTCAACAATCAATTCCGAGAACCCAACATCTACAGTAAACTCCAGCGCTTTTCGACATGCTAATACCTCCACCTCCTCACTGTCATCCATAGCTTCCCCTCTCGCCGATAATGCTGCCATCACCTCCCCCTCTGCATTGCGTATCACCATGCCTACACTTAATGCCCTTTTGCTAGCAATTATAGCCGCGTCAAAGTTTAGCTTGTAAAGCAAACCTGAAGATGGCTTCCAATTCTACAGAATCCCAGGTGAACCCGAGACTGCTGCTAGACAAGTTTGTGCCTCTCTGTACTCCATCAAGTAATCCGTAGCCCTCCTGTTCAACTACCTAGGATCTTGTATTTTTCTCTCATGTAGAAGTAAGTTCCGTTGGTGCCAAATTTGCCAACATTGGACTAGAAAAAATTCAAGTTCCTCCTCAGATAGTTTAGCCACCATAAACTAAAATAGTTGCAAAAAGTCTTCCATCTCACCTCCACACTTCTGTATTCGAACACTAGACCCAGCCCATACATCTTGTGCTACACTGCATTCCCAGATTGCATGGATAACAGTTTCGGGGTAACGTTGTCATATACAGCAACTGTCCTCCTTTATTATTTGCCTACGAACCAAATTCACCTTCGATGGCAAAATATTAAGGCATGCCCTCCAACCAAAGACTTTTATTTTACTAGGAACATGAAGTTTCCATAATTTATTCCAAACCCGGTGATCTACCTTCTGCTCTGAGCTCGTTTCTCTTCCATTGGTCTCTCTCACCAACATCCTAGCAATGTGATACCCCGATTTTACCATGTACTTTCCATTTCAACAATGAAGCCACACCATTATATCTTGTACCTGCCTCCTACTCAAGGGAATTTTCAGGATTGCCTCAGCATCAAACCGATTAAATACCATGTTAATCTGCTCCCTATCCCATTGGTTCACTCTCCAATCAATTAAATCTGAAACCCTCCATTCCTACTCATCAATTGCTGGTGGAAACAGTATCTTGTTTGTTGTTGGTATCCACCTGTCCTCCAAAACCCAAATTGAAGAACCTATCCCCACCCTCTAGAAGAAACCCTTCTTTAAAATCTGTTGAGCAGCTAGTAGACTTTTCCATACATAGGAACTATTTGGGCAATCTAACGCCTCCATAAAGCTGCAACATGGAAAATACTTGGCCTTGAAGCATCTAGATAGGCTTGAGCCTTGATCCTGTAGCATCCGCCAACCTTGCTTTGCCAATATAGCCAAGTTAAAGCTATTAATATCCCGAAAAACTCCAACTCTTCCAATGGAATTTCCTTTCTTTTCCATCCTGCCCCCACCAAAACCTAGCACATAAGGCATCTAGCTCATTGCAAAGCTTTTCCGGCAGCAGAAAAACTTCCATTGTGTACGTTGAAATTGATTGGGCCACTGCTTTAATAAGCACTTCTTTTCCCGCTCTAGATAGCAGTCTACCTTTCTACCCCTATAGTTTTTTCCAAACCCATTCCTTGAGGAAGGCAAAAGTATGGTACTTTGTCCTGCCAATCAGGGTCGGCAAACCTAAATAGGATTCAAACCTATCCACTTCTTTCACCCCCAAAGCTTGTTTGATCCACTGCTTTTGCCCATCATGTGTGTTGCTACTAAAATAGACAAATGACTTATCAAAATTGATACATTGTCCAGAAGCTTCTGCATATAACTGTAAAGTATCAGAAATCACCTGCACTTCTTTCTGATATGCCTGACAGAAAATTAGAGAGTCATCTACAAAAAGCAAGTTAGAAATACTAGGCACCCTCCTACAAATGTTGACACCATGAAGCCTCCCATCAACTTCAGCTTTAGATAGCAAAGAAGTGAACTCTTCTGAACATAAAAGAAACAGGTAAAATGATAAAAGGTCCCCTTGATGGAGCCCCCTTGATGGGACAATATTTCCATAGGTTTTACCATTAATACGGATTGAAAAGAAGGATGTGGTGACACAACTCATCACCTTGTTGATCCATTCCTCAGTAAATCCCAATCTAACCATCATAACTCTCAGGAAAGGCCATTCTACCCGGTCATAAGTTTTGCTAATATCTAACTTCAATGCTAGAGCTCATTTCTGCCCTTTTTTTCTCCAATGCATGGCATGTAATGTTTCATATGCTATCAACACATTATCTGTGATAAGGCAACCTGGCACAAATGCACTTTGGTGGGAGAAATCAGTTGGGGTAGAATTATCTTCAGCCTTTTAGCCAACACCTTGAAAATTACTTTGTAAATTATATTGCACAAGCTAATGGGTCTAAAATCAGTCATTTTCTCCGGTGACTTAATTTTTGGTATGAGAACAATATGAGTGTAATTAATTTCAGGTATCATGTTACCAAAATTAAAAAAATCCAACACAGCAGTACTAATATCATTGCCAACAATATGCCAAAACTTCTGATAAAAAAGAGCATTCATACCATTGGGTCCAAGAGCCTTTGTTAGTCCCATTTGGAACAACGTTGCTTTGACTTCCTCCATGCTATATGGCCTGGACAACACTTCCTGCATATCTAAAGTTATCCTGTGAGGGATTGTGTTTAGACATTCCTCCATTCGGTCACATGTGCCTGAGTGAAATATGTTCTCAAAATAGTTGGTTGCCACCTCTGCAACATCTTCAATATCCTCCACCCAATTGCCATGTTGATTTTTAATGCCTTGAATAAAATTCCTTTTATGCCTTTGGGAAGCTTTTGAATGAAAAAACTTGGCATTCCTATCTCCATGCTTCAACCAGGATATCCGAGACCATTGCTTCCAAAAAATTTCCTGCTTGAGAAGAAGATCATCCAATTTTTGACTTGTTGCTAAAAATTCCTTCCTGCTCTCCTCCGTTAGCTCACATGAATTAAGCATCTCAATCCTATTGTTAAGACATTTAATCTGTTTAGTTTCAGGTGTTGTTTTGGATGACCCCCAGGCTAACGAATCTACCCCACAACTCCGATTCTTGTATGCTGTATCACGTAAGTCAGTTGCACCTCCACCCAAGTTAGACCAAGATTCCATGACCACCCTTTCGCATTCTTCCCACAACAACCAAGATTCTTCGAACCTGAACCCACGAGGTCCTCTCCCTCTGAAATCTTGATCTATCTTGGTCTGTAGTAGAATCGGGACGTAATCTGATGCATGGCTAAATCCGTGAATGAGAGTGCTAGCGGAGAATTTCTCTTTCCACTTTCGGTTTTCTACAACGTGACCCAATCTTTCTCTAGTGTTTGTTGCACCAGGTCTTTTGTTGTTCCACGTAAATTTGTACCCTTGAAAGCCCAAATCAAATAGATTACATGACTCCAAAGCTGCTTGGAAATCCTCCATTTGCTTGTACGATGGTGGATGTAGACTTTGCTTCTCGGACGGATGGAGAATCGCATTAAAATCCCCAACACAGCACCATGGTCCATTCACAAAGGAGGAGATGTGTGATAAGAGTGCCTAAGATTTCCTTTTTTCGCATGCTACCGGCCACTCGTAGAATCCTGTCAAAAACCAAGTAAAGCCATCCTCTTCCACCACATTCACCAATACATGATTCTCCGTAAAGTTAATAACATCTAGTTGAACATCTGCTTTCCAAATTAAGGCTATACCTCCCTCAGAATAAGGCTTCTTCACAATTAACTTATTCGGAAAATGTAACTTTCTACCATGTTTTTCAAAACCATCTTTATCCAATCATGTTTCCATTAAGAAACAGACTGTGGGAGCTTGATCCCTCACTAACTTGTGAAGGCTTCGAACTGTCCAAGAGTTCCCAAGCCCTTGGCAGTTCCAGCTTAAAAGCCTCATTGTGCTCGGCAAGGGTGCACTGGCTCCCCCGCCGTTTCATCCTGATTAGAATCATCACTGATTTTTCCCCGTTTCACCACTCCATCTTGTTCATCCCTACCCAGATTGCTCTCCTTCTTACCCTTCATTCTCTTACCCAAAATTGACCTGGCCCCTTCTTTAATTAATTCCACAGACCTATACTCCATGCGTGTTAACTTGGTCCACTTTGACCTTGCTTTTAGGCCTTGAGGCCCATCTCCGGACTCAGCCACCATCATGTGCATGGGATCCTCCTCCAAGTCTAAACTCTCTCCCACATTTGAATTTGAAAGAGTAACTTTAGTATCAGATGAGCCTAATCCCACACATTCTTTATCTGTAGTCCTGATCCCTTTAATCTCGGCTTTATCGTGTCCCACTTCCAAATCTGTTCCTGCATTACTGCTGTTTCCCTCCATACATATCGCACCTTGTGTCCCTAGGGTTATTAGCAGTAAAGTAACCGTCCGCCGCCACTGCTCTATGACCACCCTGACCATTCCGATCCTCCCCCCTTCCGTCCTCCCCTAGGACCTCTTCCTTGGTAGAATCCCGACGGGGTGGTGACCAACTTCGACTACCCGTAGCCTTTAGCTAGTCCCCGTATTGACATGCCACCTCCACACCATTCTTCGTTAGGGCAAAGTACGAAGCACAGTGCCTTAAATCATGTCCCAGTAAGCTGCAGTGATGGCAAAACAAGGGAAGTCTTTCGTATTTAAAAATAACATAGTTACTCTTTCCATCCGAACCAACCATAAACGCACCCCTACGGATTGGTTTTGTGATTGGAATTGCAACTTTAACCCTCATGAAGAAACTCTGACCATCAAGCTTTTGTCTTTTCTCAACCTCAACCACTGTACCCAAGCGGCTTCCCATCGCCTCTACAATTGTAGGCAACACCATATCAAAAGGGGCCCCCCATATTTGCACCTAGAGAAGGACCGAATCAAACTTTACGTTTCCCCCCGTCATCCCAACTTGCCATCTAAGCAACATTAACACCTGATTATTGAATGTCCACGGCCCACCCTTAAGCACACGATTCATCTCAAACTCAGTTTTGAATTTGAGTTGAAATAAATTTGATCCCATTTCTACAATCTGGACTCCTTCCTCTAATCCCCATGCCCTTTTCAGAGTACTCATAGCTGCCTTCTTATTAAAAGGGCGACAAGTGAGATACTTCCCTATCAGACTAAGCGCACAGCTCTCCAACCCTTCCTTTCGTCCTTCATCTGGAATATCAATAACCTCTTCTTCCTCCGTGGTCAACCTCATATTCTCCAATATATTCGTTACATCGTCTGCCATGATACCCAAGACAAGAAAAGAAAAAAGCAAACCCTTAGGAAACCTAAGGGAGGGATACCTCGTAGCAACGAGAGAGAAAGCTCCTACTAGCGAGGAGAGATCTACTATGATCTTTTGATAAAATATTAAATAAGGATAAAGTTATTGAGTAAGGAAACATTATATAAAAAATAAAAATAAAAATAAAAAAAACCTATGCAATTTATAGATATACTTGCACAAATTAAAATTTGTGGGGTTTTTTTTTTTTTTTTTTTTGAGAATACTAAGTATTTTTAACACACACACAAGAGGAGAGATGAGAAAGTCTTAAAGAAACTGAAAATGGTGTATATCCAAAAAAGCAAATTTGTGGAGTTAAGACTTCAATTTGATTAGTATTAAAACTTAGTTATAACCATCAAAAACCTTGTAGATTAACTGGTTAGTACCTTTAGGTGTTTTTAATAGAAAAATTTAGGATTCAAATCCCACCTTCCCTAACTATTAAAAAATAAAATTCTCTATTATAATGACTATTTCAAACTCCCCTCTCAAAATGACTGTTTCAACATTCAAAATGTAATTCTTATGAGGTTATTTTAAATATATATATAGGAAAAGTATGATTCATAACCATGAAGTGATGATATTTTTCGAAATGAGAAATGCTATTTTCACAACACTTTCACAATATTTTTACAACAAATTATAAATGTCAAGTTATTACTGGTGGTTGAAAAACTAATGTCAATGATGAGCTCAAATTATAACCAATAAAAGCCCGTCATCTAAGATTTGTTGTGAAGATATTATAAAAATGTTGTGAACGTAGCATTATTCTAAATGAGAAATGCATAATTTGCTTACCCCAAATGGAATGTAAATCAAAAATAAATAACAAAACAAAACAAAACAGAAGTAATGACTCCAACATAGAGTTATCACTACTGGTTACTTTGTTAGTGGTTATGAAGACTGATACTAGATTTGTGGTTAATTTGTGATGCCACGTATTTTTTTGGAAGCTTTACATTTTCAATAATAGCTTCATTTGGGGATGTAATGTTGTACTTGTACCTGGACAAGTAATTCAGTTTTACAAATATCGTTAATTATAGAGAGAGAACATTGGGTAGAAATTGTGGGCTCGGCTGAAGGATGTGGCTTTGAAACCAGTCAATTCCAGTATGGACCCTCATTCATCGGTCCAGGATTGGTAACCAATTCCTTTTGTCTTAAGTGGGCCTTAGGCTCCATTCAGCCTTCTAGCTTAAGCCACAGACATTTTTTTGCCATCGTAAATGCTTTGGGCTAAGCTTAGTTTTTTTTGAACTCCTAGCGAAAGCCATTGATTTTTGCGCTATTGATCAACAGGTATACAAGGTGATCGGAGATCCAGCTTTCAAAAGTCCGATGCTTAAACACAAATTGCGATACGAACTCATCAGATGAGCCACTACAGGAAAGAAGTCCAACTCTACTGAAGACCCTAGAGACCGTTACAAGAGAGCTCAACCAGGAAGTAGCCTATCTTTCAAGATTTTTTTTTTTTAAGGATAATTTTAGGGCTTTTATTAAGGTAACTCCTTTGTGCCCCTTTTTTTTATGAATCAATAATCGGGAATGGAAAATGATGTACCATTTGAGCTACAAGCTTTTGTACTTGTTTAATACAGTATATTTTTAAGCTTTTTGAGAATATGATTGCTTGAAAAAGTTATATTTAGAACAAAATGAAATTTAAAAACGCTATACTTTCAAAATTTGCAATTTGAAAATGTGTTACCAAACAGGGCTACTCTCTCTCTCATTATAATTAATTTGTTTTCTTACAACAAGTGTATGTTTTTCTCTATGAGAGGACTAGACAATGGCATTGAGTCACAATGTAAATGTAAATGTTCTTTTTTTTTTTTTTTTTTTATTTATTTATTTATAAGAATGTAAATATTTTTTATTTTTTATTATTATTATAGGAAGAATGTAAATGTTATTAACGTGTTTTCATTAGTAAAGGTAAATTACGCTTTTTCACTCTAGGCTTTTGCCCTGTTTATAATACCCTCACAATGTACTATCAATTTGCTTGATTGACACTACAATCTGAAAGAATTGTATCAATGTGTCCATTGCCATTTAAATTAAGCATTAAAAAAGACAGAAATTGGGTGTGGTTACAAATTACCATCATTTGTTGCAATGAAAAACAACAATTTTTATTTAATTTAACTTTTAATTTAGACAATACAAAGTATATTGATATAGTTCTCTCAAATTGATAGTTTAGGGGGACATTTTGGCGGATATAGATTTTTTTTTTTTTTTTTTTTTTTTTTTTATGAATACCAATAAAGGTATCAAATGATATATAACTTCTTTTATTGATAGATTGGAAGATTAGAAATATGACTTGCTTTTCAACTGCTTGTTTTTGTGAATGCTTGCAGTCGAAGATTAAAGATGTTAGGTTTCCTATTGAGGTGCTTGATTATATAGAAACAACTCTCTCAATCCCCCAAAGGTTTCGGTTAATGGGATAAAAGTTTAAGGTGAAAAAATATACTTCGGTCAAAAAATGTATTTAGTGAATATAAATTAACAATACCGAGCAATATGATAATTAAAACAAAAACAAAACACAATACAAAAACAGAAAACAACAAAAACAACAAAAACAACAAAAACAAAAAACAACAAAAAAACAAAAAAGTCTCAGTTAACAGACTGAGGATTTGTATATAAATTTAGACTGAGGATTTGTATATAAATTTAGACTTTTAAAGGCATTACATGAGTATATATTGAATTCTATATATATGAGTTTAATCCACAAACACAAGTCATCACAAAGAATGTCAATAGTACGCATCAATGCAAATAAACAAATTGAGAAACCCAGCAAACAGAGCAAATGAATCTTAAATTCACAGATATTGACAGCAGTATGTAAAAAACGAAATCAGAAAAATTCAATGCCCCAGTGCAATGGCCAATGGCAATCCCTTAACAGTATAACAAGAGGAAAATAAGACCAACCCAGGTAGTATAACATAACCCAAAAACCAGACCAACCAGTACCAAAATTGCAAATGTAAAGAATACCCCATCATAATTTGGGACCATACCTTAACGTAAGCATCCCACACATGGCGATTAATATAAGGGGAAAAAAAACTATGAAAGAACTACTAAGAAGAGAAAAAGAGGGGGAGGAGAGAATAAATTGATATAACAGAAGCACACAGGGAAATCAAACAGCATTTCATTGATGAGAGAGAACAATACATTAGTCTTATGGACGAGAGAGAGAAAAAAAGGTACACATGTAATATTCTCTTCTCCTAACATTACAACTATAATATTCTCTTCTCATGAGAATAGAACAAGAGACAAATTAAGTGCATCCTTTTACGAAATATATACTAGGCACACCAAACACACAACTGGTGCTAAGTGCAAGGGTATGCCGAGTAATTTCATTTGCACCACCAACCAGTACATGCATCACCAACCAGTTTCAACTGAATAATTGCATTTGCACCAAAAGAACTGTCAGCATCTTGCATACTGTGTAGTTAATGTAACAATGTAATAGGCAAATAGTAGATTTCAAGGGGACTAGAAAAGCTAAAACTTTTTTCTGAAGCATTTGTGCAAAGTTTGGTCCATGCAAGGTTCCAGCTAGACAACTCTTTCATTACTCATGTAAATGGCTTAGCTAGTCCCTTTCACATATCAATTGCATGATAAATATTATACAAGTCTTGAAAAAAAGAAAATCTAAAAAAGAAAGAAGAGAACCATATTATATTTCCCATGCTACTAAATATCTAATAATCATCATCAGGTCAAAGAAAAGCCTGACTGTGCTTTACGAATTCAACCACAGGAAACACAACTGGAGGAACGCATTGCAAACTGTATATCTCTTGTTAGCAATGTATAAAGCTATTAAAAAATTAGTTCCCAATTTCCCTTGGACTTGGATGTTTTCCTGTATGTACATTAAAGTAGCTCAAAATCTCAGACTAAAAACTCTTGCATTAAAATACATAACTCACAGAGGCATTTCATCAAACATTTCATTGCATTTCAATTAGACCAACTTCGAACTCTAAAAAAAAATAATCTCCAACAATTTTTTAACAAAACTAAACCAACCCATGCTTACTAGTAGATACAGACCCACACAGAAAAATCCAAACGAAATCCACACAACCCAAATACAAACAAAAACAGAAATACAGACAAACCCACAAACAAGTCCAAAAAAAAAAAAAAAAACGAGACCCACTGATAAACCCAAAATCCCATTGATATTTTATTGATGCAGATTTGGAATTGAAGGAGGAGAGAGATGGATAGGCTAGGAGGAAGAGAGAGTTAGTGCGAACTTAGGCTAAGAGAGACAAACCTGAACACCATGGTGCTTGCGGCTTCAACGTTGTTGTTGCAGCTTGAGGCAGAGAAGACGCGTGTGTTGTGGGAGGATTTCCCAAATTCCACAGTTAGTGAGGGAATTTGAAATCAATAGGTTTGGACCTTGAAATCCAGGATGGATTTGGGCCAAATCCAAATTCTTTGTTTTCGGCCCTCAAATCCAAATCTTAGTACAAATCCCATACCATCCAAACAGACTATAAGGTATCACTTGAATCCTTGCTATATGCATACCTCAACTTTATTACGATGGATTGATGCTCAGAGGTCCACTGAAGGAATATTTGAGAAAGTCAAGAGTGTTTCTCAAATGAGTAATGCTACATATACAAATTATTTTACAATATTTTTACAAACTGCTAATGTAACAAATTCTTACTAGTTCTAATATGAGCCCATCACTAACATCGCATTTTTACTTACAATAACTATTTGGAAAATACTAAAGTCTAATTAACAATTTGTAAAAATATTGTAAAATAATTTATGTCGGCAGGATTACTCTTTTCAAAAACCAAATCCAGAAAGCTGGATAGCAAATCCCTGCTTGTTTCCAAAAACGTCATTATTTTATGCATTATGGGCTTTGCTTCAACTATAAGTGGCAACTGATAACTTCTACATAGTACCACAACTCACAACCAGGCCTGTCAACGGACCAAGCTGAGATGAGATAAGTCTCGTCCAAGTACAGCCCAAAACATAAATGCCTCAGCCCAGCTCAAATTGTATATCATGTTGCTGATCGAGCTCACCTCTCACAGTGGCCAAAAGCCTCGTAACTTAAGTGGTTGATATCTTCTGGTGTTTTAAATGAGAACATCCCGGATTCATATATCTCCACCCCTAATTAGCCATGTATTTAAAATAAATAAATAAAAAGAAACTCACCTTGTAGTGCTGGTTGAATTGAAGTACCTGTTCATTTGGGTTGCCCTTGGATTTGAAGACTCAAATCAAGGGATTTAAAGAATGATTGCTATTATAAATTGTTTAATAAATTTAACAACATATGGATATGGTAATTGAGTTGCGGTAGTTTTGCTAAACAAATATAATTCTTATATATTGGAAATTTAAAATGACTTCTTACACCTAATCATTTCAAATCCACATATTAATAGAGCTTAATTCCATTCATAAATTTCATTTAATAAAAAAAATATTAAAACTTCTTAATATATTCAAGTGATTTAAACTATAAATTCAAATTCAAATTCAAATTCTCTCATAATACCTCTATTCAAACCAAAAACTATTATGGGTTCTAGTTAGCTCAACTGGTAAAGTCTCTAATGGTTGAATAAGAGATCTGGAGTTTAATTCCTGACTACACAAAAAACCGTTTGGTGTCTTGGTTTGATGATAAAGAGTTATCATCAAGAGTGAACTGAGCGTCATAGGTTGAAACTCTCGCTTTCTCCAAAAAAAAAAAAAAATGATGACTTATTCTTCTTCTTCTAAAATTATTTTTTTTTCAATTACAACCCAATAGTTTTTGTATCTTTAAAGTGACCTTGAGGTTGGATGTTTTATATTTTAAGGGACTTTTCTTTTTTGGGGGGGGTTGTAATTGTGGCGTTTCTAGGCTGTGAATGTTTACTGTACATGTATCAAATGTTTAGTTTCTTTAGACAAAAAAATTGGAAAAGAATTCTCCAAAGCTGGAAAAGATCAAGATAACAAGATGCATCCAAGATATTTAATCCTAACGGGCAAAATTTAGTTGCATTGGAAAACTTTTATAATTCAAACAGTTTTAATTCTCAACACCTGTAGACTTTAATTTACCAATAAAACAATTTCAATTTAAGTACTAGAAGTTTTAGGATTCCACACAAGGATCGATTGTGGTGAGCAATTACTGCATTGTTTATCAAATCCTGAGTTTACAGAAACAACTTCGATCTCTACAGCCTATGCAACAACCTTTGGCACTTGATTTATCAATCCTTCCTGCTCAGATGGCTTTTTGAGCAATTCTCTTCGATCTAGAAATTGAGATAATGTTTAACACAAAGTAGGTTAAGGTCACACCATCTGCTGAGATGCACATTGCGGATAGACAATAAAAGTATATAACACAGAGGCAGGGCTACACAAGCTAGAAAGTGGGAAGAACTGATGCATGAACAATATTAGTCTAAATATCTTTAAAAATCCATCCCCCCAGTTTATTCTGATTAGATGAACTGGTTAAAATGGCCATTCAAGTATACAGATGGGATGAACATAGTGAAAGAAATATAATGGTAAATTGTTGATTACAATATAATTCAATGCGATATTTCAATAACACTTACTCTCTCAATCCTAGGTAGTAAGTTGTTACAGGCAGTTACTGGTAGGCAAGAAAGTAATTTCAGTAGTGGATTCAAATTAAAAATCCATAACAACCTACCATTTAGAATTTGTTGTAAAAATATTGTGAATTGTAAGTAACACTTCTCACTGAAAAAAAAAAAAAAAAAAACGTCTCACCTTAGCCACTCGTGACTAGCTACTCCAAAGTATAAAAAATTATATATATATATAATATAAACAAAAAAACAATAATTAATTGTTGGTATGGATATTCTGTTTTTGCTTTTATTCATTCTTTTAACTACATTATATTTAATTTGCTTTCCTTTTTTAAAATGGAGTTACGGTTGTGGGTGAGTAGTTGGTGTAACACAAAACCTTCACTTTTTGATCTTGTTTTCTCTTCTTCTTCTTCTTCTTCTTCTTTTTTTTTTTTTTTTTTTTTTTGGAGGGTTGGGACGGGGAGGGGGGAGGAGGGAGACATAAAAAATGAGAAAAAAAAAATACATATATACCCCAATTTTTAATAGAAGTGGATTGTGTGTGGGCAAAGCAATATTTTTCAAACCACGAGTAAATAATGTGAATTTAAGTCAAGCCACAAGTGAATTTACTGTAATTACCACCCTTTTAATTCATCACAATTGCAGAAAAACAAGTCCTCCACCAACACCACAATTAAATCAGCAAATCAAAAAAATCCACGCACAAATTGCAACACCATCCTCCATAATCCCAATTCCTCCAAAATATATCTCTATTAAATTTATCAGTAAAATGCATTAAATATATCTATATTTCATTGAAATATTTTTATTTACATCATGACAAAAAAATATAAAATAAAATTTCAAAAATTGATTTCCTAATTAGAATTTAGAGAAAATACATCGCTTTGGTTTATAGTTACATTCTCAAAACCATCAAATTACATGGAAAAACATGGTCTAAAACCAATGCTTTAAGTTTGGAGACTTCGTTATGGAAATGGGAAGGAAGTAGACACCCAATTTGCTCAACCGAAATTGATCTCTAGGAGATAATGTTGATGGACTCATGTCTTGCAAACTCACAAACATAGAACAACATAGCATTCAAAATATGTCTTTAACAAGAAATTACATGCGAAATTAAATTTTGTATGTTAGGGTTTGTAAAAAAAAAGATTCTTATTTGTTAGGTCCATATTTTTAGGTTGGAAAACCATGAACAATTGTAACTATTAGAATTTAGTTTATCTATTAATTTGGTATCAAGTTGATTAAGACAAATCAAAGTTAAAACAGAGGAAGACTCAAGAATGCAAAATATGGACTGCTACAGCTCAAAATCTTAATACCAACTCGACAGGTTGAGAGTCACTTATCTCATAATTCATGAATATCAAATTTGCATTGATTCATCTCAGTTGTGTGATCTAGGGCACTTGCATCTAAAAGTCTACTATATAAGCAAGCCTCGAGCACATTTTCCTAGACTACATAAGAGCAGTGTATTGTACACATTTGGATTTTTTCAAGCTCTCTTGAAGTATCAACCAGATACCTATATGCATACAAAAGATCCAATGATCAAGTGAAGTTGTTATATCTAGTTTACAATCAAGTTAATCGAACAAATCTTTAAGAGTGGATCTCAAAGTCACGAACAGGGAGTTCGTGTGCAACAAATTAGGAATTAAAGAGTCTGTGGATCTTGGAGCTATGTGTTCTCACATAAGTAAGTACTACTTTTATTTTTATTTTTATGGGAAAGTAAGTACTACATGAGGTAGCATTATATTTAGGGTTAAATCTTTTGTATAAACTTCTATTATATTATAGTGGATTTGTTGCCTAAAGGATTGACGGTTAAATCCCCTCATTTTTTTTTTTTCCTAACTGTGAAACAGTTTGTTTCATCGGTTTTCTTGGGTCATCAAATTGTTTATCTCTATGTGATCCATATGCTTGTGATGTTAATTAATTCAGAAATAATTAATAATTGATCTAAGTAATCACTTGATAAAAGAATTGTTTTGACTTTATTGTTATCGGGGCATAAACCCTAACATTGTTCAACATTTCAATCATCCTTTACCATCAAAGAACTTCACGATCTATATGAAATCAAAAGTGTAATAAAAATAAAAATAAAAATGGTTAGGGTCTATACCTACATGCATAGAACTTCCATTCTTGGGATGCAGCAACTCTTTCCTTCAAATTCTACACAAATTCATTTCTTGAAGTTCAGGATGAATTGTGCATTGTTGCTTGTTGTTGATCAGTTAGAGGTTCGAGTGTTACGTTAGATATTTTATGAACTAGGGCTTCATTTTTTTGGTTTTATAGAATGTCAAACATTATTTCGAGTGTGTGTGGAGGGATTATATATTTAGCTTAGAATTTTTGGGCTTATGTAGAGAATTGTGTTGAGGATTTTTAAATAACCAAAACTGAAAGGGTGCTTTTGAGTGCCTCTTTTGTTGCGAAACACCTTTTAATTATAGAGGTGGAGGCTGATTCAAGCTCTCCATTTGTATAGATACCTTAGCTCATATTTTTCCCTAACATCAAAGGGATAAGAGTGCATATCAGATTATGTGAAGAAACAACTTAGTTGATAGGGGGAGAGTTAGTTAATTTGAGGAATTTAGTGAGATTTTTTATGTATAGTTTACTCACTACTTGTACTCTTGGTTTTGTAACCATTTACATACATTGCACTTTATTGATATGTATGATGATGATGTATGTGTTTCACTCTTTATCTCACATGTGCTGTTTCTTTTCTTACTTTATACATATGTTTCTTGATTATATAACTTGTCTTTATTTCACACATGATGCCTTGATGGATCTTATTTAGTGTTTTAGTTAAGACAGGTTGCAAGTCTTTCATACATTGATCTCTCTTCTTGCAAAGTTTTTCAAGAGCTCATAATATTAGATAGATTTATGTACTTTCTGTGTCAATCAATTGGGGAGATTGTTAGTTAATTTTCTCTCATAATTGTTATTGTGGTTTTGTCATGGATTGCTAAATGGGGATATTGTTATGGTCATATTTATTATGTATTGGCGTATCCTTTGACAAAATGAACTTTACTTGTAATTGGGTAGATCTAAGATGTGTTTAGGATATCAGGAAGTGTGTTGATAAGTCAAAACAAGTGATATCATTGAAGAAATGAAGATTGAACCAAGAAACAAGTGAGGAAAAGCTTAAATAGTGAAACTCGATAATAGTCTTGACACAAGCTCGACATTAGCATCTATTGAGACTTAATTGGGGAGATTGTTAGTTAATTTTCTCTCATAATTGTTATTGTGGTTTTGTCATGGATTGCCAAATGGGGATATTGTTATGGTCATATTTATTATGTATTGTTGTATCCTTTGACAAAATGCACTTTACTTGTAATTGGGTAGATCTAAGATGTGTTTAGGATATCAGGAAGTGTGTAGATAAGTCAAAACAAATGATATCATTGAAGAAATGAAGATTGAACCAAAAAACAAGTGAGGAAAAGCTTAAATAGTGAAACTCGATACTAGTCTCGACACAAGCTCGACACTAGCATCTATCGAGACTTAATGAAGAATCTCAACACTAGCTCGACCTCTCGATCTATCGAGCTATGCAGATTCAGAATTCTTAAATCAGAATTTCAGCTCATGATGACTTGGATTGTGAGATTTCGTTCACTAAACTCCAAAAGGATATAAAAATTTTATTTTAAAGTCATCAAAGACACAAAAACTCAGATTAGAGAACTCATATGCTCTTAGAGAAGTTACTATGTTCTTATATGTCTCAGGGTTTTGTAATCATATGCTTCTAGATATTCAACATGCTTTGAAGTGAATAACTTTGCATCCAACAACAAACATCAGTTGCTAGGAAGTTAAACACGTATTGGGATCCGTGTATATAGAAAAAAGTCTCTATAAGATCAAGTCTAATTGGGTATTGAAGTGAAGATTCAACTGTAGATTAGTATTTTAGGATAGACCAGAGTAGTGGTAAAATTACCGCTTGATTATTGATTAGTTGATTCTTGAGAATGATGACCTGAAAATCACTTGGTGGGGTTTTTGCCTTACGAGAGGTTTTTCCCATTAGTCAACAAATCACTATGTTAATTTATTTTCCTCTGCACTTTAGTTTATTTGGTGATTTGTGTGTGCCCCTACGATTTGCATGTAATTTGACATAATTATTCAACTTAAGTAATTGAATTAATTAACCAGGGTCAATCTATAACCCAACACATGGCTAATTTACTTGCATATATTTAAGGATTTTTTTTCTCATGATTTAAGACGTGTTTCTTGAAATCCTTACCATTGTTACCCATTCAAACAGCGCTTGTCATGCAAGTTTTCCAACAACACCAAAGTCACATGAATTGCTTGAGAGTCATGCATAAATAAACTTTTAAAATATCTTATACAATCTATATTTGATTTTTGCACATGACCATTTGTATTAAGGGAAATTGAAATCATACCCTTCTTAAACTTCTCTCCTTAAAAAAAAAAAAAAAAAAAAAAACATTTACGGTCATTTTTGTACCATATAGCTTTTCGCTTACTTTAATCATTCATTCAATGTTGTCTTTTAAGTAACAAATTGTAAGATGATTTGAACTCCACGTACACTTATATGAATATTAGATAATACATTCTCACATATTCATTAAAAATTAATTTCACACTTTTTTTTTTTTTTAGAGATAATTACAACATGCTGCTAACTCCGCAGTTCGAACCTTTTCCCTCTTAGACCCCCAAGCACTTTGTGCATAGGGAGGTGCCAATTCAGCTACAAGGTCTTTGGCAATTTCACACTTCTAAGTATACTTGACTTATGAGAAACATATATGACTACTAGATAATACATTCTCACATATTCATCAAAAATTAATTTCACACGTCTAAGTACACTTGGCTTTTGAGAAACATCGTATGTTATCATTAAAATTTAAAGCTACTTGATAAAAACTATGACCCTAACCAATAGAAACTACTTTAACTAGGCTAGACGTAACTTAACCTAAAATCCTTATACTTCTAAAAGTTAAACTTCTTAAACAATTGTTTCTCAAAAAAAAAAAAAAAAAAAAACTTCTTTAACAATGCTTATTTGAACAAAAACATTTCAATGACAAAATCAATTTATTGATTAAATTATTTATTTGAATGGTTTCTAATCACACAATTGTATATAAGACACGAGGTTTTAACTTCAAAACAATAAACTTTTTACGGTAGAAAATCGATGTTTAAAAAATTTATTAGAATACTTGTGGTTGTGATGTTGGATATGGTCATCCTTCTTCTCATAGAAGTGCAAACTAATGATATGGCCTGATGAAGTGCAAATTTGTCAGTCGAAGTGAATGCGTCTAGATGGAGCCAAGCCCTCGTCTCTGTAACAGTAGAAATGGTATGGTGGCTCCCTCAAAGTGGTCACCGGTGTGGTGCCTGCCACAACGCCTCCGATGCCAAAGTCAGTACAAGGAAGCTCTAAAAAATAAAGTAATGTAGTGGAACAACAAGAAGTATTTTTTAGTGTGTCTATGTACCTTATGTTGGTGCTGGGAGGGTTGTATATATACATTCCCGTAGCTCCTAGCTGTTGTGGCTGTTATGGTGGCTTTAATGCCTCTTTTGGTAACGCCTCATGGTCAATCATGTGAGCTTTGATGGCTTCCAATGGTCTGTACAGTTGTCCTTGTAACCGTCCAAGGCATTTATTTGACTGCATTGAATGGCTTCTCTATCTTCATCAGTAATGTGGCCACTTCGTCGGAGGGACCTGGTTGATTCGTTTGTCAATGCTGCCTTGTTGGTTCGAATGAAACTGTCCAGGTAAGTTGTGTTCGTCAATCCCATCAGCTGCCCCCGGATTTTGTGGTTGTCGTGACGTGTCATGACAATCACAGAAGATGAAAGGTAAATGCATAGTGGCGGCGCCACACGCGCTGTGGTCACGTGGCACGTTTTGGTTAGTGGAATTAATGCTCCAATTGTGTGAAACTTGGGGTTTCCCGCTGAATTTCAGTTTTTTGTGCCTTGATTTTTTAAACTTCTCCACTCTTCATTTTCTCTTTCACTTTTCCCAAATTCCTAATCATCGCTTTGAGTATTTTCTTCTTCAACCTTTCTTTGTGATTCTTCTCCAAACTGGTGCGTGGCTGAGCTTTCTACATTTTCTTTTTGAGGTATGTCTTTCTTCTTTCTTTCTGCTTCTTTTCTTTTTTCGGTGTAGACATACTCTATGGTGAATTTCTGATTTTCTCTCCCTTTTCTTTTGTGTTTGTTTTTGGGTTTCGGGGTTTTTAGGATTTATCTTTTTCCCTTGGTTTTCTGGTTTTTCCATGGTTAGTGGCTCTGAGGTTAGGATAGCTTGCCCCTCAATTTCTTTTCTTTTTGCGCGTTTAGGGGGGTCTTTAGGGGTTTTCCCACACCTTGAGAATTTCATTTTTGAGGGTAACAGTCTGAGCGTTGCATTGGCCGATTTGTTGCCTTTACTTCGTCAATCAATTGATTGGTTCGAGAATTTGGTGAGAGAGCGGGAGATAATGTATGAGGTTAGATCTAGTGAACTCAAGACTGGGTTATTGTCTGGCGACGACCCAGTGGAGGGAGATACAGCCGTCTCTACCCTTCGAGAAGTTAGGGCTTTTCACGCCCTCGAGGAGGTGTATGGGCTGGATGCTGATACATTGGGTAGGTTTAAGGATAGGTTCCAATTCCCGGAGCGAGTTAGGGTTCGTCTGCCCAATGAGGAGGATCGGGTCTGTCACTTCTTCCCTGGGGAGGTATGCTTTTACAAGTCTACCTTCGTCTGTGGGTTGAGGTTTCCTATCCATCCATTCCTCATGGAGCTGTTAGACCATTTTGGTATTGCTCCTAGGCAACTTATGCCCAATTCATGGAGGATAGTGGTCAACTGTATGGGGATATGGCTGGCCGCTACGGACAAAGGCATGCTTAAAGTGGACGAGCTCGTCTACTTGTACCGCTTGAAAGAGTCCAAGGAGCACGAGTACTATGAATTGGTGCCTTGGGAGAGGAGGACCAAGATCGTCAGAGGTCTACCTTCGTCTTTCAGGTATTGGAAGTCCAGGTTTTTCTTTATGTCCAGGGACGACTTTGAGACTCCCTCCGGTGGGGTTTAGGGTGATCTCCCAAGGTTGCTTCGTCGGTGGGGAACCCCAACCTTAGGTGCGTCATTATTTCTTCTTGTCGTTTGAGTTTTGTTGCATTTACTTTTACTGTCACTAACTCCTTCATTCCTTGTTTTGTGTAGTTAAGAGACGACCCAAGCTTAAGAGCAAGTATAAAGAGCGGGTGGAGAAGGCAATCGAATACGCGAAGACAATTGAGGACTTGGACGATCTAGTGAACCCACGGTCTCTCGCCTTCTATTGTCTTGGTCTAGAGCCTTCTGCCTTTGTCCTGCACAGCATTGATATTGAGGGAAAAAAGCATAAGTGTTAGGTTCGTCAGTATTGTTTCTCTTGTATATACTTGTTTTTTTTTTTTAACAAGTGTTTTCCTCTTTGTAGAAATGACGACTAAGTTCAACAAGGACATGTATGCGAAGATGAGGTCAAAGAAGGACGAGCCATTGTCCAACATCGGGAAGAGGACGGTGCGCGTCACAAGGAAGGGCCCCTCCGTTACTCCAACTGCCTCCGTCACTCCCATTGTCTCTGGCACTGAGACGGCGAGGACGGTCTCTCCAGCCACCTCGGTTGAAGAGATCCCTACTCCCGCCTTTAAAAGGCCGCGCTTATCTGACAAAGAGAAGGAGAAGGCTGATTCTTGCTCGTCTACGGGGTCGTGACTACTGAGGACTTGAAGGTCTTTTTCGGCGTGCCCTTCAATGAGGCTGCGACTCACCACGTCCACAAACTTGTTCAAGTAAAATGCTCGTGCAACTTTTAGTCTCTTTCTTTTTCTTTCTCATTATACTGATGGCTTCAATTTTCTTTTCAGGTGTTGGGGGAGAGTCTTCATATTACCTCTGAATACCTCACTCAAGAGGCCAAGGTGGCTTCTCTAACATCCAGGATGGAGGCTTTGGAGGCCGAGAATTCTACGCTGAAGAAGAAACTCATCGACTCTATGGATGAGGCCACCACCCTAAAGGAAAAAGTCAAGACTTTGAATGACGACCTTAGAGCTGAGCGTCAGCTGACCCTGGAGAAAGACAAACAACTTCTAGGTGCCAAGGAAAAGCTCAAAACCATTACTGCTAAGGCCGTTGAGGCTTTCCAGTACACTGACGAGTACAGCACAGTCCTCTTCAGCTGGTACTTCAAGGGTTTTGAGCTTCTGAGGAGGTATCTCTTCAAGCAACCCACCGAAGTGGACCTGGAGAACTTAGATTTGGAAGAGGTGGATAAGGAGATAGCGGTTGATGAAGCTTCCCGGTCCTCGGCTCCAGAAGGTGATGCTCTTGAGAGTGCCCCCATCGGAGATGACGCTGCCGCCGATGCCTGAACCTATCACTTACAAAAAATTCCTTTCTCTTTTTTTTTTTTTGGGTGCCCGTTATGTTTTGGGCCTTTTGTAAGTCTAATTCCAGAACAATTTTTTTCTTTTTAATCTGCTTTGAGAACAATATCTTTGGCTCAGTGTTTATGGGCCTTTGGTTTAGATGTAAAAACAATGGCAACTACTTGCTGTTTTTGAACTTAAATTAAATTAGCAATCGCATACTTACTTGCTTGTGATTTCTGTTCCTGTAGTTTTCCTTTTTGCGCCAATGCTTAGCAAAGAATTTTTAGTTGTGACCCTTCCTTTTCTTCCTCAACAATTTGTTCCTGTCTACGCAAGTTCTGTTACTTAGTTGATTTCTTGTGACTCATACCTTCTCAAGGGTTCTTGTCGAGGGTTTTGGTGAACTGGTTGAGAGCTCAGATTCAACCTAAACCTTTTTCAAAAGATGCTCTCTCTTGAACAGGTTTGTTGCAAGGTTCTTGTCTTTTGGTTTCGTCAGTAACTTACATCCGTCTAGGCGGAATCTTGTTACTTAGCCAATTTTTTCTTTTCTTTTTGTGACTTACACCCTCTTAGGGATTTTTGTCATTCTTTTGGCTTTGTTAGTAACTTACATCCGTCTAAGTGGAATCTTGTTACTTAGCCTTTTTTTTTCTTTTCTTTTTGTGACTTACACCCTCTTATGGATCTTTGTCATTCTTTTGGATTCGTTAGTAACTTACATCCATCTAAGCGGAATCTTGTTACTTAGCCATTTTTTTTTTCTTTTCTTTTTGTGACTTACACCCTCTTAGGGATCTTGTCATTCTTTTGGCTTCGTTAGTAACTTATATCCGCCCAGGCGGAATCTTGTTACTTAGCCATTTTTGGGCAACTTTCACATTACAAGATCTGCTCTCATTAAAACATTGGCTGAATAGTTCTTTTTATTGCTTTTGAGAATGAGTGCAATTGTCTGTTACATCTATTGGTGGTATTTCTTCAAGTGCTCAATGTTCCATGGTCGCGGGAGTCTTTGCCCGTCTAAGGTCTCCAGTTGATAGCTGCCTTGTCTGGAGTAATGGACGACCCGGTAGGGTCCTTCCCATGTGGGGTCGAGCTTTCCTTAGGCAGAATCTCTAGTTGCTGGGGTGACCTTGCGCAGGACGAGGTCTCCTATGTCAAGTCTTCTGAGCTTCACTCTCTTGTTGTAGTACTCGGCCATCTTCTGCTGGTACTTTGTCATCTTGCCGGAGGCTTTCTCTCTCACTTCGTCTAGATAATCCAGGTTGACTTGTAGCTAGTCGTCATTATTCTTCTTGTGAAACATCTCTCGCCTGATGCTGGTTATTCCCACCTCGACCGGGATTACTGCCCCGGTGCCATAGGTGAGTCTGAAGGGGGTTTCTCCTGTTGGAGTTCTTGCCGTGGTCCTGTAAGCCCACAAGACATTGGGCAATTCTTCCAGCCAGGCACCCTTTGCGTCGTCTAATTTGGCCTTGATAATCTTGAATAGTGTCTGATTCATCACCTCCATCTGTCCATTTACCTGTGGATGTCTCGAGGATGAGAACTGGCTCTTGATCCCTGGGCTTGACACATAAATCCCTGAAGCTTTAGCTGTCGAACTGCCGCCCATTATCTGATATGATCGTCCGTGGAATCCCGAACCTACAAATTATGTTCTTCCACACGAAGTTCTGGATTCTGGCTTCAGTGATGATTGCTAGTGCCTCTGCTTCAACCCATTTTGTGAAGTAATCAATGGCGACTAGTAGGAATTTTACCTGTCCTTTACCTTGAGGCAACGGGCCGACGATGTCGATTCCCCATTGTGCAAAGGGCCAAGGGGAGGATATCGTCGTCAGTCTCTCTGCTGGAAGTCGTTGGACATTCCAAAACCTTTGGCACTTGTCGCACTTCTTGACGAGCTCCCTTGCATCTACCTGCATTGTAGGCCAGAAATAACCTGTTCTGATAACTTTACTTACTAGTGATTTGGGGCCTGCATGGTCTCCACAAACTCCTTCATGGATCTCCTCTAAAATATACTTGGCTTCTTCTTCATCCACACACTTCAGGTAAGGCATGGAAAAGTCTCTCTTGTATAGTGTGTCGTTAAGGATCGTGAACCTGACTGCTCTCTTCTTGACCTTCTTGGCCTCCTCGATGTCTTGAGGGAGGTGCTCATCCTAGAGAAAGGATATGATTGGTGTCATCCAGCTACCTGTGCTGTAGATTACGAATGTGGAGATTTCCTCGATGCTAGGGCATTTCTGGACTTCCATCACCAACCCCATGCTCGCCGCTCCTTCTTCCGACGATGCTAGCTTCGCGACTTCGTCTGCAAAAATGTTCTGGCTTCTGGGGATCTGCACAAATTTAAATTTATCAAATTCCTGAGTCAGATGCTTCGTCAGCCTGAGGTATTTCTGCATTCTTTCCTCCTTTGCTTCATATTCTTCCTTAATCTGCCCTATCACCAGCTTTGAATCACTCTGGATTAGCAGGTTCTTAGCTCCGAGTGCCTTTCCGAGTCTCAATCCTATCAGTATTCCTTCATACTCGGCCTCGTTATCGGTGGTTGGGAATTTCAGTTGAACTCCATATTTGAGCACTTCTCCATCAGGGGCGGTTATAACGACCCCTACTCCCCCCTCTTTTGGGCTGACAAACCATCGGTCTGTATTGTCCACCGTTTTGTCTTGTTGGTGAGGCGGTTCTCGTCTGGGAGGGTGAACTCAGCGATGAAGTCCACTAGGGCTTGTGCTTTAATGGCTGTCTTGGGGTGGTACTCAACGTCGAACTGGCTGAGTTCGATTGCCCACTGGATCATTCTCCCTGCTGTTTCAGGCTTGTTCATGGACTTCTTGATGGGTTAATCTGTCATGATCAGGATCAGGTTCGCCTGAAAGTATGGTTGCAGTTTGTGTGAGGCTACTATTAACACGAATGCAATCTTCTTGATCCTTGGGTACTTGGCCTCAGCACCTTGGAAGGCTTGACTGATGTAGTAAACTGAGAGCTGTGTCTTACCCTCTTCTCCAATCAGGGCTATGCTCACGGCCGTGGCTGATATTGCCAGATATAAATATAAGTTTTCCCCTTCCTTGGATGGACTCAAGAAGGGTGGATTGCTCAGGTAACGTTTGAGTTCCTATAATGCTGCCTCGCATTTGTCAGTCCAGGCGAAAGCCTGCTTCAATGTCTTGAAGAAGGGTAAGCATTTTCCCATCGCCTTAGAGACGAACCTATTGAGTGCCGCAATCCTTCCTATGAGCTTCTGGACTTCTTTGATGGTCTTGGACGATGTCATGTTGGGTATGGCCTGTACTTTCTCCAGGTTTGCTTCTATCCCCATTTGGGACACCATGAATCCCAAGAACTTCCCCGAGGCTACACTGAAGGCACACTTGCTAGGATTTAACTTCATCTGGTATTGTCTGAAGGTGGCAAACGTCTCCTTCAGGTCGTCCAGATGGGCAAGTTCTTCTCTACTCTTGACAAGTATGTCATCCATGTACATCTTCATATTCCTGCCAATCTGCTTGCTGAACATCTTGTTCACTAACCTCTAGTAAGTTGCTCCTGCATTCTTCAGCTATAGCAATTGAGCCCTCGACTTGTGATGAAAGCAGTTTTTTCTTGATCTTTTTCAGCCATTTTTATCTGGTTGTACCCTGAGAAAGCATCCATGAACGTTAGCAACTTATGCCCGGCCGTAGAATCCATCAGCTGGTCTATCCTTGGTAGAAGGAAACTATCTTTCGGGCAAGCTTTGTTCAGCTCCGTGAAAACCATGCACATTCTCCATTTTCTATTTGCTTTCTTCATTAGTGCGACATTGGCAAGCCAATCAGGATAGTAAACTTCCCGGATAAAGCCTACTGACAATAGTTTGTTAACCTCGTCTGTAATTGTTTGGTTCCGTTCTGGGGCAAAGACTCGTCGTCTTTGCTAGACGGGCATTTTCTCGGGGTCCACGTTCAGCTTATGCTAGATGACTTCTAGGGAATTGGACGAGCCTTGCTCTCATCTCGGGTCTTAGTGTCGTCCCTATTCTTGTTGTCCTGGTTGATTCTCCTTCGACTAGTTCCACTGTCTCCAGGGCTTCCACTTTATCTTCTTCTTTCTCCTCGATCATCCATGTATAGTTCTCCTTTGCAGCCAACACGGCCTGGTAGCATTCCCTGGCTAGGACCTGATATCCTTTTACCTCGTCGACACTATTCTCAGTTGGGAACTTTACCTTTAGGCAATAGGTGGATGTGGCTGACTTCCATCGGTTGAGCGTGGACTTCCCAATAATCACATTGTAAGATGAGGGGCAATCTACCACCAAGAAGTCTAACTGATGGGTCAACTGCCTCGGGTAAGTCCCCACTTTTACTGTCAACATCACTATGCCCTTGAGATATACTTTGTCCCCACTGAAATTGACGAGGAGGGAGTCAAATGGGCGTAGTCTTCTTGGATCTAGCTTCAGCTGCTGGAAAGCGGGAAGGTAGATGATGTCTGCAGAGCTTCCATTGTTCACGAGGATTCTCTTGGTATTGAATCCTTCTATCGTGAGCATTATGACTAAGGGGTCATTATGAGGCTGCTTGACTCCCCTTGCATCTTCCTTGTTGAAAGACATGTCTTGGTCCGTCCGTCTTTACTTAAATTGGGGCATCCTGTGGATGCTGTTCACCTGCCTCTAACATGCTTTCCTGAGGGATCTGAATGACCCACCTGTGAATGGCCCTCCTGTGATCGTTTTTATCTCCCCGATCACATTCTGTGGAGGCTGGGACGTGTTATCTTCATCTTTGGGCGAGGACTCGCGCTGGTTTTTGTTACTGTCCCTAAACCTGCTAGACTCCCATTTCTTCACATACTTTTGCAGTTTTCCTTTCCGTATCAACTCCTTTATCTACTCCTTTAGGTCCCGGCAATCTTTTGTGTAGTGGCCATGATCCTTGTGAAACCGGCAGTACTTCTTTTTGTCACGAACATTAGGGGATGAATGTAATGGCCTTGGCCACTTGAGGTAGTGCTCATCCTTAATCTGCATCAAAATTTTGTCAACAGGCATAACTAGAGGGGTGAATTTTACCGTTTGAGGAGTTTTTTCGTCTTTCCTTCCGTCACTGGTCCGACGATCTGGACGCTCCCTTTTTTGTCCTCTACGATCGTCCTCCTTCCTTCCCTTGTCTCCCGGCTTTTCTACGTCCCTTATGGCCGCTAGTGCATCTTTAGCATTCATATACTTTTGTGCCTTCAGGAGCATCTCTGCCATCGTCTTAGGAGGATTCTTTACGAGTGAAACCACGAACTGTCTGGACTTCAGTCCTTCCTTAAAGGTCGTCAACTACACTTTGTCGTCAACATCATCTACCTTCAGGGTCTCTCGAGTAAAGCGTTTCACGTACGACCGCAAGGTTTCCTTCTCCCCTTGTCTAATAATGAGTAAATGGTCCGTTGGCCTCTTAGGGCGTTGTCCTCCGACAAAGTGGCGTAAAAAGGCGTTGCTAAACTGCTTAAAGCTGTCAATGGACGAAATTGGCAACTTTGTGAACCACTCCCTTGTAGCACCTTTAAGAGTGGTAGGGAAAGAACGACACAATATTTCGTCAGAAGGCTGTTGGAGGCCTAGTGTCGTCTTGAAGGTGTTGAGGTGATCCTGGGGGTCCTTAAGTCCGTCAAATGGCTCAAGTTAAGGCAACCGAAATTTCGACAGCACTAGGCATTCCAAGACCGCCGTAGTGAAGGGAGAGTCTGTTGCCCTGACCATTCTATCTAGGCTCCGGTCCGTTTTCTCCTTAATGGCGTTCCTCAGTTCGTCCATCTCCTTCCTCATCTCTCGAAGAAGATCTGAGTTCTGTTCATCTGGAGTAGTAGGCCCTCGACGGTCACTTATTTTATGGCTATCTCCCTTATCCTCCTAGTTGGCTCTGGACCAATTCTCCTCCTGTTGAAGCTGTAGTCTCGTTTCTATATTCTGCCTAGTGAGCTCTTCAACAGTGGTCGTAAGAGCCTGGACTTGCTGAGCTAAGGCTGCTGAATCCTAGTTGGACTCCATCTGAATATAGAAGTTGACAGAAACTACGTTTTCGAATCTAAGTACGAAAATGTCGTTCCCACAGATGGCACCAAATTGATGAAGTGCAAATTTGTCAGTCGAAGTGAATGCGTCCATATGGAGCCAAGCCCTCGTCTCTGTAACAGTAGAAATGGTATGGTGGCTCCCTCAGAGTGGTCACCGGTGTGGTGCCTGCTACAACGCCTTCGATGCCAAAGTCAGTACAAGGAAGCTCTAAAAAATAAAGTAATGTAGTGGAACAACAACAAGTACTTCTGAGTGTGTTTATGTACCTTATGTTGGTGCTGGGAGGGTTGTATATATACATTCACGTAGCTCCTAGTCGTTGTGGCTGTTATGGTGGCCTTAATGCCTCTTTTGGTAACGCCTCATGGTCAATCATGTGAGCTTTGATGGCTTCCAACGGTCCGTACAATTGTCCTTGTAACCATCCGAGGCATTTATTTGACTGCATTGAATGGCTTCTCTATCTTCATCAGTAATGTGGCCACTTTGTCGAAGGGACCTGGTTGATTCGTCTGTCAATGTTGCCTCGTTGGTTCGGATGAGACCGTCCAGGTAAGTTGTGTTCATCAATCCCATCATGAGGTAAGTTGTGTTCGTCAATCCCATCATGGCCTTTACCTTTTTCCATACTTCTTCACTTCCAATCCTTCTTCCTCGTCCTTTCAAACTTGACAAAGTGCAAGGCCCATTTTCTGTTTGCTTTGGTAAAACTATTGAAGAAAGTAAGAAAATAAATGATTATTTTGAGCATCAATTTTGTGTTTTTGAGGGTTTTTACAATTGCATGTGGGAGATGCATCCACACGACCCATTGCTTAAGACAGTGAATTCTATCGAATCTGTATGCCTCTCAAAGCATTTGGAGTTTATTAAAAAAAAAAAAAGAACAATAACAAAACCTTAATCTTAAAAGATTGGGCTCAACAATGGATTTCAATGAGACAAGCCACAATCGAAAAAAATGAGCAACAGGATTTCTTTGATCATGCAGGATGCTTAATTCAACAATACAAAAGGAAGTTCTGAAAGCCCTAAGATGCCGTTCATATACATATCAAAAAGCTAACTCCAGCTTTTGATTTGGTAAATACTCTCTCTCTCTCTCTCTCTCAAGAAGAATAGTCACAAGCATGAAACCAATACATTCATGTGTTTCCAAGTCACAGATTAAACCCATTTGAAACATGGGCCTAAGATCATGTCATTGGCCTCATGGATTAGGGTGAGAAATGACTTTATGCTTGGTTCTATAGACTTAGAACAAAATTTAACCCCCGTACTATGTTTAAGTTAGACTTAATGTTAGATTGATAATTAAGTATATAGCATAATCATGATGTGATTCCAAAGTGCTATTTGTTTCATAATTTTCTTTCTTTGAAAATATATGAATTATTTTATTTTTAAAAATGGATTATTATGAGATTTTTTTTTTTTTTTTAATGTCTATAAATCCATATGTAGAAAATTATCAAAAAATTTAATGTTTATACATTGCATTAGGGAGAAAGCTTGATTTAATTCTTCTTTGGATGAAACTTTAGTATTTGATTGGCCAATAATGTATTGACCCCTTGTGATGAATTAACAAATTAATTAGCAAAGTTAATTAATTAATTCAATTAGCATGCAATACGCGTGGTAGCACAAACAAATTACCAATTAACTAAATGTAGCGGAAAATAAATTGACACAGTGATTTGTTTACAAATGGGGAAAACCTACACGACAAAAACCCCACCGGGTGATTTTAAGATCACCACTCCCGAGAATTCACTATTATCACAACAAGACAAGTAAAGGAATCCCAGTATCTTATACCAACCTACAGTTGAACCCTTACCCCAATACCCAATTGCACTTGTTCTGTAGTGACAACCTCATTTTCAATGCACGGCTCCCAATACGTGACTAGCCAATTCGATGCGCAGATCCCAGTACGCAGCTTACTCACCAACTTGAGAAAGATGTTGGCTACAAAGTTCTTCAGTTCATCAACACGATGAAGATCACGAAGCTCCTTGGTTACAAAACCCTACAGTGTACAAACACAGCAACTTCTTCAAGAGAAAGATGAACTAGGGCAAATTCTGTCTCCGATCACAATTTGCATGAACACAACTTTGCTTCACACTTGCGCAACCTTTGACGACCCTTAAAATAATCCTTATATATGTTTAAGGTTGTGAAAAAAGAAAATTCAAACATATACACACGGATTGGATGAAAATCAGAGCTGAAAATCTGTTTTTCATAAACCTCGATAGATAGCTTATCTATCGAGCTAGCTGTTGAGCATCGGGCTTCAACAGCCTTTAAATCTCGATAGATACTAGTTATCGAGATTTAAAATCCAGCACTTCTTTACTTGTTTTTTGGACAGACTTGCATGGCTTTGACACTTGATCTTGAAACCTTGTTTCTTGAAGCATTAAACACATCCTAAATCTACCCAATTACAAGTAAAGTGTGTTTTGTCAAAGGATTAGCCAATTCTAATTTGACATATGTTCCTAACATTAAATCACATATGTCCTAACAGTATTCAATTAATTGAACATTTAAAATTTTCTAAATCAAGACAATGAGACTCATTAAATTGATTGTAAAAGTAGTTTGGGATTCTTTGTATGTAAAATCTTTTTTCTTGGGATTTTAGGATTCTTTCTCATAATGGTTTGTATAATTTTGAAAATATATGAATTATTTTATTTTCAAAAATGGATTTTTGTGAGAAATGTTTTTCCTCGTGTCTATGAACCCATATGGAGAAAATTGTAAATTTTTTAATATTTATACATTGCATTAGAAAGAAAGCTTGATTTAATTCTTCTTTGGATGAAACTTTAGTATTCAATTAATTGAACATTTAAAATTTTCTAAATCAAGACAACGAGACTCATTGATAATTTGAGATGCTTTGTATGTAAAATATTTTTTCTTGGGATTTTAGGATTCTTCTCATAATGGTTTGTGTAATTTTGTAAATAATAAGTAGTGTAACCAATAATAATAATAATAATAATAATAATAAAAGAATGTAGTTGTTATGAAAATCTACATTGACAAATTCCTTAACAAATTTCTTCAAAGTGGTTGTATGCTATTTCTCATGGAAATAATTTTTTACTAGAGATTATGATTGTTAGCTCGTTTAGACCCCTGTATACTCAGATTATTTAGTCTAATTAATTAACCAAGTTGATACTTAGGTTTATTATTCAGATCTAAGTTAAACACAAACAATCATATCACATAAAGTGAAAAATAAATAACACAAGCGATATGATAATTTAGGAAAACCAATGAAACCGTCCAGTTTCAAGGTAAAAAATCTAGGGAAGATTTAACCTAAACTATCATCAAGGAAACAAATTCACTAAATAGAATGGAAGTGTTTAAAATAGATTTTTCCCTAAATCTAATGCTACCTCTTATAGTACTTACTCACGTGATCACACGCAGCTCCGAATCCACGAACTCTTCTATCTGAATTTGTTGAACACAAACACCCACATTTGTGACTCTGAGATCCCACTCAAATCTTTAAATCATCAACTATGTATAATCTTGTTGTAGCAACTTCAGATCTACCGGTTCTAAAAATGTGTAGATGGAATTCCGGTAGTGGCTTTGAAAGGAGAATGCACAATACCTTTCAAATCTCAAAAGAGCACCTCTAAAGTCTCTTCAAAACGTGTCTTAGGGTTTTCTTTAAATACTAGGAGAATTAGATTTGAAACCCTAATCACTTAATGGGCTTGATGGGTTGTTGGGCTTAATTAAAATTCTGTAGAAAAGCATCTCGATTGGTTGAGCCTTCTTCTCGATCGGTTTAACCTGGCATGTTTCGAATTTCCTAAACCTGCAGCTTCCTTTTTCTTGTATTCTGACTTGTAGCACCTTAATCATTGTCTAATCAAACCTATAAACTTAGGAATCTATATCTAGACAAGTTTGTATTCACTGTTTGCTAATTGTTCTAAACTTTTAGAACCTAACAATCTCCCCCTTTGGCAATCTGTGACAAAACTTACATACAAAATGAAATGCTCAAATACAATAATAGTCCAATTACAATAAAATGCTTAAAAACATTACAAATCCCAATCTAAGACTTCTAACCCAAAAATTGCAAGAAGAGGCAATAGGTCTTGATCATAATGTACCTGTCTTTCTTGAAACACTCAAAAGAGCACATCAACGCATGTGTGGAAATAAAGACAGATAAATAACAAGTAACAAATATGCAATAACAACAAATAACAAACATGTAAACTAACTCTCCCCCTAAGTTAGATACATAAAAAAAATAAATAAATAAATAAAAACTAACTCTCCCCCTTTCAAGAAAAATTTCATCTCCCTCTAAATAAAAACAGTTTAAAAACCTTTTTCCTAATTTCATTTATTTCTCCCCCTTCTTGTCACATATTGACAAAGACAACCCAATCAGAAGGTAGATAGTAAACATACACAATAGAGGGCAAGAGAAAATAGAGAATCAAGGGAACATAAAAGAATTAAGCTCTATAGAAAATAGAGGTAACTCCCTTTATGAAGAGCAACAACTCCCCCTATGAATAGCACAGGCTGTAAAAACAACTTTCTCCCCCTATAAAAATATAGGAAAAACTAAACAAGTTTTAGGAAAATAATAGCTTTGGGGAAAAAGTTAGGAGGTGGGGAAAAATAAAGAAAAACAAACCAACATAATAAATAAATTGAGAGTTCACGTGAATACAAATATTCTCTCTCTCAATATATGCAAACTTGACACTATGTGACCCATAAATAGAAGCATGCAAACATTCCAGGCACATTCAGTTAAGACTATACAATATAGATCTCAATGATATAAACATCAGCATGCAATGTGTTTTCATGTGTCAAGGTGTTTTGAACTCAAATCAACCTCAGTAGTAGAGAAAATATTTGCACATTTATTATCCACCATATTTCTTAAGGAAATCACAATTTTTAGCAGTTCACACATCAAGAAAAATAGCATATACTAAAATATACGGAACTCAAAAATTAATCAATCAATTTTTAAATCAAATTGAGTATCCAATTTAGCAAAGTGTATGCGTGTTGTGTGTGAAACCAATGAGAGATATGACTGCAAAAATGCAAGATAGATAAAGAAAACAATGCAATGCATGTCCTAATCTATATGTGCAATATTTGTGAATCCAATCACAAATGATGCATTAAAAGAATGATCAATCAAGAACTTTAAAAAACTGAAAATTTTCCAGTTTCGATTGGTCGAACATCGATCAAGCAGCGATCAAGTCAAGCAGAGATTTTTGGACACAAAAGCTCAAAGTTTCGATCGATCGATGGAGACTTTCAGTCGGTCGAAAAAGTCAAAAATTTTAAACTTAAAAATTTGAAAATTTTATGCAGAAAAACAACTTTAAGAGCAATTTTTAAGACTCAATGCATATGTACATGATCCATAAAAGTTTAAAACTTAAATGCAAATATCAAAACCAATCAAGAAGTTAAAAACAAAGATTTTAAACTTCTAAACACATTTTTCTTCAAATTCCCAACCAAAAAGAAAAAAAAAAACCTATATTTACACATTAGTTCATATGCAATTAAAGATGGCCAGATTAGACAACACACACAGTCTCATGTACTAAATTTAGCAAAGATTTGCGTGTAGTGTGTGTAACTAGTATGTGTACAAAGCACAAAAAAGGTGATATGTAGATAGTAATCAAAAAATATTTCTACATCATCAATCATATTGGTTTGAAAGTGACTACCTAAAGAGTTACATTATATAACTCTCACATCTCCTAGAAAACATGCTTGCAATTATGTAAAAGCATTTTGATTCTTTTTACTTTTACTTTTTCATTTTCTTTTGTTTTTTTATTTTTTATTTTATCATGCATGGACATATAAGAGATAGAAAAGAAATTCTCTTGTTACACAATCCTTTTTTTATTTAAGAAGTTAACACCTCGTTTTATCTTGCTGTGTAACTACACCTTACTGAGCACAACTTTTATGATTTGCACACAGGTGTTCATGATTGGCAAGTAACAGTAGTGAGATAGTTATCTATGTATTTCTCTTAGAATTTTTTAGTCCTAACAATTAAAATATGTGACATCAAAATCAAGATTGTTTGTTCAAATACTATAAACAACTCACACAATTAAGCACTACATAGCACAAACTAGCAAAGTGCAAAAAGTAGCTCATCAAAGCTAAGCAAGGTATACAGACCTTAAATGTAAATTTCATTTGGCCAACCTAATTACACACTAGGTAGTGTGCAAAAAAAAAAAAAAAAAATCTTTTTTATGTTTTTATATTATGACCAAAGATCAAAAAGCACATATTATGCTAAATGAATAAAATGCAAAAGAAATGCATGAACAGTGCCCAACTAAGTTATAAAGGGTACACAAACAAAAAATATCAATTTCTTAATTAACCCATGAGTACATGTATAAACTAGTACATACTCGTACAAAAAATATCAATTTCTTAATTAACCCATGAGTACATGTATAAACTAGTACATACTCATACAAAATCAGAAATAGCTTATGCACTCAGTTATGCAACTCATACTTTCTATGTTTCTCCACAATATCAAGCATGTTCTAAATCAAGAGAGAGATATTATAATTCATCTAATCCTCAAGAAAAATAAAACAAAACACAAAATAAATTATTTTTTCTTTTTGAAAATTTTCAATGTTTTTGGATTTTTTTTTAAGAAACAAAACAAAACAAACTAAAACAAAACAACCAAAAACTAAAAGAAAACATGTCCACAAATAATTGAAAGAATTAAATCAATGACAGGTAAACAACACTCACCTTAGCAAATCTTCTCACCCATATAGCACGCATCTTTGACTTTGTATGTGAAAAACCATGAGAAGCAGTGTATTTGAGGGATTACACAATTCTTCTGTGAGAGACCAAAATCCTGCAATTTCCTTTCACAAGTCAACAAGCTTAAATTTTTTTAAAAGCATATGAAACAATTTATCAGGACTTGTAGCAGGAGATATATCATCACATATCCTAGACTGAACCACAGAATGCTTAAATTTCAGTTTATGACAGTTAGGATGAATGTGATCATAAACACCACAAAAGTGACAAACAGGAACAAATTTTGGAACATCAGTATTCCTAACAATAAATCTAGTCACAAGTTTTTGTTTATGTCTCAACATAGAATAATTCGGTCTAATATGACCAAAAACACCACAAAGGTGACAAATAGGCACAAAAACATATTTATTTTGCACTCTAACAGTAGGTTTAGAAACTTCAATGTCTACATCAGAACTTTTGTCTTTGTCTAACATAGCAAAATAAGTCTTTTCTTTATGATTCCTCTTAAAAGGAGGAATATAAACTTTTTCATCTTTAGGCTTAATGGAAATAGAAACAGATCTGTTATCAATAGCAAGTTTGGTATTAGACAAATTTTTTAAGTTTAGCTTCAGACTCAGCTAACTTTTGTTCCAAACTTTTCATCTTTTCATCTTGAGAGGAAAATTGATTTCTCAAAGATTCATTCTTTTTATTAGATTCATCCAATCTCACAATCAATTCCTCTTTTTCAAGATTAGCCAATTTTAACTATTCCTTGAATTTCTTAGCAATTTTCAAAGATTTATAAAATTCCTTATGGAGAGTTTCACAAGCATCAATAAAATCAACAAAAACATAGCATCTTCTTTATTCAAATTTTCACAAATATGAGCAGAAAGACCCTTAAAATTATCCATGATAGAATGGATCAAAGATCTCACTTAGGACATTAAACCAATCAGAGTGGACCCACTCTGATACCACTTGTTAGATCATTTAGACCCCTGTATACTCAAATTGTTTAATCTAATTAATTAACCAAGTTGATACTTAGGTTTATTATTTAGATCTAGGTTAAACACAAACAATCATATCACATAAAGTAGAAAATAAATAACACAGGCGATATGATGACCCAGGAAAACCAATGAAACCGTCTAGTTTCAAGGTAAAAAACTTGGGGAGGATTTAACCTAAACTATCATCAAGGCAACAAATTCACTAAATAGAATGAAAGTGTTTACAATAGATTTTTCCCTAAATCTAATGCTACCTCTTGTAGTACTTACTCACGTGGCCGCACATAGCTCTGAATCCACAGACTCTTCTATTTGAATTTGTTGAACACAAACACCCACATTTGTGACTCTGAGATCCCACTCAAAGTTTTAAATCATCAACTATGTATGATCTTGTTGTAGCAATTTCGGATTTACCGGTTCTAATAATGTGTAGATGGAATTCTGGTAGCAACTTCGAAAGGAGAATGCATAGTAGTTTTTAGATCTCAAAAGAGCACCTCCAAAGTCTCTTCAAAACGTGCCTTAGGATTTCTTTCAAATACTAGGAGAATTAGATCTGAAACCCTAATTACTTAATGGGCTTAATGGGCTGTTGGGCTTAATTAAAATTTTGCAGGTACGCATTTCAATCTGTCTAGCCTTCTTCTCGATCAGTTGAATCTGGCATGTTTCGAATTTCTTGAACTTGCAGCTTCATTTTTCTTGTATTCTGACTTGCAGCACCTTGAGCATTGTCTAATTAAACCTATAGACTTAGGAATTTATATCTAAATAGGTTTGTGTTCACGGTTTGCCAATTATTCTAAACTTTTAGAACCTAACAATGATGAACAACAACAATATACAATTACGTTTGTAATTTTAAATTTGATATGCAGTTAAGGAATGATATGACAATTCTATATATATTGCAATAACGATATGCGTTATTCAACCTAGTTTGAATATGTGGCCTTAGAATGACTTCAATATATTTTTATATTTAATTTATGATGGATTCATTTACGGTATTATGTCAAATTTTGCTATACACATTATTATTAGATGACTTTGGATATTCAACAAGTTTGCTAGTGGTACAACAAACATGATAAAGTTTTATTTATTGCCTTTTTTTTTGCATAAGAAATTATTTATAAACAATTAACCACCTATTTCTTTAACTAGAATCATATTCTTCTATGTTCTTTTGTCTCTAATTTATTTTCTAACTTGTTTTTCACATTTTTAGCGCCCTATATATGGTTTCATATACAATTGGAGAAGCTCAAGATTGGTCCAAAGATATAGACGTCTTATATAGAAAATTTCAACTGTATTTTGAGTTTCGTAATAATATTATTCAAGGATATTATTACCTGAACTTATATTGTTATTATGTATGAGTCTTAAGAGCTATGTCTCTTGAATTTTATGTGCATTATATATATTTATATATATATATATATATATATATATATAGTGAGTTGTTAGATACTATCGTGAAAGATAATATGTTTTGTTTTGTTTTGAATTAATATTATATGGTTGAATGTAATACCCATATCTTATATTATTTGCTTTTTGGAATTCTATTTTGCATATTACTATTTTTACTATATTTACTAGAAAATATCTAGAGGTCCAAATAGTGTAAATGAGAAATGATTTCAATGTAACATTGAACAAATTATGCGTAAATCACCAAGACTCATTGATGAAGAACTTTTATTCTTGTATTTCTCTAAAGGGAATCAATATCATATCATACCAACCAGTATTTTCCGTATCGATACATAGGTCAGTGCAAAAATGGGGTTGAAATGTACCACTTCACGAATACAAATTCTTTGCGCCACTTTTTTTTTATTTTTCCTTATGCTCCACCAATCATAATATGCCATGTGGTTGATTTAATTAACTTTGGTTATTATATAATGGAAGTCAAATGAATACTGTTAGGTTCTAAAGATTTAGAATTAATGTATTTAAAATTCTAATTTGTATTGTTGGCAAACTATGATCAAAACAAGTTGGTTAGTCGTGTTTAGACTTGCTCAAAGTTGTGTCCTTTATGTAAAGTTGGAATCAAACTGATGCAGAAGTTACAGCGCATTTCAACCTGGCTGGATCGATCGAAGCTCAGCCTCGATCAATCGAATTTCGGGTCTGATGCGTTTTTTCTGCATAATTCCAACTCAACCCTAGCTCATTAAAACGTTTAGGGTTTTATGTTTTGCCCTAGGTATATAAGGCAAACCCTAGCCACGTTTTTGTGTTGTTCATATTGTTGTTTGTGTGAATCTCTTGTGAGATCTGTGAGGAGCTTTCTTTCACACAAGCTTAGGATTATCAAGGATGAGATTAGTTTAAGAACTTGATGATCATTCAGTTGCTGCACTAAAGAGCTTAAAGATACACAAGCGGGTGTGCATGTATTTCCTGGAGAATCCAAAGAAAGAAGGAGTCCATGGTCTCGGAGCTTGCACGTGGTCGTGTTAGTAAGTTCTACTGGTGGCTAGCAATAAGAAGTCGAGCGTGGGGGCTTGTAAGTCTTATTGTATGAACTTCGATTCTTTCAAGATAGTGGATTCAGATTTACCTTGAGGATAGTTAGGTTAAATCCTCCCCAGGTTTTTACCAGTTTAGTTTCCTGGGTGATCATATCATTGTCTTATTTATATTTCCGCTACTTTGCATGATATGATTGTTTGATTGTGATAACCTAAATCTGAAATTTGGACTAAGTAATAACTTGGCTAATTTACTAGGTTAATCCAATTGTGTTTTAAGGGGTCTAAAAAACTATCAAGTGGTATCAGAGCGGGTAGCTCTTTTGTTTTAGATCTTTTTATCTAAGAACTGATCCTTGACCCTTGTTGTCATGGATAATTTGAAGTGTCTTTCTAATCATGTTTCTGCTCATGCTTCTGTTGATTTTATTGATGCCTGTGAAATTCTTCGTAAGGAATTATTGAAATCTATGAAAATTGCTAAGAAATTCAAGGAAGAGTTAAAATTTGCTAATCTTGAAAAAGATGAATTGGTTGTTAGATTAGATGAATTTAATAAAAAGAATAAATTTTTGAGAAATCAAATTTCCTCTCAAGATGAGAAGATGAAAAGCTTGGAACAAGAGTTAGTTGAATCTAAAGCTAAAATTGAAAATTTAACTAGTACCAAGCCTACTGTTGATAACAGAAGTGTTTCTGTTTCTCTTAAGCCTAAAACTGAGAAAGTTTATATCCCTCCTTTCAAGAGGAATAATAAAGAAAAGGCTTATTTTACTAGGTTAGACAAAGGTAAAAGTTCTGATGTAGACGCTGAAGTTTCTAAACCTATGTCTAAACCTACTGTTAGAGAGCATAAGAAATCTGTTTTTGTGCCTACCTCTCACCTTTGTGGTGTTGTTGGTCATATTAGACCAAATTGTTCTTTGTTAAGGCAAAAACCAAAAATCTGAGACTAGATTTGTTGTTAGGAATACTGATATTCCTAAATTTGTTCTTGTTTGTCACTTTTGTGGTGTCCGTGGTCACATTCGTCCTAATTGTCATAAACTGAAATTTAAAAATTCTGTGTTTCAGTCTAGGATATGTGATAATATTTCTCCTGCCATAAGTCCATATAAATTGTTTCATATTCTTTTGAAAAATTTGAGCTTGTTAGCTTGTGAAAAGAATTTGCAGGATTTCAGTCTTTCTTAGAAGATTGGTATAATTCCTCAAATACACTCTGCTTCACATAGATTTTCACCTACAAAGCCGAAAACTTGTGCTAGATGGGTGAGAAAAGATTATCTAAGGTGAGTGTTGCTAACTTGTCCCTGATTTAATTCTTTCAATTAATTGTGGACATGTTTTGTTTCTGTTTTTGGTTGTTTTTTAAAATTTTCAAAAAGACAAAAATATTTTTTTTGAGTCTTGTTTTATTTGTTTTGAGGATTACATGAGTTATAATATTTCTCTCTTGATTTAGAACATGCTTGACATTGTGGAGAAACTTGAATAGTATGTGTTATATATGTGCTAAGCTATTTTTGATTTTGCATTGTTCATTTAGCATAATGTGTGTTTTTTGTTTTGTTCATAAATTTTTTAAAACCAAAAAGGTTTTTGTGTTTTGTATTTCACATCTTGGATTTATAATCAAGGATTGGCCATATTATCTTTACATAACAAGTTTATGTACCTTGTTTAGCTTGGATGAGCTTCTTTTATTGCACTTTACTAGTTTGAGCTTTGTAGTGCATCTTGTGTGGGAGATGTCTATAGTTTTTGATCACTTGATCTTGATCTTGAAATCACATGCCTTTGATTGTCGGACTTGAACTTAATGAGAAAGGCATAAATAACCATCTCACCACTGTTTACTAGCCAATCATGAACACCTTAGTGCATATCGTAAGATTTTGTGCTCGAGAAAGTGTAGCACATGCACAAAAAGAACATAAGGTGTAGCCTCGGTTTTAATGTTAAAATTGGTGTGGACATTATTGGGCTATAATTAATTAAATCAATTAAAATTGGTGTGTACATTATCCCGGCTATTTTAATAAGTTTCTGAACAATTAAAATTTGTGTGTACAATATGAAGCAAATTAAGAAACTTACATGATTGCAAGCTTGTTTTCTAGGAGATGTGAGAGTTATATGATGTAACTCTTTAGGTGATAGTCTCTATTAAATTCTATGTGATGAATTTTGTAGACTTTGTGATTAATTGCTATTCACATATCACCTCACATGTATCTCAAGCTTTTGCTAGTTGCACACACTACACAAGTTACTCTTTGCTAAACTTGGTACATTATATTGTGTGTGATCTTGTTGTGGCCATCCAAGATTAAAAGTTCCTTGATTTTGATGCAAATTGTGTTTTTGATGATTAAAAACCTTGTTTTTGGAAGATTTGGATTGAATTCAAATGTTTTTGAAAAACTTTTCGTCTCATACTCATGCATTTTTTTTAAAACTATGTGCTTTGAGGAGTTTCTGCATTAAAATGCTCTATTTTTCAAAAATCTGATTTTTCCAGACTTTCGATCGATCGAATATGTTTTTCGATCAATCAAAATTGCATTTAAAATTTTAAGTGAGCCTCTATCTGTTTTGATCAATCGAAATTTACTTTCGATCAATCAAAAATCGTGAATAAGTCTTTCTTAAATCAGATCTTGACTTATTCAACTCACCTTTTTCAAAAGTTTTCAAACTTTTCTGTCTCTCTCCGACTCGGAAAGGCTCCACAGAAATTTTTTGTCATTTTCCTCCTAATTTCTTGTAGGGTTTCTCTCTCCATAAGCCGGTTTGTCCATTTTACCCTTTCTTTTGCATTTTATTTCATGTTTTCATGCATAAATTCATGGTTTTTGGGTAAATTTTCGGACTATGCATAAATTGGGGTTTTTGATGTATCAAGCCTTATTTTGTGAAATTGATCAATGGGTTTTGTTGGTATATTGATATATTCCTGATCTATGATGATTAATTTGATCAATTTGGGGTTTTGTGAAAAATTAAAAATTCTAGAGCTTGTATTGAACCCGAATTGGGGTTTTGTTCAATTTTGGTTTAATTGATGAAATTGGCTTGTTGAATTGATGTAATTGATCATTATAATCTGTGTTCTAAGTTGTGTGATGATCAATTGGTCGATTTTTTATAAAAACGAACAAGTGGTTTTTCAATTTTGGGGTATTTTGTTAGAAACTCTATGCTCAAGCCAATTTTGTGAACTTGAACTTAATTTGAACTTAATTGCACTACATTAGAGCATGCATCATGTCATTTAAACTGTTCATGCATCATATAGATTTTTGTTCTATATTGTTTTTGTGATAACTTGTAGTCTGCCTTTGGTTTTTTGTTTTTTTTTTCTCTTTTCTTTTCTGCTTTGTGTCTTTGTCCATCTCCTAGCACCATGCCTAGGAAGACTAGAGCCCATAGGACACCCTCCACTTCCTCTGAGTCTCCCTCTAGGAGTGAGATGTTTAGGAATGTCAAAAGCAGAGAGGCCTTTGAGAAACTGAATTGTAAGAGAAAGATTTGGGCTGAGCGATCTGTTGTGTTAGATGAGGTTGATCCTGCCATTAGGGCAAACTTTGAGAGTAGAGGCTGGTTGTCTTTGTTGGAGGTAGATCATCCACCCCCGACCGCCCTGATTAGAGAGTTCTACTCGAATCTCTCTTGCCACATCTATGATTCCAACACCCTTGTTAAGAGTTGGATACGAGGTGTTGTGTTCACCATTACCCCTAGGATAGTGGCTGAAGCTCTTGGGGTTCCGGTTGTTAGGCAGCCTGCCTATCCTTATGAAGAGTCTCCACCCCTTGATACTGTCATGTCTTACATCACTAGGTCTTCTATTCACTGGGGTTCTGATCCTCGGATCACATCTGCTGAGCTTACTGAGACTTCCTATCTTTTCTTTAGGATAGCTTGTCATTCTTTGTGGCCTATCTCTCATCTTCACACCATCCCTCTTGAGCGATGTGTGTTTCTGTACGCTTTTGTTTCTAGTGCGTCTATCAGCTTTCCTCATTTGTTTCTTCATTCTTTGAATGAAGTTTATAGGAGTTCTGCTGTTGCTCATGCTCTTATCCATCCTATTTTCTTTCATAGGATTTTGTTGTTTCTTGGTCTAGCTGATTTCCCTGCTGGTGAGCCCGGACATGTTGTAGCTCCTTTAGGTGCCACCTTTCTTAGGCAGAGGGTTGCTCACTTGAGAGTTGGCTCTACGCGTCCTTCTAGTGCGTCATTTGGTGTTGTTCCCCCTCCTCCCTCTTCTACAGGTGCTGATACGACTGAGGCGTCTAGTGCTGCTGCTGCTGATGCTGATGTTCCTCCACTGACTACTTCAGATGATTCAGACATTCGACGTACGTTGGATCATGTCTTGACCGTTCAGGCGGCTCATGGACAGATTTTGGTGGACATGCTTGATGAGATTCGTGCTTTGCGCACGGAGTTGGCACAGTTTAGACGATCCTCACCGCCACCTCCTTTTGATGATGGATTTTGATTTCCCTTTGGCATTCTGTCACAAAAAGGGAGAGTACATATAGAGTACATATCGCACTTGTAGATGTTTTTGTTTCCAGGGGGAGATTGTTTTTGTCACTGGAGCCTGTGGTGATTAGATTGTATCTAGGTGCTTCACTTTGTATTTTCCTTTTTGGCTCTTGATGTATTTTTGTTGGGCTATTCATGATAGAGAGAGATACTTTGAGATACTTTGTTATCTATGTTTCATTTTTCTTGTTTCACTGCTTATGGATTTATATTTATGAGTTATTCATTTATATATGTCTTTATTTTGTGTTTTGTGAAATCAAGAACTTATTTTGTTTACTTGTTTTTTCCACACATGCGTTTATGCATTTTGTTTAGTGTTTCAAGAAAAATACAAGTTGATTCAATTGAGCTGCTGTCTATACTTGCAACTGATGGAAAGTAGTTAGGATTGAATTTGTTATAATGAGCATTTTTTTTGTAAAGGGCTTTTCTTTGTAAACTTTGAGCTGTTAGTTGTGTTTTGTCACGGATTGCCAAAGGGGGAGTTTATTAGGTTCTAAAGACTTAGAATTAATGTATTTAGAATTCTAATTTGTATTGTTGGCAAACCATGATCAAAACAAGTTGGTCAGTCGTGTTTAGACTTACTCAAAGTTGTGTCCTTTATGTAAAGTTGGAATCAAACTGATGCAGAAGTTACTGAGCATTTCGGCCTGGCTCGATCGATCGAAGCTCAGGCTCGATCAATCGAATTTCGGGTCTGATGCATTTTTTCTGCATAATTCCAACTCAACCCTAGCTCATTAAAACGTTTAGGGTTTTATGTTTTGCCCTAGGTATATAAAGCAAACCCTAGCCACGTTTTTGTGTTGCTTATATTGTTGTTTGTGTGAATCTCTTGTGAGATCTGTGAGGAGCTTTCCTTCACACAAGCTTAGGATTATCAAGGAGGAGATTAGTTCAAGAACTTGATGATCATTCAGTTGCTGCATTAAAGAGCTTAAAGATACACAAGCGGGTGTGCTTGTATATGCTGGAGAATCCAAAGAAAGAAGGAGTCCGTGGTCTCGGAGCTTGCATGTGGTCGTGTCAGTAAGTTCTACTGGTGGGTAGCAATAAAAAGTCGAGCGTGGGGGCTTGTAAGTTTTATTGTATGAACTTCGATTCTTTCAAGATAGTGGATTCAGGTTTACCTTGAGGATAGCTATGTTAAATCCTCCCCAAGTTTTTACCGATTTGGTTTCCTGGGTGATCATATCATTGTTTTATTTATATTTTCGCTGCTTTGCATGATATGATTGTTTAATTGTGATAACCTAGATCTGAAATTTGGACTAAGTAATAACTTGGCTAATTTACTAGGTTAATCCAATTCTGTTTTAAGGGGTCTAAAAAACTATCAAATACATAGTAAGTTGTAATTAGTAGAATATAAAGTAAAATACAAAAAGTGGTACAGAGGATTTGTATTCCTACTCTACATACTAGGGTATACCAGATTGTTTTGCCCATACTAGGTTATATTCCATATTTTGGCAAAGAAATGCATATCAGGCCGAAATTAAACCAATGTTTTTTGGGGCCTTTTAATTTCTTTTTCTATTTTTTTCAACCTTTTCTTCTATGCTTCTTCTTCTTTTTCATTCAACATTTTCTTCTGCGCTTTTTTTTTTTTTTTTTTTTTTGTATCTTTATGTTTTCTTTCTAAAATTCAACCTCTCTTTTTCTTTCACTTTTCCCCATATCTTACTTTTGTGTGCCCCTATGAAATAAATAATGTCTAAACCACCCTGTTAGGTGTTAGAACATATGTGGATATTGTTAGAGACATATGTTATGTAAATTGGCTAATCATTTGACAAAACGCACTTTACTTGTAATTGGGTAGATCTAGGATGGGTTTATTACTTCAAGGAACAAGAGTTCAAGTTAAGTATTGAAGTCATGCAAATTTGTCCAAGAAATAAGTGAAGAAGTGTTGTTCATTAAAACTCGACAGATAGCTCGACAGATTTATATCCATCGAGGTTTAATGCTGATGCTCGATAGCAGCTCGACAGAAGCTGTATCTATCGAGTATTACGAAATTCAGATTTCCAAATCTGATTTCATGCATATCCATGTATATTTGTGTAGGATTTTTTTCCTCACAACCCTAGACATATATAAGGAATATTTTAAGGGCCGTCAAAGGTGATGCAAAGTGATGCAATTTAATGCAAATTGACTGTGCATGCAAATTGTGACCGGAGACATAATTTGCCCTTGTTCATCATATTCCTTGTAGAAGCTGCTGCGTCTTTGCGCCAAGGGTTTTGTAACCAAGGAGCTTCTTAATCTTCATCGTTGGATGAACTGAAGAACTTTGCATCCAATATCTTCCTCAAGTTGGTGTGTTAGTCACGTACTTGGATCCGTGCATCAATTGGTTAGTCACATACTGAGAGCCGTGCATTGAAAGGAGAGATTATCACTACATTACAAGTCCAATTGGGTATTGGGTTAAGAGTTCAACTGTAGGTTGGTATTAGGTACTAGGATTCATTTTACTTGTAACCGCTTGTTTTGATAATAGTGGATTCTCAGGAGTTGTGACCTTAAATTCACCCAATGGGGTTTTGCCTCGATAGTTTTCCCCATTCGTAAACAAATCACCTGTGTCAAATTTATTTTTCGTTGCATTTAACTTAGTTGGTGATTTGTTTATACTACCACGCTTATTGCATGTAATTGAATCTAATTAATTTTACTTGGCTAAGTTAATTGATTAAGTTACCAAAGGGGTCAATACATTCTTAGCCTATCATTAGTTTCTAAGACTTTAGAAACTAAAGGTATTAGAACTTTATTTTGTATATATTGGCAAACCATGATCAAAACAATGAGTCTAGGTTTAGGCTTGCTCAAAGTTTGTTTAAGTGTAAGTTTGAATCGAGTGTTTTGCAGGAATTTACTGTGTAAAACTGCAAGGCTCAATCGATCGAAAATAAGGCTCGATCGATCGAGAATCACAGCCCAGAAAATTCTGCAAAAGCCTCAAACGCAGCCCAAGCCCATATGACGTGTAGGGTTATGTGTTTCACTCCAAGTATAAAAAGAAAAATCCTAGCTACATTTTAGAAGTCTTTGATGGGTTGTGAGTTTAATCTTTTGTGAGATCTGAGAGGTGTTTACCTTAGAACACACGCATAGTTCTACCAAGATCAAGATTCACATCAAGAATTGGTAGGTGATTTAGTTGATGCATAAAGAACTTTCAAAGAACAACAAAACCTTTGAGAAGTGTCTCAAAGTCACAAGTAGGAGAACTTGTGCTGGTGCAAATTCAAGGAAAGAAGTAGTCCGTGGACTCGGAGCTGTCATGTGGTCGTGGTAGTAAGTTTTCTACACGAGGTAGCATTAGGATGTTAGTAGTCTAAATCCTATTGTACAAACTTCAATTCTTCCATAGTGGATCCTTTTTTACCGTGAGGATAGCTAGGTCAAATCCTCCCTAAGTTTTTTACTGGTTTGGTTTTCCTTGTTCATCAAATCTTTGTGTTCTTTACTTTCCGCATTATATCTGTTTTGCTCATAATTGTTTAACCTAGACTTGAATAACAAACTTGTTAATCAACTTGGTTTAATATTAGGTTAAACATATTGTGTTAAGGGATCTAAAAACATAACAAGTGGTATCAAAGTAGGTTAGCTCTTGTGTTAGATCTCTTGATCTAAGAGTTGATCCTTGACCCTTATTGTCATGGAACATGGTCACTCTCTTGTGATCCCTCCACACTTTGATGGGAATAACTATGCCTATTGGGAGTTTAGGATGAAAGCCTTCTTGAAATCTATAGATGAGAGAGTGTGGAACTCTATTGAATACAGATGGGAGAAACCGGCTACTCCTATTAGTGAGTGGTCAACATCCCAAAAAGAAGCTGCCGCTTTTAATAGCAAAGTTATGAATTCTATTTTTAATGTTGTTTCTATGGAAGAGTTCAGGAGAATCTCAAATGTTGAGGTTGCTTATACTGCTTGAAAAATTCTCCAAACTATGCATGAAGGCACAAAAGCAGTTAAAATAAACAAGTTGTAGCAGTTGACAACTAGGTTTGAAAGCATTAGAATGTTTGAGGATAAAAGTTTTGATGAATTCTATGCTAAGTTAAATGATATTGTTAATTTTGCATATAATTTGGGTGAAATTTATGATCAACCTAAGATAGTTAGGAAGATTCTTAGATTCTTAACTGAGGATTTTAGATCTAAAGTAACTGCCATTACTGAAAGCAAGGATGTGGACTCCATCCCTATTGATGAGCTTGTAGGATCTCTACAATCCTATGAGTTAGACCTACCTAAAACTAACAAATCCAAATCAATGGCTCTTAAGTCAATTAATGATGTTGATGATAATGGATTTGATGATGAACTCTCTTCTACAGAGATTGCATATCTTGCCAAAAACTTTAGAAACTTTCTCAAGAATAACAATAGAAGGGCAAGAGGTAGAAATAATGTTGAACCTAAGAACTCTAGGAAAAATGAACCAACTAAAATCAATACTACTGAAAAATCAAAAGAAAAAATTGGTCAATCTTCTAGTAATTCTCTAGGTCAACAATGTTTTGGTTGTCAAGGGTATGATTATGTGAAATCAAAATGTCCAACATTCTTAAGAACAAAGGGTAAAGCTATGGCTGTAACCCTTAATGATGGTGAAGTTTTTGATCATGAGTCTGGAAGTGATGAAGATGGAAACTTCTTTACTTTCACAGCCACTGCTATTGTTAATGAAAGTGATTTGGTTGAAGAGAACCCTTTTGATGGGGAACTCTCTGAGAGTGCTAACTTGCAAGAAGTTTATAACAAGCTATGCAAGGTTGCTGCAAATGATGCAATTCTTAAACAAGAAAAGAAAAACTTGTTGCTGAATTTGTTTGATGCTAATGAACTGGTAAATAAGGTGAAGGCTGAAAATATTAAGTTGGTTGAAAAAGTTAAGAACCTAAAACTAGAGTTGTCTATTGCTAGAGAACAGTCAAATAGGTCTACTAGTTCTAAACTTGATCACATGTTGAGTATTCAGAAGTCTCCCTTAGACAAATCAGGTTTAGGTTTTGTTCATAGCATCTCTGAGTCTGAAACTCATTCCACAAATTTTGTTCCTTCTTCTGAACCATCTAAGATAGAAGTTGTAAAACCAAAAAAAGAAGTTCCTACTCCTAGGAAGATTAGGGTAGATCTTAAAGAGTTTAAGCCTAAGAGTCCTAACTTCCCTAAGGATAAAAAGCATGATAGACCTTTGTGGGTTTGTCATTTTTGTGGAAAAGCTGGGCATACTCGCCCAAACTATTTCAAGTTGCAAGCTGCTAAGCAAGCAACTAAGCAAAAAGTACATATATCTCAAGCACAAGATCCTATAGTACTTATTGGTGAATTGGTAAAGGATTTAAACCTTTATACCAATGCTGGAGCTGCTCATCATTCTAATCTGAATAATAACTCTAAAACCAAAGTTGCATCTAAGAGGTTATGGATGCAAAAGGCTCAATCTAATTGAGTCTTTCTGACATGGTCCTTGTGCTTCATCTCAAAATCCTTTGTGACCATTTTCTTGATTTCTTGTTTTCTTTTGTTTCTAGGATTTGCATTGCATTACATTCATGCATTTCATATTAGGTTGTTTTTGTTTCCATAAAATAGAAAAATAAAAAATAAAAAATAAAAAATAAAAAAAAGGAAGGAAAGAGGAAAGTGGAAGGATGTGTTTTGTATTACACATCATGGATGTGTAGTTAAGGTTGGCCATGTTATCTTTGCATAACATGTCTGTGTACCTTGTTTAGCTTAGATGAGCTTATTTTTCTGCACTTTACTAGTATTAGCTATGTAGTGCATGTTTGTGTGAGTGTTTATAGATTTTGATCATATGCTCTTGATTTTGAAGTCACGTACTTTTGATTGTAAGGACTAAAAAATCCTAAGAGAAAGGCATAAATAACCATCTCACCACTGTTTACTAGCCAATCATGAACACTTTAGTGCATATCATAAGATTTTGTGCTCGAGAAAGTGTAGCACATGCACAAAAAGAAAATAAGGTGTAGCCTTAAAATAAACAAAAAATAATAATAATAAAAAATCTGTATACAATAAGGCTAAATATATATATATATAAAAAAATGCATGATTGTAAGCTTGTTTTCTAAGAAACGTGGGAGTTATATGATGTAACTTTTTAGGTGAAGTCACTTTCAAATTTATGTGATGAATAATGTAGAAATTGTGATTAATTACTATCTACATATCACCTCACATGTATCTCATGCTGTTACTAGTTGCACACACTTCACAAGTTATTCTTTGCTAAACTTAGTACACGAAATTGTGTGTGAGTTTGGTTTGGCCATCCAAGATTATATATTCTATGATTTTGATACAAAATATGTTCAAGGGTTGAAAATTTTGGGGTAAGGTTTTGAAAATCTTGTTTTGAAGTTCTGGGTTAAAAACTAATGTTTTTGAAAAACTTTTAAACTCATTCTCATGCATTTCATTGATGAAATTACTTGGTTTGAGGTGTTTCTGCATAATCTTCTGCAGTTTTTCAAAAAAAAAAAATTCAAATTTCCAGAATTTCGATCGATCTAATGTGTGTTTCGACCGATCGAAAATCCCTTGATTTTTAAAGCTTGGTCTCGGGTTGTTTTGATTGCTCTTCGATTGGTACTCGATTAATCGAATTTGTTTTATTCAGATTTCGATCGATCGAAGCTTATTTTTGACTGATTGAAAATTTAAGTTGTTTTAAAGGGGACTCTCTTTCTGGTTCGATCGGTACCTGATTGGTACTCGATCGATCGAGTTTCGAAAAGAAAGAAAAATAAAAGGTTTTACATCACGTGTTCTTCAGAAGTTCAAAAAAAAAAAAATTCTCTTCTTTTCATCTTTTTCTCTCTCGACCGATCCAAAGATTCAAGATTTTTGTCAGTTTCCTCCTCAAATCTTATAGGGTTTTTGTCCTCAAGTGTAGGTAAGACCTAAATACCCTTCTTTTTCCATTTATTTTCAATTTTCATGCATTTTCCTCATAATTTTTGAACAAATGAATTTTTGGGGTTTTTGATTTTCTAGCTGTTTTTAATCAAAGTTAATCATTGGGTTTTTATTCTTGGATGATATATACATGATACCCATGCATTAATTTGATCAATTTTGTGATTTGAGAAGAATTGGAAATTCTAGGGCTTGATATTTTTCAAAATTTGGGGTTTTTGTTCAATTGGACTTAATTGGTTAAAATTGCTTGTGATTTTGGTTAATTAGTACATTATAACATGTTTTCTAATTGATATAGTGTTTAATTGATCAATTTGATTTGGTTTTGAAAAGTGGGGTTTTCAAAATTTGGGGTTTTTGGTTAAAACTTCTTTTTCTAAGTCAATTGTTGGTGAAATTTAAAATTGAACAAGTTTTTTGTGCGTTAGAGCATGCATCATATGTGCATTCATTACATGCATCATATAATTTGTCAATTTCTTGATATATTTTGTGCTCTAACCCTTTCTAATGTAGTCTGCCCTTGGTTTTTTGTGTTGTGTTTTTGTTTTTTTGTTTTTGTTTTTCCTTCCTATCCTTAGAGTTGTGGTTAGGAAAACTAGAGCAAAGAAAAACACTACCTCCTCCTCTTCTTCTGATTTTGAAAGAACTAGATTTTAGCTAAGTCTAATCAGGATGCCTATGAGAAGTTAAACATCTTTAGGTTTGTTTGGGCTGAGAGAAAGGTTATCCTAGATGAATTGAATCCTGAAATTCGTAGGAATTTAGAGAGTCGAGGTTGATTACCTCTTCTGGATGTCGAACATCCTCCTCCTGCTGCATTGATTAGAGAGTTTTATTCAAACCTCTCTATTCACACCGATGACTCCAATATTCACTTTGTGAAGACTTGGATAAGGGGTGAAGAGTTTGTCATTACCCATGAGGTAGTGGCTACAGCTCTCAATGCACCTTTGGTACAGCAACCTATGTATCCTTACACTGAATTTCCTCCCATTGATGACATCATGGCACTTCTCACCGGTACTACCATTAGTTGGGGTACTGATCCTAGGATTACCACTCATGAGCTTACTGAGCTTAATTATCTGTTCTTTAGGATTTCTTGTTATAGTATCTGGCCTATCTCTCATATACATACCATTCCCATTGAGAGATGTGCATTTTGTACGCTCTCATTACTGATGCTTCTATTAGTTTTCCTACTATTTTTATTTGTTCTCTTGTAGAGGTCCATTGGAGTAGTGCTAAATCACATGGTTTGTTCTTTCTAATTTTCATTCATAGGACCCTCCTAGATTTAGGTTTAGAGGACTTTCCCGCTTCTGAGCCTGTACATATCATCGCTCCTATAGGTGCCACCTTTCTTAGGCAAATAGTTGCTCAATTAAAAGCTAGCTCTAAACGCCCTAGAATCGAGTCTTCTACAGGTGATGCATCTAGAGGTCCTCCTTCTGGTGATCCTACTGCTGAGGAGTTTATGGATCCCACTGCTGCTATGGATCCTCCACCGTCTACATCTACATCTTCTTTTATGTGCACCATGCTGGAGATGTGTCTCACAGTTCAGGCAGCACATGGACAACTTTTATTGGATTTGCTTAATGAGATTGCGGCCTTACGAGTAGATTTAGCTAACACTAGAGGTGCATCTCCACCGGCTCCACCCTCAGATCAGCCATGATTGCCCTTTGGCAATACGTCACAAAAAGGAGGAGTGCATAGAGATAGGGGGAGATATTTTGTAGTAGATTGTACTTAGGGGGAGACATGTTTTGATGATGTGTTTGTACATGTTAGGGGGAGACACGCTTTTGTATTTTTTATGTTCTTGTTTTATTTATGTTCTTGTTTCACAAACTATGATATATTGATTATGATTTATATTATGAGGTTATTCATGGTATATGTCTTTTATTTTATGTTTTGTGAAAACAAGAATTTATTTTGGTTTACTTGTATTTTCCACACATGCGTTTATGGTTTGTTTAGTGTTTCAGGAATTTACAGGTTGATTCATTCGAAGCTACTATCTACACTTGCAACTAATAGGTAGTAGTTAGTTTGAATTGTATTTTGGGCAACAATGTGTAATTGGGTTGTTTTTACTTTGAGCATTTTATTTCTTGTAATGTGTTTTGTCACGAATTGCCAATGGGGGAGTTTGTTAGGTTTTAAGACTTTAGGAACTAAATGTATTAGAACTTCATTTTGTATATGTTGGCAAACCATGATCAAAACAATAAGTCTAGGTTTAGGCTTGCCCAAATTTTGTTCAAGTGTAAGTTTGAATCGAGTGTTTTACAGGAATTTACTGTGTAAAACTGCAAGGTTCGATCGATCAAAAATAAGGCTTGATTGACCAAGAATCGCAGCCTAGAAAATTCTGCAAAAGTTTCAAACGCAGCCCAAGCCCATATGACGTGTAGGGTTAAGTGTTTCACTCCAAGTATAAAAGGAAAAATCCTAGCTACGTTTTAGAAGTCTTTGATGAGTTGTGTGTTTAATCTTTTGTGAGATCTGAGAGGTGTTTACCTTAGAACACACACATAGTTCTACCAAGATCAAGATTTACATCAAGAATTGGTAGGTGATTTAGTTGATGCATAAAGAACTTTCAAAGAACAACAAAACCTTTGAGAGGTGTCTCAAAGTCACAAGTAGGAAAACTTGTGCTGGTGCAAATTCAAGGAAAGAAGTAGTCTGTGGACTCGGAGCTGTCACGTGGTCGTGGTAGTAAGTTTTCTACACGAGGTAGCATTAAGATGTTAGTGGTCTAAGTCCTATTGTTAATCAACTTGGTTTAATATTAGGTTAAACTTATTGTGTTAAGGGGTCTAAAAACCTAACAAGTGGTATCAGAGTAGGTTAGCTCTTGTGTTAGATCTCTTAATCTAAGAGTTGATTCTTGACCCCTGTTGTCATGGAACACGGTCACTCTCTTGTGATCCCTCCACACTTTGATGGGAATAACTATGCCTATTGGGAGGTTAGGATGAAAGCCTTCTTGAAATCTATAGATGAGAGAGTGTGGAACTCTGTTGAATACGGATGGGAGAAACTGGCTACTCTTGTTAGTGAGTGGTCAATGTCCTAAAAAGAAGCAGCCGCTTTTAATAACATAGCTATGAATGCTATTTTTAATGCAGCTTCTGCAGTCACCTTCAAAAATCACATTACCAAAATTTGCTTGACAAACTAAATTTATTGCCCACAGTATTGCCTCAGCTTCTGCTTGGATAGGGGTGTTGGTGTCTACTTTTCTTGAGACTGCAAACACCAACCCTCTCCAATCTTTGGCAATGACTGCTATAGCTAAGCTTGAATCTCCAATAGCCATATCACAGTTCAACTTGAAGGCATTTTGTGGTGGTTTTGTCTAGCTTAAATCTCTTCTAATTAGATGGTTATTAGAGCTTAATTTAGTTATAGCTCAATGCTCATGAAAGATTCTAATCAAATTTTTGCAAACTTGTTCATAAACCATAGATTTGTTTTCAAAAAGAACTTGGTTTCTACACATCCAAACCCACTCAATTACCAGAGCACCAAAAACTAAAAACTTGCATTTTGATCCTCATCTGACTTTAAGAACCAAGGGGGGTCAAAAAGGAAATCTAGCCACTGGTCAAGATTTAATACCTGGATTTCATCAATTTTGATCCTCCACCAACTCCCATACCACAAAGCTCTTGATAGATGGAATTGGACAAATAGATGGTAGGCTGTTTCTTGTTCACCTCCGCATAAAGGACATCTTGGGTCCACTTCTCTATTCAACCTTATCATATTGTCTTTGGTGGGGAGGATATTGGACGATACCCTACATAGTAGAAGCTTGAGCCTTTCATGGAGCTTGGACTTCCATATCCTGTTGCGCTTCTCATCAAGTTGAAGACGAGCTGATGAGTTCACCACCATTTTATAGGCTGACTTCACTTAAATTTCTCCGCTATTTGATTTAATCCACGCCCATCTATCTTTTTGGCCTCCACTCCATAGGGGAATTTTCTTTATTGCCATCGCTATCTCCTCATCAAATAGAGAATCTAGCTTGTCTACATCCCACATTGTTGCCTCTGGTTTTATCAATTGTCCTACTATTAATTCTAGGCCTTCCACTCCCTGATTCTAGGAACAGGTTTAAATTTTGGAGCCTCCAACACCCATGGATCATCCCATATCCGAATGCTAAGCCCATCACCCACTAGTTTGACAGCCCCATCCATCAAAATCTTTTTTGCTTTCTCTAGGCTTTTCCAAGTCCAAGATGAGCTATTTGAACAATTTAAATTTAGCCAATTTCCTCTTACCTTATATTTAGCTTTCAAAATTTCTACACACAAACAGTCTTTGTTAGTTAAGACCCACCAAGCTAATTTTGCCAAGATTGCTAGGTTGAAATCTGCAAATTTTCGAAACCCCAATCCTCCTTCTTCTCTCGGCTTGCATAGGGAACTCCAAGCCAGAGGAGTTTAATAGTGTTTTACACTATCCCTTGGATTCCACCAGAAACACCTCAAAATACTATCCAATTCATCCAATAATTTTGTCAGCAATAAACCAATTGACATGGGATACATTGGCAATGCTTGGGCCACTGACTTAATAAGAGTAGCTCGTCCCATCTGAGAGAGGCTTTTGCATTTCCAGCTGCTTGTTTTGGATTCCATTCTCTCCTTAATGTGTTTGAAATCCTCATTCTTGCTTCTAGACAAAAATAATGGGATTCCCAAATACTTAGTCCCTTGTGGCAACTTCTTAAGTCCCCATCTATTCTTAACTTGCTTTAAGAACTGAGGATGAACCCTTTTCGAGGCAAATACTCCAGATTTATCCCAACTTATACTCTGCCCACACCATTCACAATAGGTCTCTAGGCATTCCATCATCTTCTTCACATCTCCCAACTTAGCATTACAAAATAACATAACATCATCTGCATACCTAAGTTTCGTCACCATAGGAGCATTTGCTGCCAATTTCACTCCTTTTGTATTGTTTCTATTCACTTCCCTGTTTATTAGACATGCTAAAACTTTGCTCCCAATGATTTATAAGTATAGGGACAAGGGATCTCTATTATGATCCTAGTGTCTTACATGGATTAAGTTTAAGCTTAACCATGTGTTTATAAGCTCTTGGGCACCTTCTCCTTGCAAATAGGTTTTCAAGGGTAAGTTCTACTCATGAGTTTGTAACATTTGATATCAGAACCAACTACCACCCCAAGTAATTGAGTGTAGCTCATTGAGTATAGGATCAAAGGCGTTGCGGCTTTGTAATTGGACCCCGGAGGGGGCGACCTAGAAATTAGATTAAAATTACTGATAGGTGAATGGAGCCACCAAAAGAGAAAGGGCTACCATTGTGTTAGTGTCAATAGAGTGAGCTATCGTGGACATCAGCTACGGAGCGTGGTGATATGTTATGATCCTAGTGTCCCACATGGATTAAGTTTAAGCTTAATCATATGTTTATAAGCTCTTGGGCACCCTCTCCTTGCAAGCCGGCGTTAAGGGTAAGTTCTACCCATAAGTTTGTAACAATCTCCCTGTCTAAGTCCTCTAGAAGGACAGATCTCAACATCTCTACTGCCATTCAACAACACAGTGTACTTAACTGTTGAGATACACTATTGAATCAAATGAATAACCTTCGAATTGAACCTAAAGGCTTTTAGGGTGTTCAAGAGGAAGCTCCACTCTGTTTTGTTGAAGGCTTTATGAAAATCTAATTTTATTCCCAATAAGCCTCTTTTTCTCTTTGTGGATCTAAAGCTGTGAACAATTTCCTGTGCAATTATTGAATTTTCTGTGATGTTTCTATTCGGTATAAAGGCAACTTGGGTAGGATCAATCATTCTATCTAACAAAGGTCTTAGCCGCTTCACCAGAATTTTTTATATTACTTTATAACTCACATTACACAAGCTTATAGGCCTGAATTGGTTGAAATTGGACGCACCTTGAGTTTTAGGAATTAGTGTGATGAACGTTTGATTTAATTCCTTTAGCAGCCAGCCTTCTCTGAAAAAACTCTTCACAGCTTCAATCAACTGATTGCCAACAATGGACCAGTAATGTCTGTAAAAAATCTCTGACATTCCATTAGGGCTCGGAGCTTTTAGAGGTTGCATCTCAAAAATCACTTGCTTTATCTCCTCTTTTGACGGGACCCTTGCTAATTCTTCATTATCAGCCTCCTCTATGCACGGCTCAATGAGCCCTTCAAGATCATGAGGAAACCTAGGGTTTTCAGATTTATATAACTGTCTGAAACTCTTTGCAAAATACTCTCTTATTTCCTCTCTGCTTAGAAGCTCAATCGGGTCATGAACAAAATAGAAACTTGAAAGGTAGAGTTATTATGTGTCAACCAGCACTTAGGCCTAGAATATTAATGTCAAACAACACTTGAAGACCTTTAAACGATAGTTAGGTTCTAACCTTAAGTGCCAATCAGCCCTACATGCTCGTCTTACCTTAGAGCAATTACATCAGCTTGTGCATAAGATTCTGTCTATTTTACACTTAAAACCTACTTTTTCTGTTTTACACACCTATTTTTACAAAACACCCACATCAGTTTGTCTATTATACACATTTGTTCAAATAAAATATTCATTTCCTTGACACTTTCATCTCTCTCATAGACCCAACCCAACCCGCACAGCCACCATCATCAGTCACCATATCTCTCAAGATCGACGCCTCTAGCCTCCGATCACACCGGAATCCCAAGGAAAACCAGTAAAAAAAAAAAGAGAAACAAGCCCAATAAAAAAAAAGCCTCAGGTTTCTCCACGGTGACTTTCTTCTTCATCACCAACAAAACCCTAGCTAATCCTCTTCCTCACCAATCCAGAACCGAACTCCAATCCAAAATCCAAATCGATCTCTCTCTCTCTCACTCAACCAAAAATAAATAAAATTCCAAACACTGCCACAACGAAAAACCGCGAGCGGTTCGAATGGTACAGAATAATGGGGTTCGAAAAACGAACCAGAAATCGCAGATTCCGGTGAGCAAGAACGAGAAATTCTACCAACGGCGAAACAAAGCGAGAAATGGATCAGAATGGAACTGAGGCCGAAAAACGGTGCCATTTCTTGGAAGAACGAGAACTCCGTTCATGTTGTAGGTGACGGACTCGTCCGGCGACTCGGCTTGCTCGATCTTGTAGGCGACGGACTCGGCTTGCTCCTTGGCAATCGGCGAAAGCTAGAGTAGGCCAGACTGATGAGATGAAAGAAAGAGAGAGCTATGCGTGTCTCTGATGAAATGAGAAAGAGAGGGAGGTGAGAGTCAGTACACAGAGGAGAGAGAAAAAACTATTAAGATATTATATGCACATGCTACAGTAACCACGCAAATATGCACGGTTACTGTAGCAATTGTGCATTTTTACATAAGTTTACACCCATTGATGTGGGTGTTTTTTTGCTCAAATTGTGTAAAATGAGCACATTTTTCCATTTTGCACAATTTTACATTAACTGGTGTAATTGCTCTAAGAGTTCCTACCATCGACTCCTTGGGGCTAGAGACACGTGTTCTAGCTTGTGGATTCAAATTGGAGCTTAGAGTCAAGTCAATTCATGAAGAAAATCAAAGAGCCATAGTTACAAGGTAGTTCTTGGTAGCATAATATACAATTAAACACATGTTGAGTTCCTATTACACACATGCCCCTATTAGTACATAGGTAAATAAAGGACCAACCCTATGAAGTATGGAGCCATGTGGGCCAATAGGACGAGGTTATGGTTCTATAAATAATGGATTGTAATCTCATTTTTATTCATTGAATTAAACCTACCAAATTGTTTATTTTGGAGTGGAAAAGGGGACAAAATGAGGGAGTCAATAATTTTCTCCTTTAACCCACTAAAACTTTATCTCTCAAAATCGGAGAGAAAATCCAAATGAAAAATAAGGAGTTGGTGTTTTGGAGGAAATTGACAAGCCATAATGTTTATATAAATATATATATATATAAATATAATTTTTGTCTGTTTTTGATGTTATCATTCGACCTTTTTTTTCCCCTCATCCTTTATTTTCTCAACATTATTTTTTGAGCAAAATTGTTTTGGGTACTTGAATTTCTTTTGATTTTTTTTTTTTTTTTAATGAGTGCCCATTCATATACAAATTTTTAATAAAAATAAAATATGTTTTTATTTTATTTTATTTAATAGGTGTACTGCATATGGACCCAAGCCCATTGGGCCTTGGGCCTTGGGCCTAGGCCCAAACACACTCCTAAGATATTCTCAAGCCCAAATCCAATGGTAGACCCGTACATCTGGTAGCAAGATAGGCTCATGCCGATCATGTATGGGTTGGTCGGGGGATGTACTTACCCAAAGCAACCCATGACCTCGGCAGCTCGGTATCGCCTTGGGGAATATCGTTGCCTAGCAACCTTTTGGAGGCTAGAACTAGTTCCAATGCCATTGCCACTGTTTCCAATGTAGCATATTCCTTGTCAGGAATAATCAAATTGGTTCCCACTCACACGAGTGAGATCAGAATGTAATCATGAATGCTCCACTAACCTCAAGTTATAAATATGGGAAAGAAATAAAGAAAAAAGGTTAAACAATCAGAGAAAAGAGGAGAGAGAGAGAGAGAGAGAGAGAGAGAGAGAGAGAGAGAGAGAGTATTAACCTTAAAGAATAATGGGTAGGAGGAAGGAAGAGGTCTAGGAAAGTAAGAGAGTATGGATGGATAGTCCGGTTGGGAGCTACCCATAGTAGGAAACCCATAACCCACCATATAAGTAAATTGTGAGCCTATCATTAGGCCCAACCCAGTAAGGAAAGTTTTGGGCACGCACAATAGGGATATGGTAGTAAATTTATACAAACTTTATTTTCCATACATTAACCAAACCCCAAGAGAGGAAACTAAAATATTTTATATTCTCAAACTTTTTCCCCCCTAACAAAACGAAGCCTTAAAGTTTAGGATTGTTTTCATTTTTTTCCCTTCATGTGCTATTTGCTTTCATATTGTCTCTTTATATTTCAAAATTTTAATTTTGACATTTCATGTTTGATTCAATTTTCTATTTGACCTTTTACATTTCAAAATTTTCATTTTCATAAAGGACTAAAAGTGAAAAGTCAAATTGAAAATTTTTAAACCTAAAAAGCCAATATAAAAATAAATCAAATATAATAATAATAAAAACTAAATTGAAAATTTTGAAACATATTAGAGTTAAATTGAAAACAAATCCAAAATTTAACAACCAAAAATATACTTTAGGCCATTTAATTTCGTAGAGATGTGAAGTGAGTTGGTATAACCTTCCTCAACTAACAAACAACTCTAGTACTGTAATCTAAACTTGGCCTGGTAAAATGCTAAAATCAAGTAAGAGAAACACTATCTCAAGATTCCTACAAGTTTGGGTAACTGGAATGACCCAACGAGATAATGACCAAATGAAAAACGAGAACAAGATGATGATCCACAGTTTGACCAGTCTTCCAAAATAAAAGCAACCTGCCAACTAGGATCCCAACAATGACTTGATAGTATTATTAGTCTACGAACCACATGATTTGATTTGATAAAAATGTAATAAAATAATTGATAGAAATTGAGGACAACCGTGGATGATCAACCACTGGATATGCTCTACTAGTTTCTGCCAGCACGTGACAGCATGAGAGGTGGCCAGTAGTTTCTGAGCAGAAAGTGAGAAGCACAAAGCCTTTTTTTTATCCAGTAAAAGAAAAACCAGAAAAAAAAAAGGGCTTTTGGTTTTGTTTGGTTCATTTTAAAAGCACTTTTGGTTATTGTGCAGCAAACCATCAACGTGCTCTCGTGCCTCTCAACTCTCAACGTTCTCCTCGATATCACTCAGTCGGCCACTCCTCCTCCCCGACCCATTTTTTTCTCACGTCCTCACTATTCTCTCTCTCTCTCTCTCTCTCTCTCTCTCTCTAAAATTATAAGATAATAAATACATGCATATATATAAAAGCTGCTGATGTACTTTCTGACACCCCCATTAACTGTAGTCCATGACCATGACCGCAGAAAGATCACTAAACCACATGCTCTTTTATAAATGTAGATATGGTAAAGGTTACAGATGACCCCACCCATTCCTTTGCCCAGAGATAATTTAAAGGCTGTAGCCAAAAATAGCCTGTTTTTTGTGTTCACAACGGAGGGACTTGGTCATTCTCCCTTGTTCTGTTTTGTACTATCCCTCTTATATGTTAACAAAAAAATAAATAAAATGCAAAACTTACTTTCTAAAATTTTCTTCAAATTTATTAAATTAAAAAAAATTCAATTCAATTGTGTGGGTCAAAATGTACTTCTTAGTAAGAATTACTCAAATGAACATCACAATTAATAGTATGGATCAAGAGTTAAATAAGGAAAAAGAAAACTCCAAATGGATTGCGATAGAAAACTCCCAGGTTGAAAAAAATTATCAATATCCTCCGAAGGCCCAAGGAGGCGTTGGATTAATACATCTTTTCTCTCTTACTTTCAAGTTCACACTGGTACTTCCTCTACCGTCCACCTATAGAGTGGATATTGCATGAGGGGGATTCTTGTCCCATCTTCCACTTCCTCTTTCTTTTAAGGTCAAGATGAGTGGAATATAGGATATTGGGCATTGTTTTGATGGTCATTCAGCAAGTTAATGCGGCATTGCTGTGGGTGGATTGCAATTAATTTGGAGGGATTGGTTGCTTAACTCTAACTCTTCCTTCTTTAGGCCTTCGGATTTGTTTGCTCTTTGACCCATTCAGTCCTTTCTCTACCTCTTCGGTGCTGGGAGGGCTCTTGACTCGCATCCAAGAATAAGGAGATCCTCTGAGGTTCTTCAATGTTAGGTCTGCAGTCTGCTCTACCCCAATTGACCAAGCTTACGTTGCTGGGCTTTCCCGTTAGGCCTTTGGGGCTCACAAGCTCAAGCCCGTCTACCCCAATGTTAGGTCTTTTACCACGTAGTTAGTTATTTTAAAAAAAAGTGAGGTTAGTATAAAGTGAAAATTTAAATAAATTATATCTAAAAAAATAATGAACTTTTAAAATGGTTCAAAATACCAAATAAGCAAACTTTTCAGCCAAAAATGCTAGAGGCACTGAAAATGTTCATAAAATTTTCACCCTCCTCTCAAATTTGTACTGCAATGGGACCTTAATTAGGTGATGTAAATGCTTGTGAGAGGGAAGTAAAAAAGTCTTATGTATTTTTTTGGTGGCTCTAGCACTATGTAAATAAATATTATGTTTCGGGTGTATACATCTAACTTTCTCACAACAAATTGTGCACATACACTAGTAGGTCTCACGCGTAACATGTTGTGAAAGGCTGTGTATACACTTGAAACTTGATATGCTCTTTCCTAACATTACTTTTTTTTTTTTTTTAAAGAAAATAAGTGGACCTATAATAACCTAGTCTCACCTGTAAATTTATGTAATTAGAGTACAAAATTGATAAGCCCACTACTTCAAACTATTTACGTGCTCAAGAAATGATTTCATTAGTGAAGGCTTGATCATTATTTTGTCTAGTACTTCTCACAATTTTAAATTCAAAATCTAGAAAATTCAATATATTTTGACTAGAAAAATATAAGCAATTTTTTTAATAATATGAAAAAGAACATTATTAAAAGAAACTTAAATACGCAAAATGATGGAATAAGAACATAAACAAAAGTCTACATTGTGGATGTCACAACGGTAACGTTAAAGTGCAGGAAGCCACTGTGATTACTCTATTCTACCTTTTTATTTAGAGCTAGTAATATGACAATGATTTAGTGTAAAATTCATGTTTTACATTGTTCAACAAGATATTGTCATACTAGTCTTTTACTTAAAACTCAATATATTTATATATATATATATTTATATATATATTTTAGAAACAAACACACATAAGGGAGGGGGAAATGAGTTCTTACACAAAAGTACACCACAACTCCACTTAAAATTTAATATATTCTACTACACCTAATAACACTAATATTCTTTAAATAAAACCTAAAATATGATGTTTATTAAAATGTTATCTTATGTGGTTAGATGCATTTATGTTTTACTAATAAGATGATGTAGCATGTTCTTAGAAGATGTAAACCAAAGCATTTACACCAATTTCCCATAAAATTTAATCTCTTTTATTTATTAATAATAAAAAAGTCTACATACTGAATATATAATCAAATTTGAATAATTTATGAGCACTGGGAGAATAATTTATGAGCTGAATTTTTTATGACAATTTATGAGCTGATTTTTGATGACATGAAGCGTGAGTTCAGCCCCACAGAAGCTTTTGCTATTTCTTCCAGGAACAGATGCAATCATGCAATGCAATAGATAGATTCTTTCTCAGCTCATCTCAATTCTCAACAGTTAGTACGTCAGTCTGCAGTTTCATCCTCACTCATATTTCCCATATATTTTCCTTTTTTTTTTTTTTTTTCTTTTTAAATTTTTAAATTTTTAAATTTTTTTATTTCTTGATAAATGAAATGCTCTCAGACTCAGACTATTATACTCTCTCTATCTCTCTCCTATCTCTCTCATACACAAGGAAACACCTCACATGCACGGTTAAAGAGGTGGGCGCTATTGTACAAACCAGAGAGCGCATCATCTTTCTTTAACTCTCAAAAGTTCTCTCTGGTTTTTGTCATCTATTTTAGCAGCTTAGCTGTAAATGCAGCTCGGATTTTTTTACCTCATTTTTTGATGGGGAAGAAGGGAGGCACTTCATGGTTAACTGCAGTCAAAAGAGCTTTCAGATCTCCTACTAAAGATGATGATGAAAAGGTCTGTGCCTCACTAAATCTCAAAAATTCAACATTCTTTCGCTTCTTGATCTGTTTAACCACATCTTTTAACTGGGTCTTCTTTTTTTTAAACAGAAGAGAGAAAAGCGAAGATGGCCATTCAGGAAACCCACAAACCAAGAAACAGTAGCACATCAGCAAACCCAGCAACCAAAGCCCACGCCTGACTCCACTGTTGCACAGGCGAACCATGAGTCGACAGCGACGGCAGCTGCGGCTGCGGAGCGAAAGCATGCGCTTGAGGTGGCGGTGGCCACCGCCGAGGCTGCAATGGCCACAGCCCAAGCGGTGGTGGAGGTGGCTCGGCTGTCCAGGCCTGCTAATCATGCTAAACAGCACAAATCTGCCATAGTTATTCAGACAGCTTTTAGGGGATATTTGGTAAGCCAAATATAGATCTAAGTCTAACCCTCTATTTTTTATAGTTGAAGAGACTATTTAGTAGTATTTAGCATTGCGTGTGTTGTACTTATAGGCGAGGAGAGCACTTCGTGCGCTTAAGGGCTTAGTAAAGTTACAAGCTTTAGTGAGGGGTCATAATGTTAGAAAGCAAGCGAAGATGACTCTTAAGTGCATGCAAGCACTGGTTCGTGTGCAGTCTAGGGTGCTTGACCAGCGTATGAGGCTCTCTCATGAAGGCAGCAGAAAATCTACATTCAGTGACACAAACAGCGTTTGGGAGTCGAGGTATCTTCAAGATATTTCAGACAGGAAATCAGTTGTAAGTTTGGTTTTTGATCCTAAGTCGACGTCTTAGTCAATGTTTTGAAAGGACTTTTCTTGTTCTGTAAAAAGTGGAATGATTGTAAAACAAATCCAAGCCCCTTTTTCCTGTTTCCAAAATGTCAATCAAACAGAAAGTTTCTGTTTGTGGTTTTTGACACTATTGAGCTTCTAAGATTTAAGTATTTCAAAGTTAATTTGTGGGTATTTCACAGTCAAGAGAAGGAAGTAGCATAGCTGATGATTGGGACGACAGGCCACACACAGTTGAGGAAGTGAAAGCTATGTTGCAGCAAAGAAAGGAAGCTGCAATGAAGCGTGAAAAGACATTGTCTCAGGCCTTTTCTCAACAGGTTTCATCCACTACTCTGTCTCACTCTCATACTCATTTTCAATGCCTCCTCTGTTTTACTCTTGTTATATCCGTGAGTTAATTAGTCCTATATTGAAATTTCCACACCCATTTCATAGATTTGGAGGTCTGGTAGGAGCCCATCAGTTGGCAATGAAGATGAGATCGAAGAGAGACCCAAATGGCTGGACCGGTGGATGGCCACAAAGCCATGGGATACCCGGGGAAGAGCCTCAACTGATCAAAGAGACCCCATCAAAACCGTGGAAATGGATACAGCCCAGCCTTACTCATACTTGGCACCTAATTTACGGAGACCAAATCAAAATCAACATCACCAACAACAAAGACCCAGTTCACCACTCCATAGAAATCACCAAAATCTACACCCTCACCACTCCCCTGTCACACCCTCACCATCGAAAACCCGGCCTATCCAAGTCCGGTCAGCGAGCCCTCGTTGCTCTAGAGAAGATAGAAATTACCCTACATCTCAAACACCGAGCTTAAGGTCCAACTATTATTACAATGGTAATGTGCATCCACATGCTGTTAGGGGTGGGGCAAGTAGTAGTGCAAGTGGTGGTTCTACATTGCCTAATTACATGGCTGCAACCGAGTCTGCTAAGGCTCGAGTGAGGTCTCAGAGTGCACCGAGGCAGAGGCCATCAACGCCAGAGAGGGAGCGAGTTGGATCAGCAAAGAAAAGGCTCTCATTTCCGGCACCACCAGACCCTTACAGTGTGGGAATGGGGTATGGATGTTATGGGCATGACTTGAGGAGTCCAAGCTTTAAGAGTGTTAGTGGAGCACATTTTGGGTTGGAGCAACAGTCTAACTATTCATCATGCTGCACTGATAGCTTTGGGGGTGAGATTTCTCCTTCTTCAACCAGTGACCTTAGGAGGTGGTTGAGGTGATTAATGGCGGGTATTGATGATAGGATATGAGCTTTGACTTAATGACTTTTTAAGGTTTTCAATTTAATTTGAGTGTGATAGATATGTAGTTCTGATCAGAAAAGGAGATTACCCAGATGCGGTTGGGATTTGGCGTAGGGAGTAGAGTGTGAAGTATTTATTGGATAGGTAGTTGGATAATTCAAGTGGTAATTTTTGTTTCTTTCATATTTTTATTTGAAGTTGAAGATAAAAGTGAGGTCTATTGCATGCTCTGCTTTGTCCTGTTTTTGTCTTAACCTCGGAAAAATTAATAATAATAAATCACCTAACATCCTTTAACTTGTATTCTCCAAAGTTTAACCATAAATTATTGGTAAATGTTTTCCACTATTTCTTTGACAGGAAATGAATAGAAATAAATGGAATGTTCGTTGTTTGGGAGTTTTAATGGAAGTTTTTATGGAAGGAATAGAAAGATTATTAAGTTGTTTGACAGCTTAAGTGGGAGAGAATAGAATAAGTAAAAAGAGAATAATTATTTATCTTTTATTATCTTAAAACTTCAAATTTTCATTCCACCAGAAATTGGAGAGAACAAAATCTTGTTTAATGACTAAAACTGTTTAAATATATAGGTCTAATAGCAATATAGTATTGTTGTTAAATGAGTCTATTTATTTATTTTTTCTATTTTATTTTCAAACAAGATTATTTACCTTTCATTTTTTTTTTTTTTTAAATTTTATTTTAAAGCATCTAAATAGGATTACTTTACTTCATTCAACTGCTTAAATATTTTTTATTTCATTCTATTACTTAAACATATTCTATTCAATTCCTTTACGAACTCCCCGAGGAAGTGTTAAAAGACACCTCGTGTTGCATCTAATGGAAGAAACAGAAATTAATGGACCTTCAGCAGCTGTAGGAGCCATCTTACATTTAACAGGCTTTTAAATTGCAGTTATATTTCAGTCGTTCCCGAAAATTGTATTGTTGCGTTTATGGGAGCCCATTTAAAGGTGCAGCCTTGCATGACAAAATAGGAACCGAAATGGGGTGCGTAATGATTTGTACTAGTCTTTTCTTCACTGAAATTCGTAATGATCGTGAAGTTGATTGTTACTTAACCTCCGGAGCCTTCTTCATATATAGGACAAACTAGTAAAAGAACCTCCTGCATTGGCTAATTATGAGATGTCCTACGAAATTGTAGCTCCCAAGTTAAAAGAGTAACGCAATAACTTGGAAATTGAGAAATCATGATGACCCGGAAGTGCTCCAAAAAAATAAATCATATTCATTCATGAAATTGTCGCACCCAAAAGTCTGAACAACAAGCTTGATCAAATAAAATATATATATATATATATTTTAAGGGCTGAAAACTTTTGAACATGAAACCCGTATTTCATGAACTAAGCAATACGGATTTGCAGGAGATTCCTTTCTTCAAAGCAGAAAAAAGAATTAAAAAAAAAAAAAAAAGGGATTTGCAGAGGCTCTAAAGTCTAAACCAATGGAATATCTTTACTATTATTTACCTTTGTTGCCACATACAAAAACCAGCTATAGCAAGAAAGCAATTAATGAATTGGCAGCCATGTATGAATGATTCTAATAGCTCATAGCTAGGGGTCCATTTCAGGATCATATTTACTTGATTCTGATGGGTCATGTTAGCCCATTAAGTCTCTCCTTTCTGCTGTTGGCACTATGTCATGCTTCCACTTCCCGACTCTTGCTGGTGCAGTGATGTCAGTCTCCAAATCCATCTGTCTGGTTTAGCTAGTCCCTATCAAAAGATATTCACTTGAGACCAAGCAAACTAATCTTTACCTAAATAACATGCATTAAGTACTTTGAGAATGAGATTGCATTAAGTACTTTGAGAAGTTTGAAGTTCATACTATTCTACTTTCTTCACGAGCTGATCAATGTCTGTCTAAAAAACGAAATATCGGAGCTTCAACTAGAAAGAGGCGCCACTAACAATTTGTGAGTGAGAAATGATGTAGTTCATTTTGAAATTTACATCATTACACGTGCAAGCAATTTTATTATTATTATTATTATTTTTATACAAAATAGAAATTCTAATTTAGAATAATCTAAGTATATATATATATATATATATATATGTAAAGCTTCTTTTTGAAAATTTGAATCACAGCTCTTATCCTCCCATACCCTACAAGTATTAATATTTGTGGAGTGATTATTGTGCCAAGGGTGCGCGGTGGTCAAGCATTTAAAAAGAAATTTTGGATTTTAATAGAAGTATAAAGAAAGAAGGATTTTAATTTTAATTTTGTTATAAATATTGGCCAGACCACACACAAAAAATGTGTGCCCATAGTGGACTAATTCAACCCAATATCAAAAGTCTGCCCAATGCCAAGAGGCCCAAGAGATTTTTATTTGGTAAACCAGAGGCCCAAGAGTTCGATCTCTTAACTTCGTTGGTTTTTAATAATAAAATGGGCAATACACAGAGAAACATTGCTAGCCCTTTTTGTCGTCAATTTCATTAGTACAGTTTTTTTATTTATTTTTTATAAATATTTTTTTAAGATTCATTAGTACAGTTAGATTATGGATGTTGTGTGCTTTGTTCTTGTAACAAACACTAATGTACAAGCCTCAACAATATTCTAAATGTGTTTTGTAGTTTGTATGTGATGTTGGCACTTACTACGTTATCAAATTCCATAGAAATAGTGGAAACGCTTCATAAAGTAAAATACCAACAAGGTAATTGTCACAAAATAAAACACATGTTTTTTCTCTCTCTCTCCCAAAAAAAAATTTAAAAAAAAAAGAGACAACAACAACAACAACACATGGTAGTGCCATGTTTGAAGGGTGAACCACAATGGTGGTATGTGTAATTTATCATTTTTTGAAAATTTTTAATTGACAACACTAATTTGTTTTTGGAAATAGTTATAATAAATATGATTTCGATTTTTGTGGTTCATGTTATTTTGATTTGAGAATGGTTATACTTCTATTTACTATTCCAATTTTACTGCAATTTTAAAACAAGCATTTTGAATCAAGAATATTGTCAAACTATGCTTCATAACAATATAAAAGATAAATTTTTAAAGAATATATTCTTTCATTTTATACATTAAAAAAGAAATTCCTAAAACATTTAATGCAAAGTCAATTATAGATAAAATTTATGATTTTAAAGAACATCAAATTAATTTGGTTGTGATAGATCATAAGTGTAGGGCCTAGAGATTCGTTAGTGCAGGCCCACTTAAAGCAATGGGCTGTGCCTTTTAAATCTGGCCCAAGCCAATAAAATTTGTAAGAGGAAGGTAAGAACAACAACAATGGGCTCTGCCCGAGGACACAATAAGGAAGAATCAAGTTTATATTTAGGAACATACGAGCACCAAGCTCTCTACAAGTGCTCCCGAGGAGACTGCGTTTGCATAAAAAGTAATACTGTTCACTCTCTTCTTCCCTTGTTCTTTTTACTGTTTTCTCTCTCTTTTTCTCCAATCCTTTTTCCAATGCCCTCTCCTTCCCTTATATACCTCTACCTCATCACATCTTAACCATCCATTTTTACCTATCCTCCATCCTTCCTTGACACTTGTTACCTTTCACATCTGAAGCAGATGGTGGAGGGAATCTGCTTAGCTGTGGCTTACACTATTCAGGTCACTTCCTCATTAATGCGGCTGATAAAGCTGTTGTCTTCCATTTAATGCGGACGCAACAGGCTACATCAGGCCAGAAGCTTCCCTACTGCCTACTAACCTTAACTCTTTTCAAATCCCAGCTCCCTACTCATGATACCATAGTAGAATGATTCACTGCTTCTCCTCCTCGGGCGGCTTCCTTCCTCGGATTTGTGGCTTGCAGCAGCTCCACATCAGAGCTATGATCCTTCAACTTCGTCCTTGGTCCTCGGGCCAACGCTGCGACACTTTAACTTCATCCTCGGTCCTCGGGTACCCACAATAGCCCCCTAAAACTTTCACCATTTGTTTATGAGACAAAAGTGAAGTTTTAGTCTCTCAAGAAAAATATGTACGTGCCACATGCGTTCCCACGTATCAACGTCCTTTCATCTGTCTTTCACACACTCCTAGCACTTTGGAATCCACGACCTCACATTTATGGCGTCAGGCGGCTACTTGTCTCCCCACATTCTATGGTTTGATCAAGATCGTACGGTCCTCATTTCCCTTCACGGATGCGCAGGAATTTTGCCGCTTGCTTTTTCGCTCCTATAAAAGGAGAACTTAGAGCTAGCTGAGGCTCATTTTGAACATTCTGGCAATCTAAGTTGAAGAACAAAAACTCCCGAGGAGCATTCTTTGCGTTCATCAGTAAGTGTGTTGATTTCCCCTATTTCTTATTTTTCACAAGTTTTATAATTCAACTCTCAAAAGATCATGGGTAGATATGCTAAGTTAGTGGACACTGCCGAGGCTAGGGCAACCTTTAGGGCACAATATAGGATCCCCAGTAATGTTGAAATCCGACATTGTGAGGAGGGTGAGTGGTTGGTCCTGAACAGACCCTCTGAGTCCGTGGTCATTCCTATGATCGCCTTTATTGAAGGTGGGATGGAACTTCCCATGGGGAGCGTAACCTGGGATTACCTTATAAACTATAGGTTAACCCCAACCCAGTGTTCACCCAACATCTTTAGGATCCTCAAGTGCGTAGACGCAATAAACCGTAGAATGGGGACCAACCTCACCTGGCACGATGTAAATTGGGTGTATCAATGCCAGAAAGGGGAAAAACCAAATATTACATGAAGTGTAGGATCCCCGTAGTTAGGTTAATCTCCTGTCTGCCTGACTCGAGCAAAGGCATGGACGAGGATTTCCTCATTGTCTCGAGAGAATGGCACGATGGGAGGCACTACCCCACCTAGGAGGGGGAACCAGGTAGCATTCCCGAGGACCGAGGTCACACTTAGGATTTTACATAGCTTTTTTAGTGTTAAAGTTTTCTTCCCCCCCCCCCCCCCTCTTCTTCATTTTTACTAATAATCCCTATTGTTTCACCTGGCAGACGAATACCACACAGCTCCATCCAAACACTTAGTGAACTTCCAAGATCTGAACAGGATCCTTAGGTCAGAGATATTCTTGCACAAGGACGGGTAGCTTAGGGCGGCACACGTTATTCTCGGCTACAAACCATCCATCAAGCGCTTTCAAAGTCCGAAGAATGTTATTAAAGCCAGGGACTCCCGCTTGGCTTTAATAGACGTTGCTGTACCCGACTTTTTGCTTACGAAACCACCTCCCAAAGGGACCCAGGACGCTCAGCTCCCAGCACCCCTAGTTGTGAGACTCCTCTATTCACAAGAACCTCCTATCCCATTAGACGCCGAGGCCGAGGAGTCTACGTCCGAGTCTGTTTAGGAGGTGACGGAAAGAGACTTTGACGTTTTTTACTGTCCAAACGCACCCAGCACTTTACAAGCCCAAGCACCAGCAGACATGGGTTTTAAAGAGAAAACTCCAGACCTCCTTGCCCTATTAACAGCCCATGCCGGGGGCTCTTCCCCGGCTATGATGATGTCGCCTCGCCCCCAAATTCCTATCGCAATGCGCACATCCTCAGCTGAGACCGCATACAAGAAAAGGAAACGTGGTCAGGGAGGCAAGGGTACAGAGGTGGCCGAGGAAGGGGAGATTGCCGAGCCCCCGACCAAGGAAGCCCGTGTGGGAAAGGGGCAGCAAAAGAAAAAGCTTGAGCACACCGGGACCTCTAAAGAGGTTGGCGGGGACCAACCCAGGAAGGCCTTTATCTGGAGGCCTGTCTTCACCTTGAGCTCAGGCGTTCTTGTGCTTGAAGATGCCAACCTGAGAGACCCTACAAAGGGTAGTTCAGGTTTGGTGGCAGAATGCCTGGAGAAGGCATTGTGTCTGCCTGAGGATATGGCAGGATTGAAATCCTTTAGGAAGCGAGAAGTCTTCCTAGCTTTAAAGCAAGACTTGGCTAAGGTAAAGGATTGGTCCCACGTGATGGCGTCCCCACCTTTTTTTTTTTTTTTTTTTTTTTTTACGTTCATCGTATAACACTTGTTCTTCTCTTTCTTTGATTTCAGGCCGTCCAAGCTGCCTTCATGGCAGAGGATTGGGTGGACCATTCCCTGGACATGGCTAGGGATGCCAAGAACAAACTGGAGGCTGCTGAGAAGGCCCACTCGAATGCTAACAAGAAGCTTAGGGAGACTCTTGCTCATTTGGCCAAGGTGGATAAGGCCCATCGAAGTGCAGAGTCTGCCCTTAAGGGCTATGGGAAACAGGTCGTTGATACTTTGGAGGCTCAAAGGAAGGTTGAAAACCAAATGGCCTTAACCATGGTGGAGCTGAAACAAGCTAACAAACAGTAAAGACCATGGAGAATGAGAAGGCAGCGGCCGAGCAAGTGGCCTATGATACTGGGATGACCAAGGCAGCTGAGAGCCTTACTACTCAGCTTAGGGACGTTACGCGAGCTTTCTGCCTGGAGGTGTGGGGCTAAGCCTTAACTGCTGTAGGAGTTAGCATCGAGTCGGAGCTTCGGGCTCCCAACCAGGTGTACTACCCACCTGCTTTACGTTTGGCTCTCCCTCCTCCTCAGCACCCGACCGACCCAAGCTTCACCCCCCAATCTTCTTCATCCCAGCCAAGCGACAATCCTCCTTCCCCCACGGCCAAGGGTAAAGAGAAGAGAAAGGAGAATCCACCTCCTGTGGAAGTAGTTGAAGTAGTGGCCGAGGAGGAGGTGGCTGAGAGGGTCCCTTCGAAGAAGAAGAAGAAGAAGAAGAAGGGAACTCAAGAGCAAGAGTCAGAAGCCTAGTTTGCCCTAGCCTAAGATATACTTTAGGCTGATTTTGTAATGGACTCTTGTACATGAAATGCTCTTTTTTTGTAACACCGTTCTCATATTTTAATAGAAAAGGTTTAATATTGCTCGTCCTTTTACACTTGTGCACTTTTTATGCGCGCCTCTTATTTTACAATCCAGTTACTGTTCTTTCTTTATAGTAATTATGCTGTGGTGGTCTGTAACTCCCCTATGAGATAGAAAGTGGGTTAACTTATGAAACTTAAACAAACTGTCAATCAGCACTTACTTGAGAGAGTATGTGGACTTAGACCAATCTGTTAGCATTACTTTAGAAATCCGAAGAAGTGCCCTTGGCCCTTGCTGCTCAGTGCGCTTAAATAGAATTTGCCCATGTCAATGTACCCTAGTCTTGCGACCCGAGGGGCCAGACAAGGCTTTAGTTCTGTTTAACACTTAAGACTATTTTGCAATGTTAATTTACCCTAGGCTTGTGACCCGAGGAGCCAGACAAGGCCTAAGTTCTGTTTAACACTTAGGAAAATTTTGCAATGTTAATTTACCCTAAGCTTGTGACCTGAGGAGTCAGACAAGGCTTAAGTTCTATTTAACACTTAGAAAAATTTTGCAATGTTAATTTACCTTAGGCTTGTGACCCGAGGAGCCAGACCAGGCCTAAATTCTGTTTAACACTTATGAATATTTTGCAATGTTAATTTACCCTAGGCTTGTGACTCAAGGAGCCAGACAAGGCCTAAGTTCTATTTAACACTTAAGAAAATTTTGCAATGTTAATTTACCCTGGGCTTGTGACCCGAGGAGCCAGACAAGGCCTAAGTTCTGTTTAACATTTAGGAATATTTTGCAATGTTAATTTACCCTAGGCTTGTGACCCGAGGAGCCAGACAAGGCTTAAGTTTTGTTTAACACTTAGGAACATTTTGCAATGTTAATTTACCCTAGGCCAGACAAGGCCTGAGTTCTGTTTAACACTTAGGAAAAATTTGCAATGTTAATTTACCTTAGGCTTGTGGCCCGAGGAGCCAGACCAGGCCTAAGTTCTGTTTAACACTTATGAATATTTTACAATGTTAATTTACCCTAAGCTTGTGACTCAAGAAGCCAAACAAGGCCTAAGTTCTATTTAACACTTAAGAAAATTTTGCAATGTTAATTTATCCTGGGCTTATGACCCGAGGAGCCAAACAAGGCCTAAGTTCTGTTTAACACTTAGGAATATTTTGCAATGTTAATTTACCCTAGTCTTGTGACCCGAGGAGCCAAACAAGGCTTAAGTTCTGTTTAACACTTAGGAACATTTTGCAATGTTAATTTACCCTAGGCTTGTGACCCGAGGAACCAGACAAGGCCTAAGTTTTTTGTTTAACACTTAGGAACATTTTGCAATGTTAATTTGCGAGACCAATTGTCCCTACCAACTCACCCATAACAAGATATAACCAATCAAGATATGAACGGCAACAAAATTTTATTAATAATAATAACGCCGTCGATTGTTTACATTCCATGGACGAGGGATTGCATTCTCATCCAGATCCTCCAAGTGGTTGGCCCCAATACCAGCGATGGAAGTGATTCTGTATGGTCCTTCCCAGTTGGGACCCAGTTTCCCCTAAGCGGGGTTCTTGGCCGTTCCCACCACTTTCCTCAAGACTAGGTCTCCTGGGGACAAGGGTCTGGCCTTGACTCCCTTATCATATCTTTGCTTAAGTTTGTGTTGGTAACAAGTCATCTTCACCATTGCTACTTCTCATTTTTCCTCGGTTAGATCCAGGCTGTGTTGGAGTAAAATGTGGTTCCTTTCAACATTGAATTGATCCTTTCTCAGAGTGGGGAATCCGGATTTGATGGGGATTACTGCTTCTGACCCATAGGTCATTGAAAATGGAGTTTCCCCTGTTGATCTTCGGGGGGTAGTGCAATAGGTCCATAATACGTGGGGTAGTTCATCCACCCATTTTCCCTTAGCATCGTCCAGCTTTTTCTTCAGTCCGGCCATTATAACTTTGTTGGTGGCCTCGGCCTGCCCATTCCCCTGAGGATAAGCGGGTGTAGAATACCCATTTCTAATCCCTAGTTCCCCGCAATATCTTCGAAAGGCTTTGCTGTCAAATTGAAGGCTGTTGTCCGAGATCAGCGTGTGAGGAACTCTAAACCTAGTGCAATGTTTCTCCAAATGAACCTCTTAGCATACACGTCCCTAATGTTTGCAAGGGGCACGGCCTCTACCCACTTGGTAAAGTAGTCCGTTCCGACGAAGAGCCATCTTCGGTTCCCTATAGCTCGGGAGAAGGGTCCCACTATATCTAAGCTCCATTGGGCAAATGGCTAGGGGCTAGACAAAGGATTCAAAATTCCCCCCGGCTAGTGGATATTTGGGGCATACCTCTAGCACTGGTCGCACTTTTTTACATAATCCTGAGAGGTTTTTCGCATGTCAGGCCACCAATACCCTTGGGTGAGGGCCCTATGTGCTAGAGACCTTCCTCCTGTATGACTCCCACAAATGCCCTGATGCAATTCTTCCAATAAGGGCTCCACAGCCTCTGGGTGTACGCACAACAAATATGGCCCTGAGTAAGAGCGCTTGTACAGCTTTCTCTCCTTGGATAGCCAATAGCGAGGGGTAGCTCTGCGTACCTTCTCAGCTTCACACTTGTCTTCGGGTAAGGATCCCTGTTTTAAAAAGGTCACTATAGGGTCCATCTAGCTCGGCCCCACATGGAAGCTGCATACCCCAGTCAAAGTTGCCCTTGTAAGACTTGAGGTGTCCATCTCTTCAATAATAACAACCCGAGGAAGACTTGACTCCAGTGATGTGGCCAACATTGCTAGAGAGTCTGCATGAGAGTTTTGTCCTCTTAGGATTTGTTTCAAAATAAAACCCTTAAACTGAGCCCAGGCATTTTGTACTTTAGCAAGGTACCCTTGCATCCTACTATCCCAAGCTTCAAAATCACCATTAACCTGACCCACGATCAGTTTGGAGTCCGAATACAGTTCTACCGTTTCTCCTCCCAGCAGGCTGACCATGGCTATCCCTGTTAGCAAGGCCTCGTATTCAGCCTCGTTGTTGGTGGCTGAGAACCCTAATTGCAATGACTTTTCCATTATCAACTTCTCGGGGGTGACCAACACAACCCCCACTCCCACTCCCTTTCTGTTGGAAGCCCCATCCGTATAAACTTTCCAGGAGGGGGCAAGTGTGGCTGAGGCGATCAATCCGCTTATCACTACATTTTCCTCCTCGGGAACACCCTCGGCAAATTCTGCTACAAAGTTAGCCAAAACCTGACCTTTTATGGCCATCCGGGGCATGTACCTGACATCATAGGCTCCTAACTTGGTTCCCCATTTAGCGATCCTACCAGTGTAATCAGATTTCCTTAGTAGGGCTTGCAAAGGGAGCTGGGTAAGCACCACCACTGTATGGGCTTAGAAGTAATAGGGAAGTTTCCTGGTGGCATGCACAACGGCCAGCATTGCCTTCTCCAAGAGAAGGTAGCGCACCTCGACCTCTTGTAAGGATTTGCTGACATAATAGACAAGCCTCTGAATTCTGTCCTCATTTCTGACTAGAAAGCTGACAGCATGTTTGGTGACCGCTAGGTAGGCATACAACACTTCTTCCTTATTGGGTTGAGAAAGTATCGATGGATTGGACAAGTACTGCTTGAGATCTTCAAAGGCCGTTGTACACTCCTCGGTCCATCGAAAGTCCTTCCACTTGTGAAGCAGTTGGAAGAAAGGATGACATCTGTCCGTGGACCGAGAGATGAACCTGTTCAGGGCTGCCGTTATCCCAGTCAACCTTTGCACTTCCTTGGGATTTCAAGGAGGGTGCAGACTGTTAATAGCCCTGATCTGTTCTGGGTTGACTTCGATTCCACGGTGAGTAATCATGTATCCTAGGAATTTTCCTGAGCTGACCCCAAAAAAGCACTTGGATGCATTGAGGTGTAGCTTATGCTCTCTCAGCACTGAGAAGGTTTCTGTCAAATTAGCTAGATGCTCTCTTACCCTCTTGCTCTTAACCACCATATCATCAATGTATGCCTCTATGTTCCTCCTAATCTATTTTTCAAACATCCATGTTACCATTCTTTAATAAGTTGATCTTGCATTTTTGAGGCCAAAGGGCATCACACGGTAATGATAGTTTCCATTAGGGGTACGAAAGGCCGTCTTCTCTTGGTCAGACGGTGACAGAGGTATTTGATGGTAGCCCTAGAAGGCGTCTAGGAAACTCATCCGAGGATGTCCCACTGTGGCGTCCACCAGCTGGTCAATCCTAGGAATGGGGAAGTGGTCCTTTGGGCAGGCTTTGTTCAGGTCTGTAAAATCTACGCATACTCGCCATTTTCCATTTTTCTTTTTCACCACTACCGTGTTGCCTAGCCACTCGAGGTAAAAGATCTCCTTAATAGCCCCAGCCTGTTTCAACTTGTTCACCTCTGCCCTGACTACCTCGGCGTGATCTTTGGATGATCGTCAAGGGGGCTGCCTGCGCGGCACGGCCTCAGGATTCACATTTAATCGGTGGCTTGCCAACTCGGGATTAATTCTTGGAACATCATAAGCATTCCATGCGAAAACATCAATATTTGCCTTTAGGAACTTCACCAATTCTGCCTTTTCCGTGGGTGGCAACTGCGAGCCTACTTGGAGATATTGCTCTGGATTCAGCCCTATCACCACCCTTTCCAATTCCTCAGATGATTCTCCCAATATCTCAGTCTGCTGCCCATCTGCAGCCCCCTTTGATTGCTATTGGATCACGTCTTTATTCACTGCGGTAGGACCAGATGATTGCTGCGTAACTGCTGTCACCAGGCATTGCCTGGCCATGGCCTGATCACCTACCAGCTCTCCCACTCTCCCGTGAGTAGGGTACTTGACCTTCAGATGTAAAGTTGAGGGTACTGCTCCTACGGCATGAAGCTAGGGTCTGCCGAGGATGGTAGTGTACGGGGAGAACGCTTCCACCACTATAAAATTAACCTAGACCTCCACGTCGCCGACCTGCACGGGAAGTTTGATCATTCCTCGGGGGACCACCATTTTACCATCGAAGCCCATCAGCGGAGAATCACACATCTCTAGGTCCTCGGGCCTCAAGTTTAGTCCCCGGTATAAATCAGGGTACATTATCTCAGCTCTGCTTCCCTGGTCAACTAGTACCCTCTTGACATCATAGCCCCCAATCCTTACAGTAACCACAGGGCGTCATCATGTGGTTGGAGGGTTCCCTGCTTGTCCTCCTCGGAAAAACTCAAGTTAGGGGGGACCATCACCCTTGCTTTTTTGTGAGTCTGATCTTTGGCCTTTGGGTCAGAACCCCCCACCACGAACATGACCCTGGAACTTGGCATAATGTCATCCCCTGGCCTGGCCAAGATCACATTAATAGTGCCCAATGTTGGCCAAGGAGTGTTGTTTCCATGCATCGCGTTACTCGCGTGTCCAGTTTGTTCCGCAGGCTGTTGCAGGAAGTAATTGAGCTTCCCTTCTCTCGCCAACTGATTGAGGTGATCACGCAAAGTCCTGCAGTCCTTCGTGGTGTGCCCTCTGTCCCGATGGTAGTGGCAATAGAGGCTTAGGTTTCTCTTGGACGAATCTCCCCCTATCCTGTTGGGCCACTTAAAAAATGGCTCATTTTTTATCTTCTCCAATATCTGGTACACTGGCACCTTGAATAGCGAATTGACCATTTGAACCCCTGTGGATGTTGTATGACTAGGGAAGTCTCTTCGGGGTCGGTCATTATGGTACCCTCCTCCCCGAGGATCCCTCTTCTCGGGGAACACTTTGGCTTTCCGCTTTCCCTGCATCTGGTCTTCTTCTAACCTCTTGTACTTATCAATGTGGTCTATGAGCTGGCGTATGTTCAAGGCAGACTTCATTGTCAACGACTTCCTCAAATCATGCTCAGTCGGGAGGCCAACCTTGAAGGTCCTTACTGCCACATCCTCGAAATCTCCATCCACTTCATTGTACATCTCCCAATACCTGTCCGAATAGGTTTTGAGGGTCTCCCCCTCCCGCATGGCCATAGACAACAAAGAATCCACTGGCCTGGAGACTCTACTGTATGTTATAAATCTAGCATCGAATGCCCTTGTCAGTTCTTCAAAGGACTCAATTGATCCTTCCTCTAATGCATCAAACCAACGCATGGCCACAGGCCCGAGGCCAGAGGGGAACACCTTGCACAGAAGAGCCTCATTGCTGGCATGGACAGCCATCTTCTGATTAAAGTGGCTGACGTGCTCCCCGAGATCAGTCCTTCTAGTATATATGGTGAATGTTAGCTGGGAGAACCGGTGGGGTAGCCTGGCATTATTAATCCTTCTCACAAAAGGAGATTTGGAGATCTGCCATAGGGCTTTGCTCATAGCATCATTTCCTATGGTGTGATGAGAAGGTCCCTTTCCACGCTTGTTATGGCCCCTCTCCAACTTTTCCTACTGTGAACAGACTGAGTAAGACTTGTTGGGAGGAGTTCTAGACCTGCGCCGGTACGAGCGGTCACGGCTTCCCTCTGAGCCTTCACTTGATGGGGAGGATGGGCTCCTCCTATCATGCCTTCTGCGCCTCAACTTCCTGCGCAAATGATCAACCTCCCGCTGCATCTCCAGTGTCTCCTGTTCATGTGAAACATGACTTCTGGACTTGGAACGACTCTGCTAAGTACGTTTAATGTGATGGGATTCCACCACAACACTTGGGGTATGTTGCCTATCTCTTCTACGCTCCAAGTTAACGAAATGGTTCTCCCTCAGAGAGCCAACTGACTCCTCCCTATCCTGGCCAGCGCTAGCCATAAGTACTTAGGACAGATCCACCACAATTTGTTGTTCCCACAGAAGACGCCAATTGTAGGGGCCCAGAGATTCGTTAGTGCAGGCCCACTTAAAGCAATGGGCTATGCCTTTTAAATCTGGCCTAAGCCAATAAAATTTGTAAGAGGAAGGTAAGAACAATAACAATGGGCTCTACCCGAGGACACAATAAGGAAGAATCAAGTTTATATTCAGGAACATACAAGCACCAAGCTCTCTACAAGTGCTCCCGAGGAGATTGCGTTTGCATAAAAAGTAGTACTGTTCACTCTCTTCTTCCCTTGTTCTTTTTACTGTTTTTCTCTTTCTTTTTCTCTGATCCTTTTTCCAATGCCCTCTCCTTCCCTTATATACCTCTACCTCATCACATCTTAACCATCCATTTTTACCTATCCTCCATCCTTCCTTGACACTTGTTACCTTTCACATCTGAAGCAGATGGTGGAGGGAGTCTGCTTAGCTGTGGCTTACACTGTTCAGATTACTTCCTCATTAATGCGGCTGATAAAGTTGTTGTCTTCCATTTAATGCGGACGCAGCAGGCTACATCAGGCTAGAAGCTTCCCTACTGCCTACTGACCTTAACTCTTTTCAAATCCCAACTCCCTACTCATGATACCATAGTATCATGATTCACTGCTTCTCCTCCTCGGGCAGCTTCCTTCCTCGGATCTGTGGCTTGCAGTAGCTCCACGTCAGAGCTACAACCCTTCAACTTCATCCTCGATCCTCGGGCCAACGCTGCGACCCTTCAACTTCATCCTCGATCCTCAGGTACCCACAATAAGTGATTGAGTAAAATGCATCAAGAAACAATAATTTATTTTTTATGTGTTAATATTGACTCAATACTAGTTTTATTTGTGTATATTAATTTAAATTTGAATTTTAACAGTATATTTTATATTTTTGAATGATTTTTTTTTTCATACATGGAACCCTTAAGAGAAAATCCTAACCCTGTCCCTAATCATCAACTTTTTATTTTAATCTTTAATCTTAGAACTAAAGTCCTCACTTTCCACCGTAGGTACAAAGGAATGTTAGAAAGATCATTTGCATAAGATTTTTACCTCAAAGAAATGTTATCCTCTTTGGATCAACACCAATGGCTTTCAAACCTTGGGGCCACAAGTAACGTTTGTGTAAGGGCATCATGAGCCCTTTATGACGTAAGCATTTTATTTTTAAACTCTTCGACCGTGTTTTTTTGAGGTAAAATAAGGTGGATGGAAAACTTTGTAGGGAAAATGGGAAGGTAAACTTTTTAAAAATGTGTTTGGTTGAGTAGGGAGGAAGGAAAATAAATGGTGGGGCCCGAGTATTTTCTCCCCGAGTCCACCAAAAAGTTTTCTCTCCAAAACAGTGGCGACTCTAGGAATTTTGTCCAAGGTGTTCCTATTCCACTTTGAAAAAATCTCGGATCATTTCGGTCTATTTCGAGTGTTTTGGGACATTTCAGTAAATACCGGCCCAAATTCAAGATTTGGCCGGCATGAAGTTTGTGCTTAAAAAAAAAAAAAAAAAAAAAAAAATTTCTTAAAACCAAAACAAATTTGCATTCTGTACACTGAAAAACCTCAAAAGGAAAAAAAATGAAAAGAAAAGAAATGAACAAATGTACCTATACAATAAACTATAAGTTCATTTGAAATATTAATAAAATTATTAATTATTGTTGTTTAGTTGTTTCATTAATTTGTTTATCTTTTATAAACTATAATTTGTTGTATTGTTGTTTCATTAATTATTAAATTATTAATTGTTGTTTAGCCTAATATAATTTAATTTGTTTGTCTTTTATAATGTATTGGTTAATTAAATTATTAATTATTGTTTATTAGTTGCTTTTCCCAATTAATTATTGGTTAATTAAATTATTGTTTATTAGTTGCTCTAGCACACATCTATGTGCACATTACACTAAAAGAGCCAGCCATGTGCACATTACACATCCATGGGCTGATGTGCACATTACACTGCTTTAATTATTGTTTGCCCGGCCCCATGTGTTCATCCACCCTCACCCCACTCAACAAACAAGCCAGTCAAGCCTCAAGAAAATTTCCCCAATCACAAGAGCTAACTGCCCATTAGAAAATTTCACAATCACAAATCACAATACACATTACACTAAAAGACAATTAATAATTTAATATCTTACCAACACAAACACACACACCAACACCAACAACAACACCCACCAACACCAACGAATAAGATATTAAGATAAAGCCAAATTCAAAAAGTCAAAAAACAGCCAAATATTAATAAAGATAAAGTTAAAGCTTCAGCAGTTCAACGGCCTAATCATAGAATCAGATAAAGACAAAGTATTAAAATTAGTCTTAAAGAATAAAGAGAGAGAGAGAGAGACAGTCATAATTTTCATTTCAGTGATTCAGATAGAGAGAGAGCCAGTCAAGCCTTAAGAAAATTTCCCCAATCACAAGAGCTAACTGCCCATTAGAAAATTTCACAATCACAAATCACAATACACATTACACTAAAAGACAATTAATAATTTAATATCTCACCAACACAAACACACACACCAACACCAACAACAACACCCACCAACACCAACGGATAAGATATTAAGATAAAGCCAAATTCAAAAAGTCAAAAAACAGCCAAATATTAATAAAGATAAAGTTAAAGCTTCAGCAGTTCAACAGCCTAATCATAGAATCAGATAAAGAAAAAGTATTAAAATTAGCCTTAAAGAATAAAGAGAGAGAGAGACAGTCATAATTTTCATTTCAGTGATTCAGATAGAGAGAGAGAGTGAGAGATTGAGAGAGAGAAAAAGAGAGAGAAGTTAGTTTAGTAAAATGAAATACCTTGAGGGAGGGAGCACCGGAGCAGCCGAGTAGGGAGTCCTGAAGGCTGAGGCCGCTGAGGCAGTGACGAGGCGGCGAGCGATCTCCGATAAGGGCAATGGCGAGCGATGAGAGACGATGACGATCTGGACTGGACCGATCTCTGATGACGAGCGAGCTGTGAGCAACGTGACCGATTTGATCTCCGTGACTCCGTCTGTTGGTAGTTGGCTTGAGCCTGAGGCGTTGCTTGCTCTGTCTTTACTCTTTAGGTTTGCTTTAGGCCTTTAGGGATTTTTGATTTAGAAGTGATTTTTGATTTGATTTGCTCTACAGCTGTGTATTGGGGTTTGGCTTCTTTTTTTTTTTTTTTTTTTTTTTTTGAGAATCCGTGGGTTTGCTACCTCTGTAATCTGTTGGGCTTGTCGAGCTGCCGTGGGCTTGGCTCTGTTACATTTTTTTTTTTTTTTTTTGCTTGAAAGTAGAACAAATAATTTTTTTTTTTTAATTTGAGTGTGTTCCTAATACAGAGTAAATATAAAAAATTTTGTAAAAAAAAATTTTTTTTTCAGGTTTTTTTTTTTCAGGTCAGGGTGTTCCTACTCCAAAATGAAGAGAAAACTGAAGGAAGAAAATGAGGCTACTAATGGATGAAAATGCGCATGTGCACATGCACATGGGCTTCGTCCACAACAGTAGCCTTTACTTTTTCTTTTCTTTTTTTCTTCTTCTTCTTCATTTTGTCTGGTTGCTTTGTTTACTTTTTTTGTTTTTTTTTTCCTTCATCCGTTTGCACATACACAATTTTTTTGCTAAATAAATGTGTTACTTTTTTGTTTTATTTAATAAGGACATAATTGGGTGATTTTTTTTTGGGGGGGTTGTTTGTCACTTTTTTGTTTTAATTGGGCATCATTTTTTAACAAGAGTATATGATCAAATTTATGCAAACTCATTTTTTCCAACCCTTCACTTTTTTCACTCCCAACCAAACAAAAAAGGAGGGAAATTAAAATATTTTCTATCCTCCCACTTTTCCACCCCTCCAACTAAACAAACCCTTACATTTTAGTAGCTTCATTTGTCTATATTTATTTTTTAAAAAATTCATTAATATTTATTTAATCTGATAAGTGCTTTATTATTTTTAAACACTCTTTGTTTTAGTAGCTTTATTTATTTTGAGATCAGCATTATAAGAGCACATGTGCAAAAATTTCTGTCTATTTTCTCATAAAAACTTACTTTTCCTATTTTACATTTTCATTTTTCAAAACACCCCATATCAGATTATTTATTTTACATTACATTTTATTAAATATTAATTTCTTTTTTATATTTTAAATTATTTCTCTTTCTTCACACACAGCCACCACCATCTACTTTCTTTCTTCATCTCAAAATACGTAAAGAAATAATAAATAATAAAATGAAAAATAAATAGTGCTAATATAAATTTATATGGTTACTATAATAAATATGTATTTTTACATAACTTTTTATATATTTAATGTTGGTAAATTTTGGACTTTTTTAAATAAAAAAAAAATTTTTATTTTATTTTTATAGAGTTTCAACCTATGGCGTCCGCTCCTGATAATAGCTATTTATCATCAAACCAAAACATCAATCGGTTTTTAGTGTAAGCGGAGATTGAACCCTAGATTTCTTATTCAACCATCAGAGACTTTACCAGTTGAGTTAAAATGTGATATTTTTTCTATTACATTATGTGAGTACTCTTAAATTCCTAAACATGTTAACTGTAACATTTAATTGGATGGTTGAGAGTTGAGAGTCTTAAAGATGGTATTGACTAAAACAGGAGTATATGAAAGCAGAGATTATTGGTTTCTTACATTCTTCAGTGGTTTTTTTTTTTTTTTTTTTTTTTTTTCAGTGGTTCTAAAAGGTGGGTAAATTTTCTATGTCCACATACGTGTAGGAAGCTGTGGATCAATGACAAATTTAGATCATTACAAAGACAGAAATAGATAAAAACAACTTATGAAATTGGAAAGACTTGGTTATAAAGGAAATTGTGGAGCACAAGGAAAATACAAAAGTGTTAATTAATCGTTACCTTATTTAGCATAATGTAAACTGGCTTTCACTTCATTAGCTTCATTTGGCAAGTTAATTGTACACTTGGAGCTAGGGGTGTTCACCAAACTGCATAAACCGCACAAACCGCAAAAACCGCACCAAAATCACCCGCAAAATAGCATAATCGCACCGCACCGCACCGCAAGTAATAGTGCACCGCACCACATCACACCACATTGTGTAGTGCGGTTTGCGGTTTTATAATAAGAAAACCGTACAAACAGCACCGCACCACACCCTCTCTATATATTAATATATTTAATTATTTTTAATATTAAATATATTATTAATAGTTTAATAACCCTAGTTTTCAAAAAAAAAAAAAAAAAGGTTAATAACCTTAGCAAGTGTTGATTAAGAAAGCTAGCCCAAAATAAAGAAAAATTAGCTCAATAGTTTAAAACTTGGACCAAAATAAAGGGAAAAATTAGTTTTGGGTTGGGTAGAAAAAGCCCAAAATTTGAAATATATACCAATTTCAAATCATTCAAACCTAATCTTATACACCGCACCGCATATGTGACTGCAAAAATAAGGTGTGGTGCGATTATGGTTTTGGCTAAACTTTAAACCGCACCGCACCGCACATGTGACCGCAAAAATAAGGTGTGGTGCAGTTATGATTTTAACTAAACTGCACTGCAAAGTACGAAAAATGACCCAAAACCGCACCACACTGCACCGCAAACACCCCTACTTGGAGCATTACTAGACTTAAATCATTATGTAACACGGAAGCTTCTCTTTACCTAACACCACTATAAAAGCATAGGTGTCGTCACCCCGAAGCCACGAGAGAGTTCCACAAAGAATTCAATTCAGATGACTCTTTCCACTCTAGAAACGAATGGGAAAATCATTAAGGTGTCCACTAAGTAAATTCTTTTGATGTGGCAAGAACCTGTTGAAACGTGTGGGCGAAGCGAAGGTATAGTGTGTTGCAGTGTTGGGCCAAATAAACTACTTGGCGTCAAAGCACAGTACGCACTCATAGTGCAACATCCTTGTAGTTGTAGGATCTCTCACTTTGTATCACACTTCCATTACAACAAAGACTGCAAAATTGAATGTCGGGCGTGACAGGAGAAGAAGTGAATACTTGAAAACCCAATATAAAGCAACAAATCTCCATGATTTCGATTTCAAGTTAAAAACTAATGGTAAGGTGTGGCTTAACAGTAAAAATTCTTGAATTGCTTCACTTGGAGAATAGTTTTAGTGATAGTCACGTCAAAACATCTATTAATTGTGTATATATGTTATTACTCATTATGGTCACATGACGTCATTATGGTCACATGACGTAGGGTCGATAAGTCCACATTCCACACCAAAGACCCTTTTTTTTTCTATTAAAAAAAAAAAAAAAAAAAATCAAGTTAAAAAACACCCCGACCCACCATTCACAAGGACCCAACAATCTGGGTTCGAATGGTCGTTTTTCGGGATTATCCCATCCCACCAACCTTTTCGGTCCCAAACCATTAAATAACGAAATCCATTTTCGTTTTTATCATTACTGGCTATACAAGAAAATAGGTAATTTTTTGTTTAGATATAGACAAGACACCTCTATGCTTGGACGCAAGAAAAACATATAGTCGGAGCAACAAGTATTATCAGTTCTAAACTTTGTGGTAGAGAAATAAATTGTGATTATATTGTGATCTTTTCTTTTTCTAAGATATGATAAAATTTCAATCCAGCTATAACATCTTTTTCATGAGATTGTTTGTTATCATTAGCTCAAAAATTCAATTAATTTTTGGTGTAATAAGAGTTAGAACCCAATACCATAAGAAAAGTTATTAATTGCGCTAAATGGAACTTACGATTGTATTGTGATTTGATGGAATTACTAGTACCAATCAAATGCAATTACAGCTTAACTGACCATAGTGGGAGAGGATTTGCTACATACCATTCCTTTAATACCAATCAAATGCTAATTACAGCTTAACTGACTATAGCGGGAGAGGATTTGCTACATAACTTTCCTTTATGCAGGCAATTGCTTGCCATGTACGTATCAGTACAAGAATTGTCCATTCTTTAAGAGAGTCTACACAATTGCATGAATCCTTATCATTTGAACTTAATTCTAGAAGTTTGCTTTGAATTTTTATAAGTCCTTTGGCATGATCAAGGCAACACATGTTAACCACTAACCACCACTTTTATTATGAAATAATCACAATAGGTCACCTCAAATATATAATGGTGTAAAATTTTTTTCTAAATCTCCATCTGCATATTATTTGCTATTTGTTTCACACTTGAACAAGGTTTTAAGAGTGGGGCTTGTCTGTCACTTTAGAGCCACTTGGCCAACAGTAACGAAGAAAATGAATACCTTTCTTCAAAGCATTTTAAAAATGGTTTATAGTTTCTTTAATATATTCCCGTCTAAGCCACTCAACTATATATATGCGTAACATTAATGTTAATCAACTAAGATGCATATTTAATACCAAGAAGAAAGCACCACCAAAACTCTTAAACATGGGATTATTACGCGGACTTTTCCAATCTTGCTGTCTCTTCCTGTTAATCTTTGTTGTGTGTTGTATCCCCCCAGAGGACCCCATCAAATGTTCATCAGATAATACAGATTGCACAATCACAAACTCCTATGGTGCCTTCCCTGATCGGAGCACTTGTCGAGCCGCCGAGGTGGCGATCCCGTCCACCGAGCAAGAGCTCATTTCCATAGTGTCAAAAGCAAGCAGGAACAAAAGGAAAATGAAAGTTGCAACACGTTATTCACATAGCATTCCCAAGCTAGTTTGTTTAGATGGGCAAGATGGGCTTTTGATAAGCACCAAGTATCTCAATCGTACTCTAAAAGTTGATGTTGAAGCTATGACGATAACGGTGGAGAGTGGTGTGACATTGAGGCAGCTAATCAACGAGGCTGCCAAGGCTGGGCTAGCCTTGCCTTATACACCATATTGGTGGGGTTTGACAATTGGAGGCCTGTTGAGCACAGGTGCACATGGTAGCACTTTGTGGGCTAATGGGAGCTCAGTCCATGATTACCTTCTGGAACTTCGAATTGTTACTCCGGGGTTCGCTGGATTCGCAAGGGTTCGGAGTCTCAAAGATGGCGACAAAGATTTTAATGCAGCAAAAGTTTCACTTGGAGTTCTTGGAGTCATTTCACAGGTATGCTTTGTAACTTGGTGTACTTGCTTGAAGAGGTGAGTCTCAATTGTGCTTCATATATATATTTGGTGTTTCTTGTAGTCAAATTTTGATCTCAGTATAATGTTTGAGAAATTTTGTTATAGATTCCGTTTAATTTTTTTAAGAGGTGATAAGAATACTTCCAAAACTTTGGAGATCAACTAAAAGAAAACATCTTGTCAATTTTTATTTTTTGGTGAAAAAAAAAACAAACGAACTTGTTCCATATACACGAATGGACGATAAGAATTGTTAATATTTGAGAGTTCGTAAAAATTTAGTTGTTTCCTTTTTTTGGGACAAAATACTCTTTATGATAAGACACGAGAACGTCAAGTCTCATGCACATTGTATTTGGAAATGACAATTTTTACATATCTTGTATATGAAATTAACAGCTACCACTGTTATATTTATTTTTCCTTTTAAAATTTTTTTAACTAGCTAGAGTTAATTTTATAAAAGAAAATGTTTATGTTTCATACTTTCATCTTACAATATCAGTACTCGAGAACAGCCTTGCAATTGTAGTTTTGTTGGTTCTCTCGGTTTGGGAATCTGTCCTACAGGCTTGGCTTCGGCCCTTTTGGAAGATGCTAGAAGTTCCCTTTCTTTGTAGTCCTTTGTTTTGTGTCAATAATATTTTTTCTTTCACAAAAAAGAAAAAGGAAAATGTTTAGCCCAATGGTTGGTATAAATTTAAATTCTAAGCATAACCAATCAACATATTTATCAAAATCTAAAAGATTCTAATTCTTGTAAACTTAAACTACCAACAGGCAATCATTCTCAAGAACTAAATAGATCCTACTAGGAATCTAAAATAAATAAATAAAAAAGACCCTAAAAGAAAAATAGGACAAAAGCATGTCTAGGGTATAATAACTTAAGTAGTATTGGATGAAGTTTGGTTACACACTAGTTTATAACCAATGACTACAATATTAACATGATTACATATTTTGAAAATTTAATCGTTGGATTACATGTTTTTTATATTTTTAATACACATCAATCAGATATTATTTACTATTCAATTATAAAATTACTTTTTATGTATAATTTTAAACAACTACAAAAACTTAAAATTTAAACATTTGATTGATGATATAGTTATTGATTTTAGTATTATAGAAGTTTTGTAAGCATGAAAGAGATAAAACAAAAATATAATTTAATGGTGAATTTGTCAAAATTTATATATATTTTTTTAAATATATATATATTTATATATATATTGAGTGAAGATGTAGTCATTAACTACAAACTAGTTATCTCAAAAAAAAAAAAAAAATTAAAAAAAATTTTTTTTTTTTTTTGAGGAACAACAAACTAGATAAACTTTATCCATAAATATATGTGCTTCTTTCCTTCTGCATTTTGCTTCTTCTTTTTTTCCTCTAAATAAAGAGTTTTTTTTTTTTTTGAGGAACAACAAACTAGATAAACTTTATCCATACAAACTAGATAAACTTTATCCATAAATATATGTGCTTCTTTCCTTCTGCATTTTGCTTCTTTTTTTTTTCCTCTAAATAAAGAGACGCGTCTCACAGACTCAGGAACAATGCATTTGCTTATCTACTTTTAGTTTTACTCCAGTCAACCAATGAAACCTTGATTGACTTGCACTTATGCTGTTTTCCCCCAATTCAAAGTGGCCCACTAAATTTCTTCTAAAAAAAAGTGGCCCACTAATTATATTTCTCAGGTACTAATAAAAAAAACAAAACCTGTAATAAAGTATAAGAAATAATCATATAAAAAAATAAAAAAGTATAAGAAATAAATTAAAGAATAAATGTGGTAAGCTCCACTGGAACATCGTGGCAGGATGTAGGATTCCACTTTACATGGCAACCTTCAAAATAGATATTGCTTATGGTAAAAAAGCTTTGTAATTTAACGAAATAACCTAATTTCTTTTATAATCTATCAAATATATATGGCAATTAAATCAAGATATCTGATTTGTTTTTGTTTTTAGTATGGAGTTTAAACTTCATATATTTTATTTGAAAAAAAAAAAAAAAAAATCTAACTAATTGAGCTAACTGAAAACTATAATACATATTTCTCAAAAAAAAAAAGAAAAAAAAGAAAACTATAATACATTATTTAAATATTTTTTTAAGTCAATACTTCTTGTTTGAGGTACAAAATTATTAATTAAGTTTTCTATTTAGGTTTTGCTAACATCTTTTTAGTTGATAATATGGCCAATCCAACTAATCTAAAGTAGAATTTCATCAATTTTAATTTTAAACAAATTTATTTATGAAAAAAAAATTATAACAATTATTGCCAATAAAATTTTGTCAATAATATATGCATTTAGAAAAGAATCTTGCTAGTTATTTATTTATATAACCAATAAATTTTTATCATTACATATTTGAATACCATTAAAATTATTTTCATTGTTAAATTTTTATTGTATTATTCATTATTTTTAACTCTTTATGATAAATTCGCTATTTGTGTATGATATTTTCATCTATATTTTTTATTATAATTTTCTATATTTTTGTAAAAACTATCAAGAGACACTATTTTAGATGCAATTAAATGTTATATTATTATTATTAGTTCTTCATATCTGAATTGATTTTTCTAGTAGAGATTCAAAATTAAAAAAATATTTACAAATAAAATAAGCACGGTCTACAATATTAAAATTATAATATAAAAATAATAAATAAAATTTAAAACATAACACAATAGAATCCAACTTATTAAAGTTACTATTGCAACTTTTTTTTTTTTTTTTGAGAATGATTATTATTGCAACTTGACATAACAATAAAATCACCCAATAGCTTGAAGACCCTCAACCTAGCTAACCAAACAAAGCTGAATTCAGCATATAACTCAATGTATTGACAATAACCAAACTAAGTTATTTTCATAAAGCTAATCAAATATCATTGTTCCAGAATAAATTTTAACCAAAGAGATGAAAATTAATTACTTTTTTGGAAATGAGTTTTACTTTACCTTGGACAATATGATGCATGGGGAAAGAAAAATGAAATTTAATTTTCACTATTAATTTTGGTATTGAGCTAGAGAGAGAGAGAGAGAGATTGTAATTAGACTGACTTACAAACACTGAAGATTTAAGTTATTAGGGGAAATTGGTCATTAATAATTATTTGACACTCTCACAGTAATTTTGAGGGTCTTCTTTCTTTTTTTCTTTTTTCTTTTTTTTTACAAGATAGAATTTTACTCTAGCATAATCTAAGTGTATATGTGTGTGGAGCTCCCTCCTAGAGACTTGAACCCCGGCCCTTGCCCCCCCACACTCCATAAGCATTTATACTTGTAGAGTGACATCGCACCAAGAGTGTGCGGTAGTTTTTTGAGAGTCTTCTTGAGTATGTTGTGTGTGTGACAATAATAATAATAATAAAAAAGATATATAGGTTTTTCTTTTTCTTTCCTTTCAGGGGGACCGATAGAAGATATGTCATAACTCACAACTCATGTGTGATATGTGTCTCTCTTCCCATCCATATATATGGAATGGGAGATGTGATCTTTAGATTCGCTTTTACAGCTTCAGTTGAACTGGCGATGATTTTGAGAATCAGCTTAAATCTTATTAAATCTACAACTGTCAACATTGGCTAATCAATTCAACTATTAAACGATTCAATCATGTTGTCGGTAAATTGTGGACTAAACAATTGTCAATAGCCGACATGGATACAGCCCAAAGAGAATGCGAACTACCAATTAATTGGGCAAAACTTTGGAAGTTACCTACTTGTGGTGGTTGGTAGGCATCATTTATAGGATTGTGTCGTTGAAGATGCTAGGATTTGAATTGACAGCTTCTAATCAAAACAAAATTTGAACAAATTTGGTTGTAGCAAACTCTCGTAAAAAAAATTAACATTAATACATATTTTGAACATAAATTTTATAATCTTTATGTTCTTAACATGGATGTAAAATTTTGTGCCAATCGAATTTACTATTCGATTTATAAACTTATTTTTTATGCATAATTTTAGATTACAAAAACTTGAAATTTAAATATTTGATTGATAATATAATTCATGATCTTTGATTTTCTGAAAATTTTATAAGAATAAAAAATATAAGAAAAAAATGTTATCCAATAGTGGATTTTTTGAAATTCACATTCAATAAAAATTTTTCAACCAAATTTGTAGCAAAACATTTTCCATCTAATATATGCAGGCTATGTTTCATCTCTAGGTTAAGACATGCAATTAGCATGAGAGACATAAATTGGTGAAGTTTTATTGTTGAGCTGTAAATTTATAAGTCAGGATAAATAAACCATGTCAATGTGCTAAAGGGAAAGCTGAAAAAAAATTTAAAAAAAAAAAATCTCACTTTGCAGGTCACTCTAAAACTACAACCCATGTTCAAACGATCCATCACCTACCTGACAAATGATGATTCGGACTTGGGAGATAAAGTCACTAGTTTTGGCAATGAACATGAGTTTGCCGATATAACTTGGTATCCTAGTCAACGCAAGGCAGTTTATCGTATTGACGACCGAGTCAACACAAACTCACCTGGCAATGGTCTATATGATTTCACCCCATTCCGCCTCACAGCTTCAGTTGCACTGGGCGTTATCAGAACCACAGGTTAGCCAACAAAAATTTACAACCTTTAGAACTAGCTTTTGATTTTTGCTAGCTAGCATTATAACAAAAGTGTAATGGTTTTGAAATGGTGTTTTGTTTTGTGCTTGTTTAAATAGAGGATTTTCAAGAATCCCTTAGTGATGCTCTTGGGAAGTGCCTCAGTGCACAGACAGTTATTTTAACACTCAAGACTACTGCCTATGGTTTAAGTAGCAATGGTAATGTTATCTTCCTCTTCTTCTAAACTGTGCTAAGAAATTACAATTGTTATTTGCGTTAGTGGTGAAAATGGTGAAATTTTCATATTTGTCCGTCTCATGCGCTCTATATAATTAGATTGACGTGTGGATTCAATGTGTCAATCTCATATAGGGCGCATAAGACGGTGCATGAGATACTTTTTTCTGATAATGATATCACCAATTCAAAATAACGAAAAATTTTATGAACTTCTGATAATGATATCACCAATTTAAAATAATGAAAATTTTTGACTTTTTTGGACTAGCAGGTATTCTTTTTACGGGTTATCCTGTAATTGGATATCACAATCGCTTTCAAGCATCAGGAACCTGTCTAGATAGTCTTGATGATGCATTGATCACAGCTTGTGCATGGGACCCCAGAGTTAAGGGTGAGTTCTTTCACCAAACTACATTCAGTGTTGGCTTGTCCGTGGCTAAGAGCTTCATTCAAGATGTGCAAAAGCTGATAGAATTGGAGCCTAAAGCAATGTGTGGTGTAGAACTTTATAATGGAATCCTCATGCGCTACGTTAAGGCTTCAAGTGCTTATTTAGGCAAGCAAGAAGATGCAGTGGACTTTGATATCACTTATTATCGAAGTAAAGACCCCTTAACTCCTAGGTTATATGAAGACATACTAGAAGAAGTTGAGCAACTCGCACTGTTCAAGTATGGGGCGCTGCCCCATTGGGGGAAGAATCGAAACGTAGCATTTGATGGAGTCATCAACAAGTACAAAAATGCTAAAGAATTCTTAAGGGTTAAGAAGGTGTATGATCCATTTGGCCTCTTCTCTAGTGAGTGGACTGACCAAGTTCTTGGATTGAAAAATAGTGTGACTATAGATAAGGAGGGGTGTGCATTAGAAGGGTTGTGTATATGCTCACAAGACATTCATTGTGCTCCCAACAAGGGTTATTATTGTAGACCAGGAAAAGTATATAAGGATGCAAGGGTGTGTGCTCGTGTGACTTCTAAGTAGAACATCGGTGATGCCAATGGCCTAATTTAATTGAATTGGGCTCTCAAAGGAAGTTACGAATTAATTGCAAAGTTGTATCTGAAATTCCTTTGTGCTGTGATATTTGGGTCCGATTGATAAAGATTGAGATGGATGATCAGGATGCAAATTCGCAAATATAAACCAAAGGATTCAATTACAAGGTGGTCACTGTACTTATATATAGAGGACTACATATAAAGATAGAAATGCTAATTATGTTGTCGCATTTTTTTTTCCTCGGATATATAGTTTCGGCTAATATATTTACTTGGCAGAAAAATATATGTTTGGTCCCAGAAATTTGGTCCAAACTATATTTTAATCCATGAAATTTAGAAGTAAGAAGTATATACTAAAAAACGAAAAAAAAAAAAAAAAGATATCATTTTAGCCTTTAAAATATTCAAAATTAGTCAGTATGTTCTCTTCTCATTATAATGCTTGCCTACAGTTACAGGCTAGTCAAACACCAACTCCAAGGCCCAAGGCCCAAGGTGCATGTTTACATAGGCTTCTAAATCAGCCCCAATTATCCCACCAAACAAGATGATGGAATTCTATTTTTCCATCTTCGCACAAATCAGATGTCCCCAATTCCAAATCCAACCTACGAAATACAATTTTCACCCTAAAAAAGAAAAAAAGAAAAGAAAAAACTAGATAATACAAAATCATATTACACGTTGAAAGCATCCAACGAACGAATTGTTCAAAAAGACAAAAGAATAGTCAAAACTTAATCTGAAAGTGGCTGTCACGAAATTTCAGAGATTAAAAAGTGCTGTTTCAATTTATAAAAATGTTCTAGTGATTTGTTGAAAGTTATTGTGTTCTCGACGTAGGAAGAACCTTTTCCTTCTTTTTTTTTTTTTTTTTTTTTTTTTTTTTTTTGGTTAGAGATATATACATATACATGGGAAGAAACCTGATATTGTGATTCAAGCTGAATTTTACAAAAAAAAAAATTTATACAAGATAGAATTTTTACTCTAGTCTAATCTAAGTATATATGTGTGTGAAGCTCTCTTCTGAATATTTGAACCCCAACCCTTGCCCCTCACACCTCACACCCCATAAGCATTTATACTTATGGAATGATCACCGCACCAAAGATGCGCGGTGGTTAAATTTTACAACTTCTAAGTGTTCGTATATGTGGATTCCTTTAGTTCAGTGTTTATGGGCATTTATGCTCGTGGGCATGTGTTTTATGAGTGTTTGTGTTAGTGGGTCCTATTGTTAATGCATTTTTTAGTGGTTACTTTTTTTTTTTTTTGAGGAATTCTTTTTTTAGTGTAACTATTAGGTTTAGTGTTGGCAAATTTATGGTCATGTATCTTGTTCTAAGTTCTAAGTGTCAATCTTCAGCCAAAAAAAAAAAAAAAAAAAAAAAAGTTGTAAGTGTCAATCTTATCAAAAAAAATATTTTAAAAAGTTTGTGAGTGTAAAAACTAAAGTACATGATTAACCTTCTTCAACCTTACTACCCATATGCAAGCCCCTACATCACAAATAGAAATTCCACCCATCCTTATCGCAAGTCTCTTAATTGTTTTATTTGCAATATTATTTTATTATTTTAAGAGTATTATTAGTGAAATACTGACATGACAGAATTTCAATTCTTAAATCATAAAAGAATGGCTAAGATTTAAGGAAATATATTGGTAAAGTACTCTAGGAAATCTTGAGGATCTGAATCCCTTTTGGAGTTGGCTTATTCAAAAAATCTCCTCTATCTTGATCACTATATTTCTCTAAGTCAGTTATAAAATTTGAATTTGAAATAGGCCCGTACTTCCAAATGAGATGAGCTGTTATCCCCATGAATGTAGGGATCAACCTTCGAAGCTGTTGTACCCGAGAAATTATAAGGTTCTCATGGTAGACAAATGACGTGGTCTACCATTCCATTAAAATACTCTCACCTGTTTAAAATTGCCGAGTCAGAAATTTTTTTTAAACAAAAACTAATTATTGACTCAGCAATTTTAAGCAAGTAGGAGTCTTTTAATGAAATTGTGGATAAGTGACGTGGTCTACCATGAAAACCTTATAATTTCTCGTTGTACCCTCATCATCTTGAAGAACCTGGTGGACCGTTGCCTGTGCCGTTTGGTCTCCGTGTCATTGCTCACAACCAATTAATGTCCGTATTGAAAATCCCCATCCTTCGTCGACAACCACTTTGTTTTTCTTTGGGGACATTGTGACTGAGAATACCACACCTATAACAAAAAATAGGTATTCTCTCATACTAAAAACAAATCCAGCCAACATTCAACCCTTCAATTCGCAAAATCTTTCCTCGCATCGATATCAAAGGTTTGGTAATTTCTATATTCACTCTTATACGTAAGAAAGGGCCCCATCCCAAACCATTTCTAGGAACATCGACTGTGACTAAGTCACCAATCTCATTTGCCAATCGACTGCCGATGTCTCTATTCATGCTTTTAATGAGAATATTAAAAACACAAATCCAAAATTGAGCATTTGAAACTTCACATCACTGGGACTAGTATCACCATGGAATCTTTTCTGAAGAATTAGACGTTTATTAAAAGACCAGGGGCCTTTAGCTATAATCTCCTCCATATCACTCTCTTTCTAAAAAATGGCCATGTATAGGTTGTTTCCCACTTCAGTGATTGACACCCAACTTGGGCAGTGCCACAACTATTTGACAGTAGCTTTAAAAGCTTCTTTATTATCATCCTTATTGATCTGAAGTTTTGCTAGAACACTGAACTAAGCATGCTTCTTGGAGTATGCAACTTCCTTTGATTTAATCATCATTTCAACTCCCTCCTCTTCCCATAAACGGAACCTCTTCCACAGTTCCTCAATGTCTGATTCCATTAAATTACACTAGTAGAAAACTATCCACCAAAATGAAATAATCCATACACAAAGTAAAGATTCAAAAAGTCAAAAAGAAAAAACAAGAAAAATCCATACCACGATCTGATTGACAGACCTGGAAAGGTTAGAATCTTGTAAGCAACAACTTTGAGGCTTCTACATGCTCTAGGCTACAGAGAGGCCAAGAGGGAATGAGAAGTTCTAGGGAGCCAATATTGTTTATATACTCTAATACATTAATTGGAGTATTTTTCATTTATTTGTAAAACATCTTTTAAAACTTAGAATTCTGAAAATAAATCTAAACAATCTATATCAAAATAAAACATAAGGAGAAATTAGATTTTATCCCTCTAAATTATACCCATTTTTACACTTACCCCCTAAATTATTATCTACGTAACACTTGCCCCACTAAATTATGAAAGTGCACACTTATTCTTCCTAAATTATTACCTATGTAACACTTAGCACTCTATTTTATGGGTAAAGTATAATTTTCCCTAAATATAATGTTGATAAGCCAAAAATGTATTGACCCCTTGTGATAAATTAATCAATTGATTTAGCCAAGTTAATTAATTTATTCAATTAACATGTAATAAGCATGGTAGCACAAACAAATCACTAATTAAACTAAATGCAGCGAAAAATAAATTTGACACGGGTGATTTGTTTACAAATGGAGAAAACCACCGAGGCAAAACCCCACCAGGTGAATTTAAGGTCACCACTCCCGAGAATCCATTATTATCAAAACAAGCAGTTACAAGTAAAGGAATCCCAGTATCTTATACCAACTTATAGTTGAACCCTTAACCCAATACCCAATTGGACTTGTTCTGTAGTAACAATCTCTCCTTTCAATGCATGGCTCCTAGTACGCGACTCACCAATTGCGCAGATCCCAGTACGCAACTTGATCACCAACTTAAAAAGGATGTCGACTGCAAAGTTCTTCAGTTCATCACACGATGAAGATTACGAAGTTGCTTGGTCACAAAACCCTATGGTGTACAAACACAGCAGCTTCTTCAAGAATTAGGGCAAACTAGGTTTCCGATCACACTCTTCTTCACACTATTGAATTATGCTCTTGTGCAACTTGTGTCACCTTTTACGGCCCTTAAAATAATCATTATATATGTTTAGGATTGCGAGAAAAGAAAGCCTAAATATACATTCACGGATTAGATGAAAATCTGAACTTCATAAATCTCGACAGATACCCTATCTGTCGAGTAGCTGTCGAGCCTCGGGCTTAAATAGCTCTCTTTAAACCTTGATAGATGCTAGTTGTCGAGTTTTAATGAACAGCACTTCTTCACTTGATTCTTGGACAAACTTGCATAACTTTAACACTTAAACTTGAAACCTTGTTTCTTGAAGCATTAAACACACCCTAGATCTACCAAATTACAAGTAAAGTGCGTTTTGTCAAAGGATTAGCCAATTACATAAAATTTTGATATATGTTCCTAACATTGAATCACATATGTCCTAACAAATGTTGCGATAATTATTGTAATTTTTTCTAAAAGGATAAAGTGTAATTTTGAAAGATGATGTGTTGGATGATATAGGGATATCATGTTTACTTATAAAAAAAGATGCAGGGATATCATGTTTTGATTAGTGAGCAGTTGCTCAAAAAAAAAAAATGTTTGATTAGTGAGCAGACAAGACTAGCTCTACTTGTTTTAGATGGATATGATGAGATTTTACTTAAATTTATCAAAATATCTAGACCATGACGACGCTGGTTCGATTTCACTTATGGAAGCGACTATATGTATCTTTTGGTTCTAAATGTAAAGGCATTAGACTATAGGAGATCATGATTATGATTATGATTATGATTATTATTATTATTATTATTATTTTTATTGAAGGAAGAAACTAAGCCATTTAGGGGTGGCTACACATTAAAGTCAGAGTGGTTATAGGATCATTATGATTTGGGAAAAAAAAATATAATATATAAATTTTAAAAATTTTAAAATATTTTTACCTTTATAAAAGATTTGTGAGCATCCTAAATTTTTTTAGGCCCAACATAATTAAACTTTGGATAAAACTTGGCAACAAACTTAGTTATAAACTAAGGCTACAACTTTACTTAATAATTTTATTTTTATTTGATATGAATTTTGACAAATCCATCATTATATTACATTTTCTTTTTATATTTTCTATACTTGCAAAATTTCAATAAGATCAAAGATCAATAGCTATATATGTCATCAACCAAATGTTTAAATTTTGAGTTTTTGTAGTCTAAAATTATAAATAAAAAATATTCGATTGGCTTGAAATTTGACATGTATTCTAAAAACATAAAGAACATGCAATTCAACAGTTAACTTTTCAAAATATATAGTTATGTTAATTTGTTTAGTGAGAGTTATAGTCTTAGGCTACAAACTTTGTCCTTAATCTTTGGTCCTTTTAATAATATATTATGTCATTACAAACAAAAAGGAAAAGCATAAAAAAATTTTTATTGAACTAAAATTTTGAAAGTGATGTAACTTGCAATATTGATAATGAGACTATCATGCAACGATTTGAAAATACAAAAACTCGTAAAAGAATATTGTAAGACTTTGTGTACATTTGGAAACAACTTATCTAGTTTTTTGTTAAAAACTTTTGCTAAAAGTGTGCTAAAGTATACTTGTACCTTGAAAATTTTTGAAAAAGTCAAAAAAAGCTAGAAAAAACGAAGTTTTAAAAAATTGCACATAAAAGTTAAAAAGTAAAAACTAATAGCAAACTTACCCTTTATGTATTTGTGTGTGTACGTGTGTGTATTTTTTTTTTTTTTTGTCAATATACGAAACTCTCTTTTTATTAGATTTTATATAATTTAAGTTTCATAATAATCACTCTGCAACAAATTCCTAAAGCGGTTGCTGAAGCTAGTATATCAGATCTTAGAGCTTAAATTACCAAAGTAGGCAAATTCAAGAAGGATAAACTACCAACTTGACAAAAGTTTTACTTATAATCTCCAAAAGAGTTTTTACACTGACAAAATGTGTTATGGAATAACGTACAATCTAAATGTTGCACTGTTGATTCCTGATAGGTGAAGAATGAAACATATAAAATATGAGAAAATGGACTCTTGGAAACTAAGATACATATATATAGGATATTGCATTGAGTTACTCATATGATTTGCTAACTCATTCAAAATTTTAATGCAATGGCCATGTTATCTATATTCGATTCAATCACTTGCCTCTTTAGTCCAGTCATTGGAAGACCTTAAAGAACAGAAGTTGGCAAAATTTATTACAAATTAGAGATCAAAGCTAAAATCCTAAGCAACAAAAGACAACCCAGCATTTACAAATTGTAAGAAGAAGTAAAGAATTGATGAACCTGCAAGTCCCATTTTTCAATTCCTATCTACGTAAAATACTAGGTTCCGAGGTTGACATATTATCTAACTGAACACTCAAAATATAGATAATAATAAATAAATATACTCAACATACACAATAGTATTTCATTATATGTATAGGTAGTAGGTACACAATTCTGCTCAAGGCAGAAGATCCTTTTTTTAAGAAGAAGGTAGAAGATCTAACTACACGTTATAAATTATTTATTTATTTATTAGATAACCTAAAAATTAGTTCACACAACAATAAGGAACTGTCAAACACATGCTTATCTGTAACTGTAAGAATACATAATAATAGTACTTTAGCATAATTATACTAAATTAAATCATATTCGCTATATAATAAGTTGAATGGAACTTTCATCTGGCCCATTTGGACAAAAAAATCTTTTTTCGTGTTCCAATCAAAGCAAAATGACTAATTGGAAGGAAGGATGAAGTTCTATACAACAGAAAAAGTGTTAAACTAAAGAAAACTTACGTAGATGAAAAGTTAATTATTTCAAATAAGAAATATTAATTACAAACTCTATATTATCCTTTTTCGATCATATCCCATAAAGAATCATATTAAAAATTTCCATGCATTCTATACATGCGTTTAAGATTAGTATAAAAGCCAAAGTCAGTTCAGTAACGTATCCTTTGCAGAGAAGGAACTGGAGTCTTTCTATAAAAAAAAATACGACTAGCTATATAAAACTTCAACTATTAGAAGTTGGTGTCGTGGAAGCAATGAACTTCAACTTCTATAAGCCTTATCTTCAATGGGATTTATAACTATTTTTTTTTTCGTGATAGAATAATTATAAAAAAAGAAGAAGGTGAAATTCTGTGAGCAAGTCACTCTCCACCGTGACTACACAACCAATTAAAGTGACTTCTATTGCCTAAATGATAAGTTGCTTACTTTAAGAAGGTGAAAACCTGTGAACAAGTCACTTTCCAAATTTGTTAGCTGCATTTTTTATTTTTTTTTGGTTGGGTACGTTCGCATGAACGTTTAATGGGATGGTTGAGAATTGTTCCAAATTTGTTAGCTGCAACTTTTTCTTTTTCTTTTTGGGTACGTTTGCATGAACGTTTAATTGGATGGTTGAGAGTTGAGAGTTGAGAGTTGAGAACTTCCCTAGCGCACCTAATAGGCCAAAAACGTATTGACCCCTAGTGATGAATTAATTGATTAATTAGCCAAATTTATTAATTAATCAAATTAACATGCAAACGCGTGGTAGCACAAACAAATCACCAATTAAACTAAGTGCAGCGGAAATTAAATTGACACGGTGATATGTTTACGAATGGGGAAAACCTACATGGCAAAAACCCCACCGGGTGATTTTAAGGTCACCACTCCCGAGAATCCACTATTATCACAACAAGCGGTTACAAGTAAAGTAATCTCAGTACCTTATACCAACCTACAGTTGAACCTTTACCCCAATACCCAATTGGACCCGTTCTATAGTGACAATCTCTCATTTTCAATGCACGGCTCCCAGTACGTGACTAACCAATTGCGCGGATCCCAGTACGCGACTTCAATCACCAACTAGAGAAGGTTGTTGGCTGCAAAGTTCTTCAGTTCATCCAGACGATGAAAATCAAGAAGATGCTTGGTTACAAAACCCTATGGTGTACAAACACAGCAACTTCTTCACAAGAATGATGAACTAGGGCAAATTCTATATCTGGTCACAATTTGCTTGAACAAACTTTGCTCAACACTTGTGCAACTTGTGTCACCTTTGACGGCCCTTAAAATAATCCTTTTATATGTCTAGGGTTGTGAGGAAAGAAGGCCCAAACACATAATCACGGATTAGAGTCAAAATAGATCTGAAATTCTGTGTTTCATAAATCTTGACAGATGCCTATCTGTCAAGCTGCTGTCGAGAAGCTGTTGAGCCACGGGGCTAGAACAGCTCTTCAAGCTCGATAGATGGCTAGCTGTCGAGCTAGCTATCGAGCTTTAATGACAAGTACTTTTCAGACTTGAATCTTGGACAGACTTGCATGGCTTCAACACTTGATCTTGAAACAAAGTTTCTTGAAGTATTAAACACATCCTAGATCTACCCAAATACAAGTAAAGTGTGTTTTGTCAAAGGATTAGCCAATTACATAAAATAGTGACATATGTTCCTAACAAGTGAATCACATATGTCCTAACAATCTCCCCATTTGGCAATCCATGACAAAACCACAACAAAAAAATGAACATATGAGAGAAGTCATAAATCACTCAACTCATATTCACTTGTTAAATACAATAAAATCTATCTTAACACAAACTCTTAAAAAACTCATCAAGGCATCTTTGTGTGAAACAAAAATAATAGATTGCATACAAGTAATAAGAAGCATGTGCATAAAGAAAGAAAAGAAACAACACATGTAAGGGTAGGTGAAAGAAACATACATCAACATATAAAGAAGATAAGTACAATGTATGTCAATAATGGTCACAAGACCTAAGGTACAAGAATAAATGTATCTAAAAAGGAGAAAAGAAAAAAATACAAATAATCCTCACTACATTCCTCAAATATCAACACTCCCCCTAACAAAATGGTCTTATACTAACTCTCCCCCTAAGAAAGACTACTCTCATAACCAAAACTACTACCCCTTTTTGTCACGAGTGACAAAGGGTAAGAGTGTCAAGTAGACATCTCATCGGTAGAGCTAGCATCTCCATCATCATCATTACCAGAAGCATCATCGTCATCACCAGCATCATCAACCTCAGCCTCAGAATCAGAAGCCACTGGAGGAGGTGGAAGAGAAGCCTCAAGAGCGAAACCACCCATTCACTTATTAAATACAATAAAATCTATCCTAACACAAACTCTTAAAAAACTCATCAAGGCATCTTTGTGTGAAACAGAAATAATAGATTGCATACAAGTAATAAGAAGCATGTGCATAAAGAAAGAAAAGAAACAACACATGTAAGGGTAAGTGAAAGAAACATACATCAACATATAAAGAAGATAAGTACAATGTATGTCAATAATGGTCACAAGACCTAAGGTACAAGAATAAATATATCTAAAAAGGAGAAAAGAAAAAAATACAAATAATCCTCACTACATTCCTCAGATATCAACACTCCCCCTAACAAAATGGTCTTATACTAACTCTCCCCCTAAGAAAGACTACTCTCATAACCAAAACTACTCCCCCTTTTTGTCACGAGTGACAAAGGGTAAGGTGTCAAGTAGACATCTCATCGGTAGAGCTAGCATCTCCATCATTATCATCATCGGAAGCATCATCGTCATCACCATTATCATCAACCTCAGCCTCAGAATTAGAAGCCACTGGAGGAGGTGGAGGAGAAGCCTCAAGAGTGAAACCACCCATGATCGCCTGCCGTCGTGCAATATGACTGACACGAACGTTCACCTGATATAGCTCTGTAGGGAGAGTATTAAGGCGAGCATCCATGCGCTGAACCTGTGCCATGATGTCTCCGAGTGACACATCGCTCGTAGAAGAGGAAGGAGCAGATGTAGATGGAGCAGATCGAGATGGAGCCAAACGGGAGGGAGGAGCTGCAGACCCAGACTGCCTTGACCTAAACTGCGCCTCGCTACGTTTAACGGTAGTGGTGTCTATAGCACACATGAAAGAAAAGTGGTTGGACGCTGGAAAGGGAATAGAAAAATGGCGTAAGATCCTCGTGATAGCAGAAGGCAAGATGAGCTTATCATGGGACGCCGAATTCCTATGGACATTTATAATAGAAAGAATAAAGTGAGAAGGGAAATCTATAGTGAGATGCTCAAGAAGGGACAACAAAAATCGAGCACAAGGCTCTGTGATAGAGTTATAGTGAGATAGAGGGTGAAGAACAAAAGTCATAACCATGTTCAGAAACCGAGGGCCTTTTGTAAAGTCCGTACAGTAAGTGAACTGACGCTCACCCCAAACAGAAGGGCGCTCACAGAAAGCAGATTTGAGCTCATCCATGGACACAGTCCTCAGACACTCACAACCTGGGTAGTCAGGAAACTCTACCCTAGGGACACGGAACACATCGGATACCAACTCCGGTGTGACAACAATGCGTGTACCTTAAACGCAAGTATGAAAGAGAGGTACTGAAGAAACAAATCCATGCATGTTGGAGTAAAACTCCTGAATTAGCACGGATGGACATGTGACCGGGATGTCACACAGTGACTCCCAACCCCGACTATGAATGACATCGGGTAGGTCAGTGTCGGTGAAGTCCGCCAGGATGACTCAACGTTTAGAATGAATGCCTCGTCGAGAAAAGTTCTCCAAGAAAGCCTTTCGAGCATCCTCATCACGGAACCGAATAGAGGAAGGAGTAAGATCAGAAGTCGAAGATGCCCCGGAACGAAGAGGGTTCCAAGACGAAGCAAATTTACGTTTTGGTGCCATAAACACAACTAACGTAAACAGAAAAGAGAGGGAGAGAAAGAGACAATCAGAAAAGTCCCAAACAGTTCAAATATAGCAAATATATTGAAAAGAGAGTACGTATGCATGGGAGTGCATGAACATGTGACATGCAAAAGAATTAGCATCATGGGCTCAGCCCAATCCAATCCTACCAGCACTCAATCAATTTGCACACATCTAAATGCATGATAATACTGTTATAATGCTTATGTGATGCAATGCATGAGATTTGAAACTCATTTAAGCAACACCCCATCCCAAAATTTCAACAAAAACTCATCAATTTTGAAAAACCCCAAAATTTTTCAAAAACCCCAAAACCTAGTTTTCAAAACATGAAATGCATGTAAATGAGAGAAAAGAAACTTACCAAGTGAAGAAAAAAAACTTGAGAAAGCTTGAAAAAAAAAAATCGCTTGGAAAGAGGTTTGGAGTGAGAGAGAGTGTTGAGGGAGATGAAAAGACAAGTCTGTCGAGAGAGAGATCGAGAAAAGTGAGAAATGGATTGCGCTGAACCTTTATATAAAAGGTCAGTAAATCTCGACAAATAGAGGTGTCGAGACAAGTGTCGAGACAAAAAGTGTCGACAGATGCAGCTGTCGAGGGACAATTCAACAGAAGGCTAAAAGAAGCTCAATCGATCTACCAACTGTCGAGAAGCTATCGAGGATCCATGAACTTTCTCGATCGATCCACTTAGCTGTCGAGAAGGTATCGAGGGTCCAAGAGCTTTCTCGATCGATCCACCTAGCTATCAAGAGGTGTCGAGATTGCGATAAGAAAACAGCTTAAGAGCTCGACAAATAGCCAGGTGTCAAGAAGGTGTCGAGAAGCTGTTGAGATTACTTTAAAACAGTTTTTCAAGAAGGGAAAAACAAAGATATGAATGCAATCAAGCATGCAACTCAACCAACGATCCAATCAATATTTTAAGCTCTCAAAATCATCTCTCAACAACAATTTTAAGCACATGGATCCCAAAAACACACACACACACTAAACAAGTCTAACCAATTTTATATTTCAAAAATGAGTCAAGACAGTTTAGTGAGCATACATTAACACATGTAAATCTTGTGATGGCCAAATCACATTGTACCTGCACATGTATCAAGAGTAGCAAAGAATATTGCGTGTTGTGTGTGAAAAACATCGCAAGATTGCATAAGTGTATACATGTTATGACGATTTGAGATATAAGAAAATCACTTTAACTCACACACAATCATAACTGTTTGATGGGGACTATCACCTTCGAGGTACATCCTATAACTCTCACATCTCCTAGAATACACGCTTGCAATCATAGTTAAAAGCATTTTGATCTTTTTGCTTTTGATTTTTCTTTGCATATTTTTCTTTTTAGCGAATCATGCATGGGCATATAAGAGATAGAAAAGAAATACCCAATTATGTTAAGCATTTGACATTCCAATTTTGCTATGTCGAAGCACATAAATGTCATTCATGATTGGTAGGCAACAGTGCGAGATGGTTATTTATGTTTTTCTCTTAGGAGTTTCTAATCCTTCCCGTCAAAAAGAGTGATACGAGTGTTAAGTACAAAAGATAACTTAATCTTACTCATCACAAACACGAGCCACAAAGCTCACTTACTTAGTTATGCATAGAGATGCTCATCTAAGTTATAAAAGATACAAGGTTTAGAAAACTTTGTTTCAATGGCCATCCAAGATACATAAGTACCAATGTACACAAAACACACACTGTTTTTGTATTTTTCTAATTTTTCAATTTTTTTTTATTTTTATTTTTATGAAAAACAAAATAAACAAAACTGAAAACAAACAAAAACATGTTAAACAAAGCAAAGCATAAAACTAAATGCAAATGCATGAGGAAGAAGAAGGAGAGAAAGAGATCAATCCATGGAGATAACACCAATGTTTTGACGAAGGAATTCAAAACGTTTGCTGTCAAGAGGTTTGGTGAACAAGTCAGCCTTCTGATCATCGGTGTGAATAAACTCAAGAGTAAGAATACCATCTTCGACAAGCTCTCTAATGAAGTGATGTCAAATCTCTATATGTTTGGTTCGAGAATGTTGAACTGGATTCTTAGAGATGTTGATGGCACTGGTATTGTCACAATAGATGGTGAGATGTTCTTGACAAATACCATAATCATGGAGGAGTTTTTGCATCCATAGGAGTTGGGTGCAACAGCTACCGGCGGCGATGTACTCAGCTTCTGCAGTGGATAAAGAGATGGAGTTTTGCTTTTTGCTCATCCAGAAGACAAGATTGTTACCCACATAAAAACAACCCCTCGATGTACTCTTTCTATCATCAGCATTCCTAACCCAATCAGTATCAAAATACCCAGCTAAGACATCATTTGTGTCCTTGTTGTACCATACACCGAACTCAGCAGTGGTTTTGACATACTTTATAATTCTTTTTAAAGCAGTCATATGAGATTCTTTGGGATTAGCCTGATATTTAGCACAAACTCCAACACTATAACTAATGTCAGGTCTACTAGCAGTAAGGTAAAGAAGACTACCTATCATGCTTCTATATAGAGATGAGTCTACAATTTTGCCTAACAAGTCCACAGTGAGTTTAACATTTGGGCTCATAGGGGTTCTAACAGAACTAGCAGATTCCAAACTAAACTTTTTCACAAGATTCTTAGCATATTTAGATTGAGATAGGAATATACCTGAATCTTGTTGACGAATCTGCAATCCAAGGAAGTGAGTCAGCTCTCCAATCATGCTCATCTCGAACTCTGCTTGCATGAGTTTTGAGAAGCCATGAGAAAGTTCATCCTTAGTCGACCCAAAGATGATATCATCAACATAGCCTTGAGCAACTATCAACTCGCCATCTTCCTTTTTGATGAAGAGAGTCTGATCAGCTTTTCCTCTTGTGAACCCATGTGACACCAAGAATTGTGTGAGTCGATCATACCAAGCTCTAGGAGCTTGCTTTAAGTCATAAAGTTCCTTTTTGAGATACAACACATGATCTGGAAAGTGTGGATCAATGAATCCTTTTGGTTGAGCCACATAGACGTCTTCTTTAAGTAGTCCATTCAAGAAAGCAATCTTTACATCCATCTAATAAAGTTTGAACTTCAAATGACATGCTAAAGCAAGGAGAATTTTGATGGACTCCATACGGGCAACTAGGGCAAATGTTTCATCATAGTCTACTCCTTCCATTTGTGAGTATCCTTGAGCTACAAGTCGAGCCTTGTTGCGGATCACATTGCCCTCATCATCAGTCTTATTGCGGAATATCCACTTTGTGCCAATGATGTGCTCACCCTCCAGTCTAGGTACTAAAGTCCAGACATCATTCCTCTAAAACTGAAGCAGTTCATCATGCATTGCTTCAACCTAACTTTCATCCTGAAGAGCTTCTCAACTTTCGTGGGTTCAACCTGTGACAAATAACAAGAATAAGACACAAAGTTAGCAACACATTTATCAACTGTACGTTTTCTTAATGTGAGTTCATTCATGTTTCCCATAATAACTTCTGGAGGATGATTTAATTTAATCCTGGAGGAAGGTCATTTCTCTTCATGAGATTCAGAATCTGGTGAAGTGGGTATATCTGCAGAATCTTCCACAACACTGGGAGTACCGGGAGTACTTGGAGAGGCAGGTTCTTGTTCAACAATTTCTTGAACTTCCTTAGGCTCAGGAGGAAGAATTTCTTTGGGGAATTCCTCAATACCTTTCTTAGAACCGAAATCTGAAGACTCATCAATAACAACATTCACTGTCTCCATTACCTTCATAGTTCTTTTGTTGTATACCCGATAAGCCTTGCTTATGGAAGAGTAGCCCAGAAATATACCTTCATCGCTCAGGGAGTCAAATTTTCCCATATTCTCTCTATCCTTGAGAATGAAACAAGTACTTCCAAAGATTCTGAAATACTTCACATTCGGCTTCCTTCCTTTCCATAACTCATATGGAGTCTTCTTGGTACCGGGTCTGAAGTACACCCTATTAACCATATGAAATGCAGTGTTAACGGCTTCTCTCCACAAGTTTCTAGCCACATCCTTGTTGTGCAACATGGCTCTAGCCATCTCCTGAATAACCCTGTTCTTTCTTTCTACTACACCATTCTCCTGAGGAATAATAGGAACAGAGAATTCTTAAGATATACCTGATCTTGCGCAAAAGGACTCCATATACGAGTTCTTGAATTCTGTACCATGGTCACTTCAAATTTAATCAATCTTCAGACTCTTTTCATTCTACAGTCTTGTGCACAAAGCTTCAATGTGCTCAGGAGCATCAAACTTGGATCGTAGGAGAATGACCCAAGTGTACCTAGTGAAGTCGTCTACCACAACCATAATGTATCTCTTACTACCAAGAGACTCAATTCTAGTTGGACCCATAAGATCCAGATGTAGAAGCTTCAATGGTCTCGATGTAGCTGATGTCTGAGTGCCCGGATGCTTAGCCTTCGTCTATTTTCCAAGCTGACATGGTCCACACACTACATTGCTTATTCTACTAAGCTTTGGTATCTCCAAGACTGATTCATGCTTAGATACAATAGAAAGATGTTTGTAACTAGCATGTCTCATCCGTTGATGCCATAGATCTTCATTTGGCAAACGAATGCTATTGCACACAATATCAGCATCAGGAACCAATCCATAATAATTGTCTAGAGTGCGAACGCCACTTATGAGTTTCTTTCCAGACTCATCTATGACAAGACACTTTCCTTTTGAGAATAGCACCATAAAGTTTTGATCACATATCTGACTTATGCTCAACAGGTTCACCCTCAGACCTTCTACATATAGAACATTTGCAATTTCCGGCAGTCCAAGTAGAGAGATGATTCCCTTTCCTTTAATCTGTGACTTGCTTCCATCACCAAAAGTGACACTGCCACCTTTCTTAGACTCGAAAACCTTGAAGAGAGATCGGTCTCCAGTCATGTGTCTTGAGCAACCGCTGTCAAGGTACCACAAACATGTGTCCATAACTTTAAATGCAGACTTCATCATAAAACACACTTCGTGCTTAGATGACAGATCAGTAGGAATAGTACTTTCTCTCATGTGCCTTTTACGAGCTAAACCTTTAACTTTCACTCTTCTCAGACGAACTTCTTTGCACATTTTCATTCTGAGACAGTCTAGTTTCTTCTTAGGTAAACTGAGATCTTTTACAATGGTCATCACAAGTGAATTCAAAGAACTTTTAGACTTGTATTTTCTGATACACTCAAACAAGCAGAGATTAGAAAAACAAGATGTATTTGAAATCAAAGATCTCTTCAAGCTGGTTGCAGCCATGACAACAGGGGTCAATGGATCAAACACAGCAAAGATTAAAACCTAATCAGAGTATGCCTGCTCTGATACCACTTGATAGGCCAAAAACGTATTAACCCCTACTGATGAATTAATTGATTAATTAGCCAAGTTTATTAATTAATCAAATTAACATGCAAATGCGTGGTAGCACAAACAAATCACCAATTAAACTAAGTGCAGTAGAAATTAAATTGACACGGTGATTTGTTTACAAATAAGGAAAACCTACACGACAAAAACTCCACCGGGTGATTTTAAGGTCACCACTCCCGAGAATCCACTATTATCACAACAAGTAGTTACAAGTAAAGGAATCCTAGTACCTTATACCAACCTACAGTTGAACTCTTACCCCAATACCCAATTGGACTTGTTTTGTAGTGACAATCTCTCATTTTCAATGCACGGCTCCCAATACGTGACTAACCAATTGCGCGGATCCTAGTACACGACTTCAATCACCAACTAGAGAAGGTTGTTGGCTGTAAAGTTTTTCAATTCATCCAGACGATGAAGATCAAGAAGATGTTTGGTTACAAAACCCTATGGTGCACAAACACAACAACTTCTTCATAAGAATGATGAACTAGGGCAAATTCTATCTCCAGTCACAATTTGCTTGAACAAACTTTGCTCAATACTTGTGCAACTTGTGTCACCTTTGATGGCCCTTAAAATAATCATTTTATATGTCTAGGGTTGTGAGGAAAGAAGGCCTAAACACATAATCACGGATTAGAGTCAAAACAGATCTGAAATTCTGTTTTTCATAAATCTCAACAGATGCTTATCTATCGAGCTGCTGTTGAGAAACTGTCGAGCCACGGGGCTGGAACAGCTCTTCAAGCTCAATAGATGGCTAGCTATTGAGCTAGCTGTCGAGCTTTAATGACAAGCACTTTTCAGACTTGAATCTTGGACAGACTTGCATAGCTTCAACACTTGATCTTGAAACAAAGTTTCTTAAAGTATTAAACACATCCTAGATCTATCCAAATACAAGTAAAGTGTGTTTTGTCAAAAGATTAGCCAATTAAATAAAATAGTGACATATGTTCCTAACAAGTGAATCACATATGTCCTAACAGCACCAAACCAACCTAATCATTTTTTTCTGAATTTTTAATCTTGTCCAATGAAAACTCGAATTTGTGTGAAAACACAATAGCTTGTTTAGAGTAAATGTGCACAATGAACCAATACTACTTTAGTGCATAAACATGAACAACAAATAATAAAGGTAAAGCAAAAGAGTAAAGGAAGAGAGATGCAATCACAAGATAACACCAAGACGTGTTATCGAAGAGGAAACCAAAGAACTCGGCGAAAAATCTCTCCGCGACCCTCCAAGTCGAAATCGATCCACTAGAAAATAAAGTTGGAGTACACAAATAACAAAAGACCCTCTAAACCTAGTCTACCCAATGTACTTGAGCCCTCCAAGCTCCTGCTACCAATGGACTTCTCAGAGTCATGTCTTCTCTAACTTTCTGGATCCCGCAATACGCCCAATTGCATCCGCCAAGCCTCACCGACTTCTTTTGGAAAATCCCCAAAACTTCCCAAGCTCCAAAACACTCTCTACATTCTGAAAAGGTGTGAGTTGTGTTTGGGTACAAATCTCCTCTCAAGGTATGACAATGGGAGAGGGAAGCAGAAGAGGCTACAATGATTTCTCACTAAGGATTAGTAGCCCTCTCTCTAAAAGATGGGTGTATGTGTTGTAGAAAACCTATCTAGGGTTTTTCTCTCTAAATAGCATCATCATACTTTTGTGGGTAATAAGGGTATATATAGTATGGGCGAAAGGTAAGAAAGTTACACTTAAAATCCTCCAGGCAGAGAGTTTCGCGGGTATCTCGTGGGTTGGCCCTTCTCGCGAGACATTCGCGAAACTGACAGCCTGGCACGACTCTTCAGCTTCCAGCATGTGCTTCTCACGTGACTCTTTCGCAGGTAGACTTCTCGCGAGACACTCGCGAAATCCACTTGTTCATCCAATACATGCTCGATTCTTCACCAACTTAATACTAAACCTAATACAATAAAATCCCACAAAATACAAGGAACAAAATTAAAGTAATTACAACACTTTTTGTCATAGAATAAGCAAACATAAAAACATAGTTGTAAATCACAACTTTACAATCTCCCCCTTTGGCTATTCGGTGACAAAACACCCTATAACAGACTCTAGACTTAAACGTGAGTTTGGGAACAATGGAAAAACTCACTCACACCTAAATCTAAAACTTATGATGAACTTGGAACAAAATACCTGTAACCTGAAACACTTGCACAAAACGCATTAGACCCTCAAGGTAAATCAAGTGATAAAATAACAAGGATAATGTAACAAGTAAAATGCAATCAAGTAAACATGATGTGAAACATATGAGCAATTTGATCAAACACAAACAGTCATATGGAAATGACTACAATGATCATATAGCAAAGCAAATGATCATCCGAACGTGCAACCAATAAAGCACAATGGCATAAGGATGTATGCATGTCCAACACATAAACACGATGCAATGAGAGCAACAAAGTATAGATACTAAATGTAACTCAAAGCACCATAAAGCAACGAGAAAACAAGTATAAGGTAAAACATGACAAAACAAGGTTTTCTCATAAAATATGTCTTCTCCCCTATGGCTTTCTCTCCCTACGAATGTGCATAAGATAGAGTTTCTCCCCCTAAGAATGTGCACATGAGTCATATAGAAATGACGATACACTCTGGTATACTCTCTAGTATATTCTCCCCCTTTTGGTCACGAATAGACAAATGAATCAAGAGGAAGGAGGGAAAGAAAAGAAGATATGAACAAGGGTAAAAGATGATGCATGAGGGGTGCAAGATGAATAAGAAAATGAAACTCAAACAAAAGATAAAACATCTTAAAAATAACATGCTACAAAGCATAAAGTAGACATGACATGCTAAAGATGATGGAACAAAGTATAGACCAAGGCATGACATAGACACAAGAATATGTTATATGTGCTAAAAGGTCTAAAAAGACTTAACTAACATGAGTGAATGCAAAACATGTCAAGTGTTAGAGTGTGTGCAGCCAGGTGCATCTAGTGTGCATGTGAGATGCATGACCAATGCATGAGCAAGCACTCATGAGGAAAAGTGTATAAAACACACAACCAATGACCAAAACATGATAAACATGAATAATTATGGTGATTCCTAAAATTTGGTACTCATCGGAGTCCAAAAGAGTGAAAAAATACCATAGAGGCATTTTATCAAACACATAGAGTACACACATTACACATGTATGTTAAACAATGCATGAATATATGAAAATCTTGCCTAAATACATGTTATTTTTGCCACAAGGGGCCAACATTCAAAGCAAATCATCATTTAAAACAAAACCCAATCAAAAAGATTGACAAAAGTTAAGTTTTCCAACCTCCATTTGAGAAAATCCCAACTATAAACATAAAACCCCCCAAAAACATAATCTAAGGATCAAAATCAATGAAAAAAGTTAAAGATTACCTTAGAGATGTTAATGGAATGAAAAACAGTTGAATTTAGTTGGGTTTTGATGTAGGAACATAAAAATATGGGTTTAGGAGAAGATGGGAGAAGTCTAAAACAAATGTTCCACGAAATGCCCTTTAAAAAGCTGATCTATAAATTTTCGTGGGAAGCTGGGAATTTTCATTGGCAAGCCTTACTCGCGAAACAATCACGAAATACTCGCGAAACAATCACGAAATACTCGCGAAACGTTCTGTCCAAACTTCGTGACTAAGCTTACTCGCGAAAACACCCAGAAAACATGTTTTTCACACAAAATCAATTTAAAAAACTTTGAAAAATATGGGTGATACAAATCACTTCCAAAAGCAAATAAAACAATCAAAAACTTTTTGGTTTAATCTACATATGGTTGAGCACACACATATCACATTTGATCATGTACAAACACACAAATGAAATAGGCATTCATTGAACATTAAACTTGTGTGTTGTGTGTGTGGATCAAGTATGAACTAGTCTATAGTCTAGTATGAAATTTCAATGATCAATTCAATCAAGTCATACACGACTAGTACGAAGTCAAGTGACCTGTCTCACTTGTAGAAATGAACATATATGACCCCTCACTAATGTGATTACACTAGATTGAAAGCTTTTCATTTGGCTTCCATTTTTCATACTTTTGATAAAAAACAACTCAATTTTTTGAGAAGCGATGCCATAGACATTTTGAGATAACTTTGACAATTGAGCCTTTGGCTTTGGCACCGTACAATTTAATACAAATTGCTTTCCCTTTTTCCTAGTCAAATACTAGTATGTGCGATGGCTTTTTCAGCTCAAAATCTCTTTTCGAGATAGACATTTGTAGAGCTCTTGAAAAAGAAAAAAAAATGTGTGAGGAGATATATAGGCACAAGTCTACTCATGTATCAAGATTAAGCAAGACTATTAACCAATCATTCATGACAAGCTTGAAGATCTATTTACAACATTCAAAACATAGATTTCTAGAGGTTGCTCACACTTTGAAAATGTGCATACATAACAAGCTAAGCTCGTAAATGCACTACACCATTAGTACGGAGGTACTAGACCAAACTCACATGTGATATACACAACACAAACTATCAAACTTTTTGAGATTTTTCATTTTTTATGGGTTTTTGAATTTTTCAACACACTCAAAAACAGAACAAGAAAAGTAAGATCAAATGCAAAAACAACAAAAACAATGCATATAAAGAGATGCATGATGCACAAATGCATGACAATGAAGCATCTAATGCATAAAGAGTCCTACAAAGATCGAAAGAATTAGATCAAGGACCAAAAAAGCATAAGCTCAACCATAGGAACCCTTCGTCATCCAAACGGAATGATTGTTTGAAATGAGTGTCTCATGAGAAGTGAGACGAGGGTTGGAAGAATGAGAACCAGAGATGCACATAGACAAGGAAGTAAGAACATCAAAGGCTTTCTTCAACAACTTACCATTTTCCCCCAAATCCAATTTTGCTTTTATAGCACAACTTCCAAAAAACTCAAATTTCTCTTTTTTTTTTATTCTTTTAAGAGCTTGAAACTTAGAGCACTGAGGTCTTAAATGACCAAAGGCACCACAATGGTGACAAACAATGAGTTTAGGTCAACTAGGCGTTTTAGGGAGGGATCTAGCAACATGGTTTTGTTCGCTCTTCATCATGGAGCATTGAGGTCTTATGTGACCGATCACACCGCAATTGTGGCAAGTGGGAACAAACTTAGATCCATTCAAAACCCTATGATGAGACCTAAACAAAGGCTTTGGCTTAAGAGCCTTTCTCTCCACTTTTTGATTTCTTTTGTGTGGAGGAATGTACACCGATTTGTCATTTGAGGTAGAACACACAATAGGCATAAAATCGGGTACCACAACATGATTGCAACATATATTTTCATCCTTTTTAGCAATAGGTTCAGCAATCAAACACTTAGCATGCATCTTAAGAGATTCATTTTCACATTTTAGCTCATCAATAAGTTTGTTAGACAAAACAAGTTTAGCATCCAAGTCAATATTCAAACATTCAAACTCCTTTAGTTTTTCAAGAGAATGTTCAGCAAGTTTCTTATACTTTTCAACTAATTTATTGGATTCATTGAGCTTAGCAATCAAATCATCATTTTCACAAATGAATTTGCTGAAATTCTCATGAAACTTCTTAGCCTTTTTCTTCAAGAGTTTGACATTTGAAATATCAACAACACCCATAGATTCATGTAACATGTCATCATAAGCATGAGGATAAACACTCATAGAGGCATTTTCACAAACACATGGCATGTTACACTCAACAACATCCAAAACATCCATAGAAGCATACAAAGCTAAAACACAAGGAGTCAAGGATCACACTTAGGTAATGAAACCAAAATAAGTGTACCTGCTCTGATACCAATTGAAAGCTCAAATTTGTGTGAAAACACAAGAGCTTGTTTAGACCCCCAATTAAAAATTACGATTAGATTGCTTTTACTCTTACTTGATCAAAGTGCGGAACAAGAGTAAATGTGCGTAATGAACCGATACTACTCTAGTTTATAAACATGAACAACAAACAATAAAAGTAAAGCACAAGAGTAAGGGAAGAGAGATGCAACCACAAGATAACACCAAGACGTGTTATCGAAGAGGAAACCGAAGAATTTGGCGAAAAACCTCTCTGCGACCCTCCAAGTCGAAATCGATCCACTAGAGAATAAAGTTGGAGTACACGAATAACAAAAGACCCTCCAAGCCTAGTCTACCCAATGTACTTGAGCCCTCCAAGCTCCTGCTACCAATGGACTTCTCGGAGTCATGTCTTCTCTAGCTTTTCGGATCCTGCAATATGCCTTATTGCATCCACCAAGCCTCACCGACTTCTTTTGGCAAATCCCCAAAACTTCCCAAGCTCCAAAACACTCTCTACACTCTCTACATAAAAACATAGTTGTAAATCACAATTTTACATCCCACATTTAACTTTTTTTATCCATTTCACTATTCAAGCATTTGAATTTCTTGCTTATCTCATAATGAATATATATATCATAATACATATAATAATAGTTAAATGAATAGTAAAATGCCATTTTTTATTTTTTATATAAAATAAAAAATTTATTATAACCTAATCTAAGTGTATATGTGTGTGAAACTCTCTTCTAAAGAATTGAACCCCGATCCTTGCCTCCGACACCCAGCAAGCACTTATACTTGTGGAGTGACCATCACACCAAGGGTACGCGGTAGTTGAAATGCCATTTTAATTGTATAGTCTTTCAGATAGGATGAAGATTTTTTTTTTTTTTTTTTTTTTAAGAATCGGACAGGATGAAGCTAAATTAGCTAATAGACTACCATGAACAATTCAAGATAATCTTTTTTTTATCATACAATTCAATTAGTGGGTCCCATATGTATTAAAAAAAAATACTTAATCTTCTTATACTGTACCAAAACCACAGAGCCTTCAACCCTTCATTGTATTTTCTTCTCCTCTGCCTCTTGACTTTTTAATTGTTTCTGTTGGGAAATTTAGATTCTGGTTGATAGAATTAACAAGTTTTAAACCCAAGTTGTTAATTAGATTTATTATGAACAAATCTTGTTAAAACCAACAAACATCAATATCATGTCAATAATAAATGCAGCAGAAAAGTAAATAAAACAAGATATGATGACCCAGGAAAACCAATGAAACCAACTAGTTTCACAGTAAAAAACCTGGGGGGAAACCTTCCCGAAAAGCAATCCACTATAATGAAAAGGAGTTTCAGATCTAGTACAAAACCTTTGTCCCTAGACTCTACAATCCCCGAAGATGAACTCACAGCAGAAACCTTCCACTGCTTCAAAACCTCTGAACTCTTCAATATATGAACGCCACCCTTTGATGATGCACGAATCCCAGTACGTGACTAACCAATTGTACGGATCCCAGTACAAGACTTCAATCACCAACTAGAAGAAGATTGTTGGCTGCAAAGTTCTTCACTTCATCAACAATGAAGATCAAGAAGCACTTGGTTACAAAACCCTATGGCGTAAAAGACGCAGTAGCTTCTTTCAGAGAGAATAAGGCATCGGTCACCTTTTGCTTATGTTCTCCTTGTATTCTCTTATGTGACAGCCTCTAAAATAAGCCTTATATAGGTCTAGGGTTGTGAGAAAAGAAACTCTACACAAATACAAAAGCCTGGCCCAAAAATCAGATCTGAAAATTCTGATTTCCGTAACCTCGATAGATAGCAGGTGTCGAGCTTTAAACCTCGATAGATAGCTAGGTGTCGAGGAGGTGTCGAGAAGTTGTCGAGGAGACAGGAGCTTTCTCGATCGATCCACCAATTGTCGAGAAGCTGTCGAGATTGCGATAAGAAAAGGCTGAAGAAGCTCGATAGATAGCCAGCTGTCGAGAGGTGTCGAGCAGCTGTCGAGATATCTGTCCAGCTTTAATGAACAGCTTTTCTTCACTTGTTTCTTGATCCAATCTTCATGGCTTTAATACTAGACTTGAACAACATGTTTCTTGAAGTATTAAACACATCCTAGATCTACCAAAATACAAGTAAAGTGTGTTTTGTCAAAGGATAAGCCAATTACATAAAATTATGACATATGTTCCTAACAAGTGAAACACATATGTCCTAACAGTTTCAAATTTGAATTTTTGCTATAAACTCAAATTTTAAATACTTAAAATGATAGCAAAATAAATGTTGAAATCTACATAATTTATGAAGCAATCAAGTTAGTGAAATATGTATACAACTTTACAAGTATTTGCTAGTCTTTTAAAAAAAAAAAAAAAAAATTATAAACAGTATTTGCTATACTCTTAATACATTTAGATTAATCTATTTTCTCAGTTTATTTTAATGAATCAATTAGATGTCTAAACTTTGTGTATTTACGTTACTCTTTTCTTTTGATTGTTAGTAACTATGAATTGGTTTTTTTTATTTTTTTTATTTTAATGATACGAAACATATACTTGTAATTACATTTGTTTACAGTTGTTTCTTTAATTTTTATTGTCAATTTGTTGTTGATTAGCATATTTAGATTATTTTTACTTTTAATCTTACCCCCTAAACTGAATTTTGCCATTGGTCAAGACTCTTAAAGATGGTATTGACTAGAAAGAATATATGACTGTCGTCTTTGAATTAGCAAAATGGGCCAAATGCTCCTCAGCAACTTTCTTATATTCTTCAGTGGTTCTAAACGGTGGGTAATTGTCTATGTCCACGTGTATGTAGCTAGGATCAAATGACAACTGTAGGGAAGTGGTACATAGAACCTAAGTAAGCACTGGGCTTTAGATTAGAACGGGCCTAGAACATATCGCTCCAAGATATGGGGCCCCACTATGAAGACGCTTACCCCGAAGCACGAATCAAAGGTAAACAAGAAGTCATCATAAACACCCTCGAGATCTCAAACCTCAGAATCCGACCTAATAGGACCCATCACCCTAGGTCTGAGCATGAGTAAACCACTAGAGTCGCCCAAGATAAAACCCTATTAATCACACTGCCCACGCCAATCCATGTTTCGAGCTAATAAAGACATCTCGCCGGGATGTGCACAAAATATCTGAGGATGTCCTTCAAGATCTTCCTGATGAATCCACAGCAACCCACTTGACACGGTTGCATTTAATGCAATAGATAACTTATCACAATAAAACAAAAGGCCCCAAAAATATTTGTTCATCATAACCTCAAGAAAAGAAGAGTCTGATGGGACAGAAGGCTGCCCAACTATACTAGGACAACACCTACTATGGCATAGGCTGGAGAAGAAAATGAAGAGAATTAAGCAAAGGATAAGGATAAAGAAGAAGAAAGAAGACAGATAAACGAAGGCAGTTTTTGGACAATTAATTAAAATAGAAAGATAGAAGGAAGAAAAATAGAGGAGCGAAACACTGAGTGAGGAATGTAACAGAAATAATCATATGAATAAAGTCTTTGACACAATTTTATAAAGCAAAGAATTATTTGTATTAAGCCCATAATAAAAATGAATTGTGATTATAGGCAAGTCATTATGCTAGGGCTAATTTCTTGCTTCCACAACAACTTTAGGTCATTACAAAAGCAAAAACAGATAAACGCTTTAGGACATAATGTACTATTTAATTTTTGTAATTTGTTAATTTTGATTTTTAATGGTAATTTTCAGAATTTTAGGTTCAAGATTTTTATTTGCTTATATTTAGGTGCTTTTAATGTTTTTTTTAAGTCAAATTTGGTTCCCATAATGGTTAGGTATTAATTAGGATATGTTTTAGAATATATTTTCTTGTATGTCAAGTTTTACAAAGCCTTTAAATAGGCATCTAAGTCTATAAACGTTTTTTTAAAACATTATTTAATCATTAAAATTGAGACTATCATCTCTCTATTTTCTGGTGGATTCCAGACCTCTTTCTTCTTGTGGATTCAAGGAACCTTATGGATTTGAGATTATCTTTTAAAAGCAAACATGTTTTGTATCTTATTTTCTAGAAATTACGCATTCTTTTTTTGTCCCTTCTGCATCCCGCATCAATAAAGAGAAAAGTTAATGGATAATACGCACTCATAGTGCAATTTCCTTATAGGATCTCTCACTTCATCCACTTTGTATCAATCTTGCACTTATAACAACGCTAATTATTGTTGCACACACTTACTTACACATTGTCGTATATATTTTAGTTGAAACCACAATTTCACACTTATAGAAAACATGATTTCAACTATGTCATGTATGCAAGTGTGTAATTATAATCACTCTAACAAAAAAAATTCCATGAAAGACGGTAAAATTGAATGTCGGGCGTAGGGTTGTCCACGGGTCGGGCCGGGTCGGATTTGTGCCTAACCCATACTCGACCCGAATGCATCGGGTGGGGAAAAGTTTAACCCGCAACTGACCCGAATAGAGTTTCGAGTCGTATCGGTTTCGGGTCCATATCAGTCGGTTTCGAGTTTGCCGGAGTGGAGCAAAATCTGGCTGGATTTTGGCCGAAATATTGCCGAATCTCATCAGATCTGGTCGGATCTAACGAGATCTGGCCAATATTTCCCTATATCTATAAAGATCGGGCCAAGATCTTGATGGATCTGGTCGAAATCTACCTATATCGTCGGACTTAAGAGTTTGGACTTACTGGTTTTGGCCGAGTTTGTGATTTCCGACGAGGGAAGAACAACTTATCGAGCGGGTCGAGTTCGTCAGTTTCTCAAACAGCCAATCCGCAACTCGAACCGATGGTCTCGGGTCCTTATGCCGACAACCCGCGTCCGAACGAAACCAAGCTTTGATCAGGCGGTTTCGGGTGAAGATGATCGGGTTTCGTGCGGTTTATCGAGTCCGAGCGGGTTGTGGACAGCCCTAGTCAGGTGTGACAGGTGTTAAACTAAATAGTTGAAATTTGATAACCTTATATAAAAAACAACAAATCTCCATGATTTCCAGTTAAAAAAACATGAATAAAGTTTCTCTCCAATCTAGTTTAGTGATAAACTCTTCAAATTTCTCGTATATCTCTTTTTTGGGTGTGAATTTTAAAAATCTAACCGTTGAATTTTGTGTTCCTTTTGTTCTTAACATGCATATGAAATTTTATTCAAATTGAATGTTATTTACTATTTGATCAATAAACTTATTTTTTATACACAATTTTAAATCACAAAAACTTGAAATTTTAAACATTTTTTTTGATGACATAGCAATTGATATTTGATCTTTTTGAAATTTTGCAAGCTTGAAGGATATAATAAGAACATGCAATCCAACAATTAGATTTTCAAAATTCAAACTCAATATAAAAATATATGAGGAGTTTGAAGAGTTTCTCTCTGTTATGGTACTTTTTTTTACACCTATTTTTACTTAAATATCACCCATTTATTTTCAAACATCAGCAACAAATTATTGGGCTTCTCCAAATATTTTTGCCCTATTATTATGCTAGCCCACAACTATTTTTCTTGCTACCACAAAATTGGGCTACAAATATAAAACATTATAAGGCCCAATATTTTTGTGAAGCCTATAATTCAGACTCATCCCCAAATTACTTTATTGAACGAGTTCAAATCTCATTCTTTTTAAAGCCCAAGAATACTTATGCTTGACAATATTTGAAAAGCCCAATTTTCATTGGCAATATTAAAAGCTCAGTTCTCACTGGCAATATCAAAAAGCCCAATTCTCACTAGCAATGTCAAAAAGCCCAATTCTCACTGGCAATATCAAAAAGCCCAATTCTTATTGGCAACACTAAAAGCCCAATTCTCGCTAGCAATATCAAAAAGCCCGATTCATATTGGTACTATTTAGTGAAAAATCTAATATTGTTAATACTTGGGAAATACCATATGATTAAATTACCAATGCCCATAACCACAATTGTGTCATTAATGTCCATTTTGTAGGTCCAAATGTGTGATAAAAGGAGAATAAGCCCAAGTGAAAAAGGGGCATAAGCACAGCCCAGCCAAAGGGTCCAGCCTATGTTAACAAGCCCAATCCAAAGTTCCAACCAAGGCAAAGGACTGAACCAGCCAGCCAGCTTCCTTCTTGTTCATCCTTGACCAAAATTCAGTTGGAGATTTCCTCATGGGACAACCAAATCTCTAAGAATGAACTGAGGGCTGTCCCATCAACTTTCTACCACTGTCTCCCTGACGTGAACAGTTCCCAGAGGTTGTACTAGCAACTAAAGTCTAATGGGTAATATGATTTCATCATCTTCCTCAAAGCTCTATCTCTAGCGAAAAGAAGTCATAACCAAGTTACTCAAATCTCAACAAATCAATTCTATAAATGCCAAAAATGTTCAAGAGTTGGTTCATGTGCCAAGCCCAAGAATCTTAAAGGGGAAAATTTGGGAAAATGTGGTTTGGAGGGCATAAAAGGATCTCCAACAGAACCCTCTAAAGTAGGCCCAAAATTTAACACCTGGCTTAGGGTGCTGAATCCTATTCCCTAGGGTTCAAATCTCAGTTGCAGCACCAAAATTCTACCTTAATACCTGCCTTAATCCCATTGGCTGAATACAACCTCAAAAATCTCAGCATTTAATGCAAGATTACCCAAATATTCACCCATGTTTGATATTACCCAAAGAAGCAAGGCAGCCCAAAAGAAAATCTACCATTTGTAGTCAAATCCTATGATTTGCAGTCTGCCCCTCTTCTTGCTGATCAGCCCCACGTTTTTTGATTCTTGTTAATCACCCCCCTAAGCTCTACTATAAAAAGGAAATCACATCAACTCACAAAAGACACACAAAAACCCTATGAAAAATTATGCTATTCTTGTCATTTTGCCATATTTTAGCTTGTAGTTTAGCTCCATTAACCCATAAATGAATCATTTCAGTCCATACAAATCAACACCCACCTAGCCTCAAACATTCCTTTCTCCTTTTCTGCATATCCAAAGTTCATAAATGCTCCCTAATCAGCCATGAACAACCATTTTCCCTATTAAAGACTTAGTTTTAGCATTATATCCACCATCTCATTACAAGCTTACACACCCACTCACTCAAAATATCATTTACTACCCCACTCATACCCCACATACATATTCTACAAGAATCTTGGTTCAATATCTACTGCGCTGAGCTGGAATCTCTCTCTCCCTTCATACCATGCCAAATAACCCTTTTCTTCTCACCATGGAGCCATTGGTCTTTACTTTTTGTTTTTTCATTGAAGGATATAATGTGTTTATAACAATGGAATTTTTCCCTCAAATTGATGTAGTAGTAGCAAAAAGTACCCTAGACCTTTTTGACCAAGACACACAAGGACTTCCTGAAGTGAACACCTTCTTAAATTTGTTCAATAATTGACTGCTGGACCATCAATTTAATTTTACCCTACTGCTAGAGAATTTTATTTTCTTGCATTGTTGTAACAGGACTTCTAATCTATTAATTAACTTTTATGAAGTGTTTTATTGGGCCTTGATATTGTTCTTGCCAAGGTGCAACCTTTATTACTTGCTTGGATAGGCTTATTGTTAGTTTCTAAGACTTTAGGAACTAATGTATTAGAACTTCAATTTGTATTATATTGGCAAACCATGATCAAAACATAGAGTCTAGGTTTAGGCTTGCTCAAAGTATGTTTATTTGTAAAATTGGAATTGAGTGATTGCAGAATTTATTGGACTAAATCTACAAGGCTCGATCAATCGAAAATTAGACTCGATCGATCGAACCACGTACAGATCTATTTTTCTACAAAATTTCAATTCAACCCAAACTCTACTTAAACGTATTGGGTTTCAAGTAAAACACTCCTAGTCTATAAAGGAAACTCTAAGGACGTTTTTATAAGGCTTTTCAGAGAGATTAGAGTGCCTTTGGTGCCTCTTTTGTAGATCTAGGGTTTTGTACCCAAAAGCTCTCTAAGGTCTTTGTTGTTTATGCTGTGTGTGTGAATCTCTTTTGAGATCTAGAGGTGTTTGCCTTCATACACACTTAGGGTTATCAAGATTAAGATTGATGTCGAGAGCTTGGTGATCGTTACAGTTGCTGCATAAAGAGCTTAAAGAAAAACACAAGTGGGAGTACTTGTGGTTGCTGTGAATCCAAGAAAGAAGTAGTCCGTGGACTCGGAGCTCTCACATACTTGTGGTAGTAAGTTTTCTACTCGAGGTAGCAATAGGATGTTAGTGGTCTAAGTCACTATTGTAAAATTTCAATTCTTTCATAGTGGATCTATTTTACCTTGAGGATAGCTAGATTAAATCCTCCTCAGGTTTTCTACTGGTTTGGTTTTCCTGAGTTATCATATCGTTATGTTCTTTATTTTCCGCATTATTTACATGATATGATTTACTTATGTTAACCTAGATCTAAATAATTTACCTAAGTTAATCACTTGGCTAAATAACTAGGTTAATCAATTTGTGTTTAAACGGTCTAAAAACGTTCACTTATCACTACACCGAAAGCCTTTGGGTATTATCTCAGAGCCCAATGTTGAGTTTTGGCTTGACATCCCCCCCCCCCTCCCCCCATATTTCATTCGAGGACATCAATTTTTCCCCTCGATACTCTCCAAACAAACTTTGTTCAAAAAACACCCTGACCCACTTGACATAAGGACCCAACAATCTGGGTTGGAATGGTCATTTTCCCGGATTAACCCACCAATCTTTTTCCCTGTTAGGATATATGTGTTTCACATGTTAAGAACATATGTCATGATTTTATGTAATTGGTTAATCCTTTGACAAAACGAACTTTACTTGTAATTTGGTAGATCTAGGATGTGTTTAAATACTTCAAGAAACCATGTTTCAATATCAAGTGTTGAAGCCTTCAAGTATGTCCAAGAAAATAGCTGAAAGTGCAAAATCATTAAAGCTCGACAACTAGCATGTGTCGAGGTTTAAGAAGCTATTCAGCCCGTATGCTCGACAGCTAACTCGACAGATGCTCGATACCTCCTATCTGTCGAGGTTAAAGAAAACAGCAATCTGATCTGTTTTTTTCTTGGGATCCGTGATTATGTGTTTGGGCCTTCTTTTCTCGTAACCCTAAACATATAAAAAGATTGTTTTAAGGGTCGTCAAAGTGTTCACAAGTTGCACAAGCATTGAGCAAACCTTGTTCAAGCAAATTATGACTGGAGACAAAGTTCTTGCCTTTGTTCATCTCTTTCTCTTGAAGAAGTTGCTGTGTATTTGCACCGTAGGGTTTTGTGACCAAGCATCTTTTTGATCTTCATCGTTGGGATGAATTGAAGAACTTTACAGCCAACAACCTTCTTAGTTGGTGATTGAAGTCGCGTACTAAGATCCGCGCATTGGTTAGTCACGTACTTGGGAGCCGTGCATCAAAAGAGGGGAACTGTCACTACAAAACAAGTCCAATTGGGTATTGGGGTAAGGGCTCAACTGTAGGTTGGTAAGGTACTTGAGATTTCTTTACTTGTAACCGCTTGTTGTGATAATAGTGGAGTTTCGGGAGTGGTGACCTGAAAATCACCCGGTGGGGTTTTTGCCGTTAGGTTTTCCCCATTCGTAAACAAATCACCGTGTCATTTATTTTCCGCTGCGTATTTAATTGTTTGGTGATTTGTTTGTGCTACCACGCGTTTTGCATGATAAATTTATTAATTAATAACTTGGCTAATTAATTAATTAAATTCAATCACAAGGGGTCAATCCGTTTGTGGCCTATCAAGTGGTATCAAAGTAGGCACACTCTGATTAGGTATTAATCTTTGCTATGTTAATCCATTGACCCCTGTTTGTCATGGATAGAGGACAGTCATTAATTATACCTCCTTTATTTGATGACACTAACTATGCATACTGGAAAGTACGCATGAGAGCTTTCTTGCAGTCTCTAGATGAAAAGGTGTGACAAGCTGTGGAAATAGGCTGGACTAAGCCTACAGAAGCGCCGGCCGATTGGGATGATGTGAAGATCAAGGCGGCAAACTTCAACAGCAGGGCATTGAATGCCTTATTCAGTGCAGTCACCAATGAAGAGTTCAAGAAGATATCCTTTACTGAAACTGCTAAGGAAGCATGGACCATTCTCTAGACAAACTATGAGGGTACAAAGGCTGTCAAGGATTCAAAGCTTCAGAGGCTCACTACAAGCTTTGAAGAAATAAAGATGGAGGAGGATGAGTCATTCGATGAGTTCTATGCCAAGCTGAAGGACATAGTGAACTCTGCGTTCAATCTTGGGGAAACCATTCCTGAACCCAAGATTGTGAGAAAGGTGCTCAGATCTTTGCCTGAGAGATTCCATTCTAAGATTACGGCGATCGAGGAATCAAAGGACATTAATAAGATTCCTTTGACAGAGCTGGTTGGTAATCTACAGACTTACGAGCTAGGGTTAACAAGGATTGGTAAGTCAGGCAAAAGCAAGAGCATGGCGCTGAAGGCCAAGAACAGTGACACAGATGAGTCTTCAGACGATGAAGATTCTAAGATGAAGTCCTACATCACCAGGCAGTTCAAGAAATTCATGAAGAATGCCAATGAAAAGGGCTTCAACAAGGACCGTAGGCAATCTAGTTCTTCTCAATTCAAGAGTCAAGACAAAGGGAAGATGGATGCTAGGGATGGTGGTCAATACACTGTTCCCGCAGAACCAAAGTGCTTTGGGTGTCAAGGTTTCGATCACATGAAAAATGAGTGTCCTACATATCTTAAGAGCATTGGGAAGAGCAAGGCACTTGCTGCTACTTTAAGTGACACCGAGCCTGAGAATGATTCCGACAATAAGGATGACGAAATCTTGAATGCCTTCACTGCCACTGTCAATCCTACTGAAGGGATTGTTGAAGATGTGGATGAAGAAGAAGAATTGGTAGATTCTAAGTTTGAGAAGATGAATGATCAAGACGATATCCATACAGCCTATGAAAAATTGTACAAAGTTTCTGAAAAATATGAGAAACTTTATAGGCTAGCCACCAAGAAGCTCAATGATGTGCAACTTAATCGTGAAGAGCTGTCCACGAAGTTTGATGAGGCTAATTAGACTATTGGTGCATTGAGATTCGAGAACAATTTCTTGGCTGAGAAGACCAAGAAGCTTGAAGCGGAGTTGTTTCAAGTCAAAGCTCAATTGGAGAGGACTTCAAGTGCAAAGCTTGATGAGATGCTCAATCTTCAGAAATCTGCTTCTGATCGAACAGGTTTGGGGTATGGTCTCTCTTCCTCTAATATTACTTCTACTAGTACTACTGTTTTTGTTCCTCCTAGCAATAATGTTGAAATTGAGAACAATAATGTTAAAACTGATTTAGCTAGTGAGAACTTAGACAAAGGTAAATCTATCTTAGGAGCACCCCCTAAGCAAGATAAGAAGGAAGCTAAAAACCCTAAGGCTAAAAAGGCTAACTCTCAAAAGCCTAAACAGAAGAAGCAGCATCTCTGTCATCATTGTGGAGTTGCCGATCATACTTGACCAAATTGCTATAAGTGGCTTGCCACTCAACAGAGCAACGGCATGATAGCATCTGGAAGCCAAAATCAGCTTCAATCCTCTCTTGCTCCCCTTAGAGATCTTCTCAAAGCCCTTATGTTCCTTTCGAACTTGAACGGTTTCAAATTTTCCCCCTCACCGCCGGTTCAAGAGTTTAATCAAAGGAAAGGTTCTTCCAGAGTGTGGAAGGAAAAGAGCTCCAAGTGATTCTATCACTTTCTTCTCTCTCTTTTTGTTTTTGTTTGCATTACTTGTGTGTTTTCCTCTACTGTTTTGAGTCAGTCTAGTTTTTATGCTTTGCTTAACTTGTTTTTGTTTGGTTATTTTTCAGTTGTGCTTTGTTTTGTTTTTCATATAAAAAAAATAAATTTTGAAAAATCAGAAAAATACAAAAACAGTGTGTGTTTGTGTACATTGGTATTTGTGTACCTTGGATGGCCATTGAAATAAAGTTTTCTAAACTTTGTATCTCTTGTAGTTTAGATGAGCATCTCTATGCACAACTAAGCAAGTGAGCTTTGTGGCTCTTGTTTGTGATGAGTAAGATTAAGTTATCTCTTGTAATTAACACTCATATCACTCTTTTTGACGGGAAGGATTAGAAAATCCTAAGAGAAAAGCATAAATAACCATCTCACCACTATTGCCCGCCAATCATAATGACACCTGTATGCTTCGGCATAGCAAAAGTGCAGTATCAATGACATTTGTGTGCTCCGGCATAGCAAAATTGAAATGTCAAATGCTTAACATAATTGGGTATTTCTTTTCTATCTCTTATATGCTCATGCATGATTTTCTTAAATAAATATGCAAAGAAAAATCAAAAGCAAAAAGATAAAAAATGCTTTAAATATGATTGCAAGCGTGTTTTCTAGGAAATGTGGGAGTTATAGGATGTACTTCGAAGGTGATAATCCTCATCAAACAGTTATGATTATGTGTGAGTTAAAGTGATTTACTCATATCTTAAATTGTCATAACATGTTGACACATTTGCAATCTTGCGATGTTTTTCACACACAACACGCAATATTCATTGCTACTCTTGATACATATGCAGGTACAATGTGATTTGGCCATCACAAGATTTTACATGTGTTAATGTATGCTCACTAAACTGTCTTAACTTATTTTTGAAATATAAAATTAGTTAGACTTGTTTAGTGTGTGCATGTGTTTTTGGGATCCATGTGCTTAAAATCATTGTTGAGAGATGTTTTTGAGCGCTTAATATGTTGATTGGATCATTGGTTGAGTTGCATGCTTGATTGCATTCATATCTGTGTTTTTCTCTCCTCAAAAAACTGTTTTGAAAAGCTGGCTCGACACCTCCTCGATAGCTGGCTATCTGTCGAGCTTCCTTAGCTTTTTCTTATCGCAATCTCGCTAGCACCTTGACACCTGGTTGATCGATCGAGAAAGTTTCTGACCCCTCGATAGCATCTCGACACCTGGTGGATCGATCGAGCTTCTGTTTTCATTTTTAGTGCTTCTTCCTCGACACCTTCTCGATACCTGAAGCTGTCGACGGCCATTTCCTCGATACCTTCCTCGACAGATATCTCGATACCTTTCGACACCTTCATCTGTCGAGATTTACTAATGGCCTATATCTTCTCCTCGTGCGATCCGCAGCTCATTTCATTTTATCTTTCTCTTGTTAGCTCTCCCTTTTCTCTCCCAAACAATCTCATCTCACTCCAATCTTGATCCTCAAGGTTTCTTCAAGCTTTTTCAAGTTTTTCTTCGCTTGGTAAGCTTCTAATCTCTTCCATATTCATGCATTTCATGTTTTGAAACCTAGGTTATGGGGTTTTTGAAAAATTTTAGGGTTTTTCAAATTTGATGAGTTTTTTGTTGAATTTTTGGGTTGGGTTTTCACTTAAATGAGTTTAAAATCTCATGCATTGTATCACATTAGCATTATAATAGTATTTTCATGTATTTAGATGTGTGCAAACTGTTTGTGTGCTGATAGGTTTGGATTGGGATGAGCCCATGATGCAATTTCTTTTGCATGTCACATGCTCATGCATTCTCTATAAATACGTACTTCTTTTCACATATTCTTACTATTGTGAACTGTTTTGGAACTCTTCTGATTGTCTCTTTCTCTCTCCCTCTACTGTTGGTTACGTTAGTAGTGTCTATGGCACCAAAACGTAAATCCGCTCCATCTTGGAATCCTCTTCATTCCAGGGCATCCTCTTTCTCTTCAGATTTTGCCCTTTTATCTCTTCGGTTCCGTGATGATGATGCCTACAAGGCATTCTCAGAGAACTTTTCTAGACAAAGTGTTCATTCGGAACGCCAAGTCATTCTGGCAAACTTTGCCGACACTAACCTTCCCACTGTCATTCACAGTCGGGAATGGGAGTCACGGTGTGACGTCCCGGTCACTTGTCCTCTCGTTCTTATTCAGGAGTTCTACTCCAACATGCACGGGATTGACCGTTTTATCCCTCACTTTATCACTCGTGTTAGGGGTGTTAGCATTCTTGTCACACTGCAGCTTGTTGCAGATGTGCTTCGGGTTCCTAAGATAGAGTTTCCTGACTATCCTAGTTGTGAGCGTCTGCGGACTGTGTCCAAGGATGAGCTCATGGCTGCTTTCTGTGAGCGTCCCTCAGATTGGGGTGGTCGCCAGTTCACATCCTGTAAAGGCTTTGCAAAAGGTCCTAGGTTTTTGAACATGGTGATGACTTTTGTACTCCATTCACTCTCTCACTACAACTCCATCACAGAGCCTCGTGCTCGATTTTTGTTGTCTCTTCTTGAGCATCTGACTATAGATTTCCCTTCTCATTTCATTCATTCTATTATGGATGTTCATCTAGATTCAACGTCTCATGATAAGCTCATCTTTTCTTCCGCCATTTTTCTATTCCTTTTCCCTCTTCTGATCTTTTTGTCTTTCATGTGTGCCATAGACTACGCTACCGTTAAACGTAGCGAGGCGCAGTTTAAGTCGCGATAGACGAATTCAGTAGCTCCTCCATCCCGTCCTACTCCATCCAGATCAGCTCCTTCCACATCCGCTCCTTCCTCTTCTACGAGCGACGTGTCACTGGAAGACATCATGGCACAGCTGCAGCGCATGGATGCTCGCCTTGATACACTTTCTACGGAATTGTATCAGGTGAACGTTCGTGTCGGTCGTATTGCACGGCGACAGGCGTCCATGGGTGGTTTTGCTTCTGAGGCTTCTCCTCCACCACCTCCTCCCGTGGCTTCTGCTTCTGAGAATGATGATGGTGATGACGATGAGGCTTCGGATGATGATGATGGAGATGCTAGCTCTACCGATGAGATGTCTACTTGACACTCTTACCCTTTGTCACTCGTGATAAAAAGGGGAAGTAGTTTTGGATATGAGAGTAGTATTTCTTAGGGGGAGAGTTAGTATAGGATTTTTTTTTTGTTAGGAGGAGTGTTGTTTCTTTTTAAGGGATGTAGTGAGGATTTCATGTATCTTTTTCTTTTCTCTTATTTAAATACATTATTCTTGTACATTGGGTCTTGTGACCATTTAGACATACATTGTACTTATTCTTATCTTTATGTTGATGTATGTTGTTTCTTTCACCTATCCTTCATATGTTGTTTCTTTTCTCTCTTTATACACATGCTTCTTATGCTTGTATGCAATCTATTATTTTTGTTTCACACAAAGATGTCTTGATAAGTTTTGTTTAAAATGTTTCAGAAATACAGGTTGTCAAAGTCTACTTGCCATAAACTCTCTTCTTGCAAAGTTTTTCAAAAGTTTGTGTTAGGATAGATTTTATTGTATTCAACAAGTGAATATGAGTTAAGTGATTTATGACTTCTCTCATATGTTCATTTGTTTGTTGTGGTTTTGTCACGGATTGCCAAAGGGGGAGATTGTTAGGACATATGTGTTTCACATGTTAAGAACATATGTCATGATTTTATGTAATTGGCTAATCCTTTGACAAAACGCACTTTACTTGTAATTGGGTAGATCTAGAATGTGTTTAAATACTTCAAGAAACCATGTTTCAAGATCAAGTGTTAAAGCCTTCAAGTCTGTCCAAGAAAACAAGTTGAAAGTGTAAAATCATTAAAGCTCGACAACTAGCTCAACAGCTAGCATGTGTCGAGGTTTAAGAAGCTGTTCAGCCCGTATGCTCGACAGCTAGCTCGACAGATGCTCGACACCTCCTATCTGTCGAGGTTTAAGAAAACAGCAATCTGATCTATTTTTTTCTTAGGATCCATGATTATGTGTTTGGGCCTTCTTTTCTCCTAACCCTAAACATATAAAATGATTGTTTTAAGGGCCGCCAAAGTGTTCACAAGTTGCACAAGCATTGAGCAAACCTTGTTCAAGAAAATTGTGACTGGAGACAAAGTTCTTACCCTTATTCATCTCTTTCTCTTGAAGAAGTTGCTGTGTATTTGCACCATAGGGTTTTGTGACCAAGAATCTTCTTGATCTTCATCATTGGGATGAATTGAAAAACTTTGCAGCCAACAACCTTCTTAGTTGGTGATTGAAGTCGCATACTGGGATCTGCGCATTGGTTAGTCACGTACTTGGGAGCCATGCATCAAAAGAGGGGAACTGTCACTACAGAACAAGTCCAATTGGGTATTGGGGTAAGGGTTCAACTATAGGTTTGTAAGGTACTTGGGATTCCTTTACTTGTAACCGCTTGTTGTGATAATAGTGGAGTTTCGGGAGTGGTGACCTGAAAATCACCCAGTAGGGTTTTTGCCGTTAGGTTTTCCCCATTTGTAAACAATTCACCATGTCATTTATTTTCCGCTGCGTATTTAGTTGTTTGGTGATTTGTTTGTGCTACCACGCGTTTTGCATGATAAATTGATTAATTAATAATTTGGCTAATTAATTAATTACTTTCAATCACAAGGGGTCAATCCATTTGTGGCCTATCATTCCCAAACCATTAAATAACAAAATGCATTTTCATTTTTATCAAATCTAGCTACATAGTAAACACTTATCCAAGAAAATAGTAATGTTAATAATAATCTATATATATATAATAGAGGAAGCTGAGAGAAAGTGAGTGCCTACAATTAAGGAGGTGTTGACAAATAAGAAAAAAGACCCTTTAAAATGCTGCCACGTACACAACTTTAAGTTAAAACACTCGCACGATACATCGTTTCAGTTTTCTAAAAATTTTAAGTTTTCCTTCTACGACGTTTGAAAGCCTCTCCGGGTGTATATATTAAAATAAAAAAGGGCTTAAAAATAAGATAAAAAAAAAAGGTCACAGCTAAAAAAAACCTAAGAAAAAAGGGCTTACAATACTCCAAAAAAAAACTTGTGATACTGAGAATGGAGAAGGAGAGAGAGATCGAGAGATCAAAAACTGAAACCCAAAACTCTCTCTCTCTTCTCTCGATCCCTAATCTTTTTCTTCAATATGAAGAAGAGCGGTACAGTCTCTTCCAATATCCTCAAACTCTCTCTCTCGCTCTTCTCACGAACCCTAATCTTTTTCTTCAAGAATATTCAATCCCTTCAATCCAAGCTACAGGTTTGTTCTTTAATTCAATCTTTTTCCGATTCAAGATTCACGTATTTATTTCTTGCTCTCTATATTATTGAATTCCTCAAATTTTTAAATTTTTTTGAAAAATCAGATTTGAATCGATCTTTGTGAGTGTGTGTGTATGGCGAACGGTACGGATTCGGAGGATTTCGTGTTGCTATCTCGGGTTCGGACGGGTCACAAGCGCGAGTTCGCCTTCGCAATGAAGGCGCAATCAGAGATCTGCGGGTTCTTGGGTCGGACCCTAGCGACACTGCGATATAGAGAAAGCGAAGGAGAAAAAAAAAAACCTTGCGCCACACTGAAGATTCTTACAGCCGGCCATCGCCATCCCCTTTTGAGTTTTTCAGGTTCGTTCTTCTCTCTCTCTCTCTCTCTCTCTCTCTCTCTCTCTCTCTCTCTCTATATATATATATATATATATGTGTTTTTGTTGTCTTGATTCGATTTTGAAACTTTCCTGTGATTTCGGGATAAGTTTCCCCTGTTTTCGTGAATTTGCAGAATATTCTAGATATGTTTTACGAGTTAAAGCTTTGACTTTGAATGCGCGTCCGCGTGATTCTAGGGTTTTGTTATAATCGCCATTTGAAAATTCTTTGAATATATATCTATATATACTAATTTTGGTTTAGGATTTTGTTGTTCTCTGTTACGATTGGCTTAGTTTTCGTAAAAAAAGTTTATTTTTTGTTCAGGGATTCAAAGTTAAATACAGAGATAGAGATCGGCGCTACTCCGATGAAAGGTACGCATCAATTCTCTGTGTTCGAACTTGAATTGAAATTCTGATGTTCATTCTCTTTCTTTAGATGTTTTGTTGTGAATATTGATTCTTACGGCATGGACAAGAATGCAGAACCCTAGAATCATGAGAGGCCATCTATAAATCAGACTGACCTCTTTTTCGAATTTGATTTGGATGTTAACATTCTGTGACCATCTATTTGGCCACCGGAAAAAAAAATGGAATAAATTAATTGGGACATAATAATTATACATATCAATTTAATCCAAAATAAAATTTTAATTTAATACAAATAAATATGAGATAAACAGGAAAAAAATCAAATTTTACATGGATTATTATCAAAGTTAGGGTCCGTGGATACCAGGATATAGATGTGTATTTGGTAGTGGGGCTGTGGGTGGTATTGAAGAGCCTCTCAGCCAATTGCATATCCAAGAAAAAAAAAATGTACATGCTATTTTTTTCTCCATTGTTGTATATAAACTTTACTAATGTTTAAAATGTTCTAATATTACAAATTCATATCACAATGAAGTACAAAACTTTGAAGCAGATATCAGTGAACGTGGGATGCAGTTAACATAGCAAATAACCATGATCTGATCAATATTGCTATGATTTTGGTTGACTAATAGGTAAGTTTAAAATTTTTTTAAACAGAAAATAATATTTTAAAAAATGGATACAAAAATCTATAAAACATTTTCCATATCTGCTAGAACTTAATATTTTAAGCTTCAATAGTTGAATATAGAGAAGAAAAAAAGGAGAAAGCTTTATACGTTTTTGGTCATGCTTTCTTATGTTTGTTTAAGAAGTTGGTCTGACTGCTATGGGGAGTTATTGATGATCTTAGCCCTCTCCGGTTTGTGAAAAAAGAGGAAACTTTCTATATTTTTGAGCTAGAAAAGGGTTCTGTTTATGGAGTGGGCAGCAACAGAAACTTACCCAAAATTGCCCCCTTTTGTAAAATATGTTACTATCTAATTTTATAAAGAACATTTTCCTACCATTGAGTTGACGTATCAGATTTGGAATATATGTAGTTTTTTTTTTTTTAAATCTAATCCACATATGTAAAGGGTTTGTAATGTTTCCTTCCTTAGAGGTCTATAGAGTATGGATATATACTCTTCACATGAAACTGTAATTTGTTTATACACCAATTTTACTAATAATAGAATATTTTTTGCTGTGATTGTTTAAATCTGAGCTATGAAAACAAGTTTGAGTAAAAAGTGAAGAGCATAGAAGTAATACAATGCTTGAATGGATTATCTAAAAGATCTCTGATTTAGTAAGAGATCTCAGATTTAGTAGTAAGAAGAAGAGTACTAATTTTGAGAAAATCTTAGTGTAAAAGAGAAAAATGATGAAGTTTTTGGCTCAGCTGTTGTTGCTGTTATTTACTTCTTACCAATTATTATATTACTGTTTGAACCTAACAGAATTTGTATAGCTTTTTTTTATTTCTTTGGATTGGTTGGTCAAAATGTTTTGGTACCGTTTGATTTTGTAATTATGATATTGAAATATGCTATCATGATCTATATGTCTGATTGATTTCCTACTTAAAAAGTATCTACCAGTGGGTTATAGAATGAGTTAATGGAGTTTCATGATTTCATCCATTAGTATTTTAAGGAAGTACATTGATGCCTCTATGCCAGGATTGAGATTTCTTTGATATATTGATACATGGGTGAAGAGGGATGTTTCATTGTAAAAGGGGAGAGCTTTTGTTTTGTTTTTGATATAATTTGTAGTGTAGTTTTTTGGCCTTTTAGAATCTAAAAGTTACTGAATACTTAAAATGAGGGGTTCGTTTTTGTGATTACATGATTATTACTCTTCTTTTTTTTCTTTTGCATCCTATTGATCTTATGCTACAGGAATCGATATTAACCTTCAAAGAAAAAATAAAAAAATTATTTGTGAGTTTCCTGTCATTTTCTTAAAGATTATGGTGCATTGTGATCTGGGTTCAGTTCAGAAACTGAGGCACCACTCGGTTGATGCCAAAAAATAAATTACGTGAAGAATAAAATTTTTAATATTATTTTCCAGTTAGGATACCTACTTGACTCTTTTTTGGTTCTTGATTTAGTTTTGGTTGATTGGATGAGGTTTGATCCTTTAGTAATTTCAGATTTTGTTTGTTCATTTCTCCGATGCATTTTAATCAATGGTTATTTCTGTGTGCAAAAGAATCCTCTTCTGTAATAGGGGACTCTGTTTTTATCGCTTTTCAGAACTATACTGTAATTTCTGACATACAACTTTCTGAATTCTGAACTAAATTTGTGGGCTGTGTATGGTTGTGGTGCAGTGGGTATTCTTTACTTAGTGATCCCCAGTACAACAAAGGACTTACCAATGCTTTGGTCATTCAGTTGACTCCTTACTGCCAGTCTGTACTTGCTTTCATGCTAGCAAAAACAAGGGTTTTAGCCGGTTTTAACTATTATTGGATTTGAACCAATGACTTAGCTGTTTTTGAAGAGTGACTGTAATTGTAAAACTTTGAAATCTGAAAGTGTAATGTATTTTGTTGTTGTAACTTTATGGTTGCTGGTGGGTGAATTTTCATTTATAAAACAATGAATGTGATTGCTATTAAATTGACAGAAATTGCATGTAATTCATTTAGTAGATCATGTTTGGTTGGAGGACACCTCTTATACTTCGAGTTTCACACTGTATAATACATTCAAAAATAGTGTGTAGCAGCTAATGTGGCATGACCACAAAGCTGAAGCTGCAAAGGGGTATCAAAGATTTGATTGATTTACAGATACTTCTCAATAATGCTTAAAAATTTGCTAAAAATTCTACTGCACCAATAAAATATGGACATCTAATCATGGTTAAAGACCATTTTAGACCATTTTAAAATCTGTTTGTCAAGTGTACACTAGCAGCATGTATGGAAATACAATGGTTAACGATCATATTTATCTAAAACTAAGCAAATGGTATTCTGCAACATTTCATTTCCAATTATTGTCTGGAACTGTTAAGGTTGTTTTCTTATTAATCAAGGCTGGCTAAGTACACTACAACTCATTATATTAGAAAATCTTTAGATTTTACTTATCAAAAAAAAAAAAAAAATCTTTAGATTTAACAAATGGCTTGGTCAATTAGGAATTACACCAAAGCTCTAGATGGAGCTAAATATATGTGTGTTACAATGAGAGAATACTATGCATATCAATTGTGTTCGTAACCAGATTGTGTTCTTAGTATTTTGGGTTAATTACTGTTAAAAATCTGCGATGTGGCTTTTTTCTCATTGATGGAAGTGTATTTTTTAAGTTGAGTAACCACATGACAGAATCTTAAGAAGGGAACCTAAGAAACAGCACCTAAGGTACTGTACATAAGTTTTGTCCATAGTTAAAAATGTCATTTTTTAAACAATGTTTCTGTTTAAAATAATATTGTTTGATGGTTATAAATGAGTTTTTTTTTTTTCTTCGTTCTATAACATTTAACTTTTAATATATGTTTTAAATTATATTTCGTCTTCTTATGAACAATTATTGCATTGTATGACCAGCTAAGTTATGTCTGTCTTTTAGAAGAACACCTACACATTAACATCATTATTTGAACAACTAACCATCCACCCCCTTTCCTATTTTACCATCATAAAATGATCCCGCGCATTGCGCGGGTTAAACACTAGTAATAATAATAAAAGAAGAACGAACTGGCTAAACAAGTAAACCTTCCTAGCCACTATTAATAAGTTTATAAGAGCATTCATAGTGATGGATCGAGCTAAAAATTTTAGCTTTTAGCAACTCAAAAAACTATTTTATTTTTTTTACCACTTCACTTTACAATACAACCAACATCAAAGGTTCTATTTTAGCATACAATTCATTAAAATAATTTAAGCAACTATTAAAAGAACATAAAACACACACCCATAGCAACCACCCACTGCCCAACCAGCCACCACAAGAAACAGCCACAAACACCACCACAATCCAAATACCACCAAAATCCAACCAACTAGCAACAACCACAGCCACCACTGCAACCCAAAGGCCACCACAACTCAACTAGCCAACAATAGCCACACCCACCACTGCAACCTAGAGACCACTACAACCTAACTAGCCAACAATTGCCAATGCCATTTACCACCAAACCTACAACCACATCACCACCACCAATCGAGAAAAAAAAAAAACAAAACAAAATTATGACCCAGAACCAATGATCCAAATTGTGACCCACAACCCAATAATCCAAATCGGACCCACGAACCCACTGCTGTAACCCATAAACCACAATCGAACCACCGCCACCGTGACCCACGAATTGCAACTGAACCACCACCATCGCCATCATGATCGGACCAATAGAGAGAGAGAGAGAGAGAGAGAGAGAGAGAGAGAATAAAACTCATTAAAAAATAAAATATCAGTTGCATGATTTTAATGATTTGAGTTAGTAAAATAACTTTTGAGTGGTATTACAACTACCATTGTAAATGCTCTAATATCATAAGAAACAAAGCTTTTATGAGTTAGGACTGGCTGACTACAACTTTACAATTAGAAATTGTCTTTATACATTCACTTATGGGGAAGAAAATAGGCAATCTGTTGTTTAGATATGGAACCATGGAAGCCACCTCTATGCTTATACCCACGAAAAACACATAGCCAAACCAACAAGTTAATTCAATTTTAAAATTTGTGGTAGAGACAAATTGAGATTTTGCTGTGATTTTTTTTGTTGGGTATATAGGTGCGAGTAAAGTCCTATATTGAATAAAAATGATAGGAGAGAGTGTTTAATATAACATAATTAGGCCCAAATTCTAAGGCTTAAACTTTCAGGTTAAGTGATGTCTTTATATGTTATATTAACCTCTCAACAATATCCTTATATGTTATATTAACCTCTCAATTAAAGTCTCCCCAATGGTATTAGAGCCCATTGCTGTGTGCGACAAATGTGGCAAGGTGTTCAAGATCCCTTTCATAGTTGGAGTAGGGACAGGGTAAGCCTAAAGGGCTCACACAAACAATCCTAAAGAAAGACCTAACAAAATAGTATTGTCAATGGTGCTAGATCATGGTATGGCGTCGGGTTTCCATGGATATGGAAGTGCAATTCGGGTTCCCATTCATGAGCATGTGGGGTTGACCCATGGTATCACGGATGGCATATGAGAGGACCATGGATGATGTGTTGATGAAGAAAAAAAACACATAAAGCAAGGAGAAGCTAATAGGACTTAGTTAAAGCCCACAGAGAGGTAAAAACTTACACATGAGAGGAAGATTGTTGGGTATATGTATGTGAATAAAGTCACACATAAAAAAAAAATGACAAGAGTGAGTTATTAATATAACATAGTTGAGCCCAAACTTAAATATTTAAGTTTTTAGGTTAAGTGGTGTTCTTATATTTTATATTAACCTCTCAATTAGAGATTGTTCTTTAATTTATCATTACATTAAGATATCAATTAATTGTTGACATAATCAAAATTGGAACTTAATACCATAAAAGAATTTATCAAATGAGTTAATTAGAATTATGATTCGACTGTGATTTGATGGTATTACTAAGACCACTCAAATGCTTAGTTTCAGATATAATCAAAATTGAAAACTTAATTTGATAAGATAATTTATCAATTGAGCTAATTGAAATTATAATTATATTGTGATTTGATGGAATTACTCTCAAATGCAATTGCAGCTTAACCGACTATAGCAGGAGAGTATCCTGTGTGCCACACCTAACTTACTTCATTCTCTCTGGAGACGTACGTGAGTTTCAATGAGGTGTCCGGTGGATAGGGCTTGGGTTTGTGAACTTTTCCCTCGTCTTTGCGGTAAAGACAAATGAACATCATGAATGTGTGACTGTGAAAGAAATGATACACTTGTCTACCGCTTACCAAAAGAAAGATACACTTGTCTACCATAGTTTTCAAATGTTCACTATTCATCAAAGAAAATAAATTAACTTTTAGACTTCTTTGCGTGGATTGCTTGCCGTGTATCAGCACAATTAATAGGCCATTTGATAAAGTCTTACCAACTGCATCCTCATATTTGAACTTATTTCTGCAGGTTTGCATTAAATTTCTACTATTCATTTAGCACAAGGCAACACCTTAGGCCGCCTTAATAGTTGTATAAAATTGTGTCTCTAAATCCATTGATGACTTTGTCATTGATACTTAATCACTCCATCTGCATATTAATTTCTTTTTGTTCCACATTTGAACAAACGTTTTAAGAATAGGAATTGTTTGTCACGTTGATGCCAACTGCCAACACTTGCAAAGAAAATAACCTTTCTTCAAAGCGTCTTAAAATGGATCATAGTTTCTTTATTTTAATATATACCTGTCTAAACCACACAGCTATATATATATGTGCAACAACAATGTAAATGAACTAAGATGCATCTTAAATTACCAAGAAGAATTTAAAGCATCACCAAAACTCTAAAACATGGTATTGTTACGCGGAGTTTTCCAATTTAGCTGTTTCTTCCTTTTAATCTTTGGTGTGTGTTGTAGTCCCCCGGAGGACCACATCAAATGTTCATCAAAGAATACAGATTGCACAATCACAAACTCCTATGGAATCTTTCCTGATCGAAGCACTTGTCGAGCTGCCGAGGTGGCTTACCCCTCCACGGAGGAGGAGCTCATTTCGATAGTAGCAAAAGCAACCGAGAACAAAAGGAAAATGAAAGTTGCAACGCGTTATTCACATAGCATTCCCAAGCTAGTTTGTCCAGACGGGGAAGATGGGCTTTTGATAAGCACCAAGTATCTTAACCATGCGTTAAAAATTGATGTTGAAGCTATGACGATAACCGTGGAGAGCGGTGTGACATTGAGGCAGCTAATCAACGAAGCTGCCAAGGCTGAGCTGGTCTTGCCTTATGCACCATATTGGTGGGGTTTGACAATTGGGGGACTATTGAGCACGGGTGCACATGGTAGCACATTGCGTGACAAGGGGAGCGCAGTCCATGATTACCTTACGGAACTTCGAATTGTTAGTCCAGGTGGTGCTGAAGATGGTTATGCTAAGGTTCGGGAGCTCAAAGATGGTGACCAAGATTTTAATGCAGCTAAAGTTTCGCTTGGAGTTCTTGGAGTCATTTCACAGGTCTGGATTATAACTTGGAATACTTACTCTTACTCTTTCTTTTTCATTTCTTTTTTTTACATGTTGATATTTAACACTTAACTTGGTATTCTTTCTTGAAGTGGTGAGTCTCAATTAATTGTGCATCATATTTCATCCCATATACACAAACTTTTGCTAAAAGGTGTTTCTGGTCGTCGAAGTTTGATCGCAGTGTAATGTTTGAGAAATTTTGTAATAGATTCCTTTTTAATTTTTTGAGATGTAATAAGAATACTTCCAAAACTTTGGAGATCCAACTACAAGGAAACAACTGGTTAATGTTTTTTATTTTCTTCTTCTTCTACCTACATAAATAAATAATAGTAATAATTATTTGTTAAAAAAAAAAACTTGTTCCATATACACGAATGCGCGATGAGAATTGCTAATTTTTTAAAGTTCGTAAAAATTAAATTTTTTTTTTTTTTTTTTTTTTGGACAAAATTCTCTTTATCATTAGACACGAAAATGTTAAAGTCTCATGTTTTATTTGAAAATGACAAATTTCACAGTAATTTTTTTAGAAAAATTATCACATCTCTTGTATTTTTAATCAACAATTACTACTGTTACATATGCATTAAATTTTTTCTTTTGTCTTTAAAAAAAATATCTATCTAGAGCTAATTTATAAAAGAAAATGATTATGCTTCATCTTACAATACCAAGGCTCTAGGAAATTTTTCAGCCCAATCAACATTAATGGTCAGTATAAATTTAAATTTTAAGCATAAAAAAACATAATTATTAATTACATCTAAAAATTCTAATTCTTATAAATTAAAACTCTCTGCGGTGTTTTTTTTTTTTTCAAGCTTTAAATTTTCCAAGAACTAAATAGACTCTAATGACTAACTCTACTTTACTTCCTCCTCTTCATTCAAATGGATCATAAGAGAAAGATAGAACAAAAGCATGTCTAAAGAGGTAATTAGCATATGTAGTAGCTATTGTTTGTATGTACTAAATAAAAAAACTTTAGTAATCATCAATAAGTTTAGAGTAAAAAAATTTTCAAAATTGTCAAGATGATGAATAGGTAATTAAAAAGGTTATCTTAGTCAGTTCGTCTTTTATGAAAAAAGTAGTAAAAATAATTGTATTGTAACGTTGCTTTAAGTAATTAACAAAAAAAAGGAGCAACCACCATCTCACAGACTCAGGTACAATGCACTTATCTACTTTTACATAAGGTAGCGGACTAATGAAATCTTGATTGACTTGCCATCCTTCTTCAACTTCTTCTGCTTTCCCCAATTCAAAGTGGGCCTCTAGATATATTTCTTAAGGGACTAAAACTAAAATAAAACAAAATGTAGAATAGAAATATAAGAAATAAATTAAAGAATAAATTTGGAACCATAATGGAAGGATGTATTATTCCACTTAACATGGTAGGTGTGTTCTAGCCTAACTAGTGAATGTGGAGGTAGTATTACATGCATCGGATATAAATATATATATATTCCCATGTGAGGGGGTGAATACATGTATTTGTTTCATGATAGATTTTATCATGAATGTGTTACATATCCCAAGTCTCAACCCAACGTTGACACTCATGATAGGTGCGAATGGCTAATGTTTAAACCGTAATGTTTTAACTGAAAACATCAAAAAATGTCAACTAGTTGAGGTACAAAACTTTCGGCATCAATTGCCAAATATAAATGATAGTAATTGAGTTGCATTAGGTCCATCTAATATACTTTGAGATTTAAATTTTTTTTTTTTTCTATTTTTTGAGAAACAAGATTTAAAGTTATAATTTTTAATGAGAATTTTTAAAAAAAATTTCAATTAAATTATTTTAAATTCTTCTTGTTTATATTTTACAGGTCAACGCTTCTTGTTTCTTGTGATAGTTTTTTGAGAATCTTCTTGTTTAAGTTTTGATAACATCTTTTTAATTCAAAACATGGTTAATCCAATTGATCTAATTAATGATTTTATTAATTTTAATTTTGCAAAAATTCATCTAAAAAAATAACTATACTACTACAAGTATTCCAATAAACTTTAATGATATATATATTTATATATATATATATATATATATGAGCGGATGAAGTTAAAAATGAGTTGTACTTTAGCTTTGACAATGTGATGCATGATGAAGGAAAAAATTAAATCTAATTTTCAATTTTAATTTTTGTATAGAGAGAGAGAGAGAGAGAGAGATTGTTTACATGCGTAGCTATGTAGAAAATTGAGCGGATAATGTTGACGATTTATCATGCATGTGGGATGTTGACTTACACACATAAAAGTCTCAAGCTATTAGGGAGAAATTAGTCATTAATAGTAATTTGGCACTCTTATCATAAACAAATAAAAATTAAAGTTTGTGTTTAATTAGTGAAAGAATTCATGAAAGTAGTAAAAAGAAACTAAATATATTTGTGAAAGAGAAAATTTAGAGATACAACTTTTACTACAATTATGAGGTGGTTGACTATGAGTGAGTGGCATATGAAAGTGATTATCCACAACTCATAGTTAACCACTTTATCAAGTTGTAACAAATGTTGTGGCTCTCAAAAAACTTATTTGGAAATACCAATCAAAGCATTAGTCTTGATACTTATTATTACGTGCTGGTATAACCCTACAAAACCTAGAATCCGCTATTATAGCCACTCTACTTTCTTCCTTTAGGGGTTGGCCTTGCATTCCAACTACAATTTTATTGGTATCTCTTATGGAACTTTCCCATAAGCCTAAATCTTATTGAATCTACAGTTACAAAATTGTCTTGGTATCACTTATGCAACTTTCCCATAAGCTAGCCTAAATCTTATTGAATATACAATTACAATTTTCTTGGTGCATGTGTGAAACAAGTTATTTACCCACAATTTCTAGCCTTTTCCTAATGGGGAGCCTTAAACCAAATCGTAAGTGTCCTAAGCCTTAAGTCTAAAGATCAATCATGTCTTACATTATACAGGGATTCCCCAAAAGAAAGGGAATAACCGAATAAGGGAAGCAAGAGGAAAGATAGGTCTATTCCACTTAAAATAAGAATAAATTAAAAAATTATAGTTCCTTTTGTTTTGGACTGATTAAAGATAGGTCACTTCTTCCCCCCTGTATGTCTTGTATATTTATTATATGAATGCTATATTTTTACATTTTTAATTATATGAGAGTTCTTTCTCTCTTTTTTTGCTGAATTATATGAAAGTATATAACACCACATATTAATATTTCTGATTATTTTTTAGAAACAGATTGTAATTTTCTTATATAGGCTATGTTATATGCATCATTTTTACTTCATCTATAGGATGGAGTCGTTGAAAATGCCATAATATGATTTGACAGCATCATCTATAGGATGGAGTCGTTGAAAATGCCATAATATGATTTGACAGCATCTGATTTATGTTGCTTATGTTTCATCACTCTCGGTTAAGACACATGTAATAGGCTTCAAAGACATAAATTGTTGAGCTGTTATAAATTGATATATGAGCCAATGTCACAACATGGTCAAAATGAAAGCCCAAATTGAGAAAATCTCACTTTGCAGGTCACTCTAAAACTACAACCCATGTTCAAACGATCCATCACCTACTTGAAAAAAAATGATTCGGACTTAGGAGATATGGTGACTAGTTTTGGCAATGAACATGAGTTTGCTGATATAACTTGGTATCCTAGTCAACGCAGGGCAGTTTATCGTATTGACGACCGAGTCTACACAAACACACATGGACATGGTAATGGTCTATATGATTTCACCCCATTCCGCGCAACAGCTTCAGTTGAACTGGGCATTATCAGAACCACAGGTTAGCACTACCATTTGATTTTTGCTAGCTATTATTATAACAAAAGTGTAATGGTTTTGAAATGGTACGTTCTATGCTTGTTTAAATTAGAGGAAGTTCAAGAATCCTTAAGTGACGCTGCTGGGAAGTGCTTAGGTGCAGAGACAGTTATTCTAGCACTCGAGACTACTGCCTATGGTTTAAGTAACAATGGTATTGTTATTTTCCTCTTCTTCTAAACACTGCTAAGAAATTACAATTATTATTTGCGTTAGTGGCTGATAATGATATTACCAACTCAAAATAACAAAATTTATGATATTTTTTTACTAATAGGTATTCTTTTTACGGGTTATCCTGTAATTGGATATCACAACCACCTTCAAGCATCAGGAACCTGCCTAGATAGTCTTAATGATGCATTGATCACAACTTGTGCGTGGGACCCTAGAGTTAAGGGTGAGTTCTTTCACCAGAGTACATTCAGTGTTGGCTTGTCCGTGGCTAAGAGCTTCATTCAAGATGTGCAAAAGCTAATTGAATTAGAGCCTAAAGCAATGTGTGGTGTAGAACTTTATAATGGAATACTCATGCGCTACGTTAAGGCTTCGAGTGCTTACTTAGGCAAGCAAGAAGATGCAATAGACTTTGATATCACTTATTATCGAAGCAAAGACCCCTTGACTCCTAGGCTATTTGAAGACATACTAGAAGAAGTTGAGCAACTTGCACTGTTTAAGTATTGGGCGCTGCCCCATTGGGGGAAGAATCGAAACATAGCATTTGATGGAGTAATCAACAAGTACAAAAATGCTAAAGAATTCTTGAAAGTTAAGAAAGTGTATGATCCATTTGGCCTCTTCTCTAGTGAGTGGACTGACCAAGTTCTTGGATTGAAAAATAGTGTGACAATAGATAAGGAGGGGTGTGCATTAGAAGGGTTGTGTATATGCTCACAAGACATTCATTGTGCTCCCAAAAAGGGCTATTATTGTAGTCCAGGAAAGGTATATAAGGATGCAAGGGTGTGTGCTCGTGTGACTTCTAAGATGAATATATGTGAGGAAGAACAATGGGGGAGTCAAGATTTCACCTTCGGAGGGATCAAAATCTAATATTAATTTTCTTTTGAGTTGCTGTTTCAATTTATAAAAATGTTCTTGTGATTTGTCGAAAGTTATTATGTTCTCTAGTACTCTACATGGGAAGAATTTTTTTTTTTTTTTTTTTTTTTTTTTCGGTTGTTGATGCTGTGAGAGATACATGGGAAGAAACCTGATTGTGTGATTCGTGTAGAAGTTTACAACTTTCAAGTGTTCCTATTTGGGGCTCCTTTAGTTCAGTTTTTATGGGCACTTATGCTTGTGGGCATGTGTTTTATGAATGTTTGTGGTAGTGGGAACAATTAGGTCAGTGTTGGCAAATCTATGACAATGTATCTTTTTTTTTTTTTTTTTTTTTTTTTGAGAAAACCTATGACAATGTATCTTGTTCTTAGTTGTAAGTGTCAAAAATAAAGTACAAAATAAAGTGCAAAGTTTAACTGAAGAAAGACATTTTTTGGAATTTCGACCAACCCTTGATCACTTCTTGATCGATCAATACCAGCCTTTTGATTGACTCTTGACTTAGGCTCAATCAAGACACAAGAAATCAAAAATCTATGTGTTTTATTTAAGTTCGTTTGGTGGGCAGTGCCGGCCCAACCCAATTTTAAAGGTTTATATTATATAAAATTTTCACAAATATTATATATAGAGGAGAAAAGCTTGTACTATTCCATTTAAAAATAAAAAATAAAAATAAATAAATAAATAAATAACTTGTAGAGGAGAAGAAAGGCTTGTATTATTCCATTTAAAAATAACAAAATGAATATAAAAAAAAACTTGTACCATTTATAGGTGAAGGTGTGGGTTTTAAATGGTTAGTGGGGTTTATTTTTGGTGGGGGAACAAGATGAGAGTATTTTTACAATTATTTGTGTGTAATATGTCTTTAATTAATTTAATATGATAAAAAAAATTATAATATTTTATGTAATAAGGATATGAGAAAATTTTTTATTATATATAAATTATATTTTTTATTATCTCATTTTTTTTTATCACCAAACAAATTAAATTTATATCATTTCACTTTTTCATCCCCAACTAAATATTTGATGAAAAAAAAAGGGTAAAATCTCATTTTCATCCTTAAACTTTTACAAAAATTTGTTTTTGCTCCCTAAACTTTCAAATGTTCATTTTTTGTCTCTAAACTTTGTAAAATATTCTACTTTTTTTCCTTCCATCTATGTCGGTTTTTTCGTCCTTACATTTATGTCTGTTAGTTTAGGTCCTACGTGGCTTAATGGAGTGGTGATGTGACATTTGACATTGACCAAACTAATTTTTTTTTAAATTATAAACATGTGGCGCACAATGATTGGCCCACATGGATTAAATAGTTCTAGTGGGACAAATTTACCCTCACACCCACACAACCCAAATCCAAACCTCAATCGTCTAAAAAATCCCCAAAATTGAAACACTTGAAACTCCAACACCACAACCCACAATCCCACGACCTCAATCGGCAACCCCAACCCAAAAGTGGAGTACCGATGACAAAGTGTTCAAAGGCAACTCCTACTACCGATTAAGAGAAATCTACATGAAAGTTTTTACCAAGACACAACTCATTAAACCCAAATTTCAAACAATACAAGAAGAAATGTGACAAAATCAAATACCGATTCGTATGAACTTCACTAAACTTGAAAAAAGAAAAATCATAAACCCATACACCCATATCAAATTTTGGCATATCATGGGCTCATCTTCAAAACAAAATAGGAATAAAAGTAAATTTCATAGGGAAAAATAAATAAATGAATAAACTCAACCGATCAAAAACAAAAGAGTGACAAAAAAAATTTCTAACAAACCTCCAAGAGCAACTTTCGGCCATTCCAAGGAAGCCAAGAATCCTTCAAAGATTTCCCACTCTTTTACTCCAAACCAAATCAAGCAAGTCAATATTTAAATCTCTATTGAACTTTCAACAACGCAAGAGAGGTTCCTTCAGAAATTTTCAAAGCAAAAAAATTTTCTTTTCTTTGTGTATAACAAGAAGGTTCAAAGTCTTTGTGTTGCTTCAGTAACACTAAGCTTCAATGATGGAGGAAGGCTTCCGTTGAATAGGGATGGCAATTTATATCCGACCCGCGGATACCTGACCTGGCCCGACCCTAATGGGTCAGATTTTACCCGGCTCGATAAATTATAGGGTCGAGTATGGGTTTAAAAAAAAAAAACCCGAAGCGAGTCTAGGTTGGGTCCGAGTTTTATCCATACTCGACTCGAACCCGAACCCAAACCCGACCCGTTTATATATATAAGTTAAAAATACTAAAATACCCCCATATATATAAGTTTAAAAAATAAATAAATAAATAAATAAATAAAAAACCCTAATCCTATATTCCCATTTCACACAATCACTCAGCCGCTACTCTCTTTCTCCTCTCCCACTCTCACTCGGTCACTCCCTCTCACTCACCCCCAACCTCCGATCTGTCACCGCCGACCTGATTAGCTTGAAGCCCTTCACCGCTGGCCATCACTTGCACCTCCAATTAGGTTCGTTTTCTCTCTTTCTTTCATTTCAATCTCTTGACTATGTTTTTTTTTTTTTTTAATTAAATAATTGAATCTAGTCTTAAGGTGATGGTAGACCAGAATTTGTTTATGCATATATTTGCAGAAATGATATCGTCATTTAATCGAAAAATTGACTTTTGTATATAGAAGCTTTCTTAATTTATTCTAGTCTAAGCCCTCATAGTCTCTGATTTCGTCATTTAAAAGCTTGCTGGGCGAGGTTAGAATATACGTTAGAGAGATCCAATATAATAGGACCAAAAGAAGCTTTCTTAATTTATTTTTTTACAAAGAAATTTAACTTTGAATTTGTAAGACCACAATATATATATACACGTACTTATATATCCAAAAAAAAAAGATCTTGCAAGTTGTAATGCTTCATGTAGTTGATGGACAAAGAATCAGAATTTAAGGGTTAGAAAACATATAGAATCTAAAACATAATCAAGTACTAAAACTTTTTAATAATTTCTTCATGAAGATTAAATATACTATGAGTAGAAAAAAAAATAATGATTAATACTTATGTTTGAATTTTTGAACATACATGTCAGTCATCTCCAATAAAAAAAGATGATAAATCAACAACACATAAAAAAAAAATAAAGCCTTAATAAAAATTTGAGGTTAGGTTGTTGTGGTCTTGCAGAATGCATATTCATGTTCTTGTTGTGGTCTTGCAGAATGCAATTTGCCTCCACTATTCACTAATACTAATGTTCTTTTTGTATTTAATTAATATTGTGCAAGTAATTAGTATTTAATTAAGTCATGCCTTATTTTAATTTTTTTGTTTAAGTTCTGGTATTAGTAGTTGATTTGTTTTTTGTGTTTGTTGTTAATGTAGAGCCTAAGGAAATGGGAGACACAAAAAAATTCGATTCCCCTTCTCCTTCGCCAGGCAATTCTCCATCGAGAAGTATTTGAACTATTGTGGAGGATGGGATTAGTTTGCTATGGATGATGGGAGTTGTAGTAGCTTTTTTCATTTTTTGGACTTCTTGTTGGTTTGTGATTATCCTAAACTTTGGGATTTATTTTGTAGCTTTTTAATTTCTTGGACAATTGGACTTTTTGGATGTTATTCTTGGACTTATTGGACTTATTTCTTGAACTTGTTGGATTTGTTTTATTTTAATGTTTAATAGGTGATCTTAGCTATGATTTATTGCTTTATTGATTTATGATTAAATAGTGATCTTAGCTAGGTGATTTATTAATTTATGATCTTAGTTATGATTTATTGATTTATAATTAACAGGTAATTTATTAATTTATGATTATTAGGTTTGTAATGGTCTTAATAGTCCTATGATTTGGACTGACTTGGCATTTAGGCCAAGGACTGTTTTTGGGTTGATTTGGCATTTTGGCCTAAATTTAAAATAAAAAAATAAAAAATGTGATTGGGCTGTTTTTGGACTGTTATGGGTTGATTTGGCTTTTGGGCCTTAAAAAAAAAAAAACACTAATTGGGCTGCCAATTTTTGGACTATTTTTTACATTTGGGCCTTAAAAAAAACTCGAATTGGGCCACGATTTGGGCCGAGAATTAGGCCCAAATCTGGCCTTGCTAAACGGGGCCCAACGGGGCGAGTCTGGAGCCCGGTGAAAAAACCCATTTAATAAACAAGCCGGGTTCGGGTCACGGGTCCTAGTCCGTGGGTCGGGTCCAGATATAATAAAACCTGGCTAGTTGCCATTCCTACCGTTGAACACTCCATTGCCAGCTGGGGATGCCCCATGAGATTGGGTTTGGGGTTTCAAGCTTTATAGATATGGGGATTTTTTAGACTAGGCTGACCAGCTGAGGTTTGAGCTTGTGAGGGTAAATTTGTCTCACTAAAACTTTTTTAATCCATGTGCGCCACATGTTTATAATTTTAAAAAGAAATTAGTTTGGCCCATGTCAGATAACACGTCACCACTCTTTTAAATCACATAGGACCTAAACTAACAACAGAATGACAAAAAATAAAACATTTTGCAAAGTTTAGAGACAAAAAACGAACTTTTGAAAATTTAAAAATAAAAAATGTAAAAGTTTAAGGACGAAAATGATATTTATCCAAAAAATATATATATATATATATATATATATCGTTCTAACATTTTTCACCTTTCCATCCTGCGAGCACAGAAACAAATAGAGAAGACTTCTGCTATAGTGCATATCAATCATTGAGCGGGTTTGCGAATTTTTGTGAATGATTTTTAGAGGTATTAATAATGCACCATGCGCAGATCCAAGTCCGCACAAAACATGGTAGCTTTAGCTGCTATAGACAGTGATAAGGAAAATTTTGGACCTACCCTAGAGAGGGATGACTAAAACTTGGAAGGGAAGAACGCCTCTCAAGAAGGATGATCAAACCCCTGCGAGGGATGATTAGTCCCAGAGGGACGACCGACCCCAGAGGGACGATCAAGCCCCAATAAGGGACGACCCTTTAGAGGATCGTTGGGCCAGACGATCCCTGGTCCGGACGACCCATCCCCTAGGGTTTCCCCATAGTTATGTAAGGCCCATCCATTCTTCCTTACATGGAAATTACTTGCACACCACAACCAAAGGCCCTATCACACAATCAGATCTCTTATAAATGGAAAGGTGATCCCGAATATCTTGAGGGGGCCTTCTCCCCGCAAGGAAACTCCCCCGTATCAAAGGATTCAGGTCAACTCTCTACCACTATATAAGCCACAAACCTTACCCCTCTAAAGGTACATGAATTCTCCCTAGCTCTTGCACTCTTGAGTTCTTGGAGGTTCTTCTATCACTAACTTAACCTTCGGAGGGTCTTTGGCTGGTACCCCACCGGTGCCCTTTGATTGGTCCTTCTCTTTTGTTCTTCAGGTACACCCATTGGAACGTTTGTGGACGATCAACTCACTAACAATTTTTGTGCATCATCAGTTGGCGCCGTCTGTGGGAACGTGTGATAAGCCATATTGCCGTTTCAAAGATAAAGAGTTGTATGGTCCAGACGCGATCAATTGCCACCACCAACCAAGAGACCGGGAACCCGTCCAATGCATTGGAGAGGCAGGTGCAAACCTTGGCCGTAGCAGTTAAACGGCTCACTCAACGGAACCACGAGTTAGAATGACAGTTGGAGCAACAGAATGATCAGGAGCCGAACGATCAGAACGACGAGCAGAATAAGGACGAACGCAATAACAATCGTCCCCCGACGAATGATCATCAAGAGAGGGACGACCAAGAAAAAAGCAATGCCATCAGTAGGCGGGATCAGCAGGATACCAGTCGTCCCTCCGAGTTGGAAGTCGACGCATTACGCATGGCGCAAAAGATGCAAACAATGAAAGAGAAGATGGATATGATGATGAATGCCATGAAGGGTCGGGTGTCCACTAGCTTGGACGAACTAGTCCATCATACCGACTCTCCTTTCACTACACCGGTCACCTCTTTCCCTCTTCCAGCCAAGTTCAGAATGCCACAAGTGGAAGCCTACAATGGATCAAAGGACCCCCTCGACCACCTGGAATCATTCAAAACCCTCATGCATCTGCAAGGGGTTCTAGACGAGATTATGTGCAGAGCCTTCCCCACCACACTCAAAGGACTAGCCCGAGTATGGTTTAGCAAGATAACTCCTAATACCATCTCAACCTTCAAGGAGTTTAGTGGGCTCTTCGTCACACATTTCATTGGAGGTCAGCAATACAAGAGGTCCTCAGCAAGCCTCCTAAACATTAAGCAACGGGATGGCAAGAGCTTAAGGTCGTATGTCACTTAGTTCAACAAGGAGGCGTTACTTATCGACGAAGCCGATGATATGGTCCTAGTCACGACCTTCACCAACGGACTTCAATCTGGAAAGTTCTTATTTTCGGTTTACAAGAAAGATCTTTACACCATGGTTGACATGTTGTACCGAGCCACAAAGTATATAAACGCTGAAGATGCCGTGATTGCTAGAGGGGGTCGGCCGAAGAAGCGAGAGAAGCATGACGATCCTCGTCCGAAGAGGGGAAGGAAGGTAGCCAGAACAAGCGATAGAAGGGACGAACGAAGGTCAAGACCCCCGCCAAGGCGAATGGCCAACTTCACCCCACTCAACGCCCCACTCAATCAAATCCTGATGCAGATCAGGGACGACCCCGCTTTGGCATGGCCCGGTGAGCTAAAGGGTGACCCAAATAGAAGGCCAAGGAATAAGTATTGCCGCTTCCACTGTAACCATGGGCACGACACCGCAGATTTCTATGACCTGAAGCAACAAATAGAATCCCTCATTAGACACAGGAAATTGCAACGGTTTGTAGGGAGAGAAAGGGCAGGAGAAAACCCACCAAGGGACCAAGAGCCAAACCAACAGGTTGAGGAGTGACCTAGGGCCCCACTTGGAGAAATAAGAGTGATCATCGGGGGAAGCACAATGATCGGATCCTCAAGGAATGCAAGGAAGACATACCTACAGACGGTGCAAAATGTCCAACTCACCGGTCGTCTGCCTAAGCTTTCTCGGATGGACGATCCGGTGATCAACTTCACTGAGGAGGATGCCCGACGGGTCCATCACCCACATGACGATGCCTTGGTAATCAACCTGACCATTGCAGACTTCAATACCCGACGGGTCCTAATGGACAACAGAAGCTCAGCTGACATCCTCTACTATCTAGCCTTTCAACATATGAGGATCGGTAGGGAGCGGCTCATACCATCAGACGCCTTTCTAGTGGGCTTCGGTGGGACGAAGGTTCTACCATCGGGTCCATCAGGTTGCCAGTCACCATCGGCACCTATCCTCAGCAAATCACAAGGAATGTCACTTTCTTGGAAGTGGATTGCTCGTCAGCTTACAATGCCATAATAGGACGACCAACGCTCAATGCATGGAAGGCAACCACATCCACATATCACCTTCTATTGAAATTCCCAACAGAGTATGGGATAGGAGAGGCCCGAAGAGATCAGGTTGCAACCCGAGAATGTTACATAGTCATGCTGGAGATGAACAAACAAGTAATCACCATGAACATTAAAGAACGACGAGTAAATGTAGAGCCAACAGAGGGATTGGAGACCATCTCCCTAAGCGAAGGACACCCAGATCGGGTCACTCGCATCGGCACGCAAGCCAGCCCTTCGATTCGAGATGGACTGATCCTTTTCCTAAGGAACAACCTAGACATCTTCGCCTAGAGCCATGAAGATATGCCTGGAATCGACCCAATCATCATGGTCCACCAGCTCAATGTTTCCCCATCCTTTCCACCCGTCCGCTAAAGAAAAAGGGTCTTCGCTCAAAAGAGGGACAAGGCCATAGCCAAAAAAGCTCACAAACTTTGGATGCAGGCTTCATCAGAGAGGTTTACTACCTAGAGTGGTTGGCCAACGTGGTCATGGTCAAGAAAGCAAATGGGAAGTGGAGAATGTGTGTGGACTTCACCGACCTAAATAAAGCTTGTCCAAAGGATAGCTACCCCCTCCCACAGATCGACCTCCTTATGGATTTGACGGCTGGACACCAGTTGTTAAGTTTCATGGATGCTTTCTCCAGCTACAACCAGATCAAGCTTGAGGAGTTAGACCAAGAAAAGACATCGTTCGTTACTAGCTAAGGCCTTTTTGGCTACAAGGTCATGACGTTCGGATTAAAGAATGCTGGGGCAACAAACCAAAGGCTTGTGAACAAAATGTTCGTCCAGCAGATCGGACGAAACATTGAGATATACGTAGACGACATGTTGATGAAAAGCAAAAAAAAGGATCATCACTTGAATGATCTTAGAGAGACATTTGAGACTCTTCGCCTCTACAGAATGAAGCTCAATCTCAGCATATGTGTGTTTGGGGTATCATCAAGAAAATTCCTTGGCTTTATGGTGTCCCAATGAGGTATCGAAGCTAACCCCAATAAGATCCAAGCAATCCTAGAGATGAGCCCCCCAAAGAACATCAAGGAGGTACAGAGCCTAAATGGAAGAGTCGCGGCACTCAACAAATTCATCTCGCAGGCAACAGACAAATGCTTGCCATTCCATACCTAGTGTCCCCACCACTCCTAAGTCCATCCAAACCCAATGAAGAGCTGTCCCTATACCTGGCGGTGCCCCCCACGACCGTCAGTTCAGCCCTAATTCGAGAATAAGATCACGTAAAATTGCTCATGTACTATACCAGTCGAGCACTAAAGGGATCAGAAGAAAGATATCCCCCCATAGAAAAGTTAGCCTTCACTATGACCCCGCAAGCTCAGGCCATACTTCTAGGCCCACACCGTAATGGTTCAGACGGACAAGCCTCTTTGAAAGATTATGGATAATCTATAGGCCGCTGGATGATTAGTCCTATGGGCGATAGAGTTGAGCGAATTCGACATATAGTACCGCCCGAGAACTACAATCAAGGCCCAGGCCTCAGCGAATTTCATCGTAAAGTTCATGACAGGCGAAACCGACGACTGGGGGACAACCCCTTAGAAGGTTCAAACGAACCGATTATTAAACAAACGGGCTGAAGGGATCAGAGTGGTCCTTCAATCCCCCGAAGGGAATATCATCGAGTGCGCCGTCCGACTCCAATTCCCAACGACCAATAATGAGGCCGAATACGAAGCCATTCTCATGGGGCTTGACTTGGCCAAAGTAGTTGGGGCTTCATCAGTCATCCTTCATAGCGACTCCCAGGTTGTCATTGGGCATATCAATGGGGATTACGAAGCCAAGGGCAACCGAATGAAGAAGTATCTCGACCTTATTAGAAGATGGATGAATTAAACCTTTGCGTTGAAATTCCCCGATGAACGCCCTATGGCCTTTCATTCAATAGGGATTGGACATCATGGGACCCTTTCCAATGGCAATGCAACAACTCAAGTTCCTAGTTGTGGGGATCGACTACTTCACCAAATGGGTAGAAGTAGAACCACTGGTAACCATCACGGAGAAGAATGTCTGTAGCTTTGTCTGGAAGAGCATTATCTGCCGATTTGGGATCCCTAGAGTTCACATCTCTGACAATGGCAAATAGTTCGACAGCGATGCGTTCAGAAACTTTTGCAATCAATTGGGGATAAAAAACCACTACTCTTCACCCGCCCGCCCACAGGCCAATGGGCAAGTTCAGGTTACAAACCAATCCTTGCTCAAACTGATCAAGACTCGGCTGGTGGGGGCAAAGGGAATATGGCCGGACAAGCTACCAAGCGTCTTATGGGCATATAGAACAACCACTCGGACGCCCACAGGAGAAACACCGTTCCGTCTAGCATTCGGAAGCGAGGCTATCATCCACGCAGAAGTAGGAATAACAAGCTACAAGATAACCCACCATGACGAAAGGAAGAATGAAGAAGGGTCCCTTCTACCCTTGGATTTGCTGGACGAGGTAAGAGTGGCTGCTGAGCAACGAATAACCCAATACCAAGACCTCATGGCCAAGCACTATAACACCAAGGTAAAGCCTCGACACTTCAGCATCGGGGACCTCGTCTTAAGGAAAGTGACCACGGCTTTCAAGGATCCCGCGCAAGGGAAGTTAGGACCCAACTGGGAAGGTCCATACAGAATCGTCGATTGTAACAGGAAGGGTACCTACAATTTGGAGACACTCGACGGACAAAGGCTGCACCACCCTTGGAATATTGACCACCTTAGGAGATACTATCAGTAGTGCACCAGCAATGACTTCCAACAGCAACTTATGTTATCGCTTATGTTATCACTTTCCTTTTTGTTTAAGTAGTTGACAGACCAATTTTTTGGCTGTTTAGATAGCAAGTTATCAACATTTTTATTCAATTATTTTTAAAGGGAATTATTATTATCTACAAATAAGGAAAGGCTTATAAAAAATTGAAGCCCTATTTCGAGGGCAAATAGACAATTAAGGATGCCCTCGTGCACCTGATCAAATCCTAAGTCCTACCAAAGGGGTGGACAAACGATCAAGGATGCCCTCGTGCACCTGATCAAATCCTAAGTCCTACCTAAAGGGTTGATAGACAATCAAGGATGCCCTCGTGCACCTGATCAAATCCTAAGTCCTACCTAAAGGATGGACAGACGATCAGAGATGCCCACGTGCAACAGATCAAATTTGAAGTCCTACCTAAAGACTGAACAGACAATCGAGGGTGGGCATGGGCATACTTGGTCCTTGCCAAAACTCAAAATAGCGTAAACCAACGACTAGGGGGCAGAAGGGTTGAGATAAGGAAACCGATAAATCCTCACCCTTGCACCTATAATGGAATAAAGCTGCTAAATCGACGATTCAACAATGAACTATGGCAAACCAACGATCCAACATTAAATCAAAGTAAACCGACAAACATAAACACTTGTGCTAAATGTGTTATAAAGCTTTAAAGTGTCAACCCAAAACAAAGGGCAAAGATGAAGTTAATACCCAAAACAAGGGGCCATCATTGTCTTGAAATTACAAACCAAAGATGAAACAAAAGAAAAAGAAAAAAGTACAAATAAAATTTTCAAGGATCGAGAGGAGGGTTGTCAGTCTGCACTTGAGGGTTCACAGGATTGTCAGCCACACCGTCTGGCCCGTCAGTCACCACCACCTCCTCGTCGGTCTCCACATCGTCGGGAATGGGCTCAGCAGTAGAAGTCGTCGGAGCAGCCGTGTTGATCTGGATTTGGGAGAAGTCCAAGTTTGGGAACATAAGGACGGCTTGTTTGTGGAAGTCCTCAAACCCATCCCCATAATAACCCTTTATTTCATTGAAATAGGGTTGGGATCCCTGATACTCCTCAATGGCCTCCTCCTTCACTTTTCTCATGTGCTCATGGAGTGCAGCCACTTCAGACTTTAAGAGGGCATTCTTCTTCGCCAGATCGTCGGCCTGATGGGTCATCCCGCTCATCTTGGCCTTTAGATTAACCACCTCCTAGCTAAGAGTCCGAGAAGATTCCTTGAATTTCTTCAAGGCATCCGCTTCAGACCCTATGCGCTCCTTCAAGCGTTTGATCGACACCTCCCTAGATGCACAACGGACCCTTAAAGCCTACATTCTCACCAAGCCCTAAGTAAGAAGGGACGATTAAGTGTCAGAAAATCAATGTAAAGAGACGATCAAAGCAGAGGGACGACTTAACAACAAAAGGACAAATGAAATAGACTTACCCTTATCATGTCATGGAGACCAAAGTCACACAAAGGGTCGGTCTCATGCTCCGAGCACTCGTCCAAATCAGCATCCCGAACGATGGAGCGGGTAATGTCCACAGCATACTCCTTATCCTTTACTAGCAAGGGAAGAGGAGGAAGGACGACGTGGCCCTAGGAGGTCATGAGACCTTGCCCAACTCCGTGACGAGGAGCATCAGTAGCTACCTCGCGTACGTCCGAACGAATGGACTGACCACTGGCACCTTTGCTCGGCAACTAAACATTAGGGGTGTACTTCCTCTTCTTGGAGGCATAAGGGGTTTGGGCCGACGATCCCCCACCTTAAGCTCTCAAGGCAGCGGCCTTCTTAATCTCCTCTTGCCTGTTTTTTGCTACTTGCTTATTTTTCGACGACTCCATCTCTGAAACTGACGGGTAAGTTAGAAAGTGCGCGAATCCAAGCTAAGATAAAGTAAGCACAACAGATGAAAGAAAAATACTTACGAATTCTCGAGAAACAGTCTAATCGTTGGGCTTCCTCAGAAGGGACGGGTCCACCACAATAAGCGTGAAGCGTGTCCAAATTAAGAAGCTTCTTCCAAGACCTCTCCTCAAAGGGAATCTCAAAAACCTTCTCCAAAAATGCCTCTTGTTCAGGAAGGATCATTGGGAAAGTTTTGGCAAAAACAAAACAAAAAAGTGAGTTAGTCCAATAATGTGTTTACCAACGATCAAAATAGATCGACGACTCAAAGAGCCCGATGACTCACCAGACTTAAGTAATTGCCCCCAATAGTGGTCATAAAAAGACCCTATGCTATCCCACTCTTCGGGACGACAAACCCAATTAACCCCCTACACGAAGAAGAACCTAGCCTTCCACTGACAATTAGAATCGAGCATGTCAGATATCAGCCTTAAGGCAGCCCGACGACACACGAAGTTGTAAAAACCCTTGGATCGGGGAATTTCCTGGGGTTTGTAGCAGTAGAAAAATTCCTCCAAAGTGAGGGAACGGTTGCCCCCACTAAGTTGACCCCATAACACCTCAGCCCCAATGAAGATCCTCCAAGCATTCGGGGTTATCTGTCTAATATACACACCCAAGTAAGAAGCCAACCGACAATGCAAGGTGGAGAGAGGCAGACGAAGCCCTGCTATGAAGGCAGTCTCGTAAAAGCCTACGTTAGACGACCTCCAGTCATAACACTTCTCTCCTATATCACCCTTCCTAATGGGCACATTGCCAGGTATCTGATAACGGGGTCTCAACTTGCTAAAAACCTCGTCACTCATGTCGATGGGGAAGTCATGAATGGACCAGTCATCAAGCAGAATAACCTCACATGGTTGTCGCCCCGACGGGCTAGCTTCCCCCGACGAGGATTCCGAAGACGAACTCCTGTCGGAAACCGACGAGTCGTTTGACGAATATTCGAGCCTAGGACTAGACAAGTCGTTGTCCGAACCCATGCGGATCAACGAGGAACGCTCATTCGTCGCCTCACTATCTCCAGACATCCCTCACCTACAAGTGACGAATGAAAGCTAAGATTCTACTCCTATTCCTACGCGTACAAACCAACAAAAAGAGAAGGAAGGGAGAAAGTAAAAGATATATACAATAATAATAAATATATACCGACGGAGCATACCTATGAAACGGATGAACAACGAGAACCAACGAAGCAAGGATGACGACAGAGTTAGAATACTGACGAAGCTTAAAACCGACGAATAAGCTCTGGGATTAAAATGGGAGAACTTTCAGTAATGAGGACAATAACGGCATTGGACTATTTATAGGATGACATGGCACCAAAAATGAAGCATCGCGAAGGTTGATTCCACAAATCAGAAGGTAACATGTGTCACGAGCCCCGTCAAAAAGACATAATTACCCCTAAACCCCTATTTATGATGCACGTAGAACTAGGCATTTATGACAAACTCCATGACCTATCAGCCATCCCGACTACTCATGGAGTGGAGGGCAGCTGATGAGGAAAATTTTGGACCTACCCTAGAAAGGGACGACTAAAACTCAGAAGGGAAGAACGCCTCTTAAGAAGGACGATCAAACCCCTACGAGGGACGATCAAGCCCCAATAAGGGATAACCCTTTAGAGGATCGTTGGGCCAGACGATCCCTGGTCCGAAAAACCCATCCCTTAGGGTTTCCCCACAGCTATGTGGGGCCCTCCACGCATCCTTACATGGAAATTACTTGCACACCACGACCAAAGGCCCTATCACACAATCAGATCTCTTATAAATGGAAAGGTGATCCCGAATATCTTAGGGGGGCCTTCTCCTGGCAAGGAAACTCCCCCGTATCAAGGGATTCGGGTCAACTCTCTACCACTATATAAGCCACAAACCTTACCCCTCTGGAGGTACGTGAATTCTCCCTAGCTCTTGCACTCTTGAGTTCTTGGAGGTTCTTCTATCACTAACTTAACCTTCGGAGGGTCTTTGGCTGGTACCCTATCGATGCCCTTTTATTAGTCCTTCTCTTTTGTTCTTCAGGTACACCCATTGGAACGTGTGTGGACGATCAACTCACTGACGATTTTTGTGCATCATCAGACAGGTACAACACAGTCCTCAACTCCTATATACAAGCCTGGCTTCTTCCACAATTAATACCCACTGTACAAAAAACCCCTTCACAAAGAGAGTAAAAATCGTTCGACAGACTGTCAAAAATGAGAGAAAAAATAGAAACATAACGATACTCCGTAGTTCATACCCCAAAGACAAAGCAACACCTTATTTGTACACTCAAAAAAACAGTTGGTTAATACCCAAGAGAGCAGCAAAGGATTAGCTAGGATCTAAGTCTTCCTTCTACAAAAACAACCCTGGACCCCGATATGAAATGGAATAGTTTTTACTTTGTCTTTGTACCATATTTATTTTGCCTGTCATGTTGGTGCCAACTGCCGATGCTTTTATGAAGAAATAAAGACCTTTCTTCACCTATCCTATCAAAAAAAAAAACCTTTCTTCAAAGCACCTTCAAATCTGGTAGCTTAATTCCTTTATTTATATATATGAACAAATCTGGTAGCTTCCATGCTATATACACTCAACTATAAATATTTGCAACAACAATGTTTTTGAGCCAAGATGCATGTTCTCATCAAAAAAAAAAAAAAAAGAGAACCAAGATGCATGTTATTTTTGTTAAAAGCCTCACCAAGGATTATTGTAGACCAAGAAAAGTATACAAGGATGCAAAGGTTTGCTCTCGTATAACTTCTAATATTCATGTGAACAGTGAAGGAGTCAAGATTTCACCATAGGAGGGATCAAAATTCAATATTAATTAATAAAGAATTTTAATAATTAATAAAGTCTAATTATTTTTTATATTAACTAAATGTATATTTCATTCCTATGTCATTGTTCTGTAAACAAAATAAAGAGTTTCAAAAAATCCAAGAAAACATGAATAACATGCTTTCTTGAAAGTTCCTTTTTTTTTTCAATTAAAATTTCTTTTTAAAAAAAAGTTAATTTAAAAAACTCAACAACAACACAAAAAAAAAAAAAAACGGAAATCAAGCCAATAAGTTCCCCTCACCAAATTTAACCATTGTATTTCTTGTTGTCTTTTGTATGAGAAAAACATCTTGAAGATTAAATTGCAATTTTAGCTTACCAATATTTTTTTAACATTAGTCATATTTACTTTGAATGCAATTGACTAAGTATTTAATGAAGGTATAGTTTATTATCAAAATGTGATTTGCAAACAAACTTTTTAAAACACAATCACCAAGTATGAAGTTATTTTTCAAATGATAAACATAGGAATGAATCAAAACAATGTATAATTGAAAGTTATTGTAGGGTGTCAAACATCTTCCTCATACGTATCCGAGCTTCTGTATTTATGATATTTGGTTCAAGACATACACAATTCACAAATCCAAGCATTTCAAAAGACCCGCAAAAGACAAATGGGCTGGGGTTGGAGCCAAAATTTAGTTGTTGACAACATGTATAGAGACTAAAAGCATTCACATCAAAATTCTCAAAAAATTTAGCTTTTAGCAACTCAAAAAACTACTTTATCTATTTTAACAACTCATTTTACAATACATTAACATCAAATGTTCTATATTTTTTACCACTTCATTAAAATATTCTTTTTTTATTATTTCTTTATTCTTCAATATATGTTTCTTTCTCTCTCTTCATCTCTGTCTTTCTCTCTCTCTCTCTCTTCTCTGATGCAAGAGCTTCCAACAAACTCACACTCTACCTTCTCAACCCGGCAAACCCATACCCACTCCAGCCACCACCATCGGAAAAAAACACTAGCCACCCATACCCACTTGTCTTTCCAACAAACTCACACTCTTCCTTCTCAATCCAGCAAACCCATACCCACCTGTCATGACCCAAACTTGTACTTCAGAATTTAAAGCATGACCAGCATGTTAATATCAAGTCTAACTCAATACTAACATGAACCAACTAAAGCTAAAGGTCCTTATCAAAATTCATTTCTCGTATTCCTTTTTATTTCCTTGTATAAAAGCCATAATATACAAAATCCGTACAACTTTAAAACTTCATTACTTTCAAACTTTGAAAGTTTAGCAACTTGGCTGAAACTTAAGGTATTCGTGTAAATATTACATAACTAGACGTTAGCAAAAACTCTTATTTACAAATCTAACCCCAAAGACATACAACTGGGGTTCAAAACAAACTTAACAAACTAAGGTTCCAAAAATACATCTTTGCTCAAAAGGAATTAAATACATCTTGATTCCTCTTATACAACAAAAAAAAAAAAAAAAACTATATCATCTATACAACAACAGAACTATACAATCTAACAAACGTGAACCATAGATCCCTTACCACCTCTAATACTCTTGCTATTTCCAGGAAAGAACCTGTGCACTGAAGGAAAAAAAAATAGGGTGAGTTGTGAAGCCTAATAAGGTTTCAAGTTCCACGAGCATTTAATAAGAGTGCATTTAAAAAAATTATCTTATAGATATGCCAGCTTTGATAAATAGTTCTTAATAGTCTTCATACTATTCTTAAAATAACTTATGAAACTTTCATACGAAAGTACATCATTTTTCCTTTCATGTAATAATAAAAGGACATATAAGGAACTCTTGTTACTTTAACATAATTCAATAACTTTATCTTTAAATAGCCTATAAAACATTTTATCACAAACTTTCCATTAGACTTATAATACTTTTTTTATAAATTCTAAATAGCTTAATAGCTCATTAAAAATATATTAGTCAATCCAATTGTGAGTCCGTCACAACTTTTGGGAGGCTTTCAGCATACTTTGCCAGGCATACAGCATTCCCCACAATGCTAGGAAATCTTAGGATCATATATAAAAATATCACACACTTTCGGTGTGATCAGATCATCAACCGTGGGGGTTGGTTGGCATCCTCCACAAGTTGGTATTTTCCAACAAGGGCGGGTACAGTAGAGTCCTCACCACTTTTGATGGTCAATCAATCAATATTTCCATGGAAATGCAAGTACTTTAACCCCTACTGGCTAAGTTCAGATCATAACAATGGAATAACCTGAAAACTATATTTTTCTAACAATTATGTTTTTACATAAATATTTCATAATAGTAGCATATCCACTTCATTCTTAAATATTATGTTCATGGTATAAGTAATATAATCAATATGCTAAAAATTATCATATATATAAGATTCAAAATTCATGAACATATATCTTTACTTAAATCATGATTATATGCAAATATTAATTTTTCTAAACAAGCCTTATGCTTATCAAACGCACATATCACATATTCTTTACCTGAAAGCAAAAGATGCGAGAGATTTAAATAAGAGGAGCTCAAGTGTCCACGCTCTCGTCACCTAAATGAAAGACCAAAAATTATTACTAACAATTCTTCCTAAGTATATAAACTTGCACATGAATCACAACCTAACTCTCAAACTCAAGAAAATCTTAATTCTCATCTCAAAGAAGTTTCCTACAGCAACACATAACATATATACATATATATATATATATATATATACACACACACAAAAATCACATGATCAAAAGAATCCATTATTCATATCAAACCATATTGTATTAAAAGATAAGTCCAAAAGTTGAGTTCCTTTCTTTGACACACGTAGCTAACTCCTTAATTAATAGCAATTTTCCTGTCGTAAAATTGCACTGTAACTCATTATTTTGATAAAGCAGTAAAATTCATAGACTAAATTTTGAATTTATGAAGCTTTTGCCTCACCAAGCAACAAAACAAAAAATTCTCATAGCAACATGTTATTCAAGTTATAATTATAAGCCAACAAGAAAACTTAATCAACTAATAATTAAATTTCATAGTGAAACAACACCTTTACATAATAAACTGACAAACAGAACAGCCTTTACAATCCCTAATCAGTTATCTCAACTCACAGTTTTCCTGTTCATACTAAATTGACCATAATATCTTTAATCTTTTCAAATTGCTAACATAAAACTACAATTTCCAGCTTCTATAATCAAACTAGAGAATATAGAAGGGAAAATAAAACAAACAACTACACCATTAAAATTATCCATAACAAGAAGTAGTTTTATTTACTTACCCACAAACTTTGAAGCTCAAACTTTAGTGTTAGGTGTTTGATTTCTTCTTTAGAGAGAGATATATATCTATATAGTTTCGGTGAGAGAAAAGGCAAAAGAGAGAAGGGGTTGTTGGTGTGAGAGAGGAGTATGGCTGTGCAAGAACAATGAAAGAAGAATAGAGAAACAAAGAAAATTGAATTCGGTGCAGGTGGTGGGGCACATGTCTCATTATAAGGAAAAGGGTTGATGACTCACTCTTTCAACTAATGCTTTGTTTGGTTACAAATGAAGGAAGAGAAGAGAAAAGAAATGAATAATAGAAAGGAAATGAGAAATAAAAGAAAAAAAAATTTAAATCTCTTGTGTATGTTTGGAAATAAAGAGAGGAGGGGAAAAGAAAGGAGAAGAATGATTTTTTCTTTCCTTTGTTTGGCTTGTAATAAGAAAGGAAATGAAAAGAAATTTTTTTTTTTTTACTTTTATGCCCATATATATGTGAAAGATGAATAAAAATTATGGGCAAATATGTAACTTCAAGGCATATTATATTATTTATATGGGCCCCTAGTTTTTAGAAACTATTGTCTCCTTTCAAATCCAGCCAAATTGGGCAGATTGCAAATTTGTGGGCTCAGGAAAATGGCTTCTGCCATTTTACTCTCTTCCATGCTAACCAAATGGAAGAAAGGACCACTTTTCAGATCATTTCTTTTCTCTTCCTCTCTCCTTTAGCGTTACCAAACACACTATTAAAATTTAAACTTACCACCCCTAAAAGCTTTATTTTCTAGAAAGACCCAACTAATTAAATAATTCTACATATATACCCTTACCTTTATAAACTTCTTTCTATAACATCAAAATATAAAAGTCTTATGCACCTAAATTAATTAAGATAATAATAAGTATGTAAATCCATAAAATTAATCAGGTAGGCTAGGATGTTACCACCACCACTGGAAAAAAAAAAAAAAAAAAAAAAAAAAAAAAAAAAAAAAAAAAAAACCTAGTCACCACCCAAATCACAAGCCCAAGACCAAATTGGTGACCCATGGAGATTCAAAAACAACACCACAAAACCCAGAAAAACAATAGCATCTACCACGAAATTCGAAGACAACACCACAAACCCAAGAAAAACAACAGCATTTACCACCAGTGAGAAGAAATTGGATCAAAATCTCAGCCATAATCCACCAAATCGAACCAAATCAAATCCACTAAATCAAACCAACAGCATCCACCAAATTAAATCAAATCTCAGCCACGATCCACCGGTGAGAAGAGAGAGTGAAAAAAAAAAGAAAAAAAAAAGAAGAAGAGAGAGAGAGAGAGAGAAACGGCACTGAACAGAGAAGAAAAAGAGAGAAAAAAAAATTAAGGAAAAGAAGAGAGAAGTAATAAAATATTAGTTTTTATTATAAGTTTGTAGCTACAATAGGTTGTCAAAGATGACAACCTCCTATAGCTCCATTGCTTTTTTTTTTTTTTATAAGTATAGCACTTTTGTTGTAGCCTGTATTTTAGTGTTTTAGTTGCTAAAATTGCATCATAGCAATTATACCACATTTGTTGTGAATGCTCTAAAGTACATTTAATTAGTATGGAATAAGAAATACATGATCCAATGTGTTAGAATGAGTCTAGGGTATAACAAGACATTTTATGGATGTTGCTATGCTGGTTCTCAAAAAGGATTTGGTGCGGTGCTCCCAAAATTTTCTTGCAGGTGTGCCTAAGGGTCTCATAGTCTATCTATATGTATGAAACACAATATATATAGAACATATGGAGAGATGCACAACCAAATCATGTCCACTATGTACAAGTGGGAGATGTAAGTGAACGACTAGAGTGGGCATTCAGTAGAAGAGTAACGCCTAAGCGTTAATCCACAAAAATGGGAGCAATGCCAAGGGCAAGGGCATTTCTCAAATGAAGTTACATGGCCATACAAGTGTCCATACAAGCCACCCATTGGAGCCCATGAAGGCATTTAAAAATATGAGAATTCATAAAACTTGTTTTGATCAAAAACGTTCTTTTAAGTATGAGTGCAAAGTTTTTAGGCTATAGGCATTGTGTGTAGCAGCTCTATTAGAGTGCACCAATAACTGCAGGTCCCATTTTTTGGTTTTTGGTTTGTGGAAGAAAGTAGAGCAGGAAGTTTGAGGCTCATGGTGCCTCAATGCCAAACTTGTTAGTACACTGCTTACTGCCCATTTCAAATTGTCCTCACAATTACGTCTGAGTTCAGATGAGAAGTCAGAATATATGTTTAAGTGTCATTTGCTAGTGCAATTAGGTACCTCATGTACTTGATAGTGTTCACTAGGTCTGATTGTTAGGTTCTAAATATTTAGTCATAAATGTTTAGGTTCTAATTATGTTGTATGTTGGCAAACCGAGAACAAAAACTTGTCTAGAATTAGATCTTAGTGTCTTTGAAGTATTTCAAACATTGCTCAAGTTGATATAAGTCAGATTCAAGAATGTACAAGCTACAGAAAAAAGAATTCAAAATTTGTCAAGCTCGATTAATCAAAGAGAAGGCTCAACCGATTGAACTGCATGCGAATCTGCAGAATTTTAAAGAAAGCCCAACAACCCGCAAAATGTTTAGGGTTTGAATCTAACACTGCTAGGTATAAAAGGAAAACTCGAATACACTTTTTTTCAAGTTTTGAGAGTTACTCTTGTGAGATTGGTGAGGTTTTGTACCTTCTAACTCTATCAAGCAACTACTGGAGATCAAACTCATATTGCTAGTACCGTTAGAGTAAAAGTTGCAGTCAAACTTCAGCTATCAAGCGTACTGAAGATCAAGAGGTGAATTGGAGGTTCATGTGAGAGTAAGTCCAAGCTTAAAGAAGTCTGAGGAGTTCAAAGCCTAGTTTGGTAACTGTGTTAGATTTACTACGAATTGGTATTCTTGGCTGTAAATCTCAATTTGATATAGTGGATTGTTCTCTTGGGATAGTTTCCCCCAGGTTTTTTACCTTGAAACGAGTTGTTTCATTGGTTTCCCTGGGTCATCACATCTTGTGTTATTTATTTTTCTGTTGTGTATGTTATGTGTGATGAATGTTTAACTTAGATTTGAATAATTAACCTAAGTAACAATTTGGCTAATAAATTAGGTAAAACATATGGTGTTTTCTAGGGTCTAAATTTTTACACTGATCTTTATCATGCAGTTATTGTGGCCAGTAGGTCTATGATAGATCCAAGAAAAGAGTATTGGAATTCAGTAAAGTGGATATCTTGCAAGCACTAGACTATGGTATTCTTTTCGATCAAATTAAAGACCTTCTTTAGAAGCTATGGGAAGACCTTCTTCAGAAGCTATGGGTTGTGTGGATTATGATTATGCAAAAGATCTTGATTCTAGAATGTCCATGGGATGACACATATTTATGTTTGTTAGAGGTCCAATCTGCTAGAAGTCTACTCTATATGATATAGTTTCACCATCCATTACAAAGGCAGAATATATGGTGGATACAAAGGCAAAATTGGCAACCTGTTTGGTAGCCTAGTTCTAACACATATTTTCACATTTTAAATAACATTACACACTTTTTTACCCACACGTATATCAAAAACACACAAACAACATTACTCAGACTCTTCTACCAAACGGGCCCTTAATAATCAGTCTACAAAACCATTTCATATCTTTTGGAATTCGGACATGAACAATATTAGTTCAATTGTTTTCCATTGCATTACACGACAAAGTAAAGAAAGTTAAAAAAAAATAATAAAAAACACACACACTAGAAGAGTGGTCTTCAATGAATTTTTATTTTTATTTATTTTTATAAGATAGAAATTATACTCTAGTCTAATCTAAGTGTATATATGTGCGAGTCTCCCTCTTAGAGACTTGAATCTCGACCCTTACCCCCACATTCCACAAGCACTTATACTTATAGAGTGACCATTGCGTCAATAATGCGTGGTGGTTCACTGCTATTTAAGTGCAAACCAAATCTATATGAATTGTCATGCTAACCTGCATATTAATCATAATAAGTATGTGTTAAGTTGTTCACTTAGATTCTCAAAAAAATAAAAAATAAAAGGTTGTTTGCTCAGTATATAAAACATTTAGAAAAATTATTTCTTTGTGGCTATAAGGTTTTTATTTATTTATTACTTGGACTAGTTTATTACTTGAAATTCAAGACAAGAAATTTTACCAGTTGAACTAACTGAAATTTTTCTTAGACTAGTGTATTACTTAGACTAGTTTTTTAAAACCCTAGAAATTTATTAGGGTTGGCGTAACAAAATTCAAACTTGGACAAGTGGCATCAATTACTATATTGTATTGACGTAGGAACGGACATTTAGATTAGAAGCCATGAAAGCTAGTGAAATTTTAGGTAGAGTTGAACATCGAAAAATAGAGTAAGATGATTTATCATCTAATCTTGTAAGACTGCCTTATTACAAAAAGGGATCTAGCTTGTTGATGTTCTTTTGAGGACAGGACACAAATCAAACTCCAAAATGACTTGCTCACTTTCATGATAATGTAGACTGATTTGTTTTTTGAGTTGGGAGAACTTGGAACTAGTGTTTTATCGACTTCTCCTAAGCAACTAGGGGTGTAAGAATAACTGACCAACTGATTGTACTGATCGAAACCAATCAAAATTTTAGAGTTTCAGTTGGTTTTCTGTTACTTTGATTCGGTTTCGGTTTGAGATATATAATTTTTTCGGTTTTCGGTTTAGTGGCGGTGTTGGATTTTTTCACCGAGTAAGTCTAGTGCCACACATTTTGGCACAACAAATGCCACAACTCCATCATCCCTCCACCAACCACAACTCGCCATGTGGCGAGTTGTGGCATTTGTTGTGCCAAAATGTGTGGTACCAGACTTATTCTTTTTCACCGCACGACCGAACCGAACCGAACCGATATATAGATATATATGTAATATTAAAACATGTATGAGTGTGTAGCTTGGTGGTATAATGTGAGTGTGCTGGCTAGGAGTTCGGGTTTTAAAAGTTTTTAAGGGCTCGTTTGGTAAAAGAGTTTGAGTAATATTGTTTGTAGTTTTTTGAAATACGTGTGGATGAAAAAGTATGTAATGTTGTTTAAAAACTGAAAATGAGTTGTTTAGGGTCCGTTTGGTACATAAACTTAAACACATATTTTTAGTTTTTAAACAATATTACACATATTTCTACACACTTTTTCACCCACACATATTTTCAAAAAAACTGAAAACTGTTATTTAAACACATGTACCAAATGCTCCTTATCATCTCTACCAAACGGGCTGTAAGAGCACCCACAGTAGATGTGGGATATGAGCCAAATGCTTAGCATTTGGCACATATCCCACACCAAACACAAAAAATAGCTCCCTAGCAGATGTTGCATATATTTGGCACATATATCATTTTGTGTCCATACCGTTGCAAATTTGCAACGGTACGGACAGATGTGGTAAACCAAAATAATGTATTTTAATGTGTAGTAAATATTATTTTAATGTATAGAATTGAATTATAAAACATCTGATAAATGAGATGTTGCAAAATGATGTGGTAAAATAATAAAGTAGGCATTTAGTATAGCAAAATGGCATAATTTTTGCACTAGCTGCGACGGATACTCTAAGTTTTTTAAACCTAGTTATATTCCAGCCGCATTTTATTCTTTTTTCTTCAGCCGCCGCTCCCATTTTTTCTCTCTCACACAGTCACACTCTAGCAACTTATTATTTTCTCTTCTTCGACGCCGACCCCCTCCCCCAATTCTCTCTCTCTCTTCAGATCTTCTTCTCTGTTTTTTCTTGCTTTTGTTTTCTCCCCTCCCAAACACCGAAACCCGACCGAATGAAACCGAAACCCATGATAAAATATGACAAAATTTTCAGCCCTTGAAAAAGCCCACAAAATTTTTTAAAAAAAGATAGCCACAAAGCAAAAAATTCTACTTTAGTTCACTCTCTCACAGAAATTGAGAAAGCACAAATCCAAACTCAGCTCGACTCGACGATCATTAGGTACGATTTGATCATGGAAGTCACAAACCCTAATTTCGTCTTTGATTTTTTTTTTTTTTTTGGTTTACCCACACTTTTTCATTGATTTCCCCATGATTTTCGTTTCACATTTCTCTGTAAACTGAGCTCATCATCGATTTCCCTATTTCGAGTTCTAATTGTTCGACTTTTGTGATTTCATTATTCAAGTTCTAATCATAATCTCTGTTTCCTTTACAGTTTTCATACAAATATTGATTGATTGATTTTTTATTTTATTTTATTGTGAGTACAGGCACAACGAGATTGCAAGGCTCAATCCAAGGGATTGTTAGTATTGGTTGTCTGGGAAATGTGCTTTCCATTCAATAACTAGGAATTTATAATATTAGTTATAAATTTTTTCAATCAATGTTTGCTACATTGTATATGTTTGAACTTGGGTATTAGTTATGGATCTTTTCAATCAATTTTTGCCATATTGTATGTGTGTATTATGTTGAATTGCTTTGGCTTTCCGCTGTGGTGAAACCAATTGCTTTGGCTTTCTGCTTTGAATATAAAAGTTGTCCCAATGATGCATGTTGACCAAATAGAAGTTGGCAAAAGGAGTGCATTATAAAAGTAGGTACACAGGAATCCCTGTAATCAAGAAGTTTTCTAAGAATACTTGATCCATGCTTTGTTTACATGGACCTTATAAATGAGAGAATACAGAATTCTAACAAAAGAATTGTAGTTTGAATGATTGATGAAGTTATTGACGAGGGAATTACCATTTTATGACTAGATATGCAGCATTGTACCATATTTCATCTTAGGTGTAGATGAGGATAAGTTAAATGTTTTTTCTAATGAAGATCCATGCCCATGTTCTAAATCTGGCCTGGAAATTTTTGGAACTCAAACTAGTCCATTTACAATACAGAATAACATGATTATTATAGCCTTCACAGCATCACTAGTTTTTCTGCAAGTCATGCTCATCACTTGCATATTAAATGCCTCAAAACTTTGGCTAGTTTTACATGTTATCTTATGTGGCACACTCGTCCTTTTTATTTTGGTTGCAGAGTCTGCAGTAGCTCTGCTTCAGCATCAAAATTACTGAGAAGTATAATCTTCAAAGTGATCTTATATGAAGTAAGATATTACTTCAATGCTGTTATTAAAATTAAAGCCAGTATTCTAAACCCTAGTTTTAAGCTTCTTCTCGTTGTGCTGTGGTGGTTGGGTCGTTCGATTTTGGTTAAAAGGCTTTGATCCATTTGGTTGAGGAAGAGAGACCGATATGTGGGGAAGAGAGAAAGGTATATGAGTTTTTATTTAATATTTATTTTAATTGGTTGTATGTTAAATTGGTTGAAATTATTTATATTATTATAATAGGTTGTATATTAAAATAAGAAATGAGATATTGAGTGTATTGTTAAAAGAAGTTTTAAAATAGATAAAATAATTTTTTTTAAGGTAATAAATAATAATTTTTCAGCACCCCATATATAAATGCTCTTAGAATTCAAATCCAACTAGCCACTAGAAGAAAATAAATACACACACCCTCACACATCACACAATCAATCAAATTGGGGCATCACAAATCTGGTAGGCTATTCTTGTTTGATATTGACCATCAGGGGAGAAGGGCCAAATTAATATATCTTTTTGTTCAATATGGTTGGCTTTGGACAAGGAAATGTTAAGGATTTATTTGCTTTCTTCATTATTCATACAAATTTTTAATTAGGGAGATGCTCCAGCAGTTGGTTGTATAGTTAATAAAGTCAAACAATAGTGACAGAAGAATGTTGAGTTAAGGATTGGGGTTTAACAAGAAACCATGTAAGGTGTTGTAAGGGGATGCTATGACCATTTCCAATTCTCCATGGCCTTTGGTAGAGTTTTGGGTTGGCTTTTTTTTATGATGTTTTTCCACATCCAAGAAATATGAGTTTTATTTTTTAGTTGGTTTAAAAGCTTGATAAGTACATCCATCATACAATTTAAAATTTTTTTATTTTTTTATTCTAATAAAAAAAATTCTACTATTCAATTTTAATTACACTATTGAAATATAGTATTTTAATTTACCAAAAATTTTAAGGGTGCAATTTTTGAAAGAAAAAATACAAGGAAAAGAAGGAGACAAAATCTAACCTGGAAAGAAAAACACAAACACAAAACAAATTAACACGTGGCAGAGTCTGATTAGTTGATAGGTACCTGAGGAGGTACACCCGGTCGCTCCGTATCCTGGCTCTCATTCTGAAATAAGGGGGTTTCTGGAACAGAAGAAAGAAATCCCACCCGATTTGGGGTTTGCTTTGCTTTGCTCGCTGCAGCTGCTCGTAGAGTCGTCTGATTAAAACCCACCTACTCTCTCGGAGAAACCAAAGCAGCAAACATAACCACAAAGGGCAACCCTCCTAAAACCCAAATCTCAAAACCCCAACTGCTTTGGTAGTATTGGTATGCACAACTCTCTCACTCTCTCTTATTCCTTTCGTTTTTTTCTTGGGTTTCATTGGCGGCTGCTTCTACCTCCATAAACCCTTCATTTCTATGACTGGTTTCTGGATTTGATATCTTTTTCTATGTGGGTTTTCCTCAATAGGGTTTAAGGGTTTTTTTTTTCATGCTTAAAAATAAATAATAATAAAAATCTGTGTTTGGTTTTTTGCAGTTAGATTGTAAAAATTTGATTTTTATTGGAAACAAATTGTCAAATTTGAAGAATTAGAATACTGGGGTTTTGTCATATTCGTTGAATGAGTTCTTTCCCTCCAGCAAACTTTAAACTGAGATGGGCTAGTCACTAAAAGAGCTAATGCAAACATTTAGGGCGGATTCTAAGTCAACCTTTTTTTCTTTTCTAGGATTTGGGTATCTTAAAAACACTATCTTTTGGTCGGACTTTGCTTGAGTCTGAAGAAAATAGCCCTTTATCTTTGGTTACATACAGGCTTTTGTGCTCGAAGTTGGTTACCATGCTTGGATCTAATAAATTGTTTGATAAGTTGCATTTGTAACAACCAAAATGGGGAATTTGACTCATGTAGCATTTGGGGCACTTGGTTAAATTCACTCTTGTACCATTGCTTAAAACATCCCTTAAAGTTCTATTACCTTCATCCCAAAATACAACCACAAAATTCCTTTTTTATTTGTTGCTACCTGCCATTATCATTGTACTGAAAATTATGCATCTTATGGGAGCATTGTATTTTTCGTGAATACCATGAGCGCCTTCAGGAAATTGGTGCTGATTAGTGATTGGATGACAAAGTTTAGGTTTTGAAGTAGTTATGGCAGAAGGTACAGAAGTTGAAGAGCGGGTGGATCTTGATGAGGACAATTACATGGAAGACGATGATGTTGAAGAACAGATAGATGATGATGAGGATGGTGCAGACGGAGCTGGGTATGATAATGATGAAGAGAATGTGGAAGAAGTACATGAGGACTCTATAGCTGAGGCTAGTGGGAAAGACCAGTCACCAGATACAGATAGAGGACACGTTGCCTCTGAATCCATTGAAGATGAAGAAAGGCCCACTGCTCCTATTGATGAGGAGAAAAAGGAGAAGTGGGCTGAACTTCTTGCCCTTCCTCCGCATGGGTCTGAAGTTTTCATTGGTGGACTTCCTCGAGATGCCCGGGAAGAAGACTTGAGGGATCTCTGTGAGCCAATAGGCGAAGTTCTCGAGGTTGGAGTTGTACCCTCTTGCTTGCGACACCTCTTTTTTCTTTTTTTTTTACTCTTCCTCTTTCCATTCGTATTTTCAAAAAGGGTTTGATTTTACAATTGTTTTTCAGGTAAGATTGATGAAAGATAAGGATACTGGTGATGCCAAGGGTTATGCTTTCATAGCATTTAAAACAAAAGAGGTTGCACAAAAGGCCATTGAAGAGATACATAGCAAAGAATTCAAGGTAATCATGGTGCTCATTTAAAAACCTAATGTCCTTTTGTTAAGAATGTTCTGATGTAACAGTATTCTTCTCTATGCTTCATGACCACAGGGTAAAACCTTAAGGTGTTCACTGTCCGAAACTAAGCACAGATTATTTGTTGGTAATGTTCCAAAGAGCTGGACAGAGGACGAGTTTAGAAAAGTCATTGAGGAGGTTGGTCCGGGACTTGACAGCATTGAGCTTATAAAGGTGGGGTTTCAAATTGAATTTTCTCTGACCTTATTATAAGATTGGATGGTTGTAAATGCTTACCTTGTGAGCAACATTGCTTCGGTTATTTTCAGGATCCTCAAAATCCAAGCAGAAATCGTGGCTTTGCTTTTGTTTTGTATTACAATAATGCTTGTGCCGATTATTCAAGGCAGAAAATGTCAAGTGTGAATTTCAAGTTGGATGGCAATACCCCAACTGTCACCTGGGCTGATCCAAAGAGTACGCCTGATCATGCTGCTGCTTCTCAGGTGAATGTTAATGTAGAGTTGTGGTATTAGTTGAATACTTGAATTCTTTGATGAAGTGATTGGTTTGGGGATGTCTGTTGGTATTTAGTTTCCTTGGAATGTAATCATGCCCACCATTAGTTTGATAAAGAATTTTATAAGATTCTTCAAAATATGAGATCCCTATGTTTGGTTTATTTATAGGAATTATTTATGCATCGCAAAATATTCTTGTTCAAAGTAAACTTAAAATACATAATATCTTTTAATTCTTTTTTAAAACATCGATAATATATCAAAATATTAAATCAAATTGGATTCAAGTAAAAGATAACTAGATATCATTACTATCTATCCTTTTTTTAAATTGTTGGTGGCAACTAGTATCATTACTATCTTATAAGTTATAAGCCCTATTTAGATATGCTAGATATCAATGAAGGCAAGGTATTCAAAATTGAGCTTAAAAAAAAAAAAAAATTTAAGATATCAAAATAAATCTGAAACACAAAGAATTCTGTAGATTAAGACCAGCTTATGTCCAATTGAAGAGCAATGTCACTATGGTGTACACAAATGAAGCAAAAGCATTCCAACAGCATGTAGTAAAATGACACCAATCAGGTAGAGTGCAAAGAGATAGAGGAGATAGAGATAGATCTTTTTCAAAGGAAATCTATATTCACCCCATTGAGCTCTTGCTCAAATGGCACCCCTTCCCCTTTTAAGAGCAAGGTGTGGGGTGAGCTCGTGGGTTTAAAACCCATCAGGTGCTTATGTACCTTTTTTTTTTCTTTTGAGTTTTGGCTTCAAGGAAAGATTCAAACTTGTGATTTTTGCTTCTTAAGATGTGATTCCTAGTCAATTGTGCTACCCCTTGGGATTGCTATGTAACTTAATAATATAAAAAAATAAAAAAAGAAGAAGAGAAATCCATATTCACACTAAAGTGAGGTTTGGTGGGTATCGGCATTTGGATTTGGATTCTCTTGAACTATTTTTAACCAAACAAGGGAATATCTAGGAATTCTTTCAGAAATCATAAATCTTGAGGGATGACTTGAACCAAACACCCAATCTACACCTCTAGCAGGTGAGCTCGGCAAATATGATAGAAAGGAACCCCCTTATGTAGGTCAAGACCCTATACAAGCTCTTTTTTATGTGCTTTAGGGTTATAATTTATGTGTATAAATCTATCTATTAAAAATAATTTGTGTATAATTAAGATGTTTTACTTGTTGAAAAAATTTGTGTATAAATCCAGTTTTTTAGTAGGTTACCTGGTCCTTCACCGATTTTTGACTTTTACATCCATTGATATAAATCTATAAAAACTATTGTTGAAAAATTGTGAAATAATCTGTTTATGTAAGGTTAAAGAAGAGAGAAGAGAAAACATGACACAAGAAATTTTATGTGGTTTGGCAATATGCCTATGTCCACGGAAGGCGACAAAAAAGTGTCATTATAATTTGGAGATTACAACAATAGCTCGAAGGCACTCTCACAAGCCCAACCCAAATACACCCTTGGTTCTCTCTCAAATCAGTAGAGAACACCCTTTTGTATTTAGCCAAGAGTTTCAACAAACTCTTACTCTTTTTCTTTTGTTACTCACACAAAGAGGAAGCACCTTTGCTTTTCAGCACCTAAGCTTCTCACTCTATTGCCTACATCTTGCCCCCACCTCTACCTCTCTTGCTCACCCTTTATTTATAGCAAAAGTATTCATCCAAAGATTTTTTTTTTTGATAGGTAACATAAAATATTATTAATAAAAAGCCAACACGAGTACATTGGGGATGTACTGTGGGGGCACAAATCAGGAACCAAAATTACAACAATCAAGTAAAATAGGAAGGGAAAAACAAGAAGAATGAGACAAAGCCACACTCCATTCAAGGAGAGTGTGCAAGAAAAAAGACTTAAATCTCTAGCGTAGAATGTTCACATCCCTCAAAGCTTCTAGCATTCCTTTCACGCCAAATACACCATATCAAGCAATGAGGCACAAATCTCCAAAAATCTATATTGCGATGTCGCCCAAACTTACCTTGTCAAGACTCAAACAACTCAATAACCTTATGAGGCATAACCTAGTTGATTCCAAACAAACAAAACACCAACGACCACAACTCACAAGCTATGGGACAATGATGCAGAAGATGATCCACTAACTCCCCACAAATCTTACACATATAACATCAATCAAGAACTAGCACGTCTTTTGTGAAGGTTGTCTGTTGTTAAAATCTTACCTAAGGAAGCAAACCATGAAAAGAAAGCTACCCTTGGAGGAACCTTCAATTGCCATATTATTCTCCAAGGGAAGGATAAGAGGGTAGGAGGGTAGAAAGAAAGATAGAATCCCCTAACCTCAAAACCTCTACTCCTTGCTGGCTTCCAACAAACCTTATCAGGACCAAACCCCTGCACAGTCGAAGAGTAAACCATATCTATAAACAGATCAAAAGATTCTTGTTCCCAATCTTGCAATGGTCGACAAAACTGAACATCCCAATGAATCCTCCCAGCAGACCAACACATAACCACCGCCACTAAAGAATCCTTTGTCCTACCAATACAATAAAGTTCCGGAAAAAGCCTCTTGGAGGGTACAATCCCCACACCACACATGCTTCCAAAACTTCACTCTAGTACCATCCCCCACATCATACAGAAGGAGTTTAGAAAAATTCAACCAGCCACTTCTAATGAATCTCCACAGGCTAACACCATAAGCACTTGTCACCTTTTTCGTGCACCAACCATCCAAACATTCCCATATTTTGCCTCTATAACCATCCTATTCAGCCAAAGTCGTTACAGTTTCAGCACATGAAACTTGCTTAGTCATAGAATTTGGCTTGCATGTGAGGACTCAAGCATGGGCATGCAACTTAGCAAATCACGCTAGACAAACTTGGTTGTTGTTGGCTTTCCACTTTCTTTGAAAATGCATGCAAGACAAAACATTCATTTAATGTTGGCTTTGACAATTCAAGCCAACTTTTCCAACAAAAACCATATGGAGTATTAGGAAATGTTATCATGGCTCCATAGCAAGACGATGGAAATGAAATATGATCATTGTTTGATCAACATGAAAAAGTACTGCTGAAGTTGAATATGAGAAGGAAATTTTGGTGGTTAGATCCCCCTTTTTTGGGGTGGGGGATAGAAGGCAGACAGAGAAGAGAGCTCATCTAAACTTTTTAAACTAATGGCCCTAATAGTGACCTAATAATATGGAGCTGCTCATTGTGCTTGTTGAGTTGCTTAGTTGATAACCTGTTATTATGACTCTTCACTTGGCTTTATTTTTATTTCATGTTGGTAGGACATTAGCCACACACACATTTATTGCCAACTCTGAATAAAGTCAATTATTCAAATCAAATCTCAGCTGTTATGTTCTTTGTTTGAATGGAAGCAAGCTTCTGTTGATGGGTCAGAGATGGATCTCCTGGATTTTCTGGGCAGATTATCAATGGCTTAATTGTTGTGCAGTCTTCTATCTTTATTTTTCTTTCTCTTTTATTGAGTGTCCTTAGTATACTCGCGGCCTTTTCTTTACATCAATTATAAAGCTCTTTACTTACTGATAAAAAAAAATCTAAAATATGTAGTATAGCATCTGATGAAGTAAACCATTATATCTAAAAAATTTCTCACTTAATGGTATTCAATGTTTATCTCATAGAGTTCTATATAGGTATGGTGGTAATGGATGCTTGACAGTATGCAAATAACCTAATGGATCTTTTATGAGTGCCCATGAGAATATTTTTGTCTGAAATTAACACCATGCCAATGGTTTTACCCTGACTTGAAAGGCTCCATGTAAAACATTGTTTGACCTAGTTAACCCTGATCTCTTAAGTTGCAGACTGTACCTAGATATCTCAATTCTAAATATCATGTAAGGGCTTCTGTCAAGCATTATGTTTCAGTTATATTCTCTTTTTTTTTTTTTTTGGCTGAATTCAGGTATTGTTTATTTGATAACTTGTACTTCTTGAAAACGCTGGCAAACTTTACAGGGGAAATCTATAGTTGCTTCTATTTTTGTGGAGTTAGAAATATAAATGCTACATCGTCTTTTCTGAAAAGTTGTGAAGACCCTATTCTGCCTTTCACTGCTACCTAAAAAATTATTTTCTGGTCTAATAAATGGTTTTACTTGTGTTGCCATTCCCAGGTTAAGGCTCTTTATGTGAAAAACATTCCGGAGAACACTAGTACTGAAAAACTGAAGGAACTATTTCAGCGCCATGGAGAAGTAACGAAAGTGGTTATGCCACCTGGCAAAGCTAGTGGCAAACGAGATTTTGGATTTATCCATTATGCTGAAAGATCAAGTGCATTGAAGGCTGTTAAAGATACAGAGAAATATGAAATTGATGGTATTTTTCCAACAAATCCTCTAATGCTGTTTAGGGAACCTCAAAGACGTGCCAACAACCTTGTTCATTCCGTGTTAAACCTATTAATTGCTGGTTTAGCACACAATGGGAATTTTGTCTTATAATGCACATACATACAGCTGATGCCTACTTGAAGACATAATGATCAGAGTCAATTTTGTCTGAACCTATTTTGAGACCTCCCAATACACCAATTATTTAAAAATAAATAATTGACAAATGTAGACTGGTAGCCTGTGATGCTATCATGATTTTGGCTCATAAGTGGAATGATTAGATCTAATGCCGGTTTCCTCAATGCTATCTTATGGTCTAAGTGATGGCTGTTAGCCTTTGTTCTTTTTCTAAAGAACAATAGAGGGAGGGAGGGGTGGGGGGGAATAAAACTTTCTTCACCATAAGAAAAATTAGAAAATTTCACTACAATGGTTATTACTGTCACGAGAGATTGTTACCTTAGGAGCATATTGATGTTAGTTTAAATATAAAAGGAATGATGATATGATAATAATAGTTTTGGCAGGGCTATTTCTGTTGGTTTCTAATTACTAATATAGGCCGGTTTCTTCTAGTCCATAATTTATTTTTTGATTTAATTAGATGTGATTGGAACATAGAAAAAAATCTGAGTTGTCAAATGAACTGGTTTCAAACTTTCTATCATTATATTGGATTTGTTATGGTTCCAACAGCAATTTATTCAAAGGGATTTGAACTGCAGGCCAAGTGTTGGAGGTTGTTCTTGCTAAACCTCAGACTGATAAAAAGTTTGAAGGTTCTTATCCCCATAATGCTGGGCCTCATCCAAACCATCTTCCACATCCTGGGTATGGCGGTTTTGCTGGTAATCCATATGGTTCTCTAGGGGCTGGATATGGCGTTACCACTAGTTTTCAGCAGGTACTTGCATGGATTTATGTATCTTGACATAGTTTCTTTACTGGTTGAATACCATCTCATGGATTTGCTCACATTAACAGCCAGTGATATACGGTAGGGGTCCAATGCCAGCAGGAATGCATATGGTCCCAATGGTTCTACCAGATGGTCGAATTGGTTATGTTCTGTAAGTTGCCATTAAATTCAAAAGTGGTTTTTACTTTTTAATTATTCCACCATTTTAAATAATTTATTTTGACTTTGGGTTCTTTTCAGCCAGCAGCCAGGCATGCAGGTACCATCTCCATCTCCATCTCCATCCCCTCGGCCTCGCAGAATAGATCGGAGCAATGGTCCAAGTGGACAACCAGGTCGAGGAGGAGGTGGTGATGAAGGCAATCGTGGCAGGCGGTACCGACCCTATTAGTGGTAGAGGACTGGCAAGACGTCTAGTTTTTCTGTTTTTCTTTTTTCTTTTTGGGAAAGCAACATGTTGTAGTTGAATGACTAGTTACATCAATTGAAATAACTCCTTCCTTCTCTCTCCCCCCCCCCCCCCTCTGTTTCTCTGGACTTAAAAAAAGGGAAAGAAAAAAAAAAGAAAGATTTTAGAATTAGGAAGTGAGGTATCCCTTAACTTAAATGTTGGTGCCCCAGTGCTGTTAGGTTTTGATTAACAGTATTTGTTTCTTATATATTAACTTTCATGTGTGAAATGCATTTTCTTGGCATTTTTTTTGACACATTGCTGAAAAATGTTGCTGTTGCTAGATCAATAGAATTTACGCTTCTGATTATGCATCCAAGTGCAACTTAATTTCTTCATGTGGTTTTTGTATTTCATGGCCGCCACAAGTTGATGAAACTAAAAATATTACTTGAGGCAATCTTTTTAGTGCATGGGTTACACAATGATATTACAATTTCAATAGTAGGAAATAAGAAGTAGGACGTGAATGATGTTGCTGTTTCACTTTCTGAAAATATGATTTAGTTATGTACCATTTGGTTGCTGAGAAGATGTGGGACAGGTACAGGTTAAACCTGCTCTTGGTTAAATCCGCTAACAGGGAATTACCAGAGAAAAGTCTGAATAAATAAATAAATAAATCACTAATTTGGATCATTGAATATATTTACTGAATGAAAACTTTCTCATCATTCTGATAATCAGGCAGACATGGACATGAAACTTATAAAGATGCCATTGTAAGATGTTTCAAAAGTTACAGGCTGTTGATCAAATCAGAAATTCTGTGCTAGATTCTGATAGTGGGGCTTTAGAAAACTGAAACATACATGCAGATTCTACGCTTTCCACCCACCTACAATGCATGCATAATGGTTGGAGTAAGTCATATATTTGTGAAGAAGTAAATCAGGTAGTTGTTCTGCAGCTTAGTTGGGAGTGATCTTCATTGACGTGCAGGTGTATGGCTTTCCAATTTTTCCTATTGATTTATTATGTGGTAGAGGTTGTAGATGAGTGTTAAAGTGAAACAAAAACTCAAATAGCCAAGTATATCTTGAACATGCAGTCAAAATAGTTACAAAATGATGCAGCTATCACCCAACGTTTCAAAAATTGGACCACCTTAAAGCAACGTAATTAGTAATTGCATTAGTGTGAACAACAGTAAGAGCGTAGACAACTCATGGATATCACTTGGTGGGACAAACTGCGACTTTCTTAATGCAAATCATGGCAGAACATTTGAATTCGTGAACAACAAACAACTGAATTGACTTTACACCCATGTAAAACAATTTCTTGTCCATTATGCACTTCAACAAAAATCTTTATGCCTAAGTAAATGAAATTCTCCACACGCAAAATATGCAATTTGCCAAAGTGCATTTGGACAAAACCCAATAAGACTGTAGCGAGAAAGGATCCAAAAAAACACCAACCGCAATACAGGAACACGGATAAGGTACAAAGTCTTAATCTTTTGCAAGTTAAACAAGACCAAATTTATAAATTATATATCATTGACGGAACATTGAGAATCTAAATCGCACACGCCACTCCCTAGCCTTGAAGAAACATATACCAAAACACTAATAAGTTATAAAACATAAAATTTAGAAAAAGTCCATGAACATAACTAAATTTCACAACACTTTGGTTGGATATAATCTTATCTTATTTTATTTTGACTTATAGTGGGCTGACACTTTAGCTTGTTTATTGTAAGATTTTATTATGGCGGTAGAACTTATAAGAATTGTATACTCAGTTTCACATCAAATTCTGCATCCCACATTTGTATTCACGCTTCTTTGCCGAATTCAAAACAGAAAGATCAAAGGTTGAAACTAGGTATCTTAGCTTATTTATTGTAAGATTTTAATATGGCGGTAGAACTTTTAGAAGAATTGTATACTCAATTTCACATCAAATTGCCGAAGGCCTTGTAGCTGAATTGGCACCTCCCCATGTACAAAGTGCTTGGGGGGTTTAGGAGGGAAATGGTTCGAGCTGTGGGGTTAGCAGCATGTTGTAATTATCTCTTAAAAAAAAAAATTCAAATCAAATTCTGTATCCCACAATTGTATTCACGCTTCTTTGCCGAGTTCAAAACAGAAAGATCAAAGGTTGAAACAAAGTATCTGTAAAGCTGTAACCATATGTTTTGCATGCTTTTGTTAGCATAACTCATAGTACCCAAGTGATACCCTATATTGATTGGATATTAAAATAAATTCGTTGAGTGTGTTTTGTGTGGGTGTGTATTGAGTCCTATATCAAATATGTACTAGATAAATCTGAGTTTTATAAAAAATTATTATTAAAAAAAAAAAAAAAAAAAAAAAAAAAAAACCACAGTTATGATTAAGTTAGATTTTTCACAAAGAGCCCTTCAAAATTTAGCACAAAACAATGTCCTCAAGGGACAAACACTCTTAGGGCCTCAGCTAGCTACTGTACGAGTCAGCTACCTACCAGACTTGGGTCGACCAACAACTTCAACTTTCAATCCTCTTTTCCTTGATGACCCAATTGAATACAATTCAAATAACAAAATGTCATGTAAACATATGCCATCACATTTTCGAAATATTTGACACGGAATTTGCCAAAACTAAATAATCCTAACAATTTCCTTTTGCAGGACTTTCAATTGAACCAATGTGTTCATAGTGAGTGGATTAAGGTCTGGTGATTTATTAGGTTCCTCTACCCCTTTATTGTCAAGAACAGGGTCAGAGCATAAGTATCCTGCTGTGTTTCCCCAGGTCTGCATATTGTCTTTTATGACTAGCATGCTAGCAGCTCCTTTTTACAAGGACTGCACTACCCACCTGCACTATTTAATAAGACACTTGTTGGTTCTCCCATTTCATCACTCTTGCCACAAATGCATTCTCCATTTCAATTATTTAGCAACACTGTAGTAGTTACTCTCTAAAATATCAATAATACATTTTCCTTTGCCTACACTCTGCTGCCATTTATAATTTTGACAGTTTTACTTTTCCGTTCTGCTCTGTTTCATAATTATTAGACGTCTTTCATGGTACATTAAGCTGCAAGGATCTTAGCAAATAACCAAATTATCAAACAGAAGAAAACAATAATGCTATATATATAATAACTGCCATTTCGACATGGGTTCAAAGATGCACGGACACGGTATCGGTATAGATACGATACAGAGATTAATATTTGAAAAATTATAACATGATAAAACAGATAAAACACCATTACCACACGGTACAGCACCCAAATAAAGTGTCAGTAGGTTCAAACTACCCAAATTAAAAAAGAAAATACCAAACCTTTGATAACAGGGTCTCTCATATTCATACGAAAACATAACTTGCTCTACTTTACAAAGAAAACCAGAATTCAAATACCCCATACTCAGAGTTGTTACTATCAAATTATAAAACAAAATTCATAAAATAATTGATTACACCATAGAAAGAAGGAAGCCTTAGAATTATGAATGGGTATCAGAAAGCTCCTGAAGGCGCTTCTCCAACTCAACCAACCTCACACCCCACTCACTCTTAATGCACAAGGGCCTCACTTTACTATAATCCAGACTATCCTCTTCCACAGAGGATGATGCCCCCATAGTATTCTTCTTTATCTTCTTACTCTTCATTTTCTTACTTTTACTGAATTCGTTTTTCTGAGCAGCGGCTCTCTGAAGAGCCCGAAGCACATCTGACCCACTAATCTGCCTTCCCTCGTCTTCTTGTTTTTGTTGTTTTGGGATGGGATTGGGGGTAGTGGAATTAACTGCTGTGACTTCGAGGATGGTGTGGCCTAGGCCTTTGATGTCTTTGGTGGGGACGGCGTCGTTTCTTGGTGGTTTTGATTGGTGGCGCCGTGGATGAGAGTTGGCTGAGATGGTGAGAGGGAGAGGAAGAAGCTTGGGTGAGATGGTGTGGTGGGGAAGAGATGGTATGGTTTGGGAGAGAGCCCACATGGCTTGGACTTGGACTTGGACTTCGGGGTTTTTCAGGTTTTATCAATTAGTTTGGACCTTATGCTTTGGGTTCCCATTTGCACATTTCTCATCCAAATCTTTTTAGTGGTAGCTGACTGAGTATTATATGTACTTTGTTCGCACAATATATTTAATAATCATAGGTAACTTGTTTAAATGATGTAGGTGATTTAACGCGTCAATGATCATATGATTGTTATCTTGTGAGTTAGAGGAGATTTCTCGAACTCAATTAGAAGAAGGAAATCTTTTATCAAAGAGAAAGGGGGCAAAGTTCATTGCTCATCTGAGTATCATAAAGACTAAAACTATAACAACAGATGAATTTATATAATTCTATTTAACTATTCAAAAATCATATTGAATTATTACCATGACCATTAATTTAGATATTAGTTAATGGGCCATAGATTAAGGTTAAATATTTAAATGTGATAAAATTAACCCAAAATAAAAATGATAAAACAAAATTATCCCTAATGCTAACACAATAATATTCCCTTTTTCTAAAATGATTTCCCAAATTCAAAACGCGCCCTCCCAAGGTTTCAAACACACATCACACTAAAACCATCGATGCCGCCATTTGCATCATTCTTGGTGCAAATATTTCACAATCAATCATTTCATCCTAAAAGCTAAAAGCCAACGTTTTAATTTACACTAGGTAAAACCCCAAGAGTCAGTTAAAATGTTGTAATGTCGTAAGACTAGTTTTGTGGGTGTGCTTATTGTCTTCCCCACATGTAACTAAAATTCTAAACTCGTACTTCTAGTTTGAGACATGATTATGACTTGTTCTTAAGTTAGAAGTGCTCAAGACCTCCCTTTAAGTTATGTTCGATAATAGAACTAACCATAAATAAATGACTAATCACACCTTAAATCTTAATGATTGTTGGTCTATAGATCACAAAATATCCTTCCATATAACCATGAATTCCTTCCCTTTCCACCAATTAAACTCTTAGTATGAGTATGGAACATCATAGCCAATTCGGGTGGTTAATCTACCCCGACCGAAATCGAGATACACATGAGACAAAAAGAACCTTGTAGTTAAGAAAAAACCATAATGCAAGTTTGTGGGATATGAATGAAGATTAGTAAACCAACCACTGATCAACCTAACTGTAATACCATAAAAGTAATATGTATAAGAATGGGTACTGCACTGAACCTTGAAAATGATCTAATCAATATTTAGTCATGTGTTAAATTTCCTCTAACAAAGATAGTGTGTACAACATGAAGGAGAAATAAACAATGAATATTAAGAGCATTGTAGCTTAAGTGGTTGACATTGATGGTTCAAATCCTTTCACTCTCAATTATCAAATTATCAAGGAAGTGAAGAACTATTAATACGAAGGTAAATGACTATTCTATGTTCTACCCATATAAGATGTGATCATTAGAAAGTTAGTACCTTTTATCTAATTAAATTTTAAATTTTCATTATTATATTATATTTTGGCATCTATAAAGTTTGTACTACATCTTATATTATTATTCTGATCATTAAAAACTATTTTTTAAGGGTTCAACCAATGGTGAGTTGTAGAGTAATAGAGTTTGTTGTAATAATAATAAAGTTATGAAGACCATTTGTACTGGAAAGCATAGACAAGACAACTATTTCCAACCTAATTGGTCCAAAAAGTTCCACAAAAAAAAAAAAAAAAGTGCAGATTTCTCTCAGTGGGTCTCTTCGGACCTTTCACGGTATCAATTAAAGTAGTTTTTTATTTTTTTTAGCAAAAAAAAAAAATAAATATAGTTTATTACACATAAATATTGCATTAAAAACATGACATCAAGTCACGATTTCCAAGTAAAATCATGACTTCAAGTTCCGATTTCAATACAATTTTCATGCATAAATGTGTGGTGCAACAAGTACTTTCCTACTGCTTGATTCATCTTTATAATCGAACTTTTGGTTGAGGGCATCCAAGTAAAACTCACACAAAACATGTTTCTCCAATTGAGCTGCGAAGTAAGCTTGCGTTTATAACACTCAACCTGTCGAAAAGGACACCTATATTCAAAGAGGAAATAAAATGCTATAAAAATTAGACCAACCATGTTTACGGCTTATTATTAAGAAACAGCTAATTGTTGGATTTTCTTTTCTTTTTTTTTTCTTCTGAAAATTGTTGGAAGCTAATTGATTTGACCAAACCAAATCGACTCAGTTCTTGGGCGAATTTTAGGGAGCCAACCTTTAGCTATAAATCCAAATCAGATTGTACATCTAGAACAAAAAGTAGATAATCTATATGTTGTCTAGCCACAAAACAAATTCATATGTAAGAGCCAAAGACCTTTCTTCTGAGTGTTTGAACATTAACAAGCCAAGTCAGGCACTACACTAGCATCTTAACTCTTTACAACCACACAAAATTTCTGTGGCGGTTGGAGGCTAGACCCTGTGCAGTGGATCTCAACCATCACATATTATTAATCTGTGTGCGTTTAATTGGCAAAATTAATGATGGTATCAATTGGATTGCCATCGTGGCATCATTTTCCTGCTAAGAGTCTCTGGAAGAGTATTTCAGTTATTTTTTTTTACAATTGACTCTTTTTTTTTTTTTTTCCTTTTGATGGGTCAATTGACATGTTGATGCTATGTATTATAATTTTTTAACTATGCTTTTTTTTTTTTTTTAAATGAGAAACTTATAACTTTATTAAGAAGAAGATAAATTCAGTACATCATGAGCAATAGCTGACTCAATCAGTAATGAATTTTCCTCTATCCATGTTACATAATTATCAATATTATCTATTTCTTTGGCAAAATTTGCCAGAAGATGTGCAGGTTTATTGCCTTGATGCTTCACATAAGACACTTGAACTAATCTAAAATCCTGAAGTTTGTATGCAATACCATTCAGAACATTTGAGACAACCATAGGAGGAGTACATAATTCTAGTAGAGTGTCAGCTACAATCTTGGAATCACTTTCAACTACCACATCCCTTATACCAGCATTCCACACAAAAGACACTCCAATTTCCATAGCTTTCACCTCAATCTCCAGCAGACCCAAAGGTTGAAAAAGTTTCTTGCTCATTGCTACTGCAACCCTTCCTTCATGATCACAGATCACCACCCCGACCCCAAACCCTCGAATATGACTAAAAACTGCGACATCCACATTCACCTTGTAATTTGGGGCCGTTGGTAATGTCCATAAATCATTCATCTCCATCCTTGGTGAAGCAACTTTGCTCCCTGAAATTCAACAAGCAAAGTTCGAGCTTTTGGCACCACCACTGTTGTCGATTGACGAACACTCCCATGTCAGGCCGCATTCCTATTAAACCACATGCACCAAGCTACCATAAAAATCATCTCCAAAGTGTCATCTCCAGTGTGTTGGATGAAAATCAAATACCATACCAAGTCCACAAATTCTTGACAATGGATTCCTTGTGTCTCAAACACAATACCGGATAAACTCCACACTTCCTGTGCTTTCCCACACTCCCAGAACTCATGGCCACTAGATTCTTCCCCCAGACCGCAAGCTTCACACCTGTCGCTAACGCAGATTTATTTTTGTGGGGAGGATATTACGACAAACTCTCTAGGCAAAAGACCTAATTTTATTTGGCAGATTCAAGCCCCACAGTCTTCTCCAAAATGTTTTGTGTGTATCAGCATTGGAGGATCCCGCTATACTCTCCGCTAGAAATTCAGTCACTGCAAGCTTTTAAGCACTTCAAACTATAAATCGTCCCTTTGGAGTATAAGCCCACACTAGCCTGTCATGTGGAAGACGACTATTTAAAGGAATGCTGAGGATTGAATGGATATTTGCTAGAATAAAAACTCGACGCACTAGTTCTTCACGCCATGCACTTGTTTGGGGATCAATGAGTACGCTCACCATAGATTGAGCGAGGATGGTGCTTGGCTGGGACAATACTTGTAAATAATACAGATCATTAAGCCATTTATCAATCCAAATACTGATTGATTTTCCATCACCCACCTGCCATTTACTCCCTTTTCTGACAATATTCTGTGTCGCAATAATGCTTCACCATGCAAAAGATGGTCAAGAGCCCAATTCAGCCCCAAGAAAGTCACTATCTAGAAATTACCTCGCCTTTAAAACTCTATAGACTAGAGATGATGTATTTGTTTGAAGCCTCCACCCTTGTTTGGCTAAAAGTGCAAGATTAAAAGCTTTAAGATCTTGAAAGCCTAAGCCACCCTTCTCGTTTGGAGTACAAAATTTGTCTCAACTAAGCAATGCCATCTTAGTTTTTTCATTAGTTTGCTGCCACCAAAATTTTCAAACCATACTTGTCATCTCATTGCATAAAGTGTTTGGTAATTTAAAGACACTCATAGTATACGTCGGTATTGCTTGTGCAACTGCCTTAATAAGAATCTCTTTTCCAGCTTGTGAAAGTATTTTTTTTCTTCCATCCTGCTAATTTATTATCCAACCTCTTTTTCAGATTTCGAAAAGTACTGCATTTAGACTTACCCACCAAGGATGGCAATCCCAAATATGTCTTGTGTTGCTAATTTAACTATGCTTTTAATTGGTAAACAATGACAATGCACTTCTTAAAATCTTGATTTTCATAATAGCAAAATATTACTAGACACATGAATAACTTGTACAAAAAAACTTATATTAAGGTTGCATTTGGCATTGGTTTAAAAAGCCAGCTTTTTTTACTATTCAACTTATTTTTACTACTATTCAGCTTATTTTTGCTACTATTCAAGAGACTCATTGCACTTTTTGATACTATTCATAGGTCTCATTGTAGTATTTCAGCTACCTTTTAGTTTTATCTACAATACTTTCAGTAAAAAGTTTTCAGTTTCAGCTAAATAAATTGTTCCCAAACAAATTCTAAATTTACTTTGTTTATTGTTTATATTGATTGAATCAACTCGATCAAGTAACCTTTTAACTTAGTGGCATAACTTGCTCTTAGAATATTATGGTTCAAATCTTTTTTCTTTTTTTCATTGCTGTAACCATGGAATAATGAAAAAAAAAATACTATTATCTCCCATTAACATTTTATTAAAAAAAAAATTAAAAAAAAAACATTTTGAGGTGGACTTGCCTCTAATCACCAAGCAATATTATTTGCATTATATAACACTAACCACTAAAGTGTGTACATGGCATGCGAAAGTCCTGTATAAAGAATCCCTCATTGTTGTGTACACTTGTAGCATATGAAGGTAAATGAGGATAAGGAAAAAGAAAAAGAAAAAAAAAATAACAATAAAAAAAGCCACAGATCGACATAGAAATTGAAGATCCTCTTCAATTTAGACAGTTGACACCGTATACCCAACCAACTAAAGCAAATACTATGCAACAGGAACCTTAACCGGGTACCTATCAATTGAGTCAACCCATGGGTTAGCCCGGCAGTCCTGAGTGGGCACCGGAATCTCCCTAAGGGCCCTCCAAACCGCACTATTACATTTAAAACCCGACCCGAAAGCAATCTGCCAGACCCGGTCGCCCCGGGAGACCCGAGCCTTAGCCTCCGTATAAGCCAATTCATACCACAAAGAACTGCTCGAAGTGTTACCAAATCGATGCAAAGTCATCCTAGAGGGCTCCATATGCCAATCACTAAGCTGCAAATTCTTCTGCAACTCTTCCAAAACGGCTCTCCCTCCTGCGTGTATACAAAAGTGCTCGAATGCAAGCTTGAAATTCGGTATATATGGCTTCACTTTGGCTTTCAAAACCTTCTTTCTCATTAGCGTTACAAAGAACATCAATTGCTCCCATATTGGCAAAACCAAGGGACCCAAAGTTGTTATGTTTGTTTTCAATGCGTCACCTGCCACTGCCATTAACTCTCGTGCTAGTGACACCCCAATTGTACCTTTACCATCTTCTCTCTGGTACACACAGTTGTAGTTCTTGTCATCTGACCCTTTATGGGTCCGAACTGTGTGGACCAGTTGGTACTTGGATCGGCTACGATCTCTTGCTCGATTCGACAAGAGTACAGCCGCACCACCCATGCGGAATATGCAATTCGACAACAACATAGACCGGTCATTGCCAAAGTACCAATTCAAAGTTATGTTTTCTGTGCTTACCACTATAGCATACGTGTTAGGATTTGCATTCAAAAGGTCTTTGGCTAGGTCGATTGAAATAAGTCCCGCACTGCAACCCATACCACCTAGGTTGAAACTCTTTATGTCGGTGCGGAGCTTGTAGTGGTTGACAATCATGGAAGACAAAGATGGGGTTGGATTGAACAAGCTGCAATTGACAATAACAATGCCAATCTCTTTTGGGTTAACCCCAGTTTGTTCAAAAAGCGCATCCAATGCACCAAACATAACAGCCTCAGCCTCGGACCTTGCCTCTTCCATACATAAGTTTGGTGGTCTGGAAGTGATTCCTCTAGGCAAGTATGTCTCGTCGCCTAAACCGGACCTGGTCGTTATTCGTCTCTGAAAGTGAAGAGTGTCTTCTTCGAATGCACCTGTGTCTTCAGAGATCTTCAAGAAGAATTCCCGGGTTACTTTTCTTTCATCGTCCGGTTTATAACACGCAAAGTCCACGAGATAAACCGGTCTAGACCGCTTGGCCCAGTAGAGGCCTAAGAGGATGACAAAAAAGGCTGAACCAGCTAGTCTTGTGGCTGCATTGACATCATCGAACCAAACCGCCCGGGTTCTCCATAACTCAGACACCCGGTCCAGTTCTAGACCGGTGAGCTGAAACCCTATGGATACCAGTAGAGGAACAATAAGAAGGAACATGAAAATTGTGGCAGGGTTACATGAATACCCATACCCTAATTTCACGTACTTGAGCTTCACGGATTGTAAGAAATCCGGCAAGCGTTGCCGGATTTTGATAACGGCGGAAGACGAGTCTTTAAAGGCCATTTCCGCCGTTAATCTCTCCTTATCCATCTCTATGCTACTTTCCATATTTTTTTGGTTTCCTTCTCTGACTCTTTTTTTCTGTCGTGTGAATATGTGATCTCTCTAAGTGATTTTGGGTGCTTGAACAAGAAATGGCGTTGTGTTGTTTACTTATATAAACAACAAGACTATGAGAAGCTGAACTGTATAATATAATAAATAAGTAATTTCCGTCCAAAAAGGAAATAGTAATGAATTAAAAGCAATTAGGCCTACAGGGCTACACGAATTGGAACAGTTGGTTGGATGAGAGAGAGACAGCAAGAGAAAGAGAATTGAAGCTGAACAATATTGGAACGCAAGCACAGGACAGCTTATTAGAATATTAACTGGAAAAAAAAGGTTGGGATGATAGTCTTGAATTAATGGGGAGTAGTTCCATGAGGGGATAGATCGCTCAACCACCATAGGAGTACTTTGGAAAAAGAAGATAATAAATAACAAAGAAAAATACAAAATAAAAAAGAGACTCTATTTTTTGGTCCATTATTCAAAATCTGGTTGATTGGGACAGGGCGGGGTTTATGTTGACTATTATAAGTGACCCATATGGGAGTATATGCGATTACGTTCAAGAAAGCTTAAGAGTCCCGAAGGTCTTTCCATTTTCATTTGCATAGACTCCATATTTATCCATGTAAATTAGAAGTAAAAAACAAAAATTGGGTCCACCTCCAATTCCATTGGTGTTGGAGAATTATTGAAGAAGTGGGATGTTGGAAGTTGGAAGTTGAGGGGAAGAAAGATAAGGGTGTTTAGGTGGAATTAGGAAAAAGGCAAGTGGGTGGTGTAGGTAACTAGCAATCAAAGAACAATAAATGGAGGCGATGGATGGTCAAAGAAGGTAGCTGTTAACTGCTAACCTATCAAGAATCCATTGCAATATATTTTCAACCCAACAAAAATAATGATAATAATAATAAAAGAAGAATCCATTGCAATATTATATGTCACCGCGTGTGAGTTGAAGATGGACAAAATATTCGTCACATAGACAGATACCAAAAAAAAATTTGCAGATCCAAATTAACACGAGGCACATCAGCACATGTTTTAATTGGGAGCATTACTCCCGCCGAATGGAGATGCTCGTTTATGGCTTTATTTATTGAAACGGGATATTTTGGTATTTGTCAATTCTATATGTATACACACACAAATACAAATTTAACACTTATATTTACTCATTATCAATGAAATGAGAAGGAATTAAAAAAAAAATTAATTAATTTTTTGAGCAAATCAAAATTTGACCGAAATTACTATAATTTAGCTCGAGGCAAAATGAGTGTGTTTCTTGTTTCGATTTACTTACTAGTTCTATCTTTTCTAACCAAAATAAAAGGGAATCAACAAATCAACAACTATGGTTGTTCCTATATGGTAAAATTAGAACCTACTCCCGAGATCAAGGATTAATCCCTCAATCTCTAATCCTTCAAAGATTAAATAAATAAATAAAATAGAGTTTGGCAAGGAAATAAATGAGTATCAGTAATGGCAATAGTGTTTTTCATACATTTTTCTATAAATTAGGGAGGTATTTACAAATGAGGGTTGGTGGAATTAGTGGAGTTAGTTAATGTTTCCCTACGAAGGAAAGGGGGATATCTTAACGACTTTCTACTATCTCCTTAAGTGTTCAAAGAAGTGAATGATCTATAACTGTAACACATACAAGAACACATTTTACAATAAAAAATAAATTTGAGAAAAAATACTTTTTTTTTTTTTTGGTTGAGAAACAAATACCTTCTCTTAACTACTAGACCAATTAGACAATTTTTTTTTAAGAGCATCATTGGACTAACTCAAATATTAGAGGAGACCAAGTCCCATCATATGTTGAAACTCTCTCAAAAAAAAAAAAAAAAAAAAAAAAAGGTCCCTTTTTTTTAGGCTAATTATTAAAATGTTAAATATTTATATATAGTATTAAGAAATTTTCAAAATTTTAGCTCCGCACCTTTTATATAAAACCGAAGATATTTAACTTTTATATATCATCTTCCGAATATGAAGATTCTACTCAAAATTACTAAATCTGAACTAACCTGACTAATTCGATAAGTGAACCAAAATCTCAATGCCTAGTCAGTCTAAGTCTTTAATAAGATCATATGAATGATCCAACAATCAAATTTGGTGGACTCTTATAATATGTTCAGCCCAACTTTTTGATACAAAATAAAAATTCTATTCTAGCCTAATCTAATTGTATATGTGTGTGAAATTCCCTCTTAAAGACTTGAACCCTGGCTTTTACTCCCCACACCCCACAAGCACTTAAACTTGTAGAGTGACCATTGCACCAAAGGTGTGCAGTGGTTGTTCAGCCCAACTAAGTTTTATGTAATTGTTCAAGTTTTTTTTTTCATGTATTGAATTTTTTATTTTTTAGTAAATGGTTTGATTTTTTTTGGGGGGGGGGGGGGGGGGAGGGGAGGTTATATATGGAAAGAAATTAATGAATATATATCTTTCATGATTTGCCAATTAAGACCCTTGTAACCCAAGTGCCATCTTGTAGTATTTTTAACGGGAACATTCAAAATTTAAATATTTTGAATACAAATTGCATGTCTCACTTTTTGTATTTTACTTTATACTGTACCAATCACAACCTACCATGTGTTTAAGTTTTTTTTTTTTTTTTTTTTTTTACTTTGGTTATTTCATAAGGAATTTCAAACAAATATATGGTAAAATGAAACAGAGAATTTGTATTCAATTCTTCTCTCCCTATAATAACTTTCAAATTGTAAAAATAAAAAAGCTTTCATAATTTATTTAGGAAAAATTTTTTACATTCATTCATAAAACAATTCAGATATATTAAATTAATTGCCACATAGTAGCTTGAGGAACTTTTCTTCGTTATAGAGATAATCCCTATCAATTATTTAATATCTCTCTAAATTATTTTCAGAACCAAAAAACCAAGTAGATCCTGAAGAACAAGCAAAAGCTTATGGGTCTAATCAAATAGAGGTCCAAACAAAAGAAAATAAAAGGCTCAAAACAATTTTTCTAGATTATGAATTTATAACTAATATTTATAGGTTTAGCTTACCTCCAATTCTTTTTTAACTAGAATCTCATTTTGTTCTAATGAGAAACTGTCACATTATTCATTAACTAAATAAATGTGAAGATTAAAACTCACTACTACTTACCATTGTATATTAAAAATATATATATATATTTTCAGTTACATAAGAAGTTAAGAACTAGAAGTATACCAAACTCAACATTTATATATTTATCTTCATAGCCATGTGAAAAATCTAGGCTTACCCCTCTACATCTAGCCTCGACAAAGACAACCTTGAATCCGGCGGCTGATACGTACCGCCCCAGTATTTAATAATTTAATATTATTGAGAGAGGGAAAGTCAAATATTTTATGGTTTTTAAGCTATAGGTTGGGACTTTGGAACCATTTTATTTCGATTCTTCAAACAAAGTCAAAATTCACCCCAAAAATAAGCTGTGCCCATCAATTGAGGCTATTCACAAGACCGTCCATCTCATTAAAAGAGAACATCACGCCAACCTTTTTCTTTTTATTTGTCTACCAAAGTGAGAAAAAATTTTTTGAGAAGATTCTTTTGAGAAAGGGAACAAAAAACAAAAAACAACTAAGCAAACAAACATATGGGAATTAAGATTTCTTTTTTTTTTTTGGGAGGTTTCTAAGGTTACTTCACCATGAAATTATTAAAATCCTAACCAATCTGTTTAAGTGTCCGTTTGACAAAATTATTTTTGCCAACTTATTTTACTATTCAGCTTATTTTTACTACTATTTATGGGTCTCACTGTACTTTTTAGTACTATTCATAGATCTCACTGTACTATTTCAGCTAACTTTTACCTTTATCTACAGTACTTTCAACAAAAAATTTTTAGTTTCAACAAAATAAACGAATCCCAAACGGACCCTAAGTTCAAACTTTTTTCAAGTCATCAACATTTTGCAAGCATTGACTAATGTTATTTTCATTTCCATTTAAGATGTTGATAATGCGATAAGATTTGAACTTCATGGTGGAGTTATAACTACAAAAAACTGGTTCTACAACCACAGTTTAAAAACGCTGTTATAGTCCCAATTTGTGGTGGTGTTAACTCTAAAACTCTAGTAGATTCTAATTCAAAACATTAGTAATAAAAAATCAAACTGCGCATTACATATTCAATCCACCATAATAGCATTCATATTCTCCAATGATGGCTATGGATTACTAGCTTCATTTAAGAGAAATTTTGGAGCTTGGACCTTCCCCAAAAGTCCAAATTTGCTAGGCAATGACAATCTGCAGTTTAAGCTAGGGCTTGATGAGCATGGAACTATTCTATTCAGTAACTTCCCCATTTATGAACCAACGTACTCCCAGCAAATCCCTTTGCTTTACGGCATTACCACAACAGATAATATAGTCGGCTGTGTCTCATTAAACTCAAGTTAATGCATGGTTTGAATATTCAGTTTAGTGTTTCCAATCTTTCCCTCCCTCTCTCTTATTTCGTACAAAGGGCATTGGCAACTTGAGATATATATAAGGACAAAGTTTAGTTACAAAATTAGTTGTAATCTTTTTTTTTTTTTTTGAGAAAGAAATTAGTTGTAAACTAAGACTACAACCTTACTCAATATCCTTTTATTAAAGGTGAATTTTGATAAATCCACCATTGGATTATATCTTATTCTTATATTTTTCATGCTTGCAAAATTTCTAGAAAATTAAATATCAATAGCTATGTTATCAATAAATTATTTAAATTGCAAGTTTTTGTAGTTTGAAATTATGCACAAAATATGAGTTTATAGATCATATAATAAACAATATCTGATTGACACAAAATTTAACATGTGTATTAAGAGAGTAAAGAATATGCATTTCAACGATTAGATTTTCAAAATATATAATAATGTCTATTTTATTCTGAGTTGGTATTTATATATAAATATATATATAATTTTTTTTTAGATAATGTATATAGTCGAAGAGGGGGTAGAAGTTCAAGCTCCAAACATAGAATATCACAAATGATGTTATTACCAATATGGGCTATTGAACCAAGTATTGATGTAGTTTTATTATGGGGCATTTTTTTTTATAAATGGCACTTGTCTTTAGACTTTAAAGCGTCTATAACAATTATTAAAGTTAGGAAAAAAAAATAAAAGATAAAATAATTTAAGACTTTTTTAATATATATATATATATAAATAATATAAAGGTAAATCATATTAATAAATGAAGTGAAAAGTTAATAAATACCTTATGAGCTAAGAGTATTGGATTAGAAAATATTTTTAAAAACTTTTTATGGAAAAAGAAAAAAGCAATTGATTTTTTAATAGATTTTTATAATTCCCATGAAAATGATATTAAACTTTTCCTAAAATAGTGTATTAATAAATGCCTAAGGGCAGGGGCGGAAAAAAAGGGGGGGGGGGGGGCATGGCCCCCTTAACTTTTCAAAAATCCTCCCTCCCTCTTATATTTTTGGTAAAAAAAAAAAAATTGAACATAAATCTCAATAATAGCCCCTGAAATTTTTACTAAAAACGTGTAATGCATGTATATAGTTAACTAATGCATTTTTTATTCCTTCAAATTACTCTTCTGTCATACATAGCTCATTAAATTAAAGTGAATTTAATGTATATCATACATAATTTAATTATATTTTATTTTTTTTTAATTTGATTTGTATATTTTTAGACATATATGTCAAAACTTACTTCTTCTTCTTCTTTTTCTTTTTCTTTTTTTGCAAAAATTTAATAAGAGAATTTTTTTTACCCTGATCATGATAGTGTAATTTCGGTAGAAGAAGTGAATAACTTGGCCGCTGAGTTTTTCTATTGTGCTGGGAGGGTGAAGCTTACAAGTGGAAAGTCTCCAGCCAAGGTGAGATGGGAAAAACCCAAGCCGAATTGGATTAAGCTGAACACTAATGGTTCAGCCTTAGATAATCCCAGTTTGGCTGCTGGTGGTGGTATTCTATGAGATCATAATGGTACTTGGGTTGCGGGGTTTGCAAGAGTTGTTGGTATTGCTACTAATGTGGATGCTGAGTTGTGGGCGCTTCGGGATGGGCTCAAAATCAGTTTATCTCTTGGGATTCAAATAGAATTGGTGCAAAAGTTGTTATGGACTGGGTTTCAGGTCAAGTTAGGTCAAATACTGCACATTCCTCCCTTATTGCAGATTACAAAAGTTTAGTGAGTCAATTTTCAAGGGTACAGATCAAGCATTGCTACAAAGAAGCCAATCAGTGTGCCGATAAGCTAACCAAATCCGGAGCTAAACTAGAGCAAGATTTTGTTATCTATGATTCTCCTCCTTTCGTGTAATAAGATCCTAGTTTACAAAAAACAAAAACAAAAAAAAAAGACTTATTTGATGTAAATATTTTTTTTTAAGTAAGAAAATATCATAAATTAAATTAAAATTATAAACATTCCATGTATAAATAATAAATAAATATTTGATATATGTGTGTTATTCTTTAGATTTATTTTTTTATATTAAATATTTAGCTTGGCCTCTTGAAAAAATTTATTGGCTCGCCTAAAGGCACCTTTTAACAGATTCATTAATTATTATGTAGGCCAATATATTACGCATTTTTCTTGTAGAAGAGCCAGTCTTATCTGTGGAACTTAGTAAGACATAGCCTTAAAGGTGAGAATAAGACTTATAATACCAACCAAATGTACCAAATAATTTAGTTTGAGAGATAGTGGTTAGGAAACCCGATCCACGGGGCTAAATTGGCCAAATCAATGCGAGCCTAACTGACACTACAATATCATTATTATTACGTGTTGTATGTATTAGAATACGATCCGCTAACCAAAAACCGATACAATTAATTAAAATTAACTTGACACGGCGTGGGCCTAATGGCAGTGACCAAATGAAATGGATGCTCCTACCGGTGGTCGAACCCAAAGGCTTTGGTAGTTAATATTTTGGAGTTCCATAAACCTTAATCCATACACTGTTGGTGGTCCAATTTTTCAAGACAACAAACACTTTTTTTTCTCAACCAATAATGGATCACTATTAACTGATGATCGTGGCCAGCTATCTAGAGATTAGATAATATGATGTGAAGATACACTTTTTTTTTTTAAGTCATATTCAGTTTTATACTCGAGATTTTTCTCTAAACACTTTGATTGTTTTGTTGTAAAATGTTTTCAGCTCAAAATATTTTCAGAGAAAATAAATTCTTTTCAAGTATTTGGCGTGTTGCAATTTTTTTTTTTAATCGATCTCACAACCCACTTGATCCACACATCAACCCATTAAATCGACCAAATTCACGCACAAAATCCACTAGATCATTGCTAACCCATCAAACTGTCACAAAACCAACCCGCAAGCCCAACTCGAGTCAACAGAGTTGATTTCAATCCCTAAGTATACAGCATTGTTTTTAGATGTAGGCGTTTTTATTATCTGACAGAGTTGTGCGATGCGGCTTATTTGGGTGATGTGTTATTGCCCATCTAGCACTTAACAACAAGAATACTAATAGAGATAGACAATAGAGCTCTTTTGAAATGGAACCAAACAAAAACAACCTCCTACACCAGGTTGTGAATCATTGTTCAAAAAAAATGGCTGGGGGTGGGTCAAGTGATTTGCTTGAGATTTTTTTTTTTTTTTTTTTTTTTTGAGTTATTTTAGATTGTTTTAATGAAATGTATTGCAAAATAGAGAATGTGATGAGGGGATGAGATGTAGGACATGTTAAAAGTGAGTGGTTAAAGTAGAATATGTGACTATTTGGTATTTAAATAGAGAAATTATGGCCATGGGATGTGAATGCTCTTACAAGTTACAACAAATCACAAAAAGTTCCAATGTCTCGTTTTTCATTGTAACAAGAAATAGCTTTCTCACTTCTTCATTCTTGTATCAATTTGTTAAAGAATTTACCCGATTTCAATTCATCAAAATAGTTGAAAGAAAAATGAAGGAAAAAGAACCAATACCCTAGTTCTCAGGGACTGGTTTCAGTTCTCGTAGGAAAAAAAACCCAAACCAAGACCCTAGTTCTGACGGCTTGTTTTCATATTACAAAGGACATTTTCAAACTACATAAGTGGAGACATCCTTCTACTTTTCTCCAAACATAAACACCTTCCATGGATCACTATTCATAGTTGGTAGTCAATACTCAGACATAAACGCACAATAGGCTAAATGGTCAGGACTCCTGTTGTGACCTGCGTACACAATTTTTTTAGTCAATATAGGTGCTCTTCATAACAACAAAGGAGAGAGAGCGCGCGCACACACAAATAGAGAGAGAGAGAGAGAGAGAGAGGTTACTTCAATCCTTCAGTATTTTCTTCAGTGTTCCACATTATATCTTTTAATCCTGATGAGAAACTTTTGTAGAACTGCCATATGATCAGAGCATTGACAAGAAACGAATTAAATAGTGAACCTTAGCCCTTGAAACATGTTAGTATGTAACATCAACCTTTTATTACCAAAAAAAAAAAATGTAACATCAACCTTCCATTTAATTTAGAAATAAATAGAGGAAAAAGTTGAGAAAAGCAAATTCTGCTCATGTTTGTTTACTCTTTTTTTCATTACTTAAAATTTTAGAAAATCTACAAAACAAAGCCACTAGTTGTATTAGATTCAGTTTTGTGCAGCAGTTATTGTGGATTCAGGATTCTAAATGATGAAAAATCAGAATCAAAAGATCATTTTACTTCCATTGTTTTCCTACACTTTCTGACAAACCAACCAAAGTTGGGAAGAAAAAAAGTTTACATGCCTTGTGAAACTCCAGTGTGTCACCACCAGTCTTTCGCAGCTCCACCATGTGCAAGGAGGGAGCCACCTCAAACACCTGAAATTGAAAAGAAATCAATTGCACAGAAACTATTTTAACATGGTACAGTCAAATTTGAGAATTACTAATTATACAAGAATTTGAAATTTATAAGCGGCAGCCTCCAATATTTTTAAACTTCAATGTCTACGGAATAACTCAGTACCTCAGTTGCAACAGAAAGGTGGCCCTTCCTTCCAGTTTTGTCACCTTGCAACTTCATCTGGAATGATTGGAAATTAAGAAAGACATACACGGGAATTTTGAACTTGTTTAACATGGACATAAAACAGGAAAATGAAACAAAGCAAATCCAATCAACTTATCTAACATGAGAAATGTTACCTTGTAGTTTCGTTTGTGAACATTAAAGCCAAGAGGCTTTGCAGTTTCCTCAATTTTAGACATAATTTCATTCGCTGGGGACTGGGAAGTGAAACGGGTTTCTCTCTTCACAAGACCCTGTATAGATAAATTTATAATCAAACAAAAGAGAGGGGATTATTAGCAGCAATAACAGCAATCGGTAACAAATATAACAGAAATCAGCACAGAAAGTGAAATCCACCCCAAACAAATAAATAACATGTTCTACTAAGGTTCAGAATGATTTGGTCTGTGGTTAGATAAAATTAGTCACCACAAGGTGTTTAGAAAACACAAGCTCTTGATTGGGAACAGTCAACCCAAAATCCCAAGGCACCAGTTTGGCACACAGTTGGTATTTCAATCTTATAAACTGTGCTTCATGAGATATCAATTTCCCATAACGCCATATTTGAAATGTTCATAACCAGAAAATGAAAATTTGATATACATACCATCTGCTTCTCGAACAAATTTTCAAGATTGAAACTTGGGGACCTAGATATAAGTTCAAAAGCATTCATGGATACAGGCCTCTCCTTCCTTTCTGTTACAAGATGTTCCTGCATAATAAACATATATATATAAATCTTCAGGTAAACTTAACCTCATATCAATGCATTCGGGCTGACTAGATTGTTAGTTTACAATCCCATTGTAAGAGACCAAAGTAATATCCAGTGTCTAGATTTGAGCACTGGGACATGGATGTTCTATCAGTACCACTAAACAATGACAGAAAAACAATCTGTATGAAAAGTCAGTAACTAGCACATTAACCAGACATCTTGACTGAGAAATAAAAGAGAACCAAGATTAAATCATCTCACCTCTGAGTCATTGAAGACAGCATCTACATCATCAAGATTTACATTCTGCTCCTCTTCGAAGTATGCTGGCTTGTACTCTTTCTTGAACCATTCATTTTCCAAGATTTCAGGAATTGTTATCCGCTGAAATAAAGCACCACCGTATATACCACAAAAGGCATGAATGCTATGAATGCACCATATTAAACATTACATGTACCCTTGCTAATCTAACCATGCCCCTGAATAATAAAATTCAGGAAAAGGTTCATTAATTAATTCTGAATCAGAAAGGGGTTTGGAGCTCACTGTAAGAGGGTTAGGATCAAGAATACGCTTTATCAGTTTCGTTGCACCAGGTGAAAAATATGATGGATACATGAATTCAGCCTTGGAAATCTGAAATTCATATCAATACATTGATGAGTTTAATCAGATTTCATCATATGAAAAGAGGATGCAAAATCTGGAAAGACTTACTTTTCTATACAAAGCTATGAGATTCGGTTCATCAAATGGCAAGTACCCAGCCATAAGTACAAAGAGAATGACCCCACAAGACCAAATATCAGATGCTGTACCATCATAACCTTTATCATGTAGAACCTGAAACAGAAATATTACATGAGAGAAATCGAACATAGAGTTGCACAAAATCATTCTGCTATTTTACAAAGTTGTAGGTAGATACCTCAGGAGCAACATAATTGGGGGTCCCACAGGCAGTGTGAAGCAGCCCATCCTCCTGCAGTAAGGAGAAAGTAACTAAGGTCTCCCCAATGCACAAAAAAAATTCTCATTTTCCATAGAAAAGCAATGTACAATCTCCACTAACAAAATCAAATGGGTGATCTGTATTTACAGATGAGGTACATACATCTTCACTGAAACATTTATAATTATGTGTAACTCAAATAGAAATTAATGTAAAAAAATTAGAAAAAAAAATACTAGAGACTCATGAGAGTGTGAAGCCTTTTTAAAACGCAGCAACTAAAAATAAGAGGGTCTCAAAATCTTATAAAGCAACTCAAAAGCTAAAATCACCATCCAAAACTCTAAAACCTCAACTTGCTCACAACTCTGGGCAAGTCAACTTAATAATTGGTTAATTGACCGAGTAAATGTAGAAAATATGTGAGTTTATCATAACAATGTAGAGAATATGTTTCCAAACTTGGCCTAATCACTAGTTTAAATGAGATAGTACAGGCTGAGTTAAAGTAATCCCAATCTGCAACTAACCAATCAAATGAAAATGAAAACAGGTCTTTATGTGGCACACTGAACCATATAAAAGTAGTGCTAGTAGACATTTACAAGCGATTTGTGGAACCTCTTTTCCCTCTTCTATAGTTAAGAAGACAATGAGAGAAGCCTATAAATTCAAAGCATGGTATAAGTGTTTGACCTACATTGGTCTTGCTAGCTTCAATAAAATCAGTTAGACACAATTAAAGTTACATATTTTTTCTGTTTTCATATTCAAGAATACCTATGACCTCTACCAAACTCCATCTCCTCAACCGACCCAAGTACCCAAACCCCACCCTGAGACTAGTTCCTCTCTTTCATAATCAGGTCATTGTCATTGTCATTGTAACATATTCTTTCAGTAGTTGATCCTTGATGACTAATTGTCCCCTATTATTTTTCTTTTATTTATTGGTAAGTTACACATACACCCAATAGGTCTTAAACCCAAGACCTCAGCCTCCACCTAGGACATATAAGGGAGAAGGTGCCAAATGAGATAGAGCTCAATTGCCACAGATTGTCCCCTATTTATAAACTATTTTTCAGTTAGACATCAGAAAGAGCCTGCTATTGAACTATCTTGATCCAATATGTCACCTTCCCCATTCCAGAATATTTATGCAAGAAGTAGCTCTTCCAGTTAAAGTCTGCAATAATCTCAATAAACTTAATAGGAACTTCCTTTGGGGCTCCTTAGAGGAGCTTAAAACAATTCATCTTGTTGGTTGGAGCAAACTTGTCAAACCCAAAGGGGAAGGAGGGTTGGGAGTTTAATCAGGAGAGCAAAAAATATTGCTCTTCTAGCCAAACTCAATGGGAAGCTGGAACAAGAAAAAGATCAGATTTGAGCCCGGGTACTTGTAAATAAGTAAGAACAGTTGGTAGACTAAATTCGAATAATCCAAACGGGCTCACCATCTCTATCACCTGGCCAGCTATGGGTACTGTGGGGAATGGAATAAGTACAAGAGGCCCATGGGCCCAAAGGCTTGCAAGAGTAAGAAAAGAAGAAAGGGAAGTTGTAGGTCTAGCCCAAGGAAGTTGCAAAAGGAACGAGTTAGGCACCGAGGGAGGAGAAAGCGAGGGGATCTTACTGGGTAGCAAGGTCCAGCTCACCAAGGAGCCTTTCTCCCTCTTTAGGTAAGAATCTTATCCTCGGCCCACTACCGAGGGTACAATCTAACTGAGGAAGAATCGAGGAGTACTTAAGAACCAACAAAGAAGTATAGTCGATGAACCAGGGAAGGTAGCGCCTAAATTTAGCAACTTTCACCTCCGCATTAATAACCGTATCTACCAGTCAGGCCACATTTATTACTAAATGACCAGTCAGAACAGTGCCTTCTACCCATACACCCACTTACTTCCTCAAAAGAAGGGAGGAGACCTTTGATGGGACAAGTATCATCCTTCCCACTCCTCCACCACACAAAAGATCAGAGAGAGAAAGTCCCAACTTGAATAAATAGGACCCCTCCCCCATTAGAATGGGGGGTAGAAAAATCAACAGAGTGAGAGAGAGTGTGAAGTGTAAATCCTAACTTGTAAGAATCTTCATCGGCCAGGCCGAAGAGAATATAACAACCTTTGTTATTTACTTCAATCTTATTAGTCTTTGATTTGATCTCTTGCTTAGATCTACCATTGAGAATCCCCTTCCCATAACTTAGAAATTAATTATAACGTTCATTTTATTTTTCCTTCATATTTTGACTCATACAGGTACAATATTTTTTCTAAAGGTGTGTTAGCCTATTGGGAGTGGAAATATATTAGCTTCTGGCATGAATGATGGCTTAAAGGTGGTTCTTTGAGAAGTTTGATCACAGGGCCTTTGAATTTAGGAGAGGATAATATGAGGATAGTTGATATTGCTTCCCCTGTAGGACGTAGTTTGGGATTCCCATCTTCTTCTCTCCCTTTAAATATTGTCCAAGCTATAAAAGCAATTCCTGCTCGGTTGTGGATTTGGGTACCATCTAAAGATGTAAATTTTGATGCTAAGAGTGTTTTAATATAGCAAACGGTCAAAAATCCATTTATCAAAGCTTTCTTCCATGGCGCTTAGCTCACGAAAATGAAAGCTGATCCACGGCCCAAGTCGTTTTTCTGGCTTTGCACATGTTAGAATACAAGCCCAACATGCTTTAAGTCCATTGTACTATTGTACTCCACTTGTACTGCACTCCTGTTACTTGTATAGCGAATACTCTGCCTATACAAAAGGCGGTCCCTTGTACAATATTTTATACAATTCAACACAAGAAAACATTCAATCTTTAACAGTAGACATAACAGCGTACCAGTTAGAGAAATTCTTTCTAGACAAGGCCTAAATATCCCTGTGTCCTGTCCACTCTGAGTCTCTTCTGCATGCTTTAAGGGACTGCACTGACACTCGGGTGTTCTGTAACAGACTGGGAAAGGAATACCCCCAGTGGCTATTCACTCAATTAGTTTGAGCCTTCATGGTTGGTTAAAGGGTAACTGCTGCCCCAATACCAAATTTGGATACCATAGGGATGATATGTATCAGAAAGGTATCTTTTCTATTTCTGTTTGGAGTTTGGACCTTCTGGTTGCACCACATCAGAGTCATTTTTCAGCAAGCTCAGCCTAACAAAGATCTTCAGATGGTCTGCTTTCAGAAAGCTTTCAAGTTTGTAGCAATCTAGGGATCTCAGATTCTCAACAGTTTGCTTGTATATCAGTATTTCTCGTTTTGTCAGGCTTGAATAGAATAACCCAAGATTGGTTCAAACTTTATACTGATGGTGATGTTTGTGGCAACCCTGATATAGCAGGTGGGGGTGATATTATAAGTAACTGGCAAGTTGTGTGGCAGGCTTTCTAGAGCTGTTGGTGTCACTACCAATGTCATGGATAAGATTTGGGCATTGAGGGATGGTCTTCAGTCAGCCATTCATCTAGGAATAAATGCTATTGAAGTAAAATTACATGCAAAAGTCGTGCTTGATATGATCCTAAACAACCAGAATTCTAACAGAAACTTTTTTGGCTTCCTATCGGACAGCAGGGAACTTTTAACAGCTTTCCTCAGCATCGGGTTAAACATATTTTAAAGCTAGACATTGTGCTGAATCATTCGTGAAGTGAGGATGCCAGCAGTAGAACTTCAATTTGTATTCTGTAACTCCCTCTGATATTTTGTTTTTGTTGGATTTAGATTCTTTCAGTTTGTAAGTTGACAGGCTTGTAACCAGTGCTTCTTATTAGTTTGTTTAATGCATTCCTTGCGTGAGTGTGATTTCAAATATATCAGCAACTATAATATAGAATTTTTTATATAAGAACTTTGTATGGAATTCAAAACCAACCTACAAAGGCTACTATTACATGAAGTAAACTTGAAGATCCTGGCAATAGTTGAATACCACTCACCCGTACTTGCTGTGCAAATGCACTTAATCCAAAATCTGAAACTTTAAGAACACCGTATGAATCCAGAAGAAGATTCTCAGGCTGCAAAAGATGCAGCATAGTTCATTAATGATCAATCAAAGCCTGGTTGAATTAATTACCAAGAAACAAAAACACCATCCTTGAAAACGCTCATTAAGTGGTAACTTTATGTGGAAAGGTGGGAAATTTGGCAAACCTTCAAATCTCTGTGGTACACGCCTCTACTGTGGCAGTAATCTACAGCATTAATGAGCTGTTGGAAATATTTCCTCGCTTCATCCTCTTTAAGTCTTCCATTTTTGGCCTGAGAATCAAAGAGCCCATGATGGAAACTTTTTTGTGTAAATAGAAGAATATTGCCCACTGGCTGTTGATTACACTTACATGAACGCAAAAGAACAGGTAAATATGACCACAAAAGATGAGTACCATTAAATGAATGCATAATATAATCCAAGTATAACGCTCAAAAAAAAATCTTACTATTTGGTCAAAGAGCTCGCCACCACCAACAAATTCGAGAATGATGTAGATCTTTGATTTGCTTGCCATAACCTATGCATGCAGAACACAGATAATTTTAAACATACACATTGAAAGTGTCCTACTTAAAATAGTGCAACTCAGGGTGCATTGTATCTTGATAAAAAGCTTAGGGTAGTTTATGATGTCTAGAATGGAATAGATAAATATAGTAGGATGATAAGAACTCAGTAGTTCTTAATCAAGTAACAAAATTAGCTACGGTAGTTCTTCAAGGGAACTAGGCCTCCTAGAGTAGAGTATAATAGAGAAGAGAATAGAGAGAGCAAAGAGAAGGAAATTGCATATCATTCTTCAATGTCCTTTGTTACAATCCAGATCACCCTCTTATAGTTGAGCTATCTACTATACATTGGTAAAGTTATGAATTCTGTTATACAATCAGTTACAATTTCTTGACTAACTAACTAACCAACCAACCACACAGCTATTACAACTCATTACTAACTAAGGCTGTGTTTGGTTCCCGTAAAATATTTTCCGGAAAATAAATGATTTTCGGAAATGCTATTTTCAGGAAAGGAAAATATTTTCAAGTGTTTGGTTGGATTATGAAAATTGTTCTAGAAAATATTTTCATGTGTTTGGTAATATTCTGAAAATGCTATTTTCCTACAAATTTTTCACATTTTCTTAGCTATTTTCTCAGCATCCAAACAAATTTTATTATAGAAAATTTCAGTCCCAAATCCCAAATCCAGCCAAATACCAATCCACAGAACAAATCACAGCCAAATACCCATCACTTGCAACCACCAACAACAACCCACAACCACCAAAATTTATACCCACCACCGAAACAACATCACACACCACCGAAACTCCAATTCAACCCACGGCAGCAAACTCCAGCAATCAAAAGCCACAACCGACGGCAAAAGAAACAAAACCCATAAAAAAACAAAACCTAGAAAAAAAAAATTCATCAAAGGCGAGATCGAGCGGCGCAGTGCGATCGGCGCGGTGTTGCGATCGCCAAGACCAGTGCGATCTGGTGCGTGCGATCGTCGGACTAGAGCTCGGGGTTTGCCGGCGAAGTCGAAGGTGTGATTTGGGCTCTCTCTCTCTCTCTCTCTCTCTCTCTCTCCGGAAACCATTTGAAGTGAAAATAGGAACTGAAAATGATTTCCGGGGTCACAGCTTATTTTTTACGGTCAAATGAAAATAATTTCCGGAAAATTCTATTTTCAAAGCCAACCAAACAGCCTATTTTACGGAAAATGATTTCCTGAAACCATTTGAAGCCAAAACAAACAGACCCAAGCCTTCAAGCTAAATGGTACAATAGTAAAACTCCTATCATAGGAATATGCTCTATCCATAGCCTTCCCAAAACAGAATCTGTACATTTAAAGCTTTGGATGGAGGGGGAGAAGACCCAGAAGAGGGGAGTAGAGAAAAAGGGGTGGGTTTAATCAATCTAGTTTGGATGTCTTTTAGGGGGGAAGGATATCTTACTCCTCCTAACCCCTCTCTTTATTTCTTCTTTTTTTTTTTTTTTTTTTTTTTAATGATTCAATAATTGGAGGTGGGGGAATTTGAACCTTAGATGTCTCAATTAAAAACACTAGAAGGTACCAATTAAGCATAACACTCTCGGCCCTAACCTCTCTTTTCTAATTCCCTCAAATTAGAAGAATTTTGAGGGAAATTCCACTCATGTTAAAAAAAAAAAAAATTAAATTGTCCATTTTGCCCTTATGATGTCAATTTATTTTTGATTCTCTAAAATTAGTAAAAGTTGGTCCTAAGTGTCATTTTATATGATAATTTCTCTCTCTTCTCCTTCCCTACTTAATTTTAAAAACATCCACATAAAGGAGAGAGATATCTATTTTCCTTCCCTCTACTTAATTTTTACAACATCCAAACAAGGAGAACGGCTAATCATTCCCCTCTCCTCTCTTTCCCTCCCTTATTCTTTGCTCTCCTCTCCCTCCAAACTTCTGAACACACTTAATGACAAAACTTAGCGAATATATGGAACACATGCTTAAATGCTTTCTTAGACCATTTGACACCAAGTCCATGGTTCTAAAGGCCTACTTCGGTTAGCATAGAGAGAGAGAGAGAGAGAGTAAAAATATGGTTGTTGCCCATATTCTTCATTATTTTTCCTCAACTATGATTTTTTTTTTAAATACTTTTCCTGACCCTGTTTAAGAAAGTACCGTAGACCAAATATCAACCCACTTATTTCATCATGAAAGTCTTACCACCTTATACTATTACACCTAACTTCAAACACTATTTTCTCATAAAGTAAGGACATTGTGTAAAGGATTAACAATTAATTGGGTAGAAATCTTGCCATTCAATTAGAATTCCAATCTTTTATTGGAAAATGGCATAAAAGTAAAACATGAAGTCTTTGTTTCATTTTTTTTTAATGAGTGTGTTTGACCTTAAAGAGAGGGAAAAGACTAAAGAGTTGGTTTATACAGTGACCTCCACTTCATGAGGCACAGTCTCCAGCTGGTTATGCTAGAATTTAGTATTAGGTATAATTTCTATTTGTATTTGAATAAACCATGATGCACATTGTTGAAACAAAACATATTAATGATCTTAATTGGAAAAAAAGATAAAGAGACTGCCGTTACCTCAAAAAGTTTAACAACATTTGGATGTTTGATCAGCTTCATTGTCGAAATTTCTCTTTTTAGCTGCCAGAAGAAGCATCAACAACAACAACAAAATAAAAATTAAAGGACCCTTTGCTCCGGGTTTAAAAGTAATCAATTATAGATACAACACTACTCTATAGCTTAACATCACGAAGCAAATGGAATGCGAAATGCAATACAACAATCTTTATTTCAATCAAATTGAAAATAATAAGAATGATACTAATAAAAAGAACCGTTCACGTTCACACCCTGCTCCGTAAAGTAAACATATTATATTAATTTAACGAAAATGATTATTAGAAATTTTTTTTTTTTTTTTTGGGTGAAAGATTATTTCTCCAAATGCATCATCAATTAACAAACTAATCTAACTTTCTAGACTAACCACAGTCAACGACAATGGTCAGTGGACTCTATCTCTATCCAACAATTGGGACCCACATACTCCACTCTTTGGCTACATGTCTTACACGTGGCATCCAAATCATCCAGAGTTTTTTTTTTTTTTTTGATGAGCAAATCATCCAGAGTTCACATGTGGGGCCCTTTAATATAAAATGTAACAGCACAGCCACAGTCGTACAATTGATTACACCTTATTAATAATATTAAAATAGATTTTGTTAACTGAACTACTATTTATGAAAAAAAAAAAACACAAAAACCAATGGATTTTTTTTTACCCTTTTTATCCTTTTTCTTAAAAATAGTATCAAAATTTTTTTTAAATAATTAAACTTTTCTAAAATTATTAATTAACAAACACACTAAAAACATCCATTATCCTACCTTAATAAAATTACTCAGTTCATATTTTTTTTTAATTTGTTTATTTAGTACTTAATAGTCCAAAAAAAATCTTTTGGCCTAATGGTACTTGCATAGAAAAGGAAAGAAAAAAAAAGAAAAGAAAAAAAGAAAGCATAATAAACTGATAATTCGTAAAAAAATAAATAAATAAAGAGAGAAAAGAAAAAGAGTAATTACATGTTCAACCATCTTGTGACGGAGGACTTGGTCGCGATCGAGGATTTTAATGGCAACGTTGTCACCGGTCTCAACGTTCTTGGCGAACTTGACCTTGGCAAAGCTACCCTCACCCACAGTTTTACCAAGCTCGTACTTCCCCACACGTGTCCTCGTCGCCGGTGACTTTCTCGAGTTCATCTTCATCTCCCCCCACCGTCCGATCAAACAAACATCAGAGGTGTGTCGTGTACTTGTGTTTTTGTTGTGTTCGGTGTCCCCAACGAAAGGCTTACTCAAAATTTGAGCATTCAGATGGTCTCACTCAGGCTCTCTCACAAGTTACGAGATTGGATTTTTTCCCTTTGTTTTTGCTTTTGTTTGCAAAAAAACACTTTTACGATGAAAAAGATAAATGCTAGTATTACTGAACCATATCATAATTCTTCATAAACCACGAAATGATACTTCATGGTTTTAACGTTTTATGTAGTACCACGACTTGTCTATCTGTTAAGTGTTAATGCTTACCTCATGTGCGCGTTTTGGCCGTGGGCGAGGCCCCACTAGATAATGATTGACCCTGGGTCCCACTCCCTTGCTATTTGCCATTTGGCCGTCAGACGGTAAAAACTAAACTTATAAAAAATTTGCCACAAAAACACCGATAGAATTTCAACGCTTCTTTATAACTTTATGGATAGAAAAATTATGTGACCATCACGAGATTAGTAACGGGTATCAATTGGTGAGTCTTCTTAATACAATAGTGCGTTAGTAAGTAATTTTTGTAGGAAATAATACTTTGTATTGGTAGTAATTCTTTTCTTCTTCCGAAAGCATCCCCACTACATACCCTTGATTTACCGATTGACCCGCTGCCTTTGTTTTGACAACTCACCCTTTGGTGTGGTTCATGTGATCAAAGCAAAAATTCTAGCCCTACAAAGCCCACCATAGCCTACCACACAAATGGCTTTGAAGAACAACGAATTTTACTCAAGTACGCTACAAATGACAAATCCCACGATAGCCTACACCAAAATGGTTTTTGAAGAACAAAGAATTTTACTCAACTATGCTACTAAGTACAAACAGTAGTCCTGTATTTTCCAAGTTTTACTTTCAAACATAATTCTCTGGTTCTCTTTTTTCCTTCTATTTCTAATGGCTATCAAATTTGTGTAATAGAGTTATTATTGAATGCCTGGCTCAACTGCTTAGTGCTTACTATCATGAGTTTTTACATTTTTTTTCATTGTAGGTACTAATAACTTAGGGCTATTTGGATTGAGAGGGGAGAGGGAGAGCGGAGGAGTAGAGTAGAGTAGAGTTAGCTAAAAATAAGTTAAGTTTGGGCCAATTCCACTCTATTCTACCCTACTCCCCTTTAGTCTCTCTCAATCCAAACGGACTATTAATAAATCATAACCACAAAAATGCCATGCTCTGACATAATTAACTTAAAATATACTTCTAATTTATTTTATTTAAAACTATTTTCCAAATTATTGAAATAAACATAATTCATTTAAGGGAGTAGAATTATCTTTATTCTCTTTGAAATAAACAAATATTAATCTATAGATACGAATATTCATGAATCTTAAATTATATGTCAAGCAATTTTCATTCTACCAAATAATAGATAACGATTGAGGTCCCTTTAAAATTAATATTTAAAGTTTAAACTTGCAATATATTATTTCTACAATGTCAATATGTCCCTTTGGTGTTGAAAAAGTGGATTCAGGCCCAACTAGCCCTAAACAATAAATTTGTAGAGGATGGGTTTAAAAGCTAGGCCTTAGTAAGGATAGCAACGAATAAACATGGTTATGGGTAAACTGAATAGCAAGAAAACGGGCTTTAAGTGTTAGAATCTGTCCTGGACGTTGGTCCGAGGAGCTTTCTTGTTCTTATTATTTCCTCAGTGCTTGGATACAGAGGTTATAAAGATGATACAGGTTGCTATAGTGTTTCCTACTTCCAATCTCCGATCCTTTCTCTGGAGGACCTCTTTACCTTTTATACCCTCTTTAGGTTAATCTTGGCCCTCCATTTGTTGATCGTGCAGGTCACTACTTGAGTACTTGTCCCATCAACTGCCGTCCCAAACCTTATGTGAGTCGCAGCAACCAAAGCGACACTATTCAGGGGTCATTTCCTCATTAATGCGGCCAGAACGTTAGTTGTGGGCATTTAATGTGGAGGTGACAGCTTCTCCCTGAATTGCTCTCCCAGGCTCCCATGGCTAACCCACGGTACTTGTCTTCTATCTTGGAACGCTCTACAAAACCGCCCTTGATGGCGCGCTACCCTTCCCTTCTATGATCTCGGTTCGCCGAGGACAATCATACTTCTTGGTAGTTAGGACTTTCTCCGTTCGTCCTCGGACATTTCTTCTTCCTCGGCATGGGTCTTAGGCTTAGTCTAAAGTGGGCCGGGGTAGCCAAATTCATTGACCCCACAATAGCCCCTCAAAATCCTGCTGTCCGGCTCCTCGGACAGAGATGAGGGTTTTGATGTCCTCGGGCCTTTCATCATGGCTCATCAAGTCTTGTCCTCCGTCAGCGCTAGAGTCTTTTCGCTTGTCCAAGGCACATTCCTGACGCTTCGGTATACGAGGCGCGCTCTCATTAAATTCTGGCGGCTCTGTGCTCCCCACGTTCGATGGTGTGATGGTGATCCAACGGTGGGGATTTTTTTAACTTTATGGGCTGAAAAACCGACGCGGTTATTTTTAATCGAAGGTATAAATGCTCATTCGAACCAATTCGCCTCTTTATTTTCACATTCAAGAGTTCTTGCGCACGTCTTCTGAGTTCTGTTAAATTTCCAGCCCAACTTGCCTTTCTTTTCAGCATAAAAAGCCTGTCCGATGAGCTTTTCCTCATTTCTGTAAGTTTCTACTCTCTCTGACTCATATTTTCTCCCCTCTAAATTTCTTTTTCTCTTATTCCTCTCTTTCTATCGTCCTCCCTTGAGTCCTTTAGCCGTTTTTAGGGATGGGTAGGTTTAAGAAGTTGGTTGAGTCTGAAGAGGCAATGGAGAAATTCATTGCCGACTATAGGATTCCTAATAATGTAGGCTTGAGATACTGTGAGGAAGGGGAGTAGCTTTTTAGGCAGGAAGATGGTGAAGTGGTGATTCCCATAATCGCCTTCCTTGAAGGTGGTATGAGAATCCCCATGGGACCGGTGATGAGGGATTACTTTAGACATTTTCGATTAGCTCCCACCCAGTGCGCCATCAATATGTTTAAGATCCTGGGTTGTGTGGACGCTTTAAATAAGAAAATGGGGTTGAGGTTGACCCATCACGATGTAAACTGGTGTTACAACCTCCAACACCTGAAAGGCAAATCTTATTATATGAAAACAAGGGACGACAAGGTTCGGCTTATTCAGTGCCTCCCAGAGTCTAACAAGGGGCTGAATAAGGACTTTCTCATCGTGTCAGGGAGGTGGCACGACGGCCTTCCCTGTTCGATAGAAGAGGGGGCACCAAGTGGAGTATTCAGAGTAGGAGAGGGTTGGTCTTTTGCATTGTCATAGTTTGCACTGTTTGGCTGCTAATACGGATGTGCTTTCTTTTTTACAGATCCACACGCCTTTGGCTGACACTTTCACTTGGTCAACCGGGAAGATTTGGCGACCATCTTTAGGGCGAAGGTTTTTGTGAACGAAGCTAACAACCAAGTTAGAGCTGCTCACAAGATCCTTGGGTACGATCCCATCCAGAAATCGTTCTCGGCCTCGAAGTACGTGATCAGAGCCAAAGATCCTCGGCTTCACAAAATCACCGTAGCAGAACAAGGGTTCTTGATTGCCGAAGGATCCCCTGTTACAGAAGGCGCTACGTTGGCAGGTCCTTCCTCGTCCCCTCAAGCTGAAGAGGCCGAGGACGATTTTGGTGCATTTGATCAAGACAATCTGTTCGAGGATCTCCCTGGTGATCTAGGCGACCCTAGTTTGATTGAAGTGGACCTCTCCTCAGTAGGGATTTCTTCTTAGACCGAGATGGGTTTTAAGAAGAAACCCTCAACCAACCTGCTTGACCTGATTGAGGGCCAGCTGGGGAGGCCACAGCCCATGCTTCCTCCTCCTCCCAAGTCTCAACCTGCTCAGACCAGGTCATCCTCCACCCAGTTGAAGTCGTCAGCGTCACAGCCCAAACTTCCTCCCCCTCCCCAGCCAACTTTGCCTTCTCGGCCCGAGCCTGCTGATTCGAAAAGGAAAAGGGGATCCAAAGGCAAAGAGCCCATGGATGTGAGGCAGCCTCGCTCCTCTCAGGAGGAAGATGAAGCTCGGCGAGCTTCAAAACAACTGAAGGTCAGGCACCAGGGCCTAGAAAAGGAAGTCGTCATGCAGTCCGAGCCTCAGGCCTGGCTTCTTGCCCCAATGCTCCATGGGGAGCCCCTGATAGAAAACGCCTCGCTCAAGGACTTCCGAGGGGGCGAAGGTGCCTATGTGGCTGATGCACTGGAGAGGTGCTTGCTGCTTCCCAGCGATATGGCCGAGCTGGGGAATATGAGGAGGCAGGAAGTCTTCCTCAGCATGAAGAGGTACATGGGCATGGTAAGACTTCTAACATTTACGGCTCTGTTGATCCTTGTCCCATAGTTTCCATCTTATCGTGAACTTGTTTCGATTTGGCAAGCTGTCTAGGCCACCTACAGGTTGGAAGAGTTGGTCAATGATCAGAGTAGGGCCCTGGAATCTGAGCGTGACAAGCGCTTAGATGCCACGCGAACTCTTAAGAACTCCGAGGCCAATCTTGTGAAGGCAAAGGAGGATCTGAAGGAGATGACAAGGGCTAGAGACAGTGCTGAATCAGGTCTGGCCAGCACCCAAAAACAGGCTGAAGACCAAACACGACACCTACTCGAGGCTAAGGATCAGCTGAAAATTGCCAAGGAGCAAATTGTTGATCTGAAGAAAAAGCTGGTCGAGGCCAAGAGGGCCAGGAACACCGCAGAGTGGGCTAGGGATGAAGCTTTGAGGGCTAAGGCGGAGGCTGAGTTTGCCAGGACTGAGGCCAAGAGCTCTAAGGAGAAGGCCGAGGAAGATGCTTACGTCTTGGGAATGGATGAGACACAGGCCATTCTCAAGGCTCAAGTACCTGGGGTGTGCAGGCTCTACTGTTCCCAGGTTTGGAATGAAGCCCTCAAACAAGCTGGAGTTGAGACTTCTTCTGACCTTTGGAAGGCAAAGAATGTATACTACCCTCCTGCCATCCGAAAGCCCGGCCTTACTAGCTTTGAGGCCGGCACTTCTCCCGAGGTGGCTAAGGCAGGCCATCCTGATACTGCCCTTACTTTGACTTCTTCTAATGAGCCTGCCAAGGAGGCCGAGCCATCAAGGGTAACCGAGGCAGATAAGGGCCCTAGCCAGGGAGTACCCCAGGATGTTGCAGAGCTTCCAGCTGATTCCCAGGCCCCTCATGCTGAAGAGACAGCTCTCCTTGTAGTGCCTCTGCAAGCTATTCCTCTAGGTGAAAGTTTCGAGGACTCTAAAGCCACTTCAGACCAGCCTTTCAAGGGTGCAACGAAGACCGAGTTAAAGAAATAGGCTGCCCCATTATCTTTTTTTTTATTTCTCTTTCTTTTTTTGGATTGTTGTAATGGAACGCTTGGATTGAATATATGCACTTCACCCTTTGTGTGTTGATTGTCGCTATGATGAGTTTTGTTTATTCACATAACTTGTGTTTTGATTATTTGTTATTTATATAACTTGTGCTTTGACTATTAGCTAAACAGTCTCATCAGTGTGACTTGTTTTCCATTTTTGAAACAGCAACCTAAAAAATGTAAAGTCCATAATGATAATTTCCTCATAGACTGTGATTAGCAATTAGGCCACTCTATTTATTACAACCTGCTTTTGCTGAACGAACTATAAAACGCAATGACCTTATAACATGAGTTTTATACCTCACAAGTTGGTTATTATATCGGGTTTAAAAATGCTAAGCGCGTATTACTTAAAAAGACAAACTTTTAGATCCCATACTTTTAAAGTGCAAGTGTGTTTAGAAGTATGTTCCAAAAATTTATTGACCTCAAGGAAACGATTAGCTACCGACTAGGTTCCCCATAGGTTTGAGCCCGAAGACCATGCAAGACCTTAGTTCTGTCTAATACTTAGATTTTCTTGAAGTAGTTAGTTTCCTCATAGGTTTGAGTCCGAAGACCATGCAAGACCTTGGTTCTGTCTAACACTTAGATTCTCTTGAAGTAGTTAGTTTCCCCATAGGTTTGAGTCCGAGGACCATGCAAGACCTTGGTTCTGTCTAACACTTAGATTCTCTTGAAGTAGTTAGTTTCCCCACAGGTTTGAATCTGAGGACCATGCAAGACCTTGGTTCTGTTTAACACTTGGCTTTTCCTTGAAGTAATTAATTTCCCCATAGGTTTGAGTCCGAGGACCATGCAAGACCTTAGTTCTGTCTAACACTTAGATGGTTGCCAAAACATAAGACATGTAATCGAAACGGACTTAAAAATATGAATTAGAGAAATGCCTTTGTTAATAATAATACATTTTCAGGTTATTTACATTCCATGGATGAGGTACAGCTTTTTCATCTAAGTCTTCTAAGTAGTATGCACCTATTCCTGCTACTGAGGTAATTCGGTATGGTCCTTCCCAATTGGGACCCAGCTTTCTCCAGGATAGGTTCTTGGCAGCCCCTACGACTTTCCTCAACACTAAGTCTCCTGGTGCCAATGGTCTTAGCTTCACATTAGCATCATGTCCCTGCTTAAGCTTCTGGTGGTAGTAGGCCAACTGGATCACCGTCTTTTCTCTTCGTTCATCGATCAGGTCTAGGCTCTTCCCCAGCAGTCTATCGTTATTGCTTAAAGTGAAGGAGCTAGTCCTCAGCGTTGGGAAGCTTGTCTCTAGAGGGATAACAGCCTCGGCTCCATAAGTCATGGCAAAGGGTGTCTCTCCTGTTGACCATCGTGGGGTAGTCCGGTAAGTCCATAAGACATGTGGCAGATCCTCTACCCATCTTCCCTTGGCTTCATCCAGTCTCTTCTTAAGCCCATTGACTATGACCTTATTGACAGCCTCGGCCTACCCATTTCCTTGGGGATAAGCTGGAGTTGAGTACCTATTTGTGATCCACAGTTCGCAACAATATCTTCTGAAGGCTTTGCTGTCAAATTGGAGGCCATTATCTGAAATGAGGGTTCGAGGGACCCCAAATCGTGTAACGATGTTTCTCCAGATGAACCTCTTGGCATCCGCGTCTCTGATGTTGGCCAGTGGCTCGGCTTCAACCCATTTGGTGAAGTAATCTGTGCCGACCAACAGATATCTCTTGTTCCCGACTGCCTTGGGAAAAGGGCCTACAATATCCAGGCCCTACTGGGCGAACGGCCATAGACTGGACAAGGGATTAAGGACTCCTCCAGGCTTATGAATATTTGGGGTAAGCCTTTGGCACTGGTCACATTTCTTAACATACTCCAAGGCTTCCTTCTGCATCCCCGGCCACCAATATCCTTAGGTAAAGGCTCGGTGCGATAGAGATCTTCCCCCTGTGTGACTCCCACAGATCCCCTCGTGTAGTTCCTCAAGCAGTAATTTTGCTGCTTCCAGGTGAATACACAGTAAATATGGCCCAGAATAGGAGCGCTTATACAGTTTGTGGTCCTCGGACAACTAGAACTGAGAAGCGCTTCTTCGTATTCTTTCAGCCTCTAGCTTTTCTTCGGATAGGGTATCATCTTTTAGGAACCTCACTATGGGGTCCATCCAGCTGGGACTCACTCTAACTTCATGGATAGGGACCGTGCCAATTGCCACCTCTCTTACTCTATCCAGATGCTCGACAATGATGGTTCGAGGCAGACCCTTTGCCGAGGAGGTAGCGAGCGTGGCCAATAAATCTGCATGGGTGTTGCCACTTCTGGTGACATGTGACAAGCTGAACAGGTCAAAGTTTGACTGCAAGCATTTGGCTTGGCTTAAGTATGCTTGCATCCTTGCTTCTCTGGCTTCCAACTCTCCCCTTACCTAGCCCACTACCAGTCTTGAGTCCGAGAACACCTCTACTGCTTTTCCTCCCATTTTCTACACCATGGTCATTCCTTGTAACAAGGCCTCGTACTCGGCTTCGTTATTCGTGGCCGAAAACCCCAGTCTCAAGGATTTATCAATGATTGCCTTCTCAGAAGATATTAGGACCAGCCCTACTCCAGATCCTCTTTGATTTGCTGCGCCATCAAGGTACACCTTCCAACATGGGGGTCCTGGCATGGAGACTATCCCAACTGATTTTCCACCCATGTTTCGATCCTAGGCTACAATTTCTACTGGTGGTTCAGCGAATTCGGCCACCAAGTCAGCTAGGACCTGGCCCTTTATGGAGGTCTGAGGCATGTACTTGATGTCAAAAGCTCCTAGGATTGTGTTCCATAAGGCGATCCTCCCGGTATAATTAGCAGTCCAAAGTACGGAGCTCAAGGGTAGTTGAGTTAGGACAACCACTGTGTGGGCTTAGAAGTAATGGGGAAGCTTTCACGTAGTACGGACTACAACTAGTATGGCCTTCTCCAAGGGTAAGTATCTGACCTCAGCTTCTTGCAGCGACTTGCTCACGTAATAGACTGGCTTTTGAAGGCCATTGTTATCCCGTATTAACACTAAGCTCACCGCGTGAGGAGCCACGGCAATATATGCGTATAGGACTTCATCAGCCTCAGGACTAGACATGATAGGGGGTCGAGATAGGTATTCCTTGAGTTGCTGAAAGGCCGCAACACAGTCCTCAGACCATTCAAATCCTCTCCACTTGTTGATCAAGAGATAGAACGATCTACATCTATCCACCGACCTAGAAATGAATTGATTCAGGGCTGCGATCATTCCAGTAAGCTTTTGAACCTCCTTGACGTTTTACGGTGGTTTTAGATTGTTAATAGCCTTGATCTGATCAGGATTAACCTCAATTCCACTATGAGTAATCATGTAGCCTAGAAACTTGCCCGATCCCATGCCAAATGAGCATTTGGAGGCATTTAGGCGCAGCTTGTGCTTCCTCAAGACATTAAAGGCACTGCCAAGGTCTTCTAAATGCTCGAACACTACCTTACTCTTCACCACCATATCATCGACATAGGTTTCGATGCTTTTGCCCAACTGCTACTCGAACATTCTCGTCATCATCCTTTGGTAAGTGGACCCTGCGTTCTTCAAGCCGAACAGCATTACTTTGTAGTGATAGTTCCCAGTAAGCGTCACAAAGGCTGTCTTCTCCTGGTCATCCAGGGCTAGTGGTATTTGATGATAGCCTTGAAAAGCATCCAAGAAGCTCATCCGAGGATGGCCAGCCGTTGCATCCACCAGCTGGTCTATCCGAAGCATGGGGAATGGGTCTTTTGGGCACGCTCTATTTAGGTCCGTGAAGTCTACACAAACCCACCATTTCCCGCTTTTCTTCTTGACTACCACGGTGTTAGCCAACCATTTGGGGTAAAAAACCTCTTTGATAGCCCCGGCACGCTTAAGTTTCTCCACCTCGCCCCTAATCGCATCGGCATGCTCTCTTGAGGGGAGTCGAGGTGGCTGCTTCTTGGGTGTGATGGATGGGTTGACGTTGAGATGGTGACAAATGAAGGCTAGATCAATCCCCGGAGCGTCACAGGCATCCCATGCGAACACGTCAATATTGCTTTTGAGAAGCTCAATCAACTCCCCCTTTTCCTGGGGAGGCAGTTGAGCCCCTACTTGAAAAAACTTCTCCGGGTCACCACCGATGACCACTCTCTCTAGGTCTTCGCATTTTGCCTCCTTTGCGGCCGTATCAGGGGGCGACACCGGGTCCTTTGATTACTATAAGTTCATCTCAGCAAAGGCCGAGGACTCTGTATCGAGCCGATGTGAAATGGCAGCTACCATACACTGCCTTGCCATAGACTGGCAACCGCGGATTTCAAGAACCTAGTTTCCAGACGGGAATTTCACTTTCTGATGTAAGGAGGAGGCAACAGCCCCCAAAGTATGGAGCCAGGGCCTGCTAACAATGGCGGTATATGGAGAGTAGGTGTCCAACACGATAAAGTTCACCTCTACTCTCTCTGAGCCGGTCTGGATTGGCAGCCTAATCATGCCTTTTGGAATAACAAGTTTCCTGTCGAAACTTATCAAATGAGAGCTGTAGGGCATCAAATATTCCGGTTTCAAATTCAGCCCCTTGTAGAGGTCGGGATACATTATCTTGGCAGCACTGCCACCATCCACCATCACTCTTTTCACATCGTAGTCCCCAATTCTGAGAGTGATCAATAGCGCATCATCATGGGGCTGGGTGGTTCCAACCTTGTCTTCTTCTGAAAAACTCAAGACTGGGTGAGAATTCACTCTGGCCCTCTTCGACTCTGGATGGGATTCCTTGGTAGGCAGCTGAGTCACAGATAACACTCGTGAGGGGCGCGTGCCTGTCCTTCCTGGCGCGGCCAAGATTACGTTGATTGTCCCTACGGGTGGCCTTAGGGCGTTATCCCTTTGGGGTTCCTGGTGGGTCCGGCCCATATGACCACTGGAATGATGCAGAAGGTGCCTCAACTTTCCCTCTCGGACCAGCTGGTCCAGATAGTTCCAGAGGTTCCTATAGTTCTCCGTGGTATGCCTGTGGTCCTGGTGGTATTGGCAATAAAGGTTCTGATTACGCCTCATGGACTCTCCCGCCATCTTGTTCGGCCATTTAAAGTATGGCTCGTTCTTGATTTTCTCCAACACCCAGTGCACTGGTTCTTGGAATACAGCACTGACGGTCTGTGTGCTGGTTGCTCCAGATTGCCCCATGAAATCTCTCTTCGGGCGGTTGCTGTTATGTCGATCCGACCTGAAATCCCTCCTCTCTTGAGGGATAACCTTCTCTTTTCCCTTTCCTTGAAGCTGGTCCTCCTTTACTCGCTTATACTTGTCGATCCGATCTATCAGTTGGCGCACACCGGTGGCGGGCTTGCCAGTCAGAGACTTCCTCAGGCTGTGCTCAGCTGGAAGACTGTTTTTGAAGGTGCTAAGGGCGACGTCTTCACAATTGCCATCCATTTCATTATACATCTCCCAATATCTGTCCGAGTAGGCTTTCAGAGTTTCTCCATTATCCATGGACAACAATAGTAACGTACTCAAGGGCCAAGGAGCTCTGCTGCTTATAACAAAGCGAGAGCCAAAGACTTGAGTTAGTTGCCTATACGAACCTACGGAATTCGCCTTTAGGCCATTGAACCATCTCATCGCCACTGGCCCCAAGCTAGATGGGAAGACCTTGCACATTAGTGCCTCGTTTTTAGAATTGACGGCCATCCTTTGGTTAAACTGGCTCACGTGCTCCACGGGGTCTGTCTTGCCGCTATAGGGGATGAAGGTTGATTGCTGGAAACGTCGAGGAAGCGCAGCCCCCTCTATGTGGCGCGTGAACAGGGATCTGGATAGTTGGTCCAGTGCCCTGCTCATGGCGTCGTTCCTCAAGCTCCCAGGAGACAGGCTTTTACATGTACGCCTCCATTGGTGCTCTTCCTCGTGAAAGAAAGTCTCACTTGGGGGGGTTCGCGATCTCCTCCTATAGTCATCGTCACCTTCATCACTAGAGAGCATGTCAGGGCTAGAGTGAGACCGCCGTAGTCGTGTATGGCGCAGCTCTCTCTTCAAATCGTCTATCTCCCGTTGCATGGCCTGATTATCATTCTGCCCCTGAGATGCGTGGCTTCTGACCTCTTTTTATTGCATGGGCTGGTTGTTATTTTGTCTCTGGAGCACATGACTCTTCACACGAGAGTGGCTGCTGCCAGTTTGAGTGGTGTGCACACTTCCCTCTCGAAACCTTCCATTCTCTTCATTTCGATCACACTCAGGATCGGGAAAGTTACCTTGTCGTAAGGATCCAGCAGATTCAGGCCGGTGGGGACCTGTTGGATGAGGGTCTGACCCTACCATGATCAACCGTTACACTCACTAACACACAAACTCTTCCCACAAACGGCGCCAATTATAGGGACTGGGTCTGAGCACTTCTACTGTTGAAAAAGTGGATTCAGACCCAACTAGCCCTAAACAATAAATTTGTAAATGATAGGTTTAAGAGTTAGGCCTTAGTAAGGATAGCAACGAATAAACATGGTTATGGGTAAACTGAATAGCAGGAAAACGGGCTTTAAGTGTTAGAATCTGTCCTGGACGTTGGTCCGAGAAGCTTTCTTGTTCTTATTATTTCCTCAGTGCTTGGATATAGAGGTTACAAAGATGATACAGGTTGCTACAGTGTTTCCTACTTCCAATCTCCGATCCTTTCTCTGGAGGATCTCTTTACCTTTTATACCCTCTTTAGGTTGATCTTGGCCCTCCATTTGTTGATCGTGCAGGTCACTACTTGAGTGCTTGTCCCATCAGCCGCCAACCCAAACCTTCTGTGAGTCGCAGCAACCAAAGCGGCACTGTTCAGGGGTCATTTCCTCATTAATGCGGCCAGAACGTTAGTTGTGGGCATTTAATATGGAGGTGACAGCTTCTCCCTGAATTGCTCTCCCAAGCTCCCATGGCTGACCCACAGTACTTGTCTTCTTTCTTAGGACGCTCTACGAAACCGCCATTGATGGCGCGCTGCCCTTCCCTTCTATGATCTCGGTTCACCGAGGACATGATTGTCCTCGGCGATACTTTTTGGTAGTTAGGACTTTCTCCGTTCGTCCTCGGACGTTTCTTCTTTCTCGGCGTGGGCCTTGGGCTTAGTATAAAGTGAGTCGGGGTAGCCAAATTCATTGACCCCACAAGTATATATGTGTGTGTGTGTGTGTGTGTGTGTGTGTGTGTGTGCGCGCGCGCGCGCGCGCGTGTGTCCCTTTGGTTATGATCCGTACATTTTGCCTTTAATATGTCAAAAAACATTATGTTTTTATGTTCTAAACGAGGTCATTTTTGTGCATAAAAAGGTTCTAATGAAAATCGGGCATATTGATATTATTGTAACATTTAATGTATAAATTACAAATTTTCAAATAGATATATTTCCTCGCTCCACAGGGTTCCCTTAATTATGAAAAATGGATGAATACTTTCTTCATTTCATTACTTTATCCATTTTTCATCTACCCCACAAGGCCGCAACGAACTTTAACTAATTAATTTTAGATGGTACCAATGAATTTTAGCTAACTCAATTGTTAAAGCCTTTTATTATTGAGTAAAAGATATAAGGTCCAACTTCTAATAACAGAAAGTAATTATCATGCAAATAAATTTTTTGAAATACTATTAAGTAAATAAAACTTAGATGGTTCAAAATGTGTAGTTATCACAGCGAGTTGAGGACAATCGTGTAATTGTGAGCATGGCCTAGTTGGTAAATTTCAACGGAGAGAAAACTAAGAGATTGCCAAAAGGCAGATATAGAATTTTCCTTTTTCTTGTTATGTATTTTCCCTCAGATGCTAATATGCATATAATATTTTTTTGGCCAAAAGTATCACATGTATGTGCAATAATTGAGAACGTCCAAAAAAGCATTATTATATGATGACTAGACTTTCGCTCATCGTCTTTGAAGTTGGCTTATCCTGTTGTGCTGAGGTGAGAGAGTCGAACTTTGTCCACATATATTAGTGGGAGAGATTTTTCCACAGGGGGCAACATATAATTGTCACCGAACCATTATAATCAGAATGGAATCTAATTTTGTAATCAGGTGTGGCTTAGTAATCCTTGGCGGCTCCTAGAAAATTCTAAGGGGTCAATAAGATGATAAATTTTAGATAAAAAATGAATTTTATGGTCTATGATATTTCTTTATTACAAATTTGTCTATAGTATTAGCAAGAAAATAAAATATAAACTATTAGTTCATTTGGTATATAGTTTCATAATACAATGAACATACTAATTATTGTTGCTAAGATGAAATCTTGAAAATCATTCATTGTTTTCAAATATAATGAAAATATTAATTATTATTGCTAAGTGAACTTTAATTATTATTGCTCAAAATTCTTTTATCTATTAGTTTGTTTTAACTCTTTACAATTCTTGTATTTAATAATTCAACTCAACTTTGACAACTATTGTTCATTGTAATTGTATTAGGTGTTTTTGGGTCTTGATTATAAGCCAACTTATTACTTTATCTTTTTTCCTACTATTTGCGAGTCTTATGTAAGTTCTTACTTATTTTATACTTTTAGCAAAAAGTTAGACAAATTATTCTCAAATAGATACTAAGAAAGTTTTTGTTGTGTTAAGATTTTCTTTTGTCTTCACTCAATCACTCTTGGTCTGTCTCACGCACCCGATCCTCACTCAACAAATAACAAATTAAAAGCACTTCAGATTTAACAACTACTTTTTATTTTCAAGGTTTTAAATTAAATTGCCTTGTTGTTGGGCTTTTTTTTTTTTTGGGTTTAAAAATGCCAAGATATTGGTAAAAGGGTTATATTTAAGGTTATTTTAGTTGTGCTTAAAAAAAATTAGGATCAGAGTGTTCAAAATTTTATTTTAGAGGATCAAAACAATTAAAAATTTATATTATATTATATATGTTTTGGCCAAGTCAGGGGTTCATTTGAAGTCATTGGGCTATGGCTAGCACCGCCCATGTTAATAATAAAAGTTCTCCTATCGCTTTACATGATATTTAGCAGGAGTTGAGAAGCTCGAGTGGTGGTACTTTAACGAATGTGGTGTGCCCACGATAATAGCTTCATTAATACCCTGATAATACACGTGATATTAATTATTGTTGTTATGTGGCGTAGAATCAATAAATCCACACCAAAGACTTTTTTTTACTTTTTAAAATAAAATAAAAATGGAACCTAGTTTCGGCTCCATTTGAATGTCATCGGCTTGGGTCCATTCTTGAAACCTGGATTGCAAATAGCCCACTAAAGTTCCACTAGGCCTCACCAAACAAGGTTGGGCTTCATTGAGGTACAGGCTAAAGCAGGAAAGTTAAGCTTTTTACTAAAATGACAGGAGTGAATTATTGTGGGCTTTGACGGGTCAGATAAACTCAGCTTTGAGTTAGTGGAAACTGGGCCAGACTTGACCCAAACGCCTAGAATCTACCTCCATCAAGTATCAACCATCAAGCAAGAGAGATGAGTATTGAGGCCCAGTTTTAGTCTTTTAGACTAGTTTAGCATGTCATTGGAAAATCAATTCTTTCTTTTGAAAAAATAAAAGACAAATTTACAATTTACAACACTTTCTAAATTTGCCCAAAATTCAAGTTAGTCTTGGGATTTTGATTTTGTTCATTTCAATCTTTTTTTCATTTCTTATAAATTCAAATTTTCTGTTCATTCCACTAAGTCCATTAAGTGGGTTGCCATTAAGGCTGTGCTTGAATACCGTTTATTTTGCTGAAAACAGTAGCAAAATAATTTTTAAATGTGTGAATAGTATTTTGGGACCCATTTTTAATGAAAGTTTTGCTAAAAAAAGAGGTTTGTGGGTTTCATGAACAGTGCACGGGACCCACTGGAAAAGCATAAAAGCCACAGAAATGCGCTTCTCAAAAAAAAAAAAAAACGCAGCCGCAGACGCTGGCCTTTTCATTAGTATCCAAACGGGTACTAAGGGGCTATTTGGTACATCATTTTAAACACATGTTTTCAATTTTTAAACAACATTATAAGCATTTTCACACACTTTTTCACCCACACGTATTTCCAAAAAAAATTAAAAATTGTTGTTTAAACACACATACCAAACAGGCTGTAAGTTCCTTGAAAATAATGCTGCGGCTTTGGTATTTTAAAAATTCATAAATAAAAAAATATGGAATATATATATATAGAGAGAGAGAGAGAGAGAGAGAGAGAGAATTTGAAATTTGACAAAGGGGCCTAATGAAATGATATCGTGGAGATTGAAATTCGTGAGAGTTGTGGAGATTGGGATAAGCAAGGAACTACAACCGTACAACGTCAACATGGAAGCATGCTGAGGAAGACTACCTTCAAGGAAAATTAAAGAGAGACAGAGAGTGAACATATAACTAGGCCATTTTTGCTCAATAATGCCCTTCGACAAATTATTTGGCCAATTAGAATAGTTTTAATTTTCGGACTTATATAAAAGAGTTGAATTTCTTGAAACTCAAAGAGTCAAGTTCCACTTCAAAAGCCGAGTTTCATGCCAAATCTGCTGATGTGGCATTTTTAAAAGCTGCATATCTCTCTCTCTCTCTCTCATCGACCCAACCACTGCGAGTCCTTTGCCACCGGGTCCGATTGGGTTTCTTTTACGTTTGACACCAAAATCTTTGCTTCTTTGGGGTTGTTTCCCATTTCAATTAAGGTTGTGATGGGTTTTGTTCAGCTGGTGTTTTGGTTTAAGTGTGGTTGTGTATGATTTGGGTGTGGCTAGGTGTATGGTTTGGTCTGATTGTTGATTTGGGTTTGTTCTTTGTTGCGTCAAGAGTTGCTGTTGTAATTTTTTTAATAAAAAACAAGTTGTCATGTGTTATTAAAAAAAATGTCACATTATTATTCTGTTAAACACACACACATATGAAAGTTAATAGAGTGACTAATAGACCACATTTTTTAAACTTTAGGGAGTAAAGGAGCTGAACAAGTAAACTTTAGAGACAAATGGTAGATTTTAGCTTTTTATTTAATTTTTTTTGTTTGGTACTATGATAAGATTTGAGCTTATTACATCCGCTCTATAATTATTATCATTTATCATTAAGGCAAGACATCAATTGGTGTTGGTGGAATTCTGAATTATTCATCTATACTATTATGTGGCATTTGGTATGGGGTAATGTTTTAAGATTCTCAAGAATGTTTAAAGATTCTCATATTTGGTTGCAAATCACCCCAATGAATCAGATGCCAAAAGTATCTGTATTCCCCCTTAACCCCTTCTTTGTAGGAATGTGGATTCCCTTTAAAACGGGTGGATATCAAGATTCTCAAACTTAAAGGAAATTGTATTTTTTATAAATTTACAATTTTAACCCTTTCTTCTTATCAATTAAGCAATGGAAATAAAACATAAAACAAATCATCAATATCTTATAGACCTGAATGTTGTCAGGTTGTTTTGTTATGGATTAAGCTCTTTTTAAAATTATAGTTAAGAATTAATTTTTCCCCTTTTATATCTCCTATTTGGGATTGGTTAGATGTTAAAGTAAAATAAATTATTTATTTTTATTAACATTATTTTTCATAAAGAGTAAGAATTTAAATAGTTATTTTTGTATTGTACTTGTCATTTTGAAATGTTATACTATAGTTTTAATGAACTTGTCATAATTTATAGTTTACATTTTGTTTGTCATTATTTATTTGGAGGAAGATTTAAAAAAAGAAAGAACGAAGACTTGATATAGGATTTATAAATCTAAGGATAGTATAGGAAAAATAAATAATTCATTTAAAATTCTTAGCAATAAACCAAACATTATAATCTCACATTCCAAGGAATCTTATTAGATTCTCAGCTAAACTAAACATAGGAATAGTTACATTCCTAGGCATCTAAATTGCAAGGCATCACGTTCCTAGTAATCTAGATACCAGGAGTAATGTGGATTCTCTCGTACCAAACGCCACGTTAATAACAGGATTCCCTGTTTGAGTTTTATCATTTTGCATACTAAAATATTCTCACACAAATTCGTAACTCTCTAAAATACCCATATCTTTTAGTTAAATAATTTTTAAATTTAAAAATATAAATTGGAACCACCGCACATCCTTTGTGCAGTGGCCACTTCACAAGTATAAATACTTGTAGGGTGTGGGGGGCAAGGTCCGGAGTTCAAGTCTCTAGGAGAGAGATTCACACATATATACACTTAGATTAAGCTAGAATATAAATTCTATCTTATATAAAAATATATATATCTATATATATATATAAATTGGTTAAAAGAGTAATTTACTATTTTTAACAAAATTCTTAAGTTTTAGACTTTCAAACTTTTATCAATTTGCACATAGAAAAAAATCCTAAAAATTAGGATATTATTTCTATCTCACTTGTAAACGTTATTTTACTAAATCTAAAATAAATAAAAAATCTAATCTCACGCGCAAAACACGTGTGATAAATCTAATTTAATAACAAAAGACTTTATTAATAGAATACTTAAATTAATTGTAACTCATAACAAATTTTTCCTGTTAAAATAACTGTGTATGAATAGGACTGGTCATTTATTATTATTTTTAATCACAAGTAGAGCGTAGTGTACCATCCCTAGATATGGCAAAACTCTTGACGAGGTGCTTCCTGTTATCGATTGCAACTAATTATCTAACCATTAAAGAATTTTTTTTAAAAAAATCAAAAAAGAATAATGTCCCCCGTAATTCATATGCACCCATGAGGGAATTAGGAGAAACTAGACAGATCCTTTTAGCCAGTAACAACATGTCCCCGTATACTACTAAAGTAAAAGTCAATGCTTGCAAAACAAACTATATATATATATATATATAGACACACATTAATCTCTCTCTCTCTCTCTCTCTCAACCTTAAAATAGATTATAAAACTATTTTTTGACTTCACTTATTTAGCTAGACATGAGATAAAGTTGTTTTCCAAAAAATTTTAGTGGAAAACAACTTTATCTCACACCAAACTAAACAATTTTATCTTACCACCACGTACTCTTGACGCGATGATCACTCTACAAGTATAAGTGATTGTGAGGTGTACGGGGTAAGGATCGGGGTTCAAGTCTCTAACTCACATACATATGCACTTAGATTAAACTAGACTCGCTAGAGTAGAATTTTTATCTTATATAAAATAAATAAATAAATAAAATATAGTTTTTCTTTGACCTATTTTTTACTCTAGCTACCAAATATAGGAAAACTTATAAAACAACCATCTTCACATAGAATGTATTAGCTCTTTATACCTCCATGTTTACAAAATATCGATGAAAGGGTTAAAATAAATAACATGAGTTTATAAGAACTTCAGTTTTTTATATATATTTTTTGAATTATTCTAAACATGAGTTTATAGATTATATAATAAATAACATCTTATTAAGATAAAATTTTGCGTACACCTTGATAACAAAGGAAATATGCAATCCAACAATAAAATATTTACAATATCAATTAATAAGTGGTGTAACATAACATAGTAAAACTTGAATTCTCAAAAAAATCAAAAATGGTATAACTTGAGTCTAACATATATATATATATATATATATATACATATATATATATATTTATATATATATATGTGGCAGATATTCATGAAAGTGTGCTTGAGACAAAAAGAGCCACGGTTGTTTCTTCGACCTGAAAAAATTTTGTCATGTAATTAATTGTTTCCAAGAAATATTACCAGAGGACAATTCTTTTAGATATGGAAGAAAAGTATTTAGGATTTGATGGTTCAATTTAATTTTTTTTAATTCATTTAATTTAATTTTTTATATTTTATTTAAATGATATTTTGACAGACATCCACTACAAACTCATTTTATTTAATCTATATTATTTTGGGTAGGGTTTCGTCATATAGGTGAATTTGATATGTCTTTCGTGTTAAGATGTGCATCCCAAACACATGAAAGCACTAAAGGAAGTTTTATACGAAACCCATTTATTTATATCCCAAAAAACAAACAAACTACTTATCATATGAACCACAAGGTACCTAAAATGAAATACAAACAGAATCTCCCCCAGATAGCTCCACTTATAAACCGTGTCAAAAATCTGAGACGTGTAATCACTTTCTCCTCCTTATACTTGGTGTTATCTTTAACAGATACCAACTTTGATCAAAAGGCACGCCTCATGTTACCCTCAAGCCAAAATTACTAATTGTATAACTTGCAAAATCCAAAGCATCGGTCTTCAGTATCTTGCCCTCTTCTTCGGGTCACTGTCCCTTCTCTCCCAAACTTCTCTCAGCATAAAAAGCACCCACCTACTTCCCTAACTCTTAGTTCTTCTTCTTCTTCTTCTTCTCACTGCCACTACATATCACAGGTATGTTCTTTATTTTGATCTTGTTTCTTTCGAAATCCACATGATCAGCGAGCTTTCAAGCTCTATAAATATGTGACAAAGTTACACTTGATCTTTCTTTTCTTATCAGCAAACACCCGGAATTCATTTTGCAAATTGGTGTTTGATGGGATCATTTAAGGAAGGGAGAGAAGAAAGTCACGGGGAACGAAGGGAAAGAGTGAAGACATGCATAGTTTATTCATGGTCATTAATGGTGAGCATGATAGGAGGTCTAACAATGGGGTGGTGGGAATACGAGTACCACTCCACAAATAGTCAACTTTGGATGGTGCCTTTTGGTCTAGTTCTGCTTATTACACCTCTCTTTGCTTGGTTCTCCATCTTTGTTTCCGATTTATGTAGCTCTAAGGTTGAAGATGCTCCGAGTGCTGCAACAAGTCAACCCGTTCGTCCACTTGCAGGTGACCTTGAGAGATCGATGATCAAATCAAAGAAGTTACCACCTACTGCGATTAATGTTGATGTATGAATCTTTTTTCTATTCTATGAGCATCTTTTTTTACTGTCCTAGCTAAGACAGCAAGACTTTGCTTCTCTTTTTACAGTATCACGTCATTGCGCAGAATCATGAGTTATTTGATTAAGAGAAAATTCAAAAAGAGAGTGCATTAAATAAATGTGATTCTCAAATAGCATTCGGGCTGATCCCTTAGGCCTTTTTTTTTTGCAATATATTATATATATTTGATTTTTTTTTATTCAAAGAAACAATATTTATATGATTTGGAAATGCCACTTGGCAATCATATTAATCAAATAGTAGTTCTGATTGATTATTAGTTGGTGGTGCATGTGCAAAAGCTTGATTTTTGGTGGGCTGCAGTCTATCCAACAAATCAAATTAATATTCTTTTCAATTCTTTAAATTAAAAGGAGGACAGCTTAGCTTAGTAGTATAAAAAAAAATTAAAAAAAAAAAAAAAAAGAAGTAAATTTCAATGCAATGATAGCGATGCTGTGAAATTATAATATGATGATTATTTTATGGCAAATATAACAGAAGAATTCAATAGAAATCAAGTGGTTGCCACTTGCCATGATATTAGCTAGGGAAGTATGGGAAGGCATATGAATGCAGCCTTCCCCAGCTCAATTAGTTCCAAATTAAGCATCTACCTGCCGTCTTCTGCTTTCTTTTATCTTTAACAGGCAACGCGGCTTTCCAACGATGGCCAAACATAACCACTTCTCACAATTTTACTCGTCATTATCTTAGAATATATAAAATAATATTACGGCCACAAACTATTTTACAATATTTTTACGAAATGTTGACGTGACCAACTTCTTATTAGTTTTCATCTATAGCTACCATTAACATCACTTTTTTATTTATCAATAACCACTCATTATATTAGCAATTTGTAAAAAAAATTGTAAAAAATTTTGTATCTCTAGCATTACTCAAATGTATATTTTCAATTGAATTGAATTTTTATTTCATATTCAAACCCTCCATTATAATTTTAATGCATTATATTTCTTTAAATACTGAAATATAAAATTCCATATACAAATAAAATTAAAATAAATATTTATTAATAAATACTATAATTATCAAATTTTATATTTAGAAAAAGAAAATTTTTAAAAATTCATATTTTGTTAAATTTTATCATGCATTGCACAAATTATCGACTAGTGTACAGGATAAACAAATTATCGACTAGTGAACAATATAAACAAGAATCATATTTTGGTATGAAAGTTTTATTCTATCAAGAGTATAGACAAGGTGATACAGTAACCAAAGCTATCCTTGATTATTTGCATGGTGGGTTTATGGATAAAGATATTAATTTCACGCTTATTGTATTTGCAATGTCATTTATAGAATCATTGCAAAAGTCAGCTAATAGATTGTAAAAAATCCTACCCCAACTTATTTCACCAACCTAAGTTTCTTTGTCCTAAGTATACTTATAACAAACATCGTGCTAGTGGTTTTTGAAGCTTTGCAAATCATGAATAGTAGACGACGAAGAGGTGCTGGGAAAATGGCTCTTAAGTTAGACACTAGCAAAGTGTATGATTGTGAGAGACCACAACCTCAACTTGTTAATTTAAATTTTGAACAAAACCTATGTAAATGAGTGAGATTGTTTTTATTGTCTCTCAAAATGGACATTGAACTAGTGATTCTCCGTTTCCCCTAGATCAAGAGTTTTACTTTTGGAGTAGCCACTTGTTTTAAATAAGGGGAAAAAATGAGAGAAAATCATATAATAAAATAATTCCTCATTTTGTTGATTGAAAAATTGGAATTTATATTTGGTAGAATTATTATTATTATTATTATTATTATTATTATTATTATACACACATTGACTTATTCCTAGATACAATTTGGAAAGAAAAAATTACAAGATTTTTTTAACTACATTCTAAAAAATGAAAATTATAGGATAACACCAAGTCTATGAACCATTTATATGAGATTGGATGTTAAGTTAAGGAGTGGAAAGGTGTTAGGCACCCACCCCGTCTAGTGAACTGGTCTTCTAAAACATATATAGTCATGTCATGCAAACATCATCCAAACATTTCACAAATAATAAAAGAGTATATTAAGTTTTGCAAAAGAGATCAAAAGACTAGGGTTTTGAAAAATAATTTTTAAAAAAAATTGAAAATTAGAGTTCATCCCATGTCATCAAATACAAACATACAAAAGAGCAAGTTTATAGTATTCATCCCATATTATTGAATACAAAAATTATTGCATATCCCATATCTAAAGCTTTAGAGCCTACACTACTACTCGATTAGAGATTCATACTTGCATGTGATGTTGGATTTAAAAGTTGTCGTGAATGTTCTTAAGGCTTTTTATCATTGTGCAACACGTTCTTCCTTCAAGCTTGGAAACTTGAGCAGCATTTTAGGATCGTTTGACTCCTTAATTCGAATCAATGCTCGATTTAAATGGGCAACACCTCCTTAGATCAACGGAGTTCAGGCAACACCTTTTTGAAAACATATCTCGTATTCTTCATGTTCTTAGCGCTCTTCGTGAATTTTAGCAAAGCAACAACACTTCTTCAACAATTTGGGAGTGAAAATGAATCGAAGACTTTCTTTAAGTCAAATTTATGCTTAGAAAATCATAAACTTGAGGCTTTTAAAGGGTAGAATGTCATGATTGAAAAAAAAGAATCAGCAATTACTTGATTCTTTCCCCAAAACTCTCTCAAAGAATTTCTCTTAGTCCTTTGCAAATCTATTTTTAGTTTTGATAAAATTTAGTCACATCTGCTTTCATAATGTTACTATGAGAACGGCACATTATTCTTCCATCACAGATGTATGCCATTTTTTTATTGCCTATTTTTGATAAGCAATTTCGATAATTTAGTTATATCTTCTATTTTAAAAGTGTTTATTAACTAACTCATGCCTTGCATGAGTTTATTACAATTATTAAAGAAGAATCCTAAATCTATCTAATTAATTTATTGTACTTGAATGGATTGAGTGAATTCTAATTATCTCAATTAGTAAAATTTATTGTCGTCAAATAAAGGACTTGAGATCAAATCACATGTACTTGAAATTACTATTAGGATACATACATACATACATACATATATATATATATATATATTTATATATGTGTGTATGTATATATATAATGGTCTATTGAGTAGTTAACATTTCAGAAAACGTTTTTTGCTCTGTTGAACTTGATTTCCGTTAATCACATAAAACATTTTCCACCAAAACAAATAAAGGGGTAGAATTCATTTACACAAAAGGCAAACCCCCATAAGTCGCAATGCCCAATCAACCATTTGAATTATAGTTACACCAAAGTTACAGTTTAGGCTGCTAATGGACTTGTTTGAATGCATAAGAGATCCATTTCAAACCTCACCTACAACAAAAAAACAATTAGTACCTTAGCCTGTGATAAAGAGCAATCATCATGAAGTGGACGCTATAGGACAAAATTCTATTGTATCGAAAGAAAAACACCCTTAGGTCCAAATATATAACTTTCAACCCACCTAATTCAATTAAAATCCATCAATAATGCGTCGTGGAAGACTGGAAGTAGATATAGCATGAAACTGCCTAATATAGGCATCAAATGCAGGAACAAGTTTATGGCAGTCTGTCACAGCTTGGAATTCAACACACAGGGTGAATCGAGGAAGGTCTTTAAGAAGAAAAATAGATTCATACGATACCAGCTGTAGTATTCTATTAAGCTTAGACCTGTTAATGAAGATTCACTATAGAATAAAATGACCAGATTCCCTTAATCAAAAGCAGAAAGATTCAATTTGACGCATAATTTAGTTGTCCATGTTAAATATAAAAACAAACGATAAAACATAAATGATGGAAGAAAACTAGACAACGGCACTTAGTAATTGATTAATGGTACATACAAGTTCATTTTCTAAACTCATGTTTATTAAGTAATATCTAATACATAATTGTGAGTAAATATTGGTGCAGTCTATATTCGCAAATCCAAAAAATTCAAACCCTGTCAAGATAAGCCCTCACAATTAATATCCACTAGGCTCAAAATTTTATATTCATCCTGATCAAGATCATAAAACTAATTAAATGTAACACATCAACGCAGATTTTCACAGCCAACATTACAAACATCATAAAGTTATATACAGAAAGCTACACTGCCAGCATGAAATATAATAAGCTCACCATGCCTCAAGCCTCAACATCTGAACGAGTTGGGAATTCAAGACCCTGAAGTGCAGGTATGTTTTCTAAATCCTCTTTTGAAAACAAAGGTAATAACCATAATGCCTTCTTCGTGCCAAAAACCTTCAAGATGAAACAAAAAAGATCACACCACAATAAAATGAGACCAATACAGGGTCAAAAATGAAGAATTGATCGGATCCACAAGCCACTTAATATTATTATTGATAGTTAAAATTTGCTTGGACAACGATTTTAAAGTGATTTCTTGGCAGAAGACCAATAAAAAGCCATCCAAGGCTGCAAGTCAAGATATTAAATGACATATATTTCTTTTTGGTAGGACACATATTAAAATAAAATAAAAAAATTCACTGTGATTATCATATTCTTTGAATGATGTCCCCCTAAACAGGATTATAAGCTTGCCTTCTCTCTCTCTCTCTCTCTTTTTAAAATCATCTTTCAGAAGTCAATTCTTCCCCAAATTTTGTGTCAATACAAAGTAATAGGAGAAATTCCAGATAGCATGTCCACCAGGTCTCACCTGCTCAAAATTCTTCTTCCTGCCCAAGTCATACCTCCACCTGATTGTTTTTTTCTTCTCATAAACCTGAAACATTGTTTTTAGATGATTAGATACGATATTTAATTGAGGCTTCAACCATCAAAAATCAGGCAGCACTTGTTTCCATAAGGGGTGAGAAAATTTTGAAATAATGAAAATGAGATTATTTATATATTGAATGTCATTGAGGACATGATAGCCCATGCATTATGCAACAATATATCCAGTTACACAACATAATTCATGCACTTTTCACAACATGTTAAATAGCCAAACTTTGGTTGGTGGGTGAAAAAGTATGGATAGTGGTGGTGCTTATGCCCACCAATCACAACTTGCCACCTCATTGAATAGTGAAAGAGGTTGTGAAATATGTTGCCTCTAGTATTTCTCTTTATGCAATAATTACTCATTTCTAGGCTATCATAACTTAAAATAGCTGACAGAGTTTCTCGTACATCCCCAAGAACAGATTAATTGCAGGTCACAGCAAAATGTCAGAAACAAATCTAAGCAACAGAGGGCAAGAAGAAATGAACAAATTTACAGAATCAAAATCCAGAAAAAAAGCAAGTAAATAGTGTGTTTATTACCTCTACTGATGTGGTATTGCTTGACACAAGAGACGCATGCATGATTATAAAACAAAGAAGACTCAGGGCAAAGGCTAAATTTAGAACTGCATCAAGGTATACAATCTGTAAGGAACATGGTAACAATGAGAAAGCGGAAACTAAACATGGAAATGGGAAAAGGAAAAAAGAAATGATCAATTCAGGCAAAACACTTACCAAAAGCCAAAAAAATTATTGCAAGATTGCCAGGAGAGCTAGAATGATTCATAGCTTCACTAAAGAATTGGATAAAATTAGGCAGCAAAACCAAGGTATCCATTGTCGTCTCCAGGAATGTATAAACCTATCAATGGAAAAGATAAGAGGGGGGAAAAGTAAGCCAGGAAGAAAAGGAAAAGAAACTAGTCATCCTACCACCACTCTCCCGCCACCCCTCTCCTTTTTCATCTAAAAATTCAGAACCACCATAATTCAGTCAAGTTTACTGATGTCCTTTGTAATCAGACCTTATGAAGGTCCAAAGTACAAGTCATTAAATTGAGAAGAGACTTCATTTATGCATTTTTAGTTATCTAGATAAAAATAATATAAGCAGCAGAAGCAATACTCAAAATATTTAAATTAACAAAAATTTAGATTAAAAATGGCAAAGCCAAAGATATTCAACTTTATAAACTCTTAAGAGACCTTACATTTCATCTTTTAAGATCATTAATGTCCATCCTACTCATTATTTATTTACTTTACTAAATCAATTTTGATCTAAATGCTTTGATTGCAACTTCAAGAATGAACTAATACCAGTTAATTTCTTCTGATAAACTTAAAATGTCTATTACCACATAGTATATTCCTAACTGATGTCATGATTTCAAAAATTCAAAAAGTTCGGGTCAGGAAATGGGAAAATTCTGGGGTTGAATTCACTTTCAAGCCCTCAAATTAAACATCTCAAATAGGTTGCAAAAATATCTTCCAAGTTCCAATTACTCCCTTTTTCCCCCCTCTCTAAGTTGCAAAATATATTAAATAATAATGAGGAGTCATTCTTCTTGGGCCATAAGACCCCTGTCTCATAGGCATATTCTATTATTCTTAACCTTCAAAGAAGTCATTTAAGGTAGGCTACAGAATTGGAAGTCATTCTAATCATTTACTTTAAAATGCTACCAAAAATACCCAAACTTCTAGACACAATGCTGAAGAGAACTATTTGAGGCTTATCCTGCTTATTCAAAATCATGTACTGGGTGTTAAAACCCAGTTCTCTTGGTCATGTAGGTTTTGCCAGCCTCCAAATCAAAGATAAATATCAGGCATATTTATTACTGTGGAACTGGAAGTAACTCATAAAGCTATCAATACATAGTTCTTAAAAGAAAGCGCACCACGCGGGGGGGGGGGGGGGACTTTACCAGGAAAAGAAGAAAAAACTTATAATTGTGCGCTCCAACACAATTAACAACCCAAACACAATGGTGATCCATCTTCAGAATACATCTTTGGCCTACACATGCATAACAGAAAGAATTACAAAATCTGTATACCATAATATCATCATGTGTGATTCTGGCAATTACTGTAAACCGTATGCAAACAAAGGACCGCAGCAACATTCTAAAGGGGTGAAGGGCATCCAAAAGTTTTTTTTTTTTTAGGTGGCATCAAAAAGTAAATTAATATTACAACAGTTGATTCTTTCAGACATGATGTACAGGCGATAAGAGCATATGTACAGAGTCAGTTATTACAATTAAGCAGATCAAAAAGAATGTCGAAAGGCATTTTAAAAAAGGAAACAATTAATAAATATCATTACTTGATAATTTGAATAAGTTTCACTCTATAACATGCTTCTTGTTTCACTAAGAACCATGTCACATGGCAACTTCTACAAACAAAATAAATAAATAAAAGAAACAAAAACAAATACTATGTAGTATCTATGGTGACAAACCCTTTGGCCTTGGAAACACAAGAAAGAAAAAAGAAAAGATTTTTAGTTCTCAAGTATTGGCCTTTGGTACATCCAATGAGTAGATGAAGGCAATATTTTACAACACAAAAGGAACAGAGAGGCAAACTACTGCTATAGTCTGAAACAAGAAACCTCTCTTCCTCTCCTTCTTTTTTAACAGGGTATAGAAGAAAGAGCAGAAATATTCATTTCCCAATATCCAATATTTGAAAGAAATTTAGCCCATGATGTGAAGTGGCTTCAAGACCATGTTAAGAAGCATAACATCTTTCGGATATAGGCCATCACACCAATCCTTAACATCATTTGTTTAAGAAACAAATTGAACTAACAAGGAGATTGACTTACAAATGGAGCAATGATGGCAACGTGGGGGCTTGCCATTTTGGCAATGGGCACAATAGCCAACCTGTTTTCTTTCGAGTCCATCAGAAGACCACGTGGGAACTAAAGCATCAGGCGCGACATGATCAGACGATGTCATGATGGAACTACTACCACCAGCCTCCAAATTCTCCTCTTCTGTCACAGCAGGTCTCCAATTTTCAGGGACAGAACCGGGGTCCTTAAACACTGCCTTAAAGTAACACCAAGATAACAGTGCAAGCTGCAAAGTGTTTGATTAATTATAGCTTTGATTGTTTTCGGTGTTTTTCAAAAGAAGAAGAAGAAGAAGAAGAGAGAGGAAATTACCAGGAGATGGAAGAGGAAGAGGATGGCGGAGGCTAAGAGGGAGCGCATGCCACCGCGAAGCAACTGTGGGCCCCAGGTGAGGACGACGACGGCGTAGTAGGAGACGGCGATGATTGCGGCGACGAGGAGGATCATGAAGTAGCCCAACACTCTGAGACCCGAACACCACTTGAACGCGTTTATGTCCATTCCGGGACTGGAACTGGAACGCCGTGCTATCCAGATCTGTCGCCTGCTTCGGGGTTGTGATGGGAACAGGCGTTTCCAGATATCCGGAGCCAGGTTTAGAGTTGTTCTTGGATTGGATTGGATTTGGATTTGGATTTGGATGGGTGATGGGAATTTCTTTTGTTATGATTTCTTTTGATTATTTTAATTTGCTCTTTTGCGTCGGTCGGACCAACTGTGAGGACGGCTTTTCCAAGCGTGAATTGGCAAGTTATGGTTGGCTAAAAAGCCTAAAACAAAAGGGAAATGGATTTCTTTTTTTTTTTTTTTTTAACATGATAAATTACATTGGTAGGAGAAATTGTAGCTTAGATATTTCAATTTAAAATACTAAGAGGTGTCAATTAAATTATAAATCTTTTGGTAAAAGATATAAATGTTGAATAGCCAGTTTGTTGCTTTCGTTAAGTTAAAAGGGATTGCAATGCGGCCGTTCATGCAGCTACAAAGCTCTCTCTTAAATCCCTTGAGTCTTTCTGTTTTAATAAAGATAATTTATCAATAATTTTAGACTCTATTTGTAAGGTAGATTGCCCATTTGTTCCTCTTTTTTGAATGGATATAGCAGCTTATAAAAAAATAAAAAATAAAAAATAAAAATTAGTGCATGCATAAGATCTCAATATTCAATACATCATTTGAGATTTGAGTGATGAAATGGCAATCCTAAAATTCTAATTTTGAAGAATTTAATACAAAATGCAGTCGTTCAAAAACCATATCCCATGCAATGTAAACTAACTTCATGTCTTTCATTAGTAACTGTGAAAGAAAGGAAAAACAGAAATACAAAAGAAAGGGATTCTACCTCAATTTCTTAAAGGCTCGTTTAGTAAGAGATTTATAGTAACGTTGTTTAAGTGTTGTGGAAATACGTGTAGATGAAAAAATGTTGTGAAAATACGTGTACTGTTATTTAAATAATGAAAACTGTTGTTTAAACAACAGTACTAAACAAGCCCTAAAAATTGCAAATAACAATTAGATCCCAACTCCTCCCTATTTCTCTCTCCCATGTTACTCTTTCCTTCTTTCTCTTTAAAAATTCCAAATTTTGAATTCAAAGTCATATTGCTTTCTTGACAACCCTTTTCACGTGTTTGCTATTTAAAAAACCCAAACTGTAAACTTATATAAACCCAAACCGTAACCCTTAGAAAAGTGATCCTATAAAACCCAAAATCATAAACCCTAATAAAACACTAAACTTTAACCATAAACATTAAACAAATTCTTGTTAAATTACCGATTATCCCAAAAGCTTAAACTATTAAAATATGGTAAATTTAATTATTTAACCACACATTTCTAAGCTTTTAGGAGAATTGATAATTTAACATGGTATCAAAGCATGAGATCCTGAGTTCGATCATTATCTCCTTCACTCTACCTCCCATTTAAATTCTCACATGATTGAGAGGTATAGTTTGAAGAGAAAAACACTCCTCGGTCAAATCCGAGGAAGGTATGTTCTTTTATATATATAAATTTCAAACTTGTACAAATACCCAAAGTTCTTCGTTACATTTGGTTCTTTTTCCCTTTTCTTTCTTTTCTCAGATGCCCCCTCCATGTAAAGGAATCCTTTCCCTTTTATACTCCTTCTCCTTCCCCCCATCTTAACATTCCACTTGTTGATCAAACAACTAATCTTCTAGATGCTTGTCCCATCAAAACCTTCATGAAATTTCTGTGTGTAGCTGTAAGGCTGAAAAGCACTGTTCAGGTATCACCTCCACATTAATGCAGCTAGTTGGTTAGGTGCAGTGCATTCAATGTGATGGTAACAACCTTCTTCCTAGATATTTCTCAGTTCTCTGTTGACTCACCTTTCTAAAACTTATCCTTCCAAGCATAGTTGCCCTTTGCCTGGTATTTGTTGGGTGGTCGAGCTTCAGACTTCCATTCTATTTTCTAAGGAAGTTTGGTTCCTCAGACAACATCACCTGTTTGTTGTTGCTGGTCCTCGTCCTCGGCCCCATAACCTATTTGCCTTTATTAATACTTGGTTGTCCTTGGGCTCATTGGCATCCTCGGGTGTGACCCATGGCCTAATACCCTTATCCAATTCTCTTATCCCCACAATTAGCTATCAAATTAAATTACAGATATGATTTTACTTTTTTTTAGAGGAAGATATGATTCTACTTGATAATCTAACTTTGCTCTAAAAAAATAGATTGCAATGTTAAGTTTAGTTAATTTATTATTTGAACAAGCTCCACTTGTTCATAAATTGCCTTTTCCCCTTCATATAAAATATATACCATAGCTAACATTATGTATCATTCATAATCTATTACACAGTTACTAAAAACTAAATTGGACCAATGATGGGTTAACGATTAACCTATGCCCAAGCTGGTTCGATTGTAGCTAAAAACCTATCAATTTCAAAATGGTAAAGAATTGATCAACATTTGTCATACTTAGGAACTCATTGGTTTTGACCAATTTTTTCTTCATTTAAAAAAAAAAAAATTTATTGTGTTAAAAATGCATCACAGTGGGTTCTGAGTAGCTCAACTACTAAAATATTTTGTTGTCAAATAAGAGATTTGAGATTCGAACCTCGCATACACCAAAAAACCAATTGGTGTATTGGCTTAATGATAATGAGCAATCATCATAAAGCGAACATCATAAATTAAAATTTTTTATCCAATCAATAATTTTTTAAAAAAAATGCATCACATGCATTATTTTTAATTTTTTAAAATCAATAATATATGGAAGAGAATTTTTATTTACTTAAGATTTTTTTGGGTGATATTTCAATAATTACAATAATTGAGAGGTATATTTAAACCTGATTCTCCTAATAAAGGAGAATTGATTATACCATTGCAAGACACTTGGCATTTTTTTTTTTTTTGAGAATATTAAATAATTAAAGACATGTTCTATTATCTATAATCTCTATAGAGATAAAAACATAACAACTTACTCTTTTTTTTCTAAATAGATTTGTAACACAGTAAAACCTCTCCCTTATTTTAATGAATCAAACTTTAAAATTGGAATTGATTGAATTTAGATTTATTTATTAAACAAATGCATATAAATAAAATATTTTTCCAAATCAAGTCAGATAAAAAAAAAAATTTGGGGGGTTTTGGGTCAAAGATCTCTTTATGATTTATGAGCAACTTAGTTATTTCTATAGTCTTCTCATTCTCATCTCAAAAAAAAAAAAGTATTCTCTTTCTTAGTTAGAATCCTATTTATTTGGATAACTTATTTTTGTTGTTTTATACAAAAAATAAACTGAAAAAAACAGATGGAGAATATACTGAACTAGTGAACTTTAGAACAGAGTATTATATCGAAGGGCTGAGATTGAAAGCACTTATAATCTCAGCCCTGAGATCAATTTTTTATTTTTTATTTTTTATATCAAATATCTATTTAATTTCAACCTTTTTAACTCTTTACTTTGTTAACATTTCTCTCTCCTAATAAAGGTGGTTGTGGGGTCAATAAATCTGGCTACCCCGGCCCAACTTTACACTAGGCCTAAGGCCCACGCCGAGGAAGAAGAAACGTCCGAGAATGAACGGAGAAAGTCCTAACTACCAAGGAGCAACGCCGAGGACAATTATGTCCTCGGCGTACCGAGATCATAGAAGGGAAGGGCAGCGCGCCATCAAGGGTGGTTTCGTAGAGCGTCCCAAGAGAGAGGACAAGTACCGTGGATCAGCCATGGGAGTCTGGGAGAGCAATTCAGGGAGGAGCTATCACCTCCACATTAAATGCCTACAACTAACATTCTGGCCGCATTAATGAGGAAATGACCTATGAACAGTGCTGCTTTGGTTGCTGCAACTCACAGAAGGTTTGGGACGGTGGCTGATGGGATAAGCACTCAAGTAGTGACCTGCACGATCAACAAATGGAGGGCCAAGATCAACCTAAAGATGGTATAAAATGTAAAGAGGTCCTCCAGAGAAAGGATCGGAGATTGGAAGTAGAAAACACTGTAGCAACCTGTATCATCTTTGTAACCTCTGTATCCAGGCACTGAGGAAATAATAAGAACAAGAAAGCTCCTCGGACTAACGTCTAGGACAGATTCTAACACTTAAGGCTCGTTTTCTTGCTATCCACTTTACCCATAACCATGTTTATTCGTTGCTATCCTTACTAAGGCCTAGCTCTTAAACCCATCCTCTCCAAATTCATTATTTAAGGCTAGTTGGGTCTGAATCCACTTTTTCAACAGTAGAAGTGCTCAGACCCAGTCCCTACAATTGGCGCCGTCTGTGGGGAGAGCTTGTATGTTAGTGAGTGTAACGGTTAATCATGGCAGGATCAAGCCCCCATCGGCGAGAGTCCCTGGTGAAGACCATTTTGGCGATGGCGCATGCTACGCGAAGGCTTCCCAAAAATTTCCAAGAACGCACACAGTTGTTGTCATAACTCGGCCTCCGCTCAGGTCTACACTTCGAAGTGATGACTACGCGGGGAGGATTGCTAAATGGCGGACAGTTCTAGGGGCTTATGACGTAAAGTACATGCACCGTACCTCTGTCTAGGGGCTAATTCTCGCGAGTCTAGTAGCCCGGTTCGCTAAAATCTCATCGGAAGAAGGGGCCGAGAATCAGGGCATGGATGGAAAATCAGTTGGCAATATCTCCCTGCGAAAGCTCCCACTCTGGAAGGAATACATCGATATCTTTTAATCTTTTGAAGCGGTTAAACAGAACCTTAGCTATGCTGGGTCCTCGGACCTCCTGCTTTGGGGAAATTAACACGCACTGGCAACTTTCTAAGTACTAGATAGAACCAAGGTCTTGCATGGTCCTCGGACTTAAACCTATGGGGAAACTAGTTATTTCAAGAAAATCTGAGTACTAGACAGAACCAAGGTCTTGTATGGTCCTCGGACTCAACCTTATGGGGAAACTAGCTACTTCAAGAAAATCTGAGTACTAAACAGAACCAAGGTCTTGTATGGTCCTCGAACTCAAACTTATGGGGAAACTAGCTACTTCAAGAAAATCTGAGTACTAGATAGAACCAAGGTCTTGCATGGTTCTCGGACTCAAACTTATGGGGAAACTAGCTACTTCAAGAAAATCTAAGTACTAGACAGAATAAAGGTCTTGCATGGTCCTCGGACTCAAACCTATGGGGAAACTAGCTACTTCAAGAAAATCTAAGTACTAGACAGAACCAATGTCTTGCATGGTCCTCAGACTCAAACCTAAGGGGAAACTAGCCACTTCAAGAAAATCTAAGTACTAGACAGAACCAAGGTCTTACATGGTCCTCAGACTCAAACCTATGAGAAAATTAGCTACTTCAAGAAAATCTAAGTACTAGATAGAACCAAGGTCTCGCATGGTCCTCGGACTCAAACCTATGAGGAAACTAGCTACTTCAAGAAAATCTAAGTGTTAGATAGAACCAAGGTCTTGCATGGTCCTCGGACTCAAACCTATGAGGAAACTATCTACTTCAAGAAAATCTAAGTACTAGACAGAACCAAGGTCATGCATGGTCCTCGGACTCAAACCTATGGGGAAACTAGCTACTTCAAGAAAATCTAAGTGTTAGACAGAATCAAGGTCTTGCATGGTCCTCGGACTCAAGCCTATGGGGAAACTAGCTACTTCAAGAAAAAGCCAAGTACTAGACAGAACCAAGGTCTTGCATGGTCCTCAGACTCAAACCTATGGGGAAACTAGCTACTTCAAGAAAATCTAAGTGTTAGACAGAACTAAGGTCTTGCATGGTCCTTGTACTTAAGCATATGGGGAAACTAGCTACTTCAAGAAAAAGCCAAGCACTAAACAGAACCAAGGTTTTGCATGGTCCTCGGACTCAAACCTATGGGGAAACTAGCTACTTCAAGAAAATCTAAGTGTTAGACGGAACCAAAGTCTTGCATGGTCCTCGAACTCAAACCTATGAGGAAACCAGCTACTTCAAGAAAAATCTAAGTACTAAACTGAGCCGAAGTCTTGCATGGTCCTCGGACCACAGTCCTTGAAGAGATTAATTACTTCAAGTATTTATCTGAGTGATGAGCAGAATCTAAAAGGAGTCCGCCTCCTCGGATCACCTACATTAAATCCAACATTCTCTGACGGTCGCACAATTTGCGATAGAAAGCACATGGTTATGTTCTTAATTGTTTCTACATAGTCAAGCTATTTAAAATTAGCAGCTGGGTGTTACCATAAGCTTTGTTAAAGTCAGGATGACAACCTTTTGTTACCATCAACAGCATCAGTTCTAAGTCCCAATCAAAAATAATAATAATAACAAAAAGAATATAATAAATAAATAATAATATAACAATAAATAAAATTGCAGGAAAAGGAAATTTCGTAAAGAAAAATTGCAGTCCTTTTTATTAAATAAAGAAAAAGTACATCATATACCAAACAGCTTAGGCAGACTTGTTTCAAAGCTAACTATAGAAAGAGAGGCTGAGGCAGGCTTGTTTTAAAGCCAACTATAAAAAAAATAAATAAATAAAAGGGGAGAAAGTCCATGGGAATGGCAGATTCACAGTCTTGCTCTAGCAGCAATCGAGCCAGTATGGATGGTACCGGCGATGAGAAAGAGGAAGAGGCGGAAGCGCTTGAACTGGTCCCCATCTGCTAAGGCCACTCTGAAGCGTACTCTTATCCAGAAGCTAATATCTGTACTCCTAAAAAATCGTCCTCCAGAAGTCTCGTTAGCTGCTTGTAATGACAAAGATGACCTCCTTTCTCTCCTAACTGCAAAATGTCCCACTATCAGGGCGAGATCCAAACCTTGCCGCACCGAAAGTCTGATGCAATCTACGCCTGCTACGGCTCCTGGCTGAAGGAGGAGGGTTTTCTTTCTTGCCCGGTTGAAAGGTAGGAAAGTCTTTGGCCTCTGCTTCCCTCGCCTTATCTGCGGCAGCCAGGATCTAGGCGGCATTCTTAGTTCCAAAAGGGTTGAAAACTTAGAGTTCCTGCAGAACTCAGGGGTTCGAAGACATGAGAGAACGATCCTCCCAAGGTGCCTTATATATAGCAGGCGAAATCTAGGGGAACTCAATTCGCACAAAATTCAAAGGAAGAATTACAAGCAAAATAAATTCTGCCTAATTATCAAGGAAATCCTCAACCGTTAGGTTCGCGTCGCTTTATAAAGGCATTAATGATGGCGTGCCTCGTGTATCGAAGCGCCAGGAGCGTGCCTTGGGGAGGTGAAAAGACTCTAGCGCTGACGGAAGACAAGACTTGATGAGCCATGATGAAAGGCCCGAGGACATCAAAACCCTCCTCTCCGTCCGAGGAGCTGGACAACAGAATTTTGAGGGGCTATTATGGGGTCAATAAATTTGGCTACCCCGGCCTAACTTTATACTAGGCCCAAGGCCCACGCCGAGGAAGAAGAAACGTCCGAGGACGAACGGAAAAAATCCTAACTACCAAGGAGCAACACCGAGGACAATCATGTCCTCGGCGTACTGAGATCATAGAAGAGAAGGGCAGCGCGCCATCAAAGGTGGTTTCGTAAAGCGTCCCAAGAGAGAGGACAAGTACCGTGGGTCAGCCATGGGAGCCTGGGAGAGCAATTCAGGGAGGAGTTGTCACCTCCACATTAAATGCCCACAACTAACGTTCTGGCCGCATTAATGAAGAAATGACCCCTGAACAGTGCTGATTTGGTCGCTGCAACTCACAGAAGGTTTGGGACGGCGGCTGATGGGACAAGCACTCAAGTAGTGACCTGCACGATCAACAAATGGAGGGCCAAGATCAACCTAAAGAGGGTATAAAATGTAAAGAGGTCCTCTAGAGAAAGGATCGGAGATTGGAAGTAGAAAATACTGTAGCAACCTGTATCATCTTTGTAACCTCTGTATCCAGGCACTGAGGAAATAATAAGAACAAGAAGGCTCCTCGGACTAACGTCTAGGATAAATTCTAACACTTAAGGCCCATTTTCTTGCTATCCACTTTACCCATAACCATGTTTATTCGTTGCTATCCTTATTAAGGCCTAACTCTTAAACCCATCCTCTACAAATTCATTGTTTAGGGCTAGTTGGGCCTGAATCCACTTTTCTAACAGTAGAAGTGTTTAGACCCAGTCCCTATAGTGATATATATTTTTTTTTTGGGAAAAGGTGGTATTTTTTATGAATAATAAAGGTGGTATTACCCTGAAGGGCCTGAACTTTAATAAGCTTCTATAAACTGTAAACGCACGATTCAGTAAATTAACCGAGTTTGGAACTGAAGCAGGCAAGCCCAGCCCATCAAACCAAACCAAAGACCGACCAACCTAGAAGATACATACAATAGTTTGTCTCCACTCTCCACTCTCCACTCTCCACTACTAAAAACACCAAATCTAGTTCTAGGTAGTAGGTACATTTTACTTGTGCACGTACTAGTATTTGTTCTTTGTTTGGTAAACGTAAATCAAAACCAAAGAATTAAATAAATAAATAACCAAAATATAATAGTATATATATATTATAATAATCACTCCTGTCCTGTCTTGTCTTAAATAATAATTCCAGAAACCTCGTCCGTATCCGTAAGACTAAGATCTCCCTAAATCCTCTTTCTCAGTTCAAAAACCCTACAAGCATTCACTCACTCATAAGGTACTCTCTCTCTCTCTCTCTAGCTCTGATTTTGATTCTGGGGCTTTAATTGATTTGGGATTTTCTTGTTTTCTTGTTTGGTTGGAACTAGGGTTAGGGTTTGTGTTCTGTGCTGGTTTCAAGGTTGAAAAGAAAGTATATATATATATATATTTATATAAAAATAAAGATGCAGCAGCCGCAGCAGATGATCCCTATGATGCCTTCATTTCCACCCACAAACATCACCACTGAGCAGATTCAAAAGGTACTTTCTTTTACTTACTTTCCCTCTTTTACTTGCTTGCTTGCTTTAGGGACTTATTTATGACTCTGGGGTTTTTGTGTTTAAAATAGTAATGATTTATGGGTTTTGATGGTTTATTTGGAATAATTGGTTTATTTGTTTGTTGGGTTTTTTGAGTTGGGGAGATGGGGTTTTGGTTTTATTGCTGAGCCTAATTTAGCAAGTAAATAAGTTCATAGATATAATAAATGTCAAAAAGAGATTGTTTTTTAAATAACTTTGATATAATTGATTGTGTCATGGACTCATGCTTATTTTACTGCTTTCAATGGTTGAGCCCCTTGTTTGAATCAAACTGTTAAGATAGAGTTTCTGATGATCTTTAGAGAATTTAATTTCTGAAGCCTTCATTTTTCTTCAACTACATTTTTGCCAAATTGATCCATAACCTAAAAAGAACAGCACATAAGAAAGAATTTGGCAGTTTACTATTAGTTTTGAGGATTCGATGATGAGATGGTTATGAAAGCCAGTGCTTCTCAAGGAAATGTATTTATGTAATTCCCACTGAGCAATACATAAGTTGAGAGCTTAAGATTTAAGTCTTGTTAATGGTCTTTGATTCTTAGTTGATGTGGAAAACGAGATGATTCTTGAGAGTCTCAAAGAAAATTTAGAGATGCACGTACCAAATCTTTATTACATGTTCTCCCTGGTCTTTGGGTTTGGTTGTGGCCTATTTTCCAACTACCTTGTAAGAGATTACATTTTCTTTTATCTAATATATTCTGAGAACACTGCACTTTTAACTCTAGGGAGACGTTTTCTGAACCTAGATATGTATTCTATTACATTTCAGCATCCCCTAAAATGCTTTTGATGGCCAGCTAGGTGAATCTTTGGAATGGGTCATTGTTGTAAAGAGTCTGCTAGTATGAGATTTGTAGTAGTTTAGCTAGGTCCTGACTCCTGAGGATCCTACTAAGTTGCCATGGACAATCTGTGTGCCCTTTCAGGCTACACGATTTATGATTATGTGTGGCCATTGAATTAAGGGAGGAGATGGAGGGAGAGGTAACCAATTTAATATCTCTCACCTTTTTCTTGAAAAGAGGAATTTCATTAGAAATTATTAGAATGGAGCTTGATGGTATAGATGAAGATTTACTATGGAGGTTTAAAGATAGTGCACGTTTCCAATTAGTGCTGAAGGTAGAAGAAACTTATATTAATAAATCTTAGATGACTGCATTGGCAACATTGATAGATCTTTTGAAGGCTCTTAAGGGTATCATTGAGATGGTTCTTGGGTAGTATATATGATCATCTACCAAAACAATTGAGGGAGTTCTCATGGCCTCAGGGTTCTAGTTCTGATCTAAGCATATAATTGGATATCTTTCAATTTAGTTGCTAAAGTAATGCAGTAATTTATTTGACCACACATCCATCATAATTGGAATTTACATTTAAGCCAACATTTTCTTATTGAATTTGTGATACATTATTCTAAAGGTTAGATGCTTCTTTAGGAACCTAGTTGATGAAAATGGAAGTTTCTCGAAATGATTTCCACCCAATCTTCGTCAAAATTTTCAAAAAAAATTGAAAAAGATTGGCAATGTACCCATATATTTGCACTGGGACAATTCAACAATCCAAGAAACTTGATTGACCTAGGTCAACCCAAGCGGTCGCAAATGGTTTCTTTCAAGTGGGCAATTGACAATGGGTTTGATGGTATTAAAAAAATCAAAGGCAGTTGGATATCAGGTTTATTCACATGTAACCCAAATAATCCACTCAAGACACCCTTCATCACATCTGACTCGACCATGCATTGCAAGGTTAGTATGACGTCCACCATCACAATCGCCACCCTAGATATCTATTTCTTTGGCAGCGCACATTGTAGCTAACGGCAAGGGAGGAAAAACAATGACTTGCCACCATATTTATGATTGTGGTCATTAGATCTGGCAAGAAGTCTGCGTTTTCTCTCCCTTGTTGTCAGTTGAGACATATTATGTCATGTGTTGTGCCCTACACCCTTCAAGTTGCCGGTTATGTCCAGTGGCTCATTGACAAAGGCAACAACTAGCGAAAAAAACTTAAAAGGGGGTGTCATTTAGTAAGACATTGACAATAGGATGGCTTTATTAAAAAGGCATCAACATGGGATATCCTATTATGGATATATATTGACTGTTTGGTTGGGAGTAGCTATGTTTGTAAAAGGGAGGGAGGCTAATGTTGTTAAAAAGTGCGCTTTCAAGTTTTCCAACTTACTCTCTCTCTTTATTTACTATTCCTAACAGTGTGGCAAATAATGTGGAGAGATTACAAAGAAACTTTTTGTAGGTTGCCCTGGATAAGGAGTTTAAGTTCTCTTTGGTGGCATGAGACATTGCTTGTTCTCCCATTAATATAGGTGGTTTCAGGATTTGGAAGATAGGAAGTTTTAATTAAGCCTTATTGGGGAAATAGTTATGGCAATTTGGGAATGTGGTCGTGTATTTATGGACACGGGTGATCACTATGAAGTATGGGGAGGAATGGGGTGGTTATACCTCAAAAGCCATTAGAGGGACTCATGAGTGTAGCCTTTGGAGGAGTATTAGGGCAAGATGCGACAATTTTCTTCAATTTAGGTATTTTGTCTCAGGGAAGCCACATGAGTAAGGTTTTGGCATGATATATGGTGTGGGAATCATTCTCTAGAAGTGTACCTTGATTTGTATGCTTGCCTAGTTGATCAAAATGCATCAGTCCATTCAGTCATGGATAGCCACTTAGATGGGGAATGGAAGACCTAGACTGTGAGATTTCATAGAGGTTTTCATGATTGAGGATTGGAGTCAGTTAATTCTTTCCTAGATCTTCTATACTCAAATATCCCTAGGAAGAAGGGGTGTGATAAGATGAGATGGAGATTGAAAGGGAGTGGTGGCTTTTATGTTTGCACTTATTATGAGGCTATCTGAGGTGAAACGATTAATTCGTTCCCTTGGAAGAGTATTTGGTGTAAGGCTTCTAAGAGGGTCTCATTCTTTGTTTGGACAATAGGTTGGGGGGAGATTCTTACTTCCGATATTCTCATGAAGCGGGTTTTTTCTTTAGTTGGTTGGTGACTTGGGGGGAGTTTTTTCTCAGGTGCCGTTGTAGTGAGGATACAGTGAATCATTTGTTGATGTTACCAAAAAGGGTAGTTGATCTCTTGTTCTGTGTGGTATTGGTTCGGGAAGCACTCATCGGATATTTGAAAGCTTGTCCCACTATGTTTGATGTGGCTATTGTGGAAGGAATGAAATAGTCACATTTTTTAAGATACAGAAAGATCAAAGGCTCAGTTAGAAATATTGCTAATTCATACTCTGTTTAATTCGTATCATGTGTGGGGTATTTCAAATAACAACTCCCTTCTAGATTTCACAGAATCATGTAAACTATTATGCATAATTATTTTGTATTTCTTTTAGGTTACAGTGTGCTCATCATCATGAGCATGAAGTAATCTATTGTCTTAATAAAATACCATCACTTATAAAAAACAATTTATCTAATGCATGTTTTTTATGATTTGTGCAGTATCTTGATGAGAACAAAAAATTGATTTTAGCGATATTGGACAATCAAAACCTTGGAAAACTTGCTGAATGTGCCCAGTAAGTGACATCTCTCTCCCTTTGTGTGTGTGTTTTGGAACGCTAGGGTGTTTTGATTCCTTGTATTTTTCAGATTAAATTCCAGTTTTGGATTGTGAAAAATATTAATTTATTGGACAAAATATCAGTATCTGGGATTCCTGATTTCTGAAATGGTTAATCTTACTTTTTTACTCCTATGCTCGAGGAACATTCAATCGATTTATTGAAACTTAAGCTGAGATACTTACCATCAAGGATTTCATTGGTTATTGGATCAGTCATACTCATCTGCAGTCAATGGGACCAGAAGTAGAATCTGCTTCACATAGCAAACTTATGATTTTAGAATCCATTGATGTAATAGGGATTGCTGTACTGTTCATACTGGTGGTGCACTAAGCACGCCACAGTTGAGGAACTATTTCCTTGAAAAGTGCAAAAAGTAAATGATGCCATCATATTATCACTTCTGTACATGGGTTAGTTGTGTTGGCATCAGGTGTTTTCACTTTGTAATTGCATTTCCTGGTTTATAGTAAAGTTATCACATTAATGATGTCCTGAGAAGAAAGATAATATGTACTGGACTTGAGCCCTTGGTGGTCATCACTTTTTTCCTTTCAGCCAAGTCATAAACACTGGTTTCAACTTAGTCACCACTTGCAGATCCAATGCCACAGCATAACCTCCACTACTCCACCAAACGCAAATTAACCTGCCAATCTTCCACCTCATCAAGCTCAGTCCACAAGTTCACAACCCCAAACCTTTACCAATTGGAAAGTACTTTCAGCATCACTGTCACCACTCGCTTAAACTGGTCAAGGCAGCCTAAAAAGGTTTGGTGTTTTTGGACATTATTATTTTTCTTTGCTCATCATAAAATCTATTGAAAATTAATTGGTTGTTCACTTGAAATTGGGATTTGATTTATGAAATAAAAGTAGTTTTGGGTTCATTTGGTGGTGGAGTAGAGAGGTCTTTTCATGAAAGGGCAAGTGGAAGCAACCACCACTGATCTAGATTCTTAAGTCTCCAAAAGTATACAAGTTCACCATTTGTTCATGTGTTATCTCAACCAAAGCCTCTCAGGGGTTAAGTTTATTTATGAGTGCTTGTAGATCTAATGCTTTTTACGCTTTTATCTAGTATTATTTTAGATTTGCTTGTAATCATGCAATACTTTTTAGCTTATTATCAAAATAGAAGGAATTGGAGTTATATCCCGTTTCAATTTTCATTCAAGAGTTCTTATGTGAATCCGTGCCCCTTGAAGACCCCCCAAAATGGTAAGTGTGTGCTTTTCTGGATTGAGACTAAGGATCTGAACATTAGAAGCCAAATAAGAGGACTTCAGCATGACCTTTATTCCCAGTTTTGACAAAATATAGTCAGGATGTAGCAATTTTTTTCTACATCCTAAATGTGTGGGGATGCAACATTCATGTGATATATGTATGAAATTTCATTGGCTCAGGTACCAAGCTCAGCTTCAAAAAAATTTGATGTACTTGGCTGCAATTGCTGATGCCCAACCGCAAGCACCAACAATGCCTCCCCAGGTGACTGTAGGGATTACTCTTCTTTTACTGATTTATCATATTGCATACATCTTGCTCATGTATATCAAACACTGCAGATGACCCCACATCCGGCGCTGCAACAAGGAGGGTATTTTATGCAACACCCTCAGGCAGCAGCAATGGCTCAGCAACAAGGTATTTTTCCTGCAAAGATGCCATTACAATTTAATAATCCACATCAGATACAGGATCCACAACAGCAGTTACATCAGCAGCAACAGGCCATCCAAGGGCAAATGGCGATGAGAGCTGGAGGGGCCAACAATGGTTTGCATCCCATTCATACTGAAAACATTCTTGGAGGTGGCAGCAGTGGTCCACCTTCTATTGCAGGCCCAAATGACATACGTGGAGGAAGCAAACAAGATGGCTCTGAGGTTGGGACAGCTGGTGCTGATGGCCAGGGAAACTCAGCTGCTGGGCATGGAAGTGGTGATGGAGAATCTTCTTACTTGAAGGGGTCAGAGGAAGCAAAGTAACATGTTCCTATGGGCCACTCGGCCCATTCCGCATGAATACATGTGGCTGTCAATAGTAGGTGTCTGTTATAGAGTAGAAGTGGTATGTTCTGTTGTCTTTGATAGATTGAGGGATGTACTAAAAGTTTTACCTGTTGTAGTATTTAAGAGAGTCAGGTAGTTGATGTTGTATTTTAAGAGTCTTGGCATGCAATGAATTCTGCCACCAAATGGAACATGTGGTTAAGTCAAGACAAATCTTAGTCGGAAGAGGAAGAGAGGTGAGTGAAGCATGTGGCCACCTAGTTCCATTAACTGTCAATTTGTAATAACTTACAAATACATGCAGGGTCTTCCAGACTTGTGATTGCATTAATCTTTTGTTGCTTTTGAACATTATTTTGTCTTCGTTCAAATTACATGCAGTGTTTCAGGCTGCAATTCTACTGAAGTTATTGCTCTTAGAGCATCCATATCAGTATGTGCAAAAAAATTTTCATTTTGCACATCTAAAACTTATTTTTTTTATTTTATACAACTATTTTTACAAAATACTCACATCAGTTTGTTTATTATACACATTTATTCAAATAAAATATTCATTTTTTTAACACTGTGAACAGTAACCGTGAGAGGAGAGAGAAAGGAAAAGAGAGTGAGGTGAAGAGAGGAGAGAAAAAAAAAAAAAAATCATTTACACGATGAACAGTAACCGTGTATATATACACGGTTACTGTTCATTTGCAAGACCATTGTGCATATTTAGACATTTTTACAAAGACTGATGTGGGGGGTTTTTGGGTTAAAATGTATAAAATTGAGCACTTTTTGTATTTTAGAAGACTATCCATGAGCTGGTGTGGTTGCTCTTAGGTTTTATTTGAAATCGGGGTGAATTTTAAGTTGGTGGTTCGGGATGAATTGCTTCTCTAGGAATCGACAATAGAGGCAAATGAGGGAAAGCTTATTTGCAATAGGCCAATGATAGAATGGGTGAATTTAAATCTGGATTTGATAAGATTATTACTTATTTTGATACCAGATCATATTCTGTTAGCCTCTTTGGTATTTAAGCATTTGCAAAACATATTTGAGATTAGGTAGGGCCTGTTTGATTAGAGATATCTAGTATTGTTGTTTAAGTGTTGTGAAAATATGTGCGGATTAAAAAGTATTGTGAAAATACGTGCGGATTAAAAAGTATTGTGAAAATACGTGTTTTAGTGTTTAAACACTGAAAACTGTTGTTTAAACAACTGTACCAAATACACCCGTAGTTTTGTAGCCATATAAGAGTGACTCTTTCTTTTTGGCTGGTTTTATTTATACTTGTTATGTAGTAAAAATATGAAAGAAAATGATTGTTAAAAACTATAAAATTATGAGCGAAAATTATATCTTGTACCCGACATATATGCCGGGTACACCAACACCATATACTAGCTCTATTATGAGGGTTATTTTTTAGAAAAGGGAGAGAATCCTATCCAAAGGCAATTCTCAGAACCTAAAAAGAAGAGGAAAGCAAAAGGCAAAAAAGAAAGGTTGGGGTTTTTGAGGTGTCATTTTCCAAACGAAAGAAGAATCAGAACTTCTGTAAGTCTTGTTAAAACCATTGAGGCCTGTGATTGAAGATGGAGTCCACAATCAAATATAGTACATAAATAAATCAAATCAAAGGTGACAAGATATTGAAGTTTTCTTTTGAACATTGGGCTAAGATGAGATGTTGAACTTATAAATGCGATTGAGGTTATGAGTAATTGGTATTTTATATACAAACGACAGAACTAGACAAGCACGCCTAACGAATACAAATTATAAGTTTTATGAGAGAATATGACATATTATCTTCCTTAATACAACCTCCAATATTGCTTCTGCTAGCACTTAGTATGTGTCAACTACTAACTTTGCTTGTTAAATGTTAACTAACTTTTTTGAATCAGTTATAAGATGTAGACCTAACACCAAACCCTACAATATATCATGTCAATAATAAGGAGGATTGATGTCTCTTCAAATCAGTGTTGTTATGCCTAACATGAAAGTAGAAATTAATAATCAAATCATGTTTTTTTTTTTTTTTTTTTTTTTGGGTTCTTGAATAGAATTCCAATAAACAAGGGGAATATAAAAATAAACAGGCTATTGAGGATCTAGTCCATCTCCTCTTCTTCCCCAAACCCACAGAGGATTTGAGGCAATGACAATGAGTCCCTGGGCCAACGAAAAGGCTGTCTAAAAAAGCCGAATTACGAGCCTTTAAATTTGTTTAAAATATATATTAAAAAAAAGCAAATGGTTGTAAAAACTAAAAAAAGAGAGAAAGCAAAGAGCCTCCAATGGCTACATTTTCATTAAGCTAGTTTGTAACTCTAAAATCACATTAGTAGCACGTTGAATTCTACAAAATCATAATTTACACATTTATGGCAACATTTTAATATATTTTATCGCTTACACATTTACACTAATATCCTATTATTCCTAACCCCCCTCAAACTTAGTGGAGGTACTTAAGTTTGGAAGGAAAGTTTTCAATGTAAGAAAGAGTTTCAATACCCATTGAATGAATTGAGACTAACTAATTAAGAAACATCTGAAAAAGTATTATTGAAGAGAAAGAAGTCTGTAAAGCGCGTGATGCATGTGAAAAACATGGATAAGTAGATGCAACCCCAACATGTGTACCATGTGGGGCGTGGAGCACTTCACTAGGATGAAATTGGTGTGAGTGCTTTGAGCTCTGTGAGACACATATACAAGGAAGCACATGATTGAGACTAAGACAATGTTTAATGGAGTAATTCTTAGGTACTCCGGAGCACGAAAAATGATGCTCTCTCCTCTCACATTCATGGTGGGGTCTGCTCATTAAATTCATGGTGGGGTCCACCATGAATGTGAGAGGAGGGAGCACAATTCTTCGTGCTCCGGGACTACCTAAGAATTTTCCTGTTTAATGATGTGTGAGACATCGCGACGACAATTTTAAAATATCCAGATGTAAATCAAAGGAGTCGGTATAGATGGAATCTCCATGGATCTATATCTCAAGTGTGGATTTTGATTTTGACAATGAAAGTAACAACAAATGTTGAAGAATGGAGAACCGGAATTTGGTACCATGTTAAATATATATAAGGAAAATAAAGAGATGTAGATAGGGAAAAAAAAAATTTTAAAATTCCCAAATGGTTACATCATTACTGTTCTGAATAGTGTGAGACAAAATACCCAATATGTATTGTTTATTAATTTTTTTTAAAAAAAAAAAAAACACAAAATAAGGTGTATATAAGAATACATTAGACTTAATAATCCTAATCAACAAAAAAAAAAAAAAAAAAAACTCCCTAATAAGTTTAAGTAATTTCCAACTAGGTAGAATATTATTTGGCCAGATGATCACTTTCCACATGAATACACTTTGTTAAAATTTAAAAATTGAAGGGGTGACCAAGTCAATTGTCATGTACTGATGTACTACGGGAAAAAAATTATTAAAAGATTAAACTCTATAACAATTCAATCTAAATAACCCTATTTATACCTAAATTTTCGTATCAAAATTCTATTACATCAAAGAATATAAGAGTACTCATATCAGTGATTGTATAATAGATAACTATGTAAAATTTACATGTTTTTGCCTAAAAATGACCCACATCAGTGAGTGTATAATTATGTAAATTTACAAATTTGCTATAATAACCATGTTAGAGCACTCATACCAATGGGTGTATAATAGAAAAATATGTAAAATTTACACAACTTTGCCTAAAAATAACCCAAATCAGTCAAAGTATAATTGTGTATATTTACAAGTTTACTACAGTCACTGTGTAAATTTATATTGATACTATTCATTTTGCATTTTATTTTTTATTTTTTCTTTATGTATCCCGAAAATGAAGGAAGAAAATGGATAGTGATTGTTATGCGTGAAGAAAAAGAAATAATTAAAAAATCAAGAAAAATTGATATTTTAATAAAATGTAATGTAAAATAGATAATATGATCTATGGTGTTTTGAAAAGTGAGCATGTAAATAGAAAAAATAGCTTCTTATACTAAAATAGACAAAAAAAAATTGAATAAGCAGGTGTGAATACTCTAAATTTACACGATTATTCCACAACTTTTTGTCTCTACTTTAACTTATATGAGTGGTTTTTATTTTTTATTTTTTTCACTTAAATATGGGTACACTATTTTTTTTTCACCACTTACATTTTGTCACATTACAGTTGTGACAAAAAAGTTGTGTAATAGTTTGTAGTACTATATTTTTTCAATTCAATTTACACTGATAATATTCATTTTACATTTATTTATTTTATTCTTTCTTTACGTATTTCAATAATAAAAAAAGAAAGTAGATGATAGCTGTTATATGTGAAGAAAGAGAAAAAATAAAAATAAAAATTTAATTATCTACCTTTTTGCTGAAATTTTTTTTTATTGATAGTACACTAAAGTTTACTTGTATCTTAAAAATATTTGAAAAAAATGAAAAAAAAATGTGAGAAAAAATGAGATTTTAAAAAATTGTACATAAAAGCTAAAAGTTAGGTTTATAAGCCAATGCCAAATGGACACATATTATAAAATAGATAAGCTTGGGTTGTCTTGAAAAATAAGTATTTAAAAAAAAAAAAAAAAGATTCTTACGCATAAATAAACAAAAAAAAGTTTGTACAAACGGATGCAAATGCTCTAAAATAAGACAAGCATAAGATAAAGCACACCTAATCACAACAATATACTTATCTCGTACAGCTATTAAATATTTAAATTACCACCCTTAAAAAAACACACACACACACACAAACACTTTATAATCCTCAATACTTTGAGTGGCCACAAAAAAAAAAAAGAAAAAAAGAAAAAAAAAAAGAAATTCACAAAGCAAATGACTTGATCCTCAATACGGTATACCCCAGAAATTTAGAAACTAAACCCTCTTTCTCTCATAAACTTTGTCTGTTTCTTCAAAGTCCAAATTTCGAAGACAAAAATGAAAGAGAGAGAAGAAGATCAAATACCACAGCATCGACAAAGAAGAGACTCACACGTAGTCTTAAAACTCGCAAAACCCATCATCTACTTTCTCCTCCTCTTGCTAACGTACACCTTGGGTTACCTATCAGCCTCATCTATTAGGAACGCCACGTCACTCCCGACAAACCGAACCCGGCCCACACGTAGAATCAAAGACCTCAAACTCGACGACTATCGAGTCAGCACTCACTGTTCCAACCCAGTCCCCTCCGACCTCGTCCGACAAACAATCCTCAACCGTATCTACAACGCCAAGTCACCTTTCGTTGACTTCCCACCGGACCACGTCAGCTCCCTCATTCGTCCCCAGAGAATCGGTGGGTGGGGCTCAAACGGCGCCGTCTTCGAACACCTTATTGAGAGGGTGAAGCCCAAAACCATCATCGAAATCGGCACTTTCCTAGGCGCTTCGGCGATTCACATGGCCCGGTTGACTCGCCAACTCGGCCTCGAAACCCAGATCCTCTGCGTCGACGATTTTCGGGGCTGGCCCGGGTTTCGGAACAAGTTCAAGAACATTAAAATGGTGAACGGCGACGTTATGCTCATGTACCAATTCATGCATAACTTGGTATCCGTAAACGAAACGGATTCGGTTTTGCCCGTACCGTTTTCGACCGGGTCGACTCTCGATAAGTTTTGCGAGTGGGGCGTGTACGCTGATTTGATCGAGGTGGATGCGGGTCATAAATCATAATTTTATGTCGGCTTGGTCCGATATCAATCGGGCGTACCGGCTTTTAAGACCCGGTGGAGTACTTTTTGGGCACGATTATTTTACTGCAGCTGATGATCGAGGTGTTAGGAGGGCTGTCCGTCTGTTTGCTCGAATTAACGGCTTCAAAATTATACTCGATGGCCAACATTGGATCATCGATTCAACTTAAATTTAATTCCCTTACCTAGCTTGTGAATTTTTTTATTTTGTATTACAAGTATATACAATAATAAACAATACCCCATTTATGCAAGAAGTGAACTCCAAAGGTAGAATTCACCCAAGTGGAAGGTAAAGTTATATATTCCGATGACAAAAAATAAAAACTATATCGGGTGATGTGCCATATTCATTAAATTCATAATAGAGTTCATCATAAATGTGATATATAGAAGCACCGTTTTTTCGTATTTCGAGAATTTCTAAAAAAATTTCATTAAGCTATTTATCTATTACTATTATACATCATTTTGTTTCTTCTTTTATGATTATTTTTATAATATCTTTTTTTGGGGATCACCTGAAAATTGAGGGGATAATCCTTGTCTAAGGGCGATTCTCAGAACCTAAAAAGAAGAGGAAAGCAAAAAGGCAAAAAAGAAATGTAAAGAGTTTTATGAGGTGTCATTTTCCAAAGAAGAATCAGAACTTCTGTAAGCCTGTTAAAACCATTGAGGCTTGTGATTGAAGATCAATGGAGTCCCCAGTCAAATATACTAGTACATCTGTACATATATAAGGTGACAAGATATTGAAGTTTTCTTTTGAACATTATGCTAAGATAAGATGCTGACCTTATAAATGCGATTGAGGTTATAAATAACTGATATTTTATGCACAACCGACGCGAATAGACAAAGCACGCCTAATGAATACAAATTATAAGATTTATGGGAGAATATGGCTTATTAATTATCTGCCATAATACAATCTCGAATGTTTCTTCTGCTAGCGCTTAGTATGCGCCAACTGCTAGCTCTGCTTGTTAAATGTTAACGACCTTTTTTGAAACAGTTCTAAGATGTAAACCTAACACCAAAGCCTATAATATGTCATGTCAATAATAAGGAGGATTGCCGACTCTTCAAATTAATAAGGAGGATTGCCGACTCTTTAAATTAGTGTTGTAGCAGCATTCACATCAGTCTTATCAATTTAATATTTCAATAAAAATTTATTTAAACTCAACCAAAACAAGCGCGTATCAGTTTCACTAAATGAACTAAAGTTTTTAAAGAGGATAGTCTCATCTCTATATGTAGTGAGCCTCTATTCTCGCTACATTAAATTTCAATGTTGATAAAAATATTGAAGCTGATGTATGTGTATAAAAATAATAGATAGTTAAACAAGTAAAAATATAGTTTTTTGGATTAGTTTTAGCAAATATTTATGGAGACTAATGTGAATACTCTAATGCCTTGTAATGACTAGGAATTTTTTCCAAAGTGGTTATTATGAACTTAAATTATACAAAATCAAATAAAAAGATAATATCATATATTGACCACAAAAAAAAAAAAAAAACATGCGATTACATAAAGTCTTACAATTTCTTTTTATGAGTTTTCTTATTTTGAAATTGTTATATGGTAGTGTTATTATCAATACAGCAAACTACATTTCTTTCAAAATTTTAGTTCAATAAAATTTTTCTTGGACTTTTCATTTTTGTTTGAAATTGCCTAAATATATTGTTAAGGAGCCCAAAGTTTGATTATAAACTTAATTGTAAACTAAGGCTACAAATCTCACTAAACAAATTAATATGGCTACATATTTTGAAAATCTAACCATTGAATTGTATGTTCTTTATATTTTTAAAACACGTCAAATTTCATGCCAGTCGGATATTATTTACTATTCGATTCATAAACTTATTTTTTATGTATAATTTTGGATTACAAAAACTCGAAATTTAAACATTTAATTGATAATATAGCTATTGATCTTTGATCTTATTGAAACATGGACGATATAAGAAGAAAATGTAATCCAATAATAGATTTGTTAAAATTCATATCCAAAAAAAAAAAAAATTAAGTAGAGTTGTAGCATTAGTCTACAATCAAGTTTGTTGTCAAAATTTGTTCAAAGTTTAATTATGTATCCTCTAAAAAAAAAGTTTAATTATGTTAGGTCTAAAAAAATTTAGGGTGGTCACAAATTTTTTAAGGGTAAAAAATTTATTAAAAAAAAAAAATCCAAGTAAAGGAGGTCTTGTGATCACCCTAGCTTCAATGTGAAGTCGGCCCTGGTTATGCCTAACATGAAAATAGAAAGGGGAAATTACACTTTGTCCACTTGTGATTTGTCCGAAAAACACTTTGCCTACTTATAGTTTAAAAATTTGCACTTTACCCACCTGAAGTAAGCTCTGTTTGTCTCCCATTACCCATTTCTGTTAAAATCATGAGTAAATTTGTATTTTTGCTACTCTTTTATGTTTCTCTCCTCTCAAAACATAAAAAACTAAAAAATCAAGAGAAAAAAAGATTTAAAAGCTAGGTTTTGTAAAAATTAAAACCTAACTTTTAGATCTTTTTTCTCTAACCTCTGAAGGAATTCACTGTCCCATGCTTGGAGTTTAAAAGCTAGGATTGAAATGTCCAAGAGGCATGTAGAAGCAAGCGTGCCAAGGAAGTTTGCATAATCTCATACTCCAAGTTTGCCATGGTTTATAACTCTGAAATGGGTATCAAGAGCTGTGCAGATAATGGACAACAGGAAGCTGCAAAGCCACCATGCTCTTAGTAACCAGGGGAACTTGATGTTGGCTGTATAACCACGTATGCTATACAGCCGCGACGTGGTACTGGAGAGGACCGAGATTGGTCTTACAAATCAATGATTGAAATATCTTGGATATCAACTGATAAAAGCTAGTTTTCTCATGCTTCTTATGCCATCAACAACTACAGATTACTTCCTTAATATGATTTTCAATAATATTAACAATAATAACAAAAGTAAAAACAAACTCAAGTCCTCTATCTCAAGCAGACAGGGGTGTTCACTGGGGCATGAATTGGAGCATGTTCCACATGCTTGTTTGGGCTATGTTTATGATATTTCTTTGAATTTGGGGTGGATGTTTTCTGTCGTAGGAAAAATTTAAGGATTCATCCCTAGTCAGCTGGACCAAATGCTCCTCATATGTTATCATTGCAAAATTTCTTAGGAAATAAGACTTCCGAAATTCTGCCCCTTTCATCTGATGGCATAATTTCACAAAAAACATTATTGAATGTTTATTCATATCTTGGATCTCCGGCAAGGGGAAATCGTTAACCAAATATGTGGTGATGGAGAATAATAAAGTGGACATTATCATAATGTTATTTAATTAATGAAGCAATTGATCATATTGGAAAATCTTTTCTATTCTAAATTAAAAGCGAGGTTTTATTTTTTACAAAACTTAGCTTTTTGATCTTCTTTTCTCTTAATTTTTTAGTTAGATTTTTATTTATTTATTTTTATGTTTTGAGAAGAGAGAGACATAAAAAGGTAGCAAAAATATAAATTTACTCATGTTTTTAACATAGGTGGGTAGTAGGAGATAAACAGAACTTACTTCAGGTGGGTAAGAGCATTCTCATCAAGAGTTTTAAAAATTTTAGCATTTAGCACCTAAAAAACCAACTTTATAGCATTTAACACATCATTTTACAATATATCTAACATCAAAACTTTTATTTTTTTTATCACTTCATTAAAATATTATTTGTAGGGTGATAAGTCCAGGAGCCCATATTTATGTATATATTGGGCTAGGGGCATAATCTGAGGACGTTAAACAATCCGAAGATGGGTAAACACTTTCATAAGGATCTGTATTAGTAAGTGAAGAAGTGAAATCCGATTAAAGTCATCCAGAAGGGTGGTCCAAGAAAGAATCCCTCCTCGGCTGAGCAAAGCCGAGGTCAGAGGGTGTGGTCTGCCGTCAAGAGTAACGTTTTGGATCATTCCATGAATGAGGATAAGTATTAGGAAGGAACAGGACAGAGGAAAGTCATGAAATATCTCAAGAGAAAACTGCTACCACCACATTAAATGTTTTGCAGCTAACTCTTTGGCCGCATTGATGAGGAAGTGATACCTAAACAATAACTTTCAGCCTTACAGTTACTACCTAAGGACTTTAGGAAGGTGCTGATGGGACAAAGATCAACACCTACAATCTGATCTGCACGTGGAAGGTGGAGATGAAAGGTGAAGATAGTATAAAATGGAAGGGATACTCTGAGAAGAGGGGATAGAGAAATCAAGAGAGAAACACTGTAGCAATCAAGAACTAAACTTGTAATCAAACTTGAAAGAAATATATAAGAACCAGTCCGAGTACGATTTTCTTTAATTTAAATCAATCTATCTTCATTTTCTTGTTATCAAAACCTACTTCACTTGTTGTCTGATTCATTAAAGCCCAATTTTCCAACCTACTCTCTACTAATTCATTGTATTGGGCTTTTTGGGCCTAAGTTCATTTATCCTTTGGGCTAGGGACTCAAATATGATCCTTACATTATTTATTTATCATTTTTTATTCTTTTTTATTCTCACCACCCAAGCCACCACAAACCCACACAACCAACGGCCTCCACCATCAACACAACCCATAGCACCAACCACCAGCCTCCACCCACAGCACCACCCATGGCACAACCCTTGCTTTTCCCTCTCATCCTCTCTCTGCCTCAACCCACAGCACACCTACCACCAAACTTACCTATTTCTTCTCAACCCAGCAAAACCCACATCCACACAGCCACTATCACCACCACCCACAACCTCAACGCCCAACCACCAAAATCACAACCAAATCTCAAACCCAAACCCACAACCGCATCACTAACAATAATCGGAAAAACAAAAACAAAAACCAAAGCCAATCAGAGATCAAACCACCGTCGAAAATCAGAGAGAGAGATGTGGGTCGATTTGGGTTTCTAGATTCGGCAATCTCACTATATGTGGGTTGGGTTGATGGAAGTGGTGACTTGATGGAGTGTGTGGTGAAGAAATAGTGGTTGAGAGAGAGAGAGAGATGTGGGTTGGGTTTTGAAGGAGAGGGGGGGCTAAAAGGGACGAGCGACAGAGAGAAATTTGAGAGAGAGCAAAGAGTGAGATCTGAGGGGAGAGAGAGAAGGGGAATAAAAAATAATAAAAAATGAGTAGCAACTTGCTACAGTAGGGTGTTAGAGCACTAGCAATAGTGGTGCTAAATAGCTATTTTTAGCACCACTAATACTTAAAATGCATGCTACAACAATGGTGCTATACCTAAAATTTTTTAGTTTCTTGCTATAGTGCACAGCCATTTATGGCTGTGCACTATGGCAAGAAGCTAATTTTTTTTTTTTAATTATTAAACTCTCTCTCTTCTCTCATTAATTTTTTTTTTTTTTTTTATCTTTTCTTTCTTTTTCTCTTTCTCCGGCTTCTCTTCTTTCCTCCTTTTTCCTTTTTTTTTTTTTTCTCTCTCCCTTATCGCCGAGACTCATCTCGCCCAGTCCTCCATCTCTTCCTTGTTTTGGGTTTGTCTCCGGTTTGTGCTCCATCTCGCCTAGTCCTCCACGCCGCCGACCCATCTCTTGAGAAAGCAAACCACACACACATAAAGAGCAAGAGAAAGAGAGAGTGGTTAACAAGGTCTGAAAGCAAAACCCAGAAAATAATTTCAGAGACAATCACAAAGAATTGGAAATGGAAGCAAGAGCAGTTCTTCCACCACAACATTACTTTTTTCAAGATTGGGTTTTGCATATTATCAAAAAAAAAAAAAAAAAAAGATTGAGTTTTGCAATTGGGTTTTTTTTTTTTTTTTGGTCGGTGTTATTTGTTTCTTCAAACTGATGGGTTAGGGTGCTTCATAGACATTTGGAGGCTTGGATCCATTGATTTTCATTTGGAGGCTTTGTGATTTTCCTTAATTTTTAATTGATGGATTGTGGGTCCTTGTAATCCAACCCTTTCTATTGGTTTTGATCAAGTGGGCAAGGAAGTTCATGTAGATATAATTGTTACATTCTTTATTCATATTATTGAAATTTGGATGTATTGGATTTTTGGCAGTGGCTGTGGATGGTTGTTCTTGACTTGCTAGTTGTTGTTGGGTGGTTGCGGGTGGTTGTTCTTAGTTGGCAGTGGTTGTGGATTATGCCATTGATCGGTTTGTGGTGTTTTTTTGTAGTGGGATGTATTATTTTATTATAGTAGATATATTATTTTATTGTGATATTTTTATTATTTTATCGTGTTGAAAGCTAAAATAGATTCACTGCTGCTGGATGTTTTGTAAAATAAGTAGGTAAAATAGATAAAGTAGCTTTTTGTGGTGCCAAATAGCTAAAAAAAATAGCTCATTTTTTAGCTCCACTGCTGTGGATGCTCTTAGTAATAACATCTTACTGTAGCAAGGTGCTAAAAAATTTAAAATTTAGCACCATTAATGTAGGGGCCTTTTTAGTGGTTTTGTTGCTAAAAATAGCTTTTAGCATTTATCCCACCTTTGATGAGAATGCTCTAAAATATTAATTTTTAAACCACTAGTAAGTAAAGTGTTTTTCAGGTAAGCTATATGTGGGTAAAGTGTAATTTTTCCAAATAGAAATTAATGATCAATTAATGATTTTTTGTTTTTTTTTGTTTTTTTTTGTTTTGTTTTTTTTTTTTTTTTTGTTTCTTGAAAGTATTCCAATAAACAAGCCAGAGAAAGGGGAATACAAAAATAAATAGGTTATTGAGGATCTAGTCCATCTCCTTATCTTCCCCCAAAACCCAAGGAGAAGTACGAGCCTTTAAACGGGTCCTTGGGCAACAAAAAAGGCTTTCTAAAAAAGCCAAAATACACCACCATGCACCCTTGGTGCGGTGGTCACTCCACAAGTATAAATGCTTGTGGGGTGTGGGGGGTAAAGGCCGAGGTTCAAGTCTCCAAGAGGGAGTTTCACACACATATACACTTAGATTAGGCTAGAGTAGATATTCTATCTTGTATCAAAAAAAAAAGAAGCCAAAATACGAGCCTTTAAATTTGTTCAAAATATATAAGTAAAACAAAAAGATGTAAAAAGAGGGAAAGTGGAGAGTCTCAAATGGCTATATCTTCATTTAAGCTAGTTTGTAACTTTTTTTTATATTATTTTTTAAGTAAACAGTAATACTTATTAGAATATATACGAAAATAGTAATACTAGTGTTTTAAACCGGGTATTATTATACATTAAATAACCAGAATACAAATACAAAAGGACCTAATTTTTGTAGTTGTAGACTAGGGTTATAAAATCACATTAATAGCACATTGTATTCTACAAAAATCATAATCTATTCATTTACGGTAGCATCTTAATATATTTTATCGCTTACATATTTACAATAATATCCTATTATATTCTAAACCCCCCTTAAACTTAAAAGTGGAGGTCTAAAGGATACTTTAGTTTGGAAGGAAAGTTTTCAATGTAAACATTGTAAAGAAGGACTTCAATACCCATTGAATGACAATATTTTATGGGTTACACCGTTACACATTTATAATAACATCTTGATATATTTTAATAGAATTGGCTATACACGGAAGAAATTAGAAATCCCAATCAACAAAAGAAAAAAAACTCCCTAATAAGTTTAAGTAATTTCCAACTCGTTAGAATATTATTTGGTTGCTCACCTTCCACATGAAGATACTTAGTTAAAATTTAAAAATGGAAGAGTGACTAATTCAATTGTCATGTACCATGGAAAAAAAAAACCATGAAAAGATTAAGGGGGTGTTTGGTACAATTGTTTAAAAACTGAAACATGTATTTCCACAACAATTTTTAATCCACACGTATTTTCACAACACTTAAATAATGATATTAATTTTTTTTAACCAAACAGGTCCTAAAATTCTATAACAACTTGATCTAAACACCCTGATTTCTACCTTATAATAAAATATCCATATCACTCATAATTCTATTACATCGAAAAATACTCCGTCCGTCCCACTTTGTTTGTTCTCTATTCCATTTTAGGATATCCCAAAATATTGTTCTGTTTCTAAAAATAAAAGTCATTAATTTACTAATGTTCCTATTATACCTCTATTAATTTACTAATTCAATTTTTTGATAAATTTATTTAAGGGTAATTTTGAAAATTTATAAACTTTTAAAAGGTAGACAAAACAATAAATGATATTTCCTTAAAAAATTTAAATTTTCAAACAGGATAAACAAAGTGGGATCGATGGAGTATAAGATTGAGCACCAGTAAACTCACCAATATATATATAGTACAACTATCAAAATATTCAAATTCCACCCTCAAAAAACACACACGCACCCAAATACAGAAAGTAATTAAAACTTTCCTTACGGCATCCTTTGTGTGGCAAAAAACAAACAGAAATTCACAAGAAAATGTCTTAATGACCTAGTCCAATATATAATGTCAACATTAAATAAGAGCTTCAATTTTCAATTCTGTGATTTCTATCCCCATGACTAACATTTTTCCAGTCGTTTTCATTTCTCCAACCGAGTATTAAACACGCAACCAACTCAACCACACCCTCCTCCTTCATCCTCTACAAGCCACAAAACTTTAGAGACTAAACTCTCTCTCGATCATCAAAGACCATCCTCTTCTTCTTCTCTTAAAACTCATAGTCTTGTCTGTTTTTTTCAAAGCCAAACTTTTTCGAAGATACAAAAATGAAACAGAAAGAAGATCAGCAAGTACCACAGCACCGACAAAAAAGACTTGTACTCATAGCCTTAAAACTCGCAAAACCCATCGCCTACTTTCTCCTCCTCTTGCTATCGTACACCTTGGGTTACCTATCATCCTCGAATTCCTCACCTTATAAGAATGCCACGTCACTCCCGACAACCTCGACTCCAACTCCGACCGCGCCAACAATCCAAGACCTCGCAAACTTGCCTTCTCAACTCGACAACTTCCGAGTCAGCACTCACTGTTCCAACCCGCTCCCCTCCGAACTCGTCCGACAAACGATCCTCGACCGTGTCTACAACGCCACGTCACCTTTCGATAACTTCCCGCCGGTCCATGTCAGCTCCCTCCTCCGTCCCCAGAGGCTCAAAGGGTGGGGCTCAAACGGCGCCGTTTTCGAACACCTTATTCAGAAAGTGAAGCCCAAAACCATCATCGAAGTCGGCACTTTCCTAGGCGCGTCGGCGGTTCACATGGCCGGGCTGACTCGCCAACTCGGCCTCCAAACCCAGATCCTCTGCGTCGACGATTTTCGCGGCTGGCCCGGGTTTCGGGACCGGTTCAAAGACATTAAAATGTTGAACGGCGACGTTTTGCTCATGTACCAGTTCATGCAGAACTTGGTATCCGTAAACGCCACGGATTCGGTTTTGCCCGTACCGTTTTCAACCGGGTCGGCTCTCAACTTGTTTTGTGAGTGGGGCGTGTACGCTGATTTGATCGAGGTGGATGCGGGTCATGATTTTATTTCGGCCTGGTCCGATATCAATCGGGCGTACCGGCTTTTAAGACCCGGTGGAGTAATTTTTGGGCACGATTATTTTACTGCAGCGGATGATCGAGGTGTTAGGAGGGCTGTGAATCTGTTTGCTCGAATTCATGGCTTCAAAATTAAAATCGATGGCCAACATTGGGTTATCGATTCAACTTAATCACTTTAGCTTGTGGAATTTTTATTTTGTATAACAAAGATATACAAGATAATACAAAATACTAGACGTCAATATTCAATTATTAAACGTATTTCTTTTTTCTTATTTTATGATATCTTTTTTGGGGATCTTGTTAAAATTGAGGGGGATATATACGACTTGTAAGTAGATTTAAACCCTAAATAAAAACGTAGAATGCCATCAAGTCAAATGTTCATGGGTTATTATCATATATTAATACATTCGGTTAATGTTTATAATGAATTGTACGTTTACGAAGTTACATGCAATCTCTTTTTTAAATTTAAAATTTAACTAATCAATCTCTTAAACTAAGATGTTAATTGCAAAGTCCTTCTATCGTATAAAGTTTTTCTATTTCTATTATGGTGTGTTGCGGTTAGGTAAAAATTCAACTAAGAAATGTTAATTCTTAATTACAGGTAATTTAGTTATTTGTTTAACAAAATTCTAGAGTACACTATCCTATCTTATTCTGTAATTTAGTTAAAGTTTATGTGAAATTGTGAATATCTCAGATTGTGTAAAACAAAGGTGTTTAATATTAGTGTATTATCCTTATTACACTAAATTATCTTATAGTACAGTTCATCAAAAAAAAATTATCTTATAGTACACTATACTATCTTATGTTTGCCGAAACACTGTTTAATACATAAACACTATTAGTCTTTACAGAAGGAATTATAGTTCCCGCTTTTTAGATGAGAAATTTCAGTTTTCGCAAGAATGACTAATAATGTGACATTTGAATTAAAGTTTTTTTTTTTTTTAATTCCTTCTGAATACCAACTACATATAGTTAAATTTAGAAGACAAAAAAAAAAAAAAAAATTATTTATTTTCATCCAAAACAAGATTCCAATCCAAAAAAATAATAATAATAAAATCCAGGTTCAAGATTTGTTTTATTTATAATTTATCAATAATATTCAAATTATTAATTTCCTGTTAACTAAATAAGTTTGTCTAAGATTATTTTAAATAGTTAAAATTTATGGTTATGTATAATACCATGTGTTATTGTGGGTTGTAAATGCCATGTACTATTGTGGATTTAAAGTTATCATATCTCTTTATATACCTTCAATGTGTTTCTTTTAACATACAAATAATAAAATATGTAAAATATGTAGTAGCTAGTTTATACTTAAGAAATAAGGTGTAAAATTAAAAGGCAAAATCACATTAATCCTCTATGTTTTTTTTTTTCTCTCTAATCTTTTCTTTATTTCTTATTAAATTTTTTATATTTTAGCATTAAAAACAGGGATGAAATCAGAATTTATTCTTTGGAATGCCAAAAATATGAACCAAAAATGAAAAAACTTATGGAGATCAGGAACAAATATACTAAAGGTTATGACTAAATTTATATAGGAAAAATAATACTAGTATCTTGCCAACAAAATAATTGTTTCCAATAAAAATAAACTAATTGTTTCTTAATATATTTCAAATTAACCATCTATAAAAAAAAAAAAAAAAAAAAAGAACCCGATGTCATTTTAAATCCTAAAAATCATTTATGATTGATTATGTGCTAAATTTCATAGTAATTCCTTGTTAATGTACAAAATGAAAGACCCAGTTAAAAGAATCATCTTTGTTTTTTTAGCAAACCTAATTTTGATAATAGTTGCTATAGAATCTAGAAGAATAAACACAACTCTATAAACAAGTTGGTAGATTGTTGATCTTCTATTGCTTGACAATCATTAGCACAATTTAAAAATAAATGATGATGAGTATAAAACATATGTGTGCTTCAGATCTAATACCATATTTATCAAATTTTTAAAGGTAGAAATGAAATGTATTGATAAAATAAAAGAAAATACACATACGCATACAAGATGAAAGAACTACTTCAGAATAAAAATGAAAAAGTAACCTTACCTGAAGGCCCCTTGGTTTGCCTTAATTTTTTTCCTCATTAGGAAAATAGTTTTTTGTTTACTAAAATATATAAGTTGCAATTTTATTTTATTTTTTGTGTGGCCTCATTGAGCCAATTGAATTACTGGGAGAAAAAAATTTTAGAGGTCAAGGTTTAAACATTTATATAGATATACACAATAAAATTTGTGGATGTTAGGGCTAGGGGTGTCATGGTCCAATGTCCAGAAGTGAGAAACATTGGCACATTGCATTAATTAAATATCTAAGAGGTTGATTGCACAAATTGGGAGTGAACATTACACATGGCTCAGACTCAAGAGGTATTTTTTTCATTTAAAACTTTTGGGTCACAATTAGATCTTGATAAAATTGACCATGAAGCCAATAGATTGGGCCGGGTGGAGTAGTCGGATTGAGTTTACGGGTTCTTGCCCATTCTAGTTATGGAACATTACAATTACATATAGCATTATAGTCAGTTTAGGATAGAAAAATGTAATTTAATTATGATTACACATGAAATTTTGATGATCGACTTTGACTAGAGAATCCCCATTAGTAGGTCCTACTAAACAGAATTTATTTAGAAAAGTTTAAGGGTTGTTCAGATCTATTATTAGGTTTTGACTGATAAGTAATGGAATTTGTAACAGATTAGTGACAGATTACTTGAAACATCTCATATTTGAAGCTTCCTTTTGTTACATATGGTTGTTGCATCCTCTGTGATTATTTGCTGGGCTAAAGAAAAAATTAATAATCTTACTAACTTACTGTGCGATTGTTTTTTTGCAATTGGATATCCTGTTGTCAATTCATTAAACTACATGTTGGAAATGCTGGTTTAAGGTCCTATTCAAGGAACCAATTGTACTTTAAAAAAAAAAATTATTTTTATTTTTAAACGTGAGAAAGCTGTGGTTTTCTATGTACCAGATGTCAGCCTTTTAATTGCTTGATTTTGCGGAAGAATTAAATTTATTGTTTTTTTTATTTTTAATTTTAATTATTTATTATTTTTTGAGAAGGAGATGGGGGAGGTGGGTTATACGGGAGATATAGGAGAGAATAAGTCCATTGGCAAATTCATTTTTTTTGCTTGATGTCATTGTCTGTCTTCATAAATAAGAAAGCAAAATTTGGTGATTACTATATATTGGAATTATTCAAGAAAAAAAATATATTATGCCTGAATTAATTATTCATTTTATTCTATAGGTTGCGTTTGTTATTTTCTTAGACACCACTAGCGTTTTTTCCAATTACAAAATTCTATCCATATCTGCAACAGGGGGGAAAAAAAGAAAAAAGTAAGAGCACTCGAATTTTTTTAAATTCTGTGATGAACTGATGATTTCACCTATTTAGTATTTACTCAACTAATCATATTTAAATTGAAAGAAAATCTGATGAGGATGTAATGAAAGCGAATGATATACGTACATACAATGGTTTTTAATAATAAGAACACATTGATTATATTCTTCACCAACTAAACAAGTTTTCAATTGTTTAAATTTATAATTCTGTTTTGTCTTGTTTCTATTAATGTTGATACGCCAAGTTGACTACAAGACAGCAACTCGGGGATAGAATGATTGATAATTGACATATATTAAATGCCTTCTAATAGAGTTTTTTGGCTGAATATTGCAAAAAATTGAGTTTATTGGTGATATAGGTACTATTTAAAGTTATTTGGAAAAATGAGAAAAGAGAGTGAATTTCGGCAACGGTGTTGCCGAAATTGCAAGAAAAAGTATGAGAGAGAGAGAGTAAAGATAAGTGATGTGATGGAGATGGAGAAAAAATTGAATTTCGGTAATGAGATTACCAAAATTCTTGCTGCCCAAAGCTGCTGCCCAAGTGAGTGTGAAGTGCCCGAAGTGCTAGTGCCCGAAGGGAAACCAATTGTAGCAACCAAGTTGCCGAAATTGTAGGAAAGGGAGGAGAGAGAAAATATGAATTGTGGCAACCAAGTTGTTGAAAATGGGATGGGAAAAAAAAAATTTTGTGGCAACCAAGTTGCCGAAATCTTAGGAAGGAATTTAAAAAAAAAAATTGTGACAATTGATTTCGGCAATGGCATTGCCACAAAAATTGTTGCACAAAAATGTATTTTTTTAATTATTATTTTTCTATATTATCTTACTTTCTAAGCCTTAGACCATTATAAGCTTTAGAATAGTCTGACTTGTCTTCAGAATGAATATATATTTTTTAATTACTAGCCGATGGCATGCATGAATATATATTTATTAACTACTAGCCATGTCCCATGCCATGTGAAATGCATTATAATAATTATTTATTATGTATTATAATAATCAAGGAATCAATTTTAGTTATATAAAATGTCACAAATCAATTGCCACAATTTCTTTTCCCTCTATTTTGGCAATGTCATTGCCACAAATCAATTGTCACAATTTTTTTTTTTTTTAATTCCTCCCCAAGATTTCGGCGACTTGGTTGCCACAATTTTTTTTTTCCTCCCATTTTCGACAACTTGGTAGCCATAATTCGTATTTTCTCTCTCCTCCCTTCCCTACAATTTCGGCAACTTGGTTGCCACAATTGGTTTCCCTTTGGGCACTCCACCTAGCACTAGCACTTTGGGCACTTCACACTCACTTGGGCAGCAGCTTCGGGCAGCAAGAATTTCGGTAATCTCATTACTGAAATTTAATTTTTTCTCCCTTCTCCATCACATCACTTATCTTTACTCTATCTCATACTTTTTCTTGCAATTTCGGCAATACCATTGCCGAAATTCACTCTCTTTCCCCATTTTTCCAAATAACTTTGAACAATACCTATATCATCAATAAACTCAGTTTTTTGCAATATTCAGCCAAAAGACTCCCTTCTAATATGTCATTTCTTTCTTATTCTACTTCTTAATTTGTTTGATATTTCTCAAAAAAAAATTTGTTTGATAAAATGTTTTTGAGGGGTACAGCAAAGTACTAACTGCTGCACTTCAGTCCCACACTCCACGGCAAGATTTATCTAATCTTGGGCTCATATTGTTGATGAGATACAGCCCACTGTGTATATTATTCGAGAGAAATTTCTGGGATAAAACTTTGTATCACAACTATAATTGTAACAATTTTGAAGTAGTTAAATGTGAATAATGGAGAAAAAACAACAAATCCATGTGAAAATAATTGTTCACCACTTATAGTTGACAATTTCAGTAAGTTGTGACAATAGTTGACGTTTAAAAAAAGAATTGCACAAGTTAATGTTTTAATACTACAACTTTTTGCCACAATTTGCGAAAATGGTTGATTATGAGTAATAGATAGTCATTTTCAAATGGATTTACTATTTTTTATCTACCACTCAGAGTTGATTACTTCAGAGTTGTGAGCCTTGTGACAATAGTTGTGGTACAAAATTGTATACCTAGACTTTCTCTTGAATAAAACACACATTGGGCTCTTATCTCATCAAGGGTGTGCCCAAGAATAGAGAAATATTGCTGTGGATTGAAGTGTAGCAATTAATACCTTGTTGTCCCAGAAGAACTCTTTATAGAACAAATTGAAAAATTAGATGAACTTTTAGAAGGGTGGTGTCCAAGTTGTGGGCACCATTATGTGCTGGTGGTACTCACAGACGATGTATCTGTGGGGTGTGGTCGGCTGTGATAACACACATGAGCCACTCTTTTTTCTTCTAAAAAAAAAAAAGGTGCTAATATAACCTTTTAGGTCAAATGATATTTCATGGCATTTTTAACAAGACTTAAATATTTAAATCACTCCTCACTTAAAATTTATATTTATATAAAATTAATAATCATTAGTTACTTTTGGAATACGATAATGTTGTGTTCCATTCTCTTAAATTCATATGATCCATTATAGGGACCACAATGTCATTGTACTCTGAGAGTATCTAATCATTAATCTAAAGACAGTTACTAATTGGGGTTTTGTTATATTGAGAATAAAGGCCTACGGGTTCTCTTAGATTCATGGTAATCTATCCTAAGGAACACCATGTACTATGAGAGTACCTAATCATTAATCTAAAGATAGTTGCTAACTGGGTTTTGTTATATAAAGAATAAAGGCCTACCAAATTCGCAACTTGTAGCAAGTAGCAACACTCTTGGAGTCCAGGACAATGGCCCATTTAGATTTCATTTTTAGATCCAAGTGACCCAATTGTCCTGGCCCACAAGGCTCAAATCCACCCCAACGGACTAACCCAAGGCCGAATGCATGATTTCTTAAGCCCAACACTTAAAATAAAAAGGAAGAAAGCCAGAAAAGGAAAGAGGGTAAGGAAATTGAAAACGAATAGAGAGAGAGAGAGAGAGAGAGAGAGAGAGAGAGAGAGAGAGAGAAGCATGTTAACTAACTGTAGAGAGACTATTTAAATTAAGCTGTGAGAGCCCGCAAGTTATAAGATAGTCTGATATTAAAAGCTTAAACAGGGTGGTGGAGTAATTTTAAAAGAAGGGAAAGTCACTATTCCTTGTTTTTATGAGGGAAAGAAGCGTGAACTGGGGAGAAAGAATCTTTGCCTTTATTTATTAATTCAGCAATTTTCTGTTTTTAAAAATAGTTTTCTATTTTCTAACACAAAAAAAAAAAAAAACTTTTTTTTGTTAACCTAAAAGTAGAAAACAAATTTTGTTTTCAAAGTCTCAAAACAAAGGAAAATGAAAACATGTTTTTACCTGTTTTCTATTTTCAATTCTTAAAGCCCCATGAAAACACGGAGAAAACAATTCGAAAACAATTGTCAGCGAAGAAGGGGCAGTTTCTCTGCACTCCTCTCCACAATAAAATGTGGCTGTGTGTTTGCAAATGCCACGTGCTGGTAGCATGTACTAAAATAAGTGTATTAAGAGCATTAGCATTGGGGAATGCTAATGCCAAATGTAAGAGATATTTGGCTTTTCAAGCCCTAAAATGTATTGCATCAAGAAATGCTATTGCTAGGTATTGCAAATTTTTTTGCACTGTAGCACAATTCTAAAAAAAAAAACTAATATTTTATTGTGATAATGATTGAGAGAAAGAAAGAATAAATGATGGTGATTGGGGGAAATATAATTTTATTGTGTACATATATTATTTTAATGAGTAGAATAGAAAAATAAAAGTTTGGGATGTTAAAAATATTGTAAAATGAGATGGTATAATTGATAAAATAACTTTTTAAAATAGTAAAATAAAATAGAGTAACATTTTCTGATACTAATGCTCTAATTAATTTTAAAACACAAATGATGTGTTGTACATAATTTAATACATTAAAATAGTGGGTAAAATTTCCCATCGAATACAGTAAAATGTCCCCCCTGAAACAAAAACCTGCTTCATGGGGTTTTCTTGGATATGACTTCACCAAATTAAAATAAGACACCGATCATCATAGGACATTTATTAATTGCTGACAACCATACTCTTTTCAAAAATGCTCCTCCCTCTATCCCAAATAATTTGTTTGTCCTTTTTTTTAAAATATAAGATGTCTGTTGTCTTGTTTTTAAAATTAAAAACTATTAATATACTAATATGCGAAATTCACTTTTTTTTTCTTTAAAAAAATAGTTATCTTTCTAGCATTTTGGGATTTATTTTGTAGAATTTTGAGGCATTTTCTTTGTTTAGTGGGGACCTTAAAACCTTTAATAAAAATTTGGTACAAATGGGGACCTAACTACCTAAGGCCTTAGCCTTGAGCAAACTAGAGTAGGTCTCCATGATGTTACTAAATATATATATTCAGTCTCAAACAGAGGATCAGCAAAAGGCCTTATAACTGAATTGGCATCTCCTCATGCACAAAGTACTTGGGGGTCTAGGGAGAAAGGGTTCAAACTGTGGGATTAGCAGCATGTTGTAATTATTTCTCCAAAAAAAAAAAAAAAAAGTCTCAAACAGAGGATCTATATTTTAATTTCTTTGAGGATTGTTTTGGTGATAAAGTTGTTGCAAGTGAGTTATGCATATGAGTGGCCTTCACACTTATTACTAATATCTTGATCCATATCTTAAAATTAAACTATTTCTGATCTAAAATCTTGGAATGAGTAAAGATGTTATGTAAGACCTAAAAAAATCTCAATTAAAATCCTGATTTGGATTTTAAGATTTTGTATAATTTCAAAATATTTTATTTATGATTTTATCAATTAAAAAAATATAGATTGTTAACTATTTTTCGATTTAGATCCACAAAAATAAAGGACTTAAAGATGAAAATTAGACAAAAGGTTTTAAATGTCTTAAAAGCTTAAAAATAAGGATTACAACTTTTGGGGGGAATGCGAAGGGTTTCTTTCTTCTTTCATGGATTATTATTTAAATATTAGAGGCCCATTAGAAAAGTAGCATGTGTTATATTTATTAGTTTTAAGTATTTTTAGAATATTAATCTTAAGTTTAGAAAATATAATAATCTAACATCATATATTGCTATATTATTATTAGTTATTTTAATAAAATGTAAAGTTGTATGATTTTTTATTTAATCCTACAATATTATTAGAACACCTAATTAATCCTCTAGGTGAGTGTAGTTTGCACACCAATTGATAGGTTACAATAGGTTATTAGTGGCCAAAAAAAAGAATAATATTATATATATATATAATATTAGTTTTTTTTTTGGGTTTTCTATAGTGTATCTTCAAAACTTTCAACTAAATACTAATTACTGTTCGCGACAGGTGAATCCTAGAAGAGTAAATTATTACTCTAAATTTTTTTTTCAAAGTGCAAATACCCGAACTCGAACTAAAAAGCACGCTTAATCGGATATAATATTAGTCGGTAGGTTGGAATTACCTTAGATGTATTAATCAAACAGCTAACAATTCTCAGTTGACCCTGTAGCTGACATGACTTGTCTTCGCATGGTTCCCCTGGGCCCGGGTTTTAATGTCTCAACTCTCCACCATCAGGTAATTATCTTAGGCAACTAAAACTTGCATGCTTAGGCAATTGTATAACCAATCGAAATAACAAACGTGGTGTCCACGTGTCACAACCTATAAACTCGCGTGACAATTAGACCTATGAAGTATGTTACATGTGCTACATAGCTTGTCAATTGCAATTTGTTTCGTGTTTTCAATCAGCAATCGTAAATTCTGTGAGAGCGTACAGATTTATTAAACAAAGAAGAAAACGAATTAAACAAGATGTTCATCATGCAATGCACCTGGACTACTCTGAATCCTATCATCAGAACACTGACCCCGTTTTGTTTAGGTGGGAGGGTAGAGTAATCATTTAGACATCACAGAGAGTAGTGATCTTTGCAGTTTGCTCTAAGGGGGGAAAAAAAAAACTCTAAATTGGTTTAATTGAAATTTCCTTCAACCCGTTCGGTAGCGGATTTAGCAGTTAAGAAAGATTATTCACATGTGGTTTTAATCGTATAACAATTTTAATGAATTATGACTAATGCGACATATTTAAACAATACAATAAATAGTCTTATAAATTATTATGTAATGGGTTAGAAGAAATTTCTTCAAATTGATTTATACGAAAACTTCTCATTTATTTTATACTGCGATAGATATCGCCAGTTAAATTTAGTCCATGACCTAACATAATAACATTGGTGCAAGAGAGAGGATAACATTATTTTCAAAATATCAGATAATTTTTAGACTTACTATAGGGATAATTCAATCTTATTAAGAGCCGGTTTTGTGTCAAGAGTCTTGTAACTTAACTAACAATTCCTAGTGTTTTCCATTAGAGATGTCCAAGAGTTGAATCCCCCCACTCTCAACTATCAAATTTTACATTTTTTTTTTTTTTAAAGAAGAAGACCATTTTGTAACCCATTAAAAATGCATTTCATAAATTTCTAGCCATTATAATGCTCTGTGTGTATGTTTTTATTAAGGCTACTTTGAAGTACGTAGATTCTAAAATTGTATTATCTATTTATCATTCTAAAAATCCATTTAGCAACCAAAAAGAGAATCCCAAAAAAATGAGCATTCCCATTCTGATTTTTTTTTTATAAAATTAATTACATTAACCTCTCTAAAGGTTTCATAGAATTAAACTAGCCTTCATTGACATTGAAATAAATTGAAATCTTCTTTAAAAAAACTCACCCAATCCAAGTCAATCTCGAGAAAAACCAATCAATGTCATGTCTTCGTGTTTCATAATTCAAATTCGGGACCGACCTAACACCAAACCCAAACCACTAGGCCACAACCTTAGGTAGTATCCATCTTGTTTTTCATTTTGACATTGAGAGAGAGATGTTGCGGAAGTTACAAAAAAATAAACACGTTGCTTTCTAAATGGGAAAAGAAACTAAACACGTTAACTTCTTAATAAAAACCTCAAATCTATGAAAGGTCTCTTGAATCCACAAGGTAATAGGATTCTGGAATCCACCAAAGAAAAATAGAATTTTTTTTTTTTTTTATAAATCTGAAAACTAAATTGCCCTGGAGGCTACAATATGTTTAAATAGTAAAAAGAAACCCTATGGTTGCTAAGAAAATGCCCAGAAACTCTAATTCGTGCTAATCATGTAATTAGGTGGCAAAATAGTAATTTTTTTCCAAAAATAGCAATATTTAGATAATTGCGGAAATTGATAATATTGTCTCTAAGAGACGTCCCAAAATAGATGGGACTTTATTTTAACTTTTAAACTAAAAGTTATTAAGGAAAAACAAATATTACTATAAATAAATAAATAAAACTGTTTTCGAGGCCTTAATGAAGGAATTTGCCTAAATTTAGGCAACGCTCGAGGTAAATGAGTCTGGATCAGAATATCGTTTCCCTTCAACTTGCCAAATTTCATGCAATTCTGACGTCGTTGCCCCGAAGGCCTCTACTAGCACCCCCTTTTGATCTTGCGTTGTGACTTCCGGCGTCCTTGCTACTTCAAGAAGGCCTGTGCTATCTGTTCTACATCAAACGAGAGAGAGAGAGAGAGGGAGAGAGAATGTATTATTTGGGATTGAAAATTGTTGTTTGTAAACCCATTCCGTTTCATAACGGATCTGTTATTGGGTATTAAAACAAATCATGTGTTTGCTTATGTATAAAAATGAGTTTTGATTTTAAAAAATGCTACCATGTCACTTAAAAAATGTCACATCATCACTTCATTAGTCACATAGGCATTAAGACTAATAGCAATTGATAGAATGATCAATAATGCTTTTTTTAAACATAAGGGATAAAAAATGCTTACTTGTAAAATTTTAGGAACCAATAGTGTATTTTAGCAAAAATAAAAGCAAGTTATGTATTTGAATTTAGTTGGGGAACTTAATAGATGGCACCAATGAGACTATGCCTGAGTTATGAGTATTAGGATTAAAATTAGTCAGTTTTGGTCAAGGTGGTAGAATCCAACCTTGATGCCGATTGCTATATATTGCGGTGATTTGGCTTGGTCAATAGAGTCAATATGGCCTTTGGAGCTTAATTCTAGGATGAGAAGTCTGTTGAAACTTAGATAATAAGGGATGAACGTTATCGAACCCCAGGGTGGATGCTAAGAAGCTCGAATATGAGGGGATGGATCCTCACCAAAGAGCTTATACTTGAAGATGATAGATGTTGTTGGAACTTAGATTGGAGGGCTGAGTAAAAGTATAGACACACCCATACATATATTTCACTCGATATTGGTTTGTTTCAAAGTACAAAATTATGGCACCAATGCTAATTAAAACCACCGATTTCTGCTAGTCAAATTGATCCATCTATTTATTCTTACACGCCCCCTCGAATAATCAGAATGAATTACACAAGACACAAGTGAGATAAGTTTCAGTCATTAAAAAAAAAAAAAAAAAAAAAAATTAGTCATAAAAAATGAAAAATGGGAGAGCATGAGCTATTTGATGACGTCCTTGATATACAAAATGTTCCTTCACACCAACTAGTAGGTATTTTTTTACGTGCAGCCACACGTGTTAAATTGCACTCTAAATAAATCACATGAGGTAAATTCACTAAGTGGCAGTCAATTTTCCTATTTTCGAAAATTCTAATAGACCATGAGTCTATGTCCACACTCTATAGTCTATATACGACAAAGAAATGATTCGATTACAGTACAAGTCCGAGTCCCTACTGCAGAAGCAACTCAATCTAGATTAAAGACTATATTATATAAATTTTTTTTTTTAATGCAAAACTATATTATTATATATTTATGGTGCTTTCAAGAAATCTATGAGATGGATTTTACCGCGTGTTTTTCTTTTTTGGCTAGCTGCCAAGAAATATAATTAAAAATTTCTTAAATAAGCAATTTAGACAAAGGTTTGGGTTTTTTTTTTTTAACTTTTTACTACGAAGAGTTTATCCTCTCTGTCGGGTTTTGAGTTTTCAGGGGATTTTCTCTTCCATAGTATCGGAAAAAGAAAAACAGTTTAACACCCGTGCGTAAATCACTTTCAATTAGCTAATCACGACTATAATAGACTAGAAAAGTTAAGACAGAGATCTGTTGGAAAAAAATCATTTTTAATTATTAATTTTATTGGACGCTTGAATGCTTTTCAATTTCACATGAGATAATTAAACATACTTTTTGGAAAGATTGGTAGTTTGGTAGTTGGTACCCACTATCAGACTTTTTTTTTTTTTTTTTGAGAATATCCCACTCTCAGACTTTGTTCTTCTCTTTTGGTTTGGCAGACTGATATAGACTTTATAGTTACTTCGTGTTTCCTCATCACTTGGCTTGGGAAATCATTTTTGTAAACAATAATCAATAACCAAAGATAATTTGCTACAGTTGGTAAATATAATTGAGAACGATGGATGTCTTAAAAGCTAAATCTATATTTTTTATTTGACAAGATAAAGTATCAAATTGTTGGAATATAAAAGCAAAAGAGGATAGAAAGCTTCACGTACTTGTCAAATATTAAATTTCCAATTACATGAAAGAAGGAATATTACTGGTCATTTGAGAAAGGCAAAACCACATTTTTGTAGCTACAAGTACTGTTTGATAAACCCAAAAAAAAAAAAAAAAAAAAAAAGTATAGGAGAATCGACCAACTGATTAAAAAAAAAAGTCTATGCATGCAATTCCTTAATACTAATAATAATAAATGCCCTTTCATTCCAATATAAAACGTGTGATATGCCATTTTAGTCCAATCCGATCAAGCTAAATGCTAAAAATTTCAACGTTGTTGAAACAATTCTTAGAGAAAAATTGTCCCCTAGCTCATCTCAATAAATAAATAAAAGCATGAAGCATGCCATTGTTCTAGAACGATTGATGACACGTATGTGCAAAAGTCAAATGATTGAGTACGGAATACATTATCTTATATATGGTGGATATAGCAAAAACCTATCATTTTCTCAATTTTTGTCCGTAAAATTAATGAGGTTATCCTCATCCATATATATGGTCCACTTATATTGTCTTCACCTTAGTGTTTTTATTTATTTATTATTATTTATTTTATAATTTTTTTTTCAAAATTTAATTGGTTTTCAATTTTCACCCCCAACATATCTTAAGTCTTAACCCCACAAAGGACAAAGAGAACCGTGAATTAAATGGCACATTTTTGTAGTGCGTGTTGGACACAGAGTAGTTGGTAGTGGTGACTGGTGGGGTATGAGATTCCTTTGGCCTTTGTCCCAAACACACCCTTTCGATTTCGTCCACAAAAGAAGCAAAACATATTTTGATATTTCCGGCCAAGAAAAACAAAAAACTCACCGGTCCCCCACCGTTACAAATGCCTTCTAAACCATACCCCATCTATTTGCCTTCAATTATTACACACTGCCTATGGAAACGTGCATGGATGTAATTTACTTTGTCATCCCTAGCATTTTTTTTTCCTACATCTACTGTGCCATAAACACGGGGAACATGAAAAATCGTTACATACATGACGATCGGCACAGCACAAACACTGTGTACAACAACTTCTTTAATTTCTACGAATATTGCCAACTTTTATTAAAGGCTTATGAATACAACAACAACGTAGGAGAAAAAAAAAAATATATATTTATATAAATAAACAAAAAAGCAAATTAAGTTAAACATTACCTCCTTAATTACACAAAATTTGTGATGCAAAACAAAATTAACACATATTTATATATATATTTATATATATATAATTATTGATAAAAGTAGCAATTGAGATCTAAATTACTGCTCTAATCTTCCGAGAAGTGCAGATTTGAGTGCCTCTTCACCTCTCAATCCTTCAGGAACTTTGACCACAACATCCTGAAGCATGAGCTCATTGACACAGGACATACTGGCATGGTAGACTTGGAACTCTAGGTCACGTAGTGCACCCATTAAACGAGCTCCTGGGTAATTAACATTCTCTGATTGAAGCCTAATCATGGCATCAGGTCCAACCATCTTGACCTCAACTTCAAGAACTGACCCAGAGTTTGTATTATTAGGCTTGGTTTGGTCTACTGAGGTGGTAGTGCTTTGATTGTCCATTGTATCAGTCGTTTCTAGCTTCACCTTCTTGGACTCTCTTTGGAGCTGTGACTCCAACTCATCGATCTTGGTCTTCAATTCATTGATATAAGACACAGCGTCAGATAACAACGATGCCTTGTCCATCCTTGACACGTTGGGAACCACGGCTCGTAGAGCATAGAACCTGTGGTTCAGCTTCTCTCTTCTCTGGCGCTCTGCCTCCACATGGTTCAATGGTGTGTCACGCCCCAGACCTGGCTTTCTTCCTCTCTTCTTGGGAGTTCTTTTCTCTATGTTGTTCACAGCAATTAGTGGACAATCAGAATCAGAGTGCTCCGAGTCCACGTACGAAGATTGTCCACCTAATTTGACACATTCTTTCTTTGCTGATCCTTCTAATACCAGTCCCTTTCTGTGCTCTTCTTGAGAATCATCATCTTCTTGTAGGCCAGCAATTATGCCAATATCAGCGAAAGAAATGTTTCGGTCAAGAAATTGTATTGGGCTTGGGGAACTTTGGTTTGCTTGCTTAGGTACTGAGCCAATTAGATCTGACCCAAAAAAGGACTTGACTTGTTGGACTAAACCCCAGTTCTCTCTGATTATATCTTGAGAACCCAGTTCAAGAACCCCACAAGAAGTTGGGATACAAACCAAAGTCTCAATCCCGTGCATTTGAGCTTCTTTGGCTCTCTCACAATTGTAGAACTGAAGCTCATGGCCACCAGTTAACCACACAAGAGAATTAGTACCAAAGGCTTTGCCGAGCACACCATCACCAACAGAGAAAGAGCGAGTTAACGACATGACGTAGAACCATTCGGTGTCAGTGACATCGGCGTTGATAGACATGTGATCAAGATTACTGTCGTTGTTGGTGGTGGTGCTGAGGATGGAGGATTGGATATCCCTCATGAATTTTCTTCTCTCGGAGTGTAGCATTGAAATGGGGTAGTGGGTGTTGATGTGGGAGAGTTTAGGGGATGTGTCTTTGGTGCCTTGGAAATGGCCATCAGCCCAAGACAAGAAGATGTGGTGACCATTGTCACTAGCGTTTGTGGTTTGCCAGAAAATGGCATAAGCCCACCACTCTGGTTGGCTTTGGACTATGAATTGGAGCCTTTGTTGGAGAGTTGGTGGGGTTTCTTGGGGCAAAGAGACCAGAGAGGAAGATGAGGAGGGAGAGATTATTAGCTCTTCCATGGTTTTGTTGGGTCAAGAGAGGAAAAGGAATTAAAAATGTGGGTAATTGAGGGAGTGGAAAATGTGAGGACTTAAAACGATTCAAGGGTGAGGAAAAGAGAGAGAGAGTAGAGGCAGCCAAAAAATTACCACTAGTAAATTCGCGCAAAGAGGCAAACAGAGTTAGTACGAAAAAAAGAATCAAAATGCGAGGACACTTTAACAACGGGGAGAGAGAGAGAGAGTTGCAAGAGAATCAGAAAAGGTTGGGATGGGAGGGGGGGATTATATGAGAGGAACAGCAAGAGGTGAAGTTTGGTGGTGAAGGGTGGGGTATACGGGGTCCAAAATTGCTTAATAGGTAGTCACTATTGGCCAACGCTAGCACGTGAAATGAAAGCGAATGACTGATGGGGGTACAGACTACGGAGGCCTTGTGGGGTCATTCTCTTACATAAATCAATGAATGAATTTTGATATGAGATCCCAAAATTTAGGGTACAAATACAATGGTTATTTTCTGCCCTCACCCTCACGTATGGTCGTATATACTAGAAATTATTAGGTGTATCTGCAGGATTGGTGAAGTGGTCTTCTCAACCTATAAAATAATGTTATTTATATAAATGTGTCAAATTCTTAATCAATATAAAAATTAAAATTAAAAACTACTAGGTGATGTCATATTTATATAAATAACAATATTTTATTGGTTAGAAGAATCAAGAGTATTACTACAATAATCCTCCTGATAGATCTAATAATTTTTCTATATATACCTTCGGCAAAAATATGGTTATATATACCAATTTTTGGATTTAGAGATTGGGTGCACCATGCAATCATTACATAGTTGTAAGATGCAAAATTTAAAATGATTTTTTACCCAAAAAAAAAAAAGAAAAAGAAAAAGAAAAAAAGAGAGGTCAAGATGGCAAAAGTTTTTTTGCTTACATTTTGTTTTTGTTTTGCTGTAAAATATTTTCAATACTCGGTTTGTTTTGAAATAAAATACTTTCTCATTTTTAAGGTTTTTTTTTTTTTTTTAATACAAAATGTGGTTAAATTTGTAAAATATTTTTCTTTGACCATAAATTTTTTTTGTAAAAAGTTGTAAAATGTTTTAACATAGAGTCCCCCCCCCCCCCCAAAATAGGTTGTTAAAAACTGTTGGGGCTAGTGGTCCAAATGTCGAAGTTGCCATTCTAGCGACCGATGCCTATAGTCTGGTTGACGAAGCTACCATTCCGACAACCAATGCAGGTGGCCAAGTTGTCAAAGCCACCATTCCGACAACTGGTGCTAGAATATATGTCGCTAAAGTCGCTAGTCCAATCACCAGACCTCCAGCACTGGCAACTCCAGTGGCTAAGCAATCTGTTTTGGTGGTTTATATTTGAAAAATTTTACATGTCACACCAAATACCTAATAATATTTTACTAAAAATGTTTTACATATAAAATATTATACTTTGAAACAAATGGAGTGCAAATATAAAATATTTTCAATAAAAACATTTTACATTTGCGCACCGTTTATTTCACTGTAAAAATTTTCAAATGTTGAATATTTTACATGAATAAAATTTTAAATGTAAAACATTTTTAGTCAAATATTTTTAGGTATTTAATAAACATTTTAGTAAATTTTAATCTAAATCTCTTATATTCTTGCTACGTACATCATTACTCTAAGGAGTGATGCTACAAATATTACAAATTTTCTTATATAACATTTACAAACTTTCATAGCAAAAAAAAAAAAAGTAAAGAGTGATATTACTCTATTAGGATATAATAAAGTTAACCATATAAAACTTACAAATTGATGTGTCATCAATCACCAAAAAACAGTTAAAAAATTCATTTATTAGGGAGTTGAATTTCACCAATCACATTCACTGTCACATTCTCTTCTAAAAAAAAATATTCATTATCACATTAATGTGTAACCTTTATATAGTAAAATTTATAGTACCTTTAACAATTTTCAAAATATTTGTGGATCTTATGGGACTTGAAGCCAAGTAAAGGCAACTTCCTGTTGAGTAATAGTCTTTAAGATATGGAACTTAGGCGGGCAACTTCCTGTTCAGTTAAACAAACTAGTGATCAAATCAGTCATCTAATCTCAAAAAAAAAAATCTTAGGCTTCGCTCCTGACTTATCAGCTAGCAAGTAAGCTACCTTAACCCCTTGAAATCTAAGTAAGGATTTGGAAGCTCAGGAGCAAGAGTAACTGTAGTTGCTATGGCCGGGGTAGCTAGTTTCGTAACCTAGTTCGAGTTCTAGTTCTTTATAAGACGAGTGCCTAAAGGTTGCGGTTAAGGTTGAGTTTGTATTATAATCGATCAACTTTTTTTGGGAGTTCCACATGAGTTAGGAAAAGAAGTATTTTTTTTTTTAATTCTGAAAAGGTTAAATAAGTATTTATTTGTTTGTTTTTGTTACTTCCTAATACAGTTGGACCCATAAAATTCCTCCATGATGGATGCACAAATGCATTTGTTGACAAAAGCCTCTATATTGTTTAATTGTGGTAACCATATTCTTGATCACAATCCTACTCCCAATTATTAAATAAAATGTTTCATATAATATTTATAAGGCATATAATTAATAAATCATTGAGCACATGTCATGATTTTTAAGAATATATATATATATATATATATAGACACACCTACATAATATTCTTTAAATAAATAAATAAATATATATATATTATATAAAAGGCTTTGGCATTAACAAAATAGATATTAAAAAAAAAGAAAAAAGAGGACAGGCTTGAGAGTGCTAAAAGAAAAAACAATTAATTTTTTGACAGTTTTTATGTTTATCATAAAAGTTGTATAAAAATTTATAAGATTATCCATGTGTATATTATTTAAAGGGTTCAGTTAACTAGTACCCTTAGGGCATTTGTTAAGGGGCTATTTTAGGAAAGTTTTGATACTACTTTTTATGAGAAATATAAAAAATTATCAAAAAATTGTTACTTTTTTCTTTTTCGATAAAATTTATTTTAAAATATTTTCTAAACCAATTTCTTTAGTCCATCCGTTAACTTTTTTCTTATTTAAATAAGTCCAATGACTCATTAGAAAATTCTTGTGATTAAAATTACACATAGATGGTCACTTCAATCACAACGTAATAGGATGGAGGAAGAAGTTTCAAAATTCTTTAAATTGTTTTGATTATAAAAGAAAATGAAGTAAACTTTTTTTCTTAAGGGTTACATCACATACTTTGGTTTATAATATAAGTATAATGATATCCAAAGATATATTCCAAGATCAAAGCATGAACCGTATCTAGTGTGATTAAAACAGCCCTAAATCAAATGATCCCGATTAATCAATTTTAAAATGCATCTCAATTGGTAAAGTTTCTGATGGTTGAATAAAAGATCTGGAATTTAATCTCCGTCTATACCAAAAATCAATTGGTGTCTTGATATGATGATAAAGAATTATCATCAGAAGCGAACACTATAAGTTGAAACTTTCTCTCAAATAAAAAATAATAATAATCAAAGATGGGAGAATATAAATATATTTTATTTTATTGTGACCATTTAAATATTATACAAAGAGGTTTTTTTTTTTTTTTTTTTTTTTTAAATTTTAAGAATAAGAGTATATATTGTAAGAATTTTAACAAAGCAATATATCTAATGTTTGCTCCACAATAATTGTTATTTATCAATAAGCCGAAATTCTAAATGATTTTTGGTATGCATATGGGATTCAAATGCAATCCCTTAATTGATGAGTGAAGATTTTAACAATTGAACTAATTAAAATTTAAAATCCACTGTTTACTATTTCTTAAAGTACAACAGTTATAAAACCTCAAATAAAGACCTGATAAGCATAAGAATTCTAGTTGAGTTTTTTTTTTTTTTTCCTAAAGATTTAATTCAAGTATTTCAGCTCTCAATAATTTAAATTTATAATTTCCACTTTACTAAGAATTATAGACACCAAAAAAATATTGTTTAGACCCTTTAATTAATTATGGAATGATTAAATATTTAGTTATAATTAACAAATAAATTATGTGATCACAATTAATAAGCTAATTTAACCACAATCACAACAATTATCAAATCTTTAAATAAAGTACTAAACATTATACGGCGTGCATATTTGGAAACGAAGTAAAAAAACTAATGGAGAACAATTCCAAAGGAAAAAAAAAACACTATGATGGTGACACACTCCAAACAAGACAATCCACCATAAGAAGAAAAGTTGTAATCTAGTTTAAAATACTTGGCCGTAGACACTACAACCATTAGATGAACTTATTGCGGCAACCCACCGAAGCTTTCAAACATTTGAGCTCTTCGTACATGACCAGAATCTCTAACAGACTCCAAGGACATTTTTTTGAAGGTTTGCTTACTGTTGTGACATGCTGGGATTGATGGCTCCATTTTTTCACACTTGACCACGCCAATAGGACAGAAACACTATCATGAATAAGCTTCAAGAACTCACATGTACATGTTGGAAGACGAAGGCTTAAAATTTCTTTTAGAGTCCGTTTGGTTGGGAGGATGGAAAAGTGGGAAGATAGAAAATGAGGAGTGAATGAAAAAGTGGGAGGATGAAAAAAGGCTCAACCACGTCCAGTTAGAAATGATAAAATAAATAAATAAATAAATAAATAAATAAAAAAGGAAACAAAGGGTAGCAGCATGTACACAGTGGGCTTTGACATGGGTATTTTTGTCCAAAACTTTTTGCATAATTTTCTTTCCAATTTTCTCTCCAATTTAGGGAGATTGTGTTTTGGTGGGCTAGGGGAGAAAACTCCTAAGCCCCACCAAAATTCACTCTCCCTCCTTCCAACCAAGCACTTCTCCCAACCATTTTTTTCATTCTCCTTATTTCACCTCCAACCAAACATACCCTTAGTTTTGTTGGTGACTTTTGCCTCTGGCAACCATGAAAAATCGAGTTATAACATGTCTTTTATATGAGATGCAAGTAGGGTACTAATTCCAAGGCATACAACTTTAATTAAAACATGTCATCTAAGTTTGAGATTTTCAATTGATCGAATTAATAGTATGTCTTCAGCAAAAAAAAAAAAAAAAAAAAAAATTCATAGTATGTCTTCTTTAAGCTGGTTCTTCACAAATTGTTCTTGAATACTTCATTGATAGTTATAGACTCAATTAATATTACATTTTCATGAAATTTGCCCATCTAAATTGCAAGTGACACCATTCGTACTATTCATAATAATAATTTAATTTAATTTGTTAAGAGTTTTGTGATTAAGTGAGATTCTCATATTCTCATCCATAGAAAATATGAGTTTGAACATGTGAGGGAGAAGAAAATTGCATTATTAATAGTTTTTGACTTCTGTGTACAGAAGGTTATTAATTAGCATTTTTATAATAAACATATATACGGATCATCTAGTTTTGTCCCAATTTTTTTTAATGAACAAAATGAAGAATTTTATTAAATAGGATGAAATACAGCAAAAAGATTGCTCTGAAAAATAACTTCAGTAAATATTTGCGGGCAGAGGGGGGACTACGCATAAATGCGTATTCCTTCCTCTCACATGAATGGTGGGTCCTGCTAATTAAATTCATGGTAAGACCCACTATTCATGTGAGAGGGGGGATTACGCATTTATGGTACTCTGGGAATACCTAATAATTTTCCCTACAAAAGAATCAGATGCTAGTTTTGTCCCAATTAATGGCATTTATACTTAATAAACATTTAAGACTTAATCTCATCATCACGAATGAGGCCATCAGAATAAATTGGATGAATTATTATTATTTTTATGCAAAGTAGCATCAAGTACTATATATTAATATTACCTTTCTCAAAAAAAAGTACTATATATTACATACAAAAAAGAAGAAGAAAAAAGTACTATATATTACATACAAAAAAAAGAAGAAAAAAGTACTATATATTAGATGCTACAAGTACTCACTTTTACGTGTTCATGAATCACTCCACTTCAAAAATTTAATGATAATGGTTGCAACTTCTGAAATGTCTTATTCACAATGTTGGTTTTATTCAATAAAATGTATACAAATTGCAAATGAAGCCATCAAAATTTAAGAGGGACAATCAAACCAACGCACACATTAATGAAGTATCAAAGACAATTGATAGCGCAAGAGGACCCTTCATACGAAAGTGTACCTTCAATATCAATATCAATCCAACCATCACAGGCCCCCACCCTCCCTTATGTTAGTTTGTGGTGATGCAAGTTGGGGAATATGAACATAATTTAAAATAAATAATAAAGAAACTTTTGATGGCAGAGTTTTGATCCAAAGATTATAATAAACTTTTTAAAACTTTGGAAATAAAGGTTTTTATTTTTTAAATTTTTGTATTTTTTTATCATTGGAAATAAAGTTTAATATAAAGCAAATTATTTTCATATTTTAATGTATTTATAGTGATCAATCACAAGGTAAATACACATTGTATTAAACTATCTAGCGTAAGCACGACATGTAAGATTCAAATTAAAAACTTTGTGAAAATATCAAATGCAAGAAAATTATTACATTTTTAAAAACAGACTAAATGTAATTAATCATAATGTATTTAATGTTTGATGGCCTTGTTGTGATAAAAAAAGACCCTTCATACGAAAGTGTACCTTCAATATCAATACCAATCCAACCATCACAGGCCCCCTCCCTCCCTTATGTTAGTTTGTGGTGATACAAGTTGGGAATATGAACATAATTTAAAATAAATAATAAAAAGCTTTGATGCCAGAGTTTTGATCAAAGATTATAATAAACTTTTAGAACTTTGGAAATAAAGGTTTTTATTTTATGAATTTTGTAATTTTTATCATTGAAATAGAAGTTTAATATAAAAAGAAAATTATTTCATATGATAATGTATTATCAATCACAAGGTAAATACACATTGTATTAAACTATCTAGCGTAAGAACGACATGTAAGATTCAAATTAAAAACTTTGTGAAAATATCAAATACAAGAAAATTATTATATTTTTAAAAATGACTAAATATAATTAATCATAATGTATTTAATGTTTGATGGCCTTGTTGTGATAAAACAATTAGCTCTAATTATTTTCTACAAAAATCTAACAATGTAGTAGCATTTTTATAGATTTGAAAATTAAAATGCTCGTGGAAAATCAAAGCTTTTAAAAGCGAGCCTGTTTGGTTGTTGGTTTAGATTTTGTGTTTTCAAAACTATTTTTCTAAATTTTTTGAGAATTTATGATTTTATTCTCAAAACTGGTTTTCTAGTGTTTTGCCATCCAAAAAATAAAAGATAAATCTGTTTTGCACAACGTTTTCTATTTCAATTTTTTTACTGAATCATATTTTTTAATTTAAATAATCATAATAATAATTAAAAAAAAATATTCTAAGCAACAACAATCATCACAGCAAATCCACACAACTAGCAAATACCCCCTTCAAAAACAAATCAATCGACGATAACTCACAACCCACGACCCCAACCAGAGAGAGAGGATTTTTTTTATTATAATAATATTGCTATTATTATTATTATTATTATTATTATTATATATTTCAATTAGTTTTTGGTATTGATAAATATTGAGCTCTAATCTAGACATGGCAAAACGGGCAAGTCGGGTTGGGTTTGGGTCGGGTCAATTGGGTTGCGGGTCAAACGGGTCACGGGTCAAAAATGGGTCATTTTAAGCGGGTTAAAATCGGGTTCAGGTCAATCGGGTTGTGGGTCGGGTCGGGTCAATCGGGTTGACCCGTATTTTTCACATGAATTTTTTTTTTTTTTTTTTTTTAAAGAAAACAACATGTATTTGCTATTTGGAAAGTTATGCAACAAATTACTTAATGTAAAATGCATTATTTTGAATTCACCACTTATATCAAGAATGAACTCAATTAAACTTATTAATACTTATTCAATAATTTTAAAATTACACAAATCCTAACATTGCTATCTAAAACAAAATAACACAAAGATAAGTAAAACAAATACACAAGTTTTATTTCTATACAATATCAACATTCCAAAACATAAAAAAAAAATTACAAATGACTTATTGGATAACTCATTTGATAAAGAATAAAAATATATAAGAAATTTGCAATCTTGAAAATTAATTTCATAATCTATTATCAATTGTGGTTGACACTCTATTTCAATTTGAGATATACATTAAAGTTTGATTGCTTACTTATTTACACATGGTCTTTTTTATGAATATCATATCATTGTTAAGCAACACATACTCTAGGAAATATCATAATTTATTTTGAAAAGTCGTTTATTTTGGACATAAATTGTTAAAAAATAGATCTAAGTATTCATAATTTATGCTAATTTGATACTTTGGCTTCACTATTTTCACACTTGTGAATGTTTCTCACACATGTCTACAATTTTAAATCTATATTTTTAACTCTACAGATTATCTTGGCATGTACTTTGCTATTTGATATCTAAAAATCTTTACTCATTACAGAATGCTCAATCACATGCATTTATCTTTCAATTAATTTGCATACAGTTATGTAAATGTATCAATTGTTTCCTTAAAGTTCACAATAAACAATTAAACCAATATTGTCTTAATTTTACTTTCTTCTTTTTTACCAAAAAAAAAGTTTTAAAAAAATGATTCGGGTTCGGGTCGGGTCGCGAGTCGGGTTGACCCGCAAAAAACACGGGTCGGGTACGAGTCAACCCGTTTTTGCTTCGGGTCAAAAAAATCGAATTCAGGTCGGGTATTTTTCGGGTCGGGTCAGAAAATTCTGACCCGTTTTGCCATGTCTACTCTAATCCTCTTATTTGAGAAAGAGAGATTTTTTTATCAATACTTGAGCTAATAGGACTATAGCAGCCACTTCAAAATCATGCTTTCTAAAACAATGGGCTAAAGTAATTAAACAGCCTAAACAACTTGTTTTTACTGGACCCATCGCACTTTGTTTTTATATATGTCCTAAGAAATGTCTAATCATTTATTTATTTATTTTGCGATTAGATATGCATGTGATACATATAACATTGTATGCGACGAAAGCCTTCAACGTCCACAATTATCACGACAAACATGGCTTGCACTATCACAGGCCAAATCATTTTTTCTGGTGCATAGCGTTAAAGCCAGGTCACACAGCGATACAAGGACATTGGGCAATTAATTGCAGGGTACATTGTATGTGCAAATTACCGTATGCTAGGACATGCTGATATAGGAGTGGAGACATCAAGGTCATTTTCACGTCTAGCCTAGTTGGTTGCCTAACCAATTAATTAGATTTAACGGCACCAGAAATGAATGCCCTAGAAGGTACAAGAAGATTAATGATAAGACCTTTTTTTTTTTTGAGAATCAGATTAATGATAAGATTTGACATTTAAAAATATCAATACTGCTTATAAACTCATATCAATATATACAAAAAAGTAGGTCTTTTTGTAATTGTACTTTGATTATATAATGTATTATAAACTTGATTTAAAACATTAATATTACTATTTTCGTGTGTGTTTTAGTAAGTATTACTGTTTACTCAAAAAAATAAACATTTTAGGGTTTTCGAACGACAACATATGCCCTTAGCTTTTGGGTATACATTAATAAGCTATTTTAAAAAAAATTATATGAAAAAATAAATAAATGACCAATTTTTTTGATAGTCTTTTTCAATTTTTTATAAAAAATTTTATAAAATAATTGACTAATATATACATATCCTTAGAGTATAAAGGTCCGTTTGGTACGTGTGTTTAAATAAAAATTTTCAGTATTTTTAAAAATTTATGTGAGTAAAAAAATGTAAAAAAATACATATAATATTATTTAAAAATTAAAAATATGTGTTTAAACACGTATACTAAACGGCCGGAGCCAAAACGGACTACAGTACTGGCACGAGTAACCTAAGGCTGACAGGCCTATTAGGCTATGTCAGATTCTTATTTCTTAGCATTGGAAAATGTGTTGAAGAATATATATATATATGGGGAACATAAACTAATTAAAATAGTTAATTGGATTTGACAATCGTTGTGGACCTATATGGTTCCATAATTTTTTGAAAGGTAGATTTGTATTCTGACGTTTATCTACTTTCGCACATTTAATTTGCATGCCTAACAGAAGCACTATCAAAATGAATGTTAAAATATATGTAAGAAAACAAAACACGTCGAAGGAGAGAAACAGCCAAGGCATAAATATTAAAGTGGTTTGATGTGATGGTTTATGTCCACAATAAAAAATTTAAGTAGCCACGTCTTTGTTATGTTCAACTTGTTATTAGAGCATCGTGCAAAAATTTGTCTATTCTATAATAAAAACATAATTTTTTATTTATTTTATATACTCCATTTTTCAAACATCTCATATCGATTATTTATTTTACCATACATTTTATTAAGTATTTGACCACTCCGGCTCAGTTTATACTAAGCCCAAGGCCCACGCCGAGGAAGAAAAAATGCTCGAGGACGAATGAAGAAAGTCCGAATTGCCAAGAAGTATCGCCGAGGACAATCCTGTCCTCGGTGAACCAAAATCATAGAAGGGAAGAGCGGCACACCATCAAAGGCAGCCTCGTACAGCACCCCAATAAAAATGACAAGTACAGTGGGTCAGTCATGGAGCCTGGTGGAAGGGCAATTCAAGGAGAAACTGTCACCTCCACATTAAATGCCCACAACTAACGTTCTGGCCGCATTAATGAGGAAATGACCCCTGAACAGTGCTGCTTTGGTCGCTGCAACTCACAGAAGGTTTAGGACAGCGGCTGATGGGACAAGCACTCGAGAAGTGACTTGCATGATCAACAAATGGAGGGTCAGGATCAACTGAAAGAGGGTATATAATGTAAGAAATCCTCCAGAAAAGGAAAAGGTTTTTTGGAGCAGAAAAGATCGTAGCAACTGGTATCATCTTTGTAACCTTTGTAACCAAGCACTGAGAAAATAATAAGAACAAATAGCTCCCCAAACAAGTGTCGATGATAGAATTTCATACTTAAAGCCCACTTTCTTGTTATTTAGTTTACCCATAACCATGTTTATTCGTTGTTATTCTCACTAAAACCTAGTTCTTAAACTCATTCTTTACAAATTTATTGTATTGTGCTAGTTGGGTCTGAGTCCACTCATCCAATAGTAGAAGTGATCAAACTCAGCCCCTACAATTGGGGCCTTCTGTGGGAAGAACTTGTGTCTTAGTAAGGGTAACAATCAAGCATGGTAAGATCAGACCCTCATCAAGCAGGTCCCCACCAGCCTGAACCTGCTATATCCCAACGACAGGGTAACTTTCCCGACCCTGAGAGTGATCGAAATGAAGAGAACGGAAGGTTTTGAGAGGGAAGTGTGCACACCACTCAAACCAGCAGCGGCCACTCTCGTGTGAGAAGTCACGTGCTCCAAAGACAAAATAACAACGGGCCCATGCAACAAGAAGAAGTCAGGAGCCACGTAACCCAGAGACAGACTGATAATCAGGCCATGCAACGAGAGATAGACGATTTGAAGAGAAAGTTGCGCCATGCACAACGAAGGCGGTCTCATTCTAGCCTTAACATGCCCTCTAGTGATGAAGGCGATGATAACTATAGACAAAGATCGCGAACCCCTCCAAGCGAGACCTTCTCTCACGAAGAAGAACAATACCGTAGGCATAAACGTAAAAGCCCATCTCCCAAGGGCTTGGGAAACGATTCCATGAGCAGGGCACTGGATCAACTTTCCAAATCACCTTTCACACACCATATAGAAGGGGCTACACTCCCTCGACCATTCCAGTGGCCAACCTTCACCATTTATAACGGCAACACAAACCCCGTGGAGCATGTGAGCCAGTTTAACCAAAGGATGGCTGTCTATTCTAAAAACGAGGCACTGATGTGCAAGGTTTTCCCATCTAGCTTAGGACCAGTGGCGATGAGGTGGTTCAATGGCTTAAAGACGAATTCCGTAGACTCGTATAGGCAGCTAACCCAAGCCTTTGGCTCTCGTTTCGTTACAAACAGTAGAGCTACTCGGCCCTTGAGTGCATTATTGTCGCTATCCATAGATAATGGAGAAACTCTGAAGGCCTACTCGGACAGATATTGGGAGATGTATAATGAAATAGATGGCAATTGTGACGATGTCGCCCTTAGCACCTTCAAAAATAGTCTCACAGCCGAGCATGGCTTGAGGAAGTCTCTGACTGACAAGCCTGCCACCAGTGTGCGCCAACTGATGGATCGAATCGATAAGTATAAACGAGTAGAGGAAGACCAGGTACAGGGTAAGGGAAAAGAGAAGGTTATCACTCAGGAGAGGAGGGATTTCAGGTCAGACCGATATAATAGCAACCACCCAAGGAGAGATTTCGTAGGGCAATCCGGAGAAACCAGTACACAGACTGTCAATACTGTATTCTGAGAACTAGTACATTGGGTGTTGGAGAAAATCAAGAACGAGACATACTTTAAGTGGCTGAATAAGATGGCGGGAGAGTCCACGAGGCGTAATCAGAACTTTTATTGCCAATACCACTAGAACCACGGACATACTACGGAGAATTGCAGGAACCTCTGGAATTATCTAGACCAGTTGGTCCAAGAAGGAAAGTAGAACCACCTTCTGCATCATTCCAATGGTCATCTAGGCCAGACCCATCAGGAACCCCAAAGAGATACTGCCCTAAGGCCACCTGTAGGGACGATCAATGTAATCTTGGCTGCGCTAGGAAGGACAGGCACTCGCCCTTCATGAGTGTTATCTATAGCTTAACTGCCTGCCGAGGAGTCCCAGCCAGAGCCGAAGAGGGCCAGAATGAATTCTCACCCAATCTTGAGTTTTTCAGAAGAAGACAAGGTCGGAACCACCCAGCCCCATGACGATGCGCTATTGATCACTCTCAGAATCGAGGACTACGATGTGAAAAGAGTGATAGTGGATGGTGGCAGTGCTGCCAAGATTATGTACCCCGACCTTTACAAGGGGCTGAATTTAACACCGGAAGATTTTATGCCCTATAGCTCTCCTTTGATGAGATTCAATGGGAAGCTTGTTATTCCAAAAGGCATGGTTAGACTACCTATCCAGACCGGCCCAGAGAGAGTGGAGGTGAACTTTATCGTGGACACCTACTCTCCATATACAGCCATTGTCGGTAGGCCCTGGCTCCATACCTTGGGGGCTGTTGCCTCCTCCTTGCATCAGAAAGTGAAATTCCCGTCAGGAGGCCAGGTTCTCGAGATCCGTGGTTGCCAATCCATGGCAAGGCAGTGTGTGGTGGCTGCCATTTCACATCAGCTCGATGTGGAGTTCTTGGCCTCTGCTGAAAAGGACTTATAGCAATCAAAGGCCCCGATGTCGCCTTCTGATATAGCCGCTGAGGAGGCAAAATGCGAAGATCTAGAGAGAGTGGTCATTGGTGGTGACCCGGATAAGTTCTTTCAGGTAGGGGCTCAACTGCGTCCTCAGGAGAAGGGGGAGTTGATTGAGCTTCTCAAAAGCAATATTGACGTATTTGCATGGGATGCCTGCGATGCTCCGGGGATTGATCCAGCCTTCATTTGTCACCATTTTAATGTTAACCCATCCATCACTCCCAAGAAGTAGCCACCTTAGCGCCCCTCAAGAGAGCATGCTGATGCGATTAGGGGTGAAGTGGAAAAGCTTAAGCGTGTAGAGGCTGTCAAAGAGGTTTTCTACCCCGAATGGTTGGCCAACACCGTGGTAGTCAAGAAGAAAAATGGAAAATGGCAGGTTTGTGTAGACTTCTTGGACTTAAATAGATCATGCCCAAAAGACCCGTTCCCCATGCCTCGGATAGACCAGCTGGTGGATGCAACAGCTGGCCACCCTCATATGAGCTTCTTAGACGCCTTTCAAGGCTATCATCAAATACCACTAGCCTTGGAGGATCAGGAGAAGACAGCTTTCGTGACACCTATTGGGAACTATCACTACAAAGTAATGTCGTTCGGTCTGAAGAACGTAGGGTCCACTTATCAAAGGACGATGACGAGGATGTTCGAGCCGTAGTTGGGCAAGAGCATCGAAATCTATGTTGATGATATGGTGGTGAAGAGTAAAGTGGTGTCTGAGCATTTATGAGACCTCGGCAATACCTTTAATGTCTTAAGGAAGCACAAGCTGTGCCTAAATGCTTCCAAATGCTCATTTGGCGTGGGATTAGGCAAATTTTTAGGCTACATGATTACTCATAGGGGAATTGAGGTTAATCCTGACCAAATCAAGGATATTAACGATTTAAAACCACCGCAAAACGCCAAGGAGGTCCAAAAGCTTACTGGAATAATTGTAGCCCTGAATCGATTCATTTCCAGGTCAGGGGATAGATGCAGACCATTCTATCTCTTGATCAACAAGTGAAAATGATTTGAATGGTCCGAGGACTGTATTGTGGCCTTCCAGCAACTCAAGGAATACCTATCCCGGCCACCTATCATGTCCAGTCCTGAGACCGATGAAGTCCTATACACATATATTGTTGTGACCCCTCATGCTGTGAGCTTAGTGCTAATACGAGATGACAATGGCCTTCAAAAGCCAGTCTATTACGTGAGCAAGTCTCTACATGAAGCTGAGATCAGATACTTACCCTTGGAGAAAGCCATACTAGCTGTGGTCCATGCTACGCGAAAGCTTCCCCATTATTTCCAAGCCCACACAGTGGTTGTTCTAACCCAATTGCCCTTGAAGTCTGTACTTCGAACTGCTGATTACACTGGAAGGATTGTCATATGGAACACAATTCTGGGAGCTTTTAACATCAAGTACATGCCTCGGACCTCCATAAAGGGCCAAGTCCAAACTGACTTGGTGGCCGAATTTGCTGAACCACCAGTCGAAATAGTAGCAGAGGAGCGAAACATGGATGGAAAATCGGTTGGGGTAGTCTCTAAGCCAGGACCCCTATGTTGGAAGGTGCACGTTAATGGCGCAGCAAATCAAAGGGGGTCCAGAATGGGGCTAGTCCTAGTGTCTCATGAGAAGAATATCATAGAGAAATCCCTGAGACTTGGGTTCTCGGCCACAAATAATGAAGCCGAGTATGAGGCCTTGTTACAAGGAATGGCCATGGTGCAGAAAATGGGAGGAAAAGCAGTAGAGATGTTCTCGGACTCAAGATTGGTAGTGGGCCAGGTAAAGGGAGAGTTAGAAGCAAGAGAGGCGAGGATGCAAGCGTACTTAAGCCAGGTCAAATGCTTGCAGTCAAATTTCGATCTTTTCAGCTTGTCACACGTCCCAGAAGTGGAAACACCCATGCAGATTCATTGGCCACACTTGCTACCTCCTCGGCAGAGGGTCTGCCTCGAACCATTCTTGTCGAGCATCTGGATAGAGCAAGCGAGGTGGCAAAAGGCATGGTCCATATCCATGAAGTTAGAGTGGGTCCTAACTGGATGGACCCTATAGTAAGGTTCCACAAAGATGATACCTTGCCCGAAAAAAAGTCAGAAGCTGAAAAAATACGAAAAAATACGAAGAAACACTTCTCGGTTCTGGTTGTCCGAGGACCACAAATTGTATAAGTACTCCTATTCTGGGCCATATTTACTGTGTATTCACCCCGAAGCATCAGAATTACTGCTTGAAGAGATTTAGGAGGGGATCTGTAGGAGTCACACAGGGGGAAGATCTTTGTCGCACCGAGCCTTTACCCAGAAATATTGGTGGCCGGGGATGCAGAAGGAAGCCCTTGAATATGTTAAGAAATGTGACCAGTGCCAAAGGTTTGCCCCAAATATTCATCAGCCAGGAGGGGTCTTCAACCCTTTGTCCAGTCCATGGCCGTTCGCCCAATGGGGCCTGGATATTGTAGGCCCTTTCCCCAAGGCAGCAGGGAATAAGAGATACATGTTGGTCGGTACAGATTACTTCACCAAATGGGTCGAAACTGAGCCATTGACCAACATCAGAGATGCGGATGCTAAAAAATTCATCTGGAGAAACATTGTAACACGATTCGGGGTCCCTTGAACCCTCATTTCAGATAATGGACTCCAATTTGACAGCAAAGCCTTCAGAAGATATTGTTGCGAACTGGGGATCACAAACAGGTACTCAGCTCCAGCTTACCCTCAGGGAAATGGGCAGGCCGATGCTGTCAACAAGGTTATAGTCAATGGGCTTAAGAAGAGACTGGATGACGCCAAGGGAAGATGGGTAGAGGAGCTGCCACACGTCTTATGGACTTACCGGACCACACCATGACGGTCAACAGGGGAGACGCCCTTTGCTATGACTTATGGGGCCAAGGCTATTATCCCTTTAGAGGCAAACTTCCCGACGCTGAGGACGAGCTCCTTCATTCTAAGCAGTAATGATGGACTACTGGGGAAGAGCCTAGATTTGATCAATGAACGAAAAGAAAAGGCAGTGATCCAGTTGGCCTATTACCACCAGAAGCTCAAGTAGGGACATGATGCCAATGTGAAGCTGAGACCATTAGCACCAGGGGACTTAGCATTGAGGAAAGTCGTGGGTGCTACCAAGAACCCATTCTGGGGAAAGCTGGGACCCAATTGGGAAGGACCATACCGAATTACTTCAGTAGCAGGAATATGTGCATATTACTTAGAAGACTTAGATGAAAAAGCTGTACCTCATCCATGGAATATAAATAACATGAAAAGGTATTATTATTAACAAAAGCATTTCTCTAATTCAAATTTTTAGTCCATTGTGATTATATGTCTTGTATTTTGGCAACCGTCTAAGTATTAGACAGAACCAAAGTCTTGCATAGTTCTTGGACTCAAACCTATGGGGAAACTAACTACTTCAATGAAAATTTAAGTACTAGACAGAACCAAGATCTTGCATGGTCCTCGGACTCAAACCTATAGGGAAACTAGTTACTTCCAGAAGAACCTAAGTGTTAGACAGAACCAAGGTCTTGCATGGTTTTCGAACTCAAACCTATGGGAAACTAACTACTTCAATGAAAATCTAAGTACTAGACAAAACCAAGGTGTTGCATGGTCCTCGGACTCAAACCTATGGGAAAACTAGTTACTTCCAGAAGAACCTAAGTGTTAGACAGAACCAAGGTCTTACATGGTCCTCAGACTCAAACCTATGGGGAAACTAACTACTTCAATGAAAATCTAAGTACTAGACAGAATCAAGGTGTTGCATGGTCCTCGGACTCAAACCTATGGGGAAACTAGTTACTTCCAGAAGAACCTAAGTGTTAGACAGAACCAAGGTCTTGTACGGTCCTCGGACTCAAACCTATGGGGAAACTAATTACTTCAATGAAAATCTAAGTACTAGACAGAACCAAGGTCTTGCATGGTCCTCGAACTCAAACCTATGGGGAAACTAGTTACTTCCAGAAGAACTAAGTGTTAGATAGAATCAAGGTCTTGCATGGTCCTCGAACTCAAACCTATAGGGAAACTAATTACTTCAATGAAAATCTAAGTACTAGACAGAACCAAGGTCTTGCATTGTCCTCGGACTCAAACCTATGGGGAAACTAGTTACTTCCAGAGGAACCTAAGTGTTGGACAGAACCAAGATCTTGCATGGTCCTCGAACTCAAACCTACGGGGAAACTAACTACTTTCAACAAAGGCCTGGGCGTTAAACAGATTCCAGGTGTTGTGTGACTCCTCGGACCATAACCTTTGAGGAAATTAATGGGCTTGAGCATTTATCTGAGTTACAAATACAGCCAAAGGGAAGTCTGGCACCTAGGAACACTTGCCCTGTCCTCATTCGATAAAGATGTAAACAAACACAAGTCCATGAGCATCACTTAAGGCACTTTGAGGTACATTGAACATAACTCCCCTGCATAGTTAATAGCTAACTGTTTCCTTGAAGTTAGTAAATTTTTGGAACATACCTATGAGTGCCTTTGTACATTGAGCTGTGGCATTTGATTTTAGGATTTAAAGGTTTATCTTTATAAGTGCTGCGCGCTTAGCATTTTTCACCCATTGTAATAACCAATTCATGAGGTATAGGATTCATATTATAAGGTTATTGCATTTTATAGTCCATTCAGCAAAAGCAAGTCATAGTAATAGGGTGGCTCAATTGTTAATCAAAGTCTAAGTGGAAATTATCATTATGGATTTTACATTTTTTAGCGGCTGTTTCAAAAATGGAAAATAAGTCACACTGTTGAGACTGTTTAGCTGATAATCAAAGCACAAGTTATATAAATAGCAGAACCCATCATAGCAACAATTAATGCATGAAAAGGGAAATTGCATACATTCAGTCCAAGTGTTCCATTATAACAGTTCAAATATCTAAAAAAAAAGGAGAAGAGAAAGAAACATGAGGCTAAAGCACAACAGAGGTAGCCTATTTTTTCAACTTGATCTTCATTCCCCCCTTGGGAGGCTGGTCTGAAGCGGCCTCAGGGTACTCGGGGCTTTCACCTAGGGGAATAGCCTGCAGAGGCACCACAAGGAGAGCTGTCTCCTCGGCATGAAGGGCCTGGGCATCAGCTGAGGGCTTTACAGCATCCTGGGGTGCTTTCTGGTTAGGGCCTTTATCTGTTTCAGTTACCCCAGAGGGCTCAGCCTCCTTGGCTGGCTCATTAGGAGAAGTTGAAGCAAAAGCAACGTCAGGATGGCCTGCCTCAACCACCTCGAGAGAAGTACCAGCCTCAGAGCTAGAAGGGCCTGGCTTTCGGATGGCAGGAGGATAATATACATTCTCTACCTTCCAAAGGTCAGATGAAACCTCAACTCCAGCTTGTTTAAAGGCTTCATTCCAAACCCGGGAACAGTAGAGCCTGCATACCCCAAGTACCTGAGCTTTGAGAGTGGCTTGGGTCTCAGTCACTCTCAGGGCATAGGCCTCCTCCTCGGCTTTCTCCTTAGAGCTCTCAGCCTCTGTCCTAGCAAACTCCGCCTCTCCCTTAGCTTTCAAAGCTTCATCCCTGGCCCATTCCGCGATGTTCCTGGCCCCATCTACCTCGGCCAGCTTCTTCTTCGGATAATTGATTTGCTCCTTGGCAATCTTCAGCTGATCCTCAGCCTCGAGTAAGCGCCTTATCTGGTCTTCGGCCTGTTTTTGGGTGCTAGCTAGGCCTAATTCAGCAATATCTGTGGCCCTTGTCATCTCCTTCAGATCCTCCCTTGCTTTCAAGAGTTCAACCTCGGAGTTTTTAAGGGTCCGCGTGGCATCAAAGCGCTTGTCACGCTCGAGCTCCAGAGTCCTACTCTGGTCGTTAACCTCTTCTTCCAACCTATAAGTGGCCCGGACAGCCTGCCAATTGAAACAAGCTCACGGTAAGTTGGAAACCAAGGAACAAAGATCAACGGAGTCACAAGTGTTAGAAGTCTTACCATGCCCAAGTACCTCTTAATGCTGAGGAAGACCTCCTACCTCCTCAGATTCCCCAATTCAGCCATATTGGCGGGAAGTAGCAGGCACCTTTCCAGCACATCGGTCACATAGGTACCTTCACCTCCTCGGAAGTCCTTGAGGGAGGCGTTGTCCATCAAAGGCTCCCCATGGAGCATTGGGGTAGGGAGCTAGGCTTGGGGCTCGGACTGTGTGGTGACTTCTTTTTCTTGGCCCTGGTGCCCAATTTTTAGTTATTTTGAAACTCGTCGGGCTTCATCTTCCTCCTGAGAGGAGCAAGATTTCCCCCCATCCATGGGCTTTTTGCCTTTGGAAGCCCTTTTCCTTTTTGGGTCAGTGGACTCAGCCCGAGGAGGCAGGGTCGACTAGAGAGAAGGAGGAAGTTTGGACCGTGGAAATGATAGCTTTGATTGGGTGGAAGACGATCTGGTCTGAACAGGCAGAGGCTTGGGCGGAGGAGGAGGAACCTTAGATTGTGGCTTCCCCAGCGCGTCCTTCCCCGGTTGGCCCTCAATTAGGTCGAGCAAGTTGGTTGGAGGTATTCTCTTAAAACCCATTTTAGCTTGAGAAGAAGTCCCTACTAATAGGAGATCCGCTTCAGTCAGACTAGGGTCACCCAAGTCACCAGATGGATCCTCAGATAGGTTAATTTGGTCGAATACACCAAAATCGTCCTCGGACTGACCCAACTCAGCGACCTGTTCTTCGCTTTCTACTCTTCCTCCCTTGGCCTCTATAGCTTGATGGGACGAAGAAGGGCCTGCCAACGGAGCGCCTTCTGGGGCAGGAGATCCTTCGGGAAGCAAGAACCCGTGTTCTGCTATGGTGATTCTATGAAGCCAAGGATCTTTGGCTCTGATCATGTACTTCGGAGCCGAGAATGATTTCTGAATGGGATCGTACCCGAAGATCTTGTGAGCGGCTTTGACTTGGTTGTCAGCTTCGTTCACAAAAATCTCCGCCCTAAGGATGGTTGCCAAATCTTCCCAGTTGACCAAGTGAAAGTGTCGTTCAAAGGCGTGTGGATCTACAAAAAAGAAAGTATATTCATATTAGCAGCCAAACAGTGCAAACTATGACAACACAAAAAATTAACCCTCTCCTACTTTGCATACCCCACCTGGTGCCCCCTCCTCTGTCGGACAAGGAAGGTCGTCGTGCCACCCCCCTGACACGATGAGAAAGTCCTTATTCAACCCCTTGCTGGACTCAGGGAGGCACTGAATAAGCCGAACCTTGTCATCCCTTGTTTTCATATAATAGGATTTACCCTTTAGGTGTTGGAGGTTGTAGCCCCAGTTTACATCATGATGGGTTAACCTCAATCCCATTTTCGCGTTTAAGGCGTCCATACAACCCAAGATCCTAAACACGTTGGCGGCGCACTGGGTGGGGGCTAATCGAAAATGCCTAAGATAATCCCACGTCACCGGCCTCATGGGGATTCTCATACCACCTTCTATGAAGGCGATCATGGGAATCACTACTTCACCCGTTTGCTTCCTAAAGTGCCACTCGCCTTCTTCACAGTATCTCAAACCTACATCCTTGGGTATCCTATAGTCGACGATGAATTTCTCCATTGCCTCTTCAGACTCAACCAACTTTTTAAACCTACCCATCCCTATAAACGGCTAAAAGACTCAGAGAATGAAAAACTTAGAAGAGAGAAAATATGAGTCAGAGAGAGAAGAAAACTTACAGAAATGAGGAAAAACTCTCCGGACAGACTTTTTATGCTAAAAAGAGACGAAGTTTGGCTAAAAATTTGACTGGACTCAGGATATGAGCGCAAGAACTCCTGAGTGTAAAAGTAAAGAAGCAAATTGGTTCAAATGGGCATTTATACCCCCAATTAAAAATAACCATACGGGTTTTCCTGCCCATAAAGTTAAAGAAATCCCCACCGTTAGATTACCATTACACCGTTGAACGTGGGGAGCATCGAGCCGCCAAAATTTAATGAGGGCACGCTCTGTATATCGAAACACCAGGAGTGTGCCTTGGACAGGTGAAAAGACTCTGGCACTGACGAAGGACAAAACTTGACATGCCATGATAAAGGCCCGAGGACATCAAAATCCTCCTCTCCGTCCGAGAAGCCGGACAGTAGGATTTTGAGGGGTTATTGTGGGGTCAAAGAATTTGGCCACCCTGGCCCACTTTATACTAAGCCCAAGGCCCACACTAAGGAAGAAGAAATGCCCGAGGACGAACGAAGAAATTCTGAATTGCTAAGAAGCATCGCCGATGACAATCTTGTCCTCGGCGAACCGAAATCATAGAAGGGAAGAGCAGCACACCATCAAAGGCAGCCTCGTAGAGCACCCCAATAAAAAGGACAAGTACAGTGGGTCAGCCATGAGAGCCTGGTGGAGGGGCAATTCAATGAGAAACTGTCTCCTTCACATTAAATGCCCACAACTAACGTTCTAGCCGCATTAATGAGGAATTGACCCCTAAACAATGCTGCTTTGGTCGCTGCAACTCACAGAAGGTTTGGGACGGCGGCTAATAGGACAAACACTCAAGAAGTGACCTGCATGATCAACAAATGGAGGGTCAGGATCAACTGAAAGGGGGTATATAATGTAAGAAATCCTCCAGAAAAAGAGGAGGTTTTTTGGAGCAGAAAAGACCGTAGCAACTGGTATCATCTTTGTAACTTTTATAACCAAGCACTGAGGAAATAATAAGAACAAATAGCTCCCCGAACAAGTGCCGATGATAGAATTTCATACTTAAAGCCCACTTTCTTGTTATTTAGTTTACCCATAACAATGTTTATTCGTTGTTATCCTCACTAAAGCCTAGTTCTTAAACTCATTCTCTACAAATTTATTGTATTGGGCTTGAGTCCACTCACCCAATAGTAGAAGTGGTCAAATCCAGCCCCTACATAAACCATTAAATTTCACAAGTAAAAAATTAAACCTTTAAGCTTCAAAAGGTAACAAATTAAACATTCAACCTATTTTAAACCTTAAACACAAAATCATTCCACTTAAATGAGTTGACGTTGAAATGATTTTGTGTTTAAGGTTTAAAATAGGTCGAACGTTTAATTTGTTACGTGTTCCTATATATTTTTGAAGTTACTAAGAAAGTTCAAATTTCAAAGTCTTACCCAAGAGTTCACAAGTAATGACAAATTTTTTTTTTTTTTTTTTTCCTTTACAAAAATATTCTGTCTTAAACAAGAAATTAATAAATTGGGTAAATTACACCAACATCCCTCAAAATTTCACCAAATGCACTCCCCCTCAAATGTTTCTAGAAATGACACTCTTATCCTTCGAGTTTTATAAATGTAACAGATTGATGAGTCCATCCCTTCTCATATCGACAGGCTGATCTAATGGAATATTTTGTTTGGAAAGTAATGATATGAGAGGGGATTAACTAATTTGTTACATTCATAAAACCTTAAGGTTGGGAGTATAATTTCTTAAAAGGTTTGAGGAGAATATCATATTGTGATATCTCAAAGGAGATTGGTGTAACTTCCCCTTATAAATTGTACTTTTAAATGGCATGGTCTAGTGATGGAAAAGATATGGACTAATATCAGGCATATGTAACACTCCTACTCCATAGCTATAGCTTCCACACCTGTAAGGTTCCTATCGACATCATGCCCAACCATTTCAAAATCACTATTGAATTGAATATAGATATTGGCTCCATTAGGGAAACATAGTTTCAGCAACAGCAAGGCAATAACGACCAAGGAATTTGAGCTATTTTTTTTTGGTAAAGGGAATAAAAATAAAGAAAACTACACTAGCAAAAGGCCAATAGGACAGCTCCTACTTATAAATAACCCAGACAGGTCATGGTTGAAAACAGGGAGTAACTCCACAGGAGGATACTCAAAAATGCTGAAAACTTCATCTTATTTCACACCCTTTATTGTGAGAGAGTCAGCGCATTTATTGGCTTCTCGGTAACAATGGCTAAACCGAATCTGCAGAATCTGAATTCCCAGCTGCATACAGTCATCCAGGAGGGGAGAAATAATGGGATTTGTCTGAGTGGGATTTTGAAGAACATCTATTATGGCTTTTGCATCCAGCTTTACTTCAACGGCTTGGAAATTTTTGTTCACACAGATGGTAAGGCCATCCCTTAACGCCCATAACTCCGCTTCAAAGCTCGAAGTAACACCAATCCTCTTTGAAAAGCCTGTCACCCAATTACCGGATTCATCTTTGATCGCACCTCCTCCACCAGCTAAACCCGGGTTGCCTAGGGAGGACCCATCCATGTTTAGCTTTCTCCAATCACTTCTTGGCCTCTCCCATCTAATATTCTTCATTGCAAAACTGCTGGCTTTCTTCCAATCCACGGCACACCAGAAGAAGTCACTGGCTTGACTAATTATATGGTCTGCCAAATTTGGGTTGGGATTACTATTTTGGAAAATTACTTTGTTCCTTTGCTTCCATATCATCCAAATGGTAAAAAGGAAGACTATGTTCCAGGGAGGTTTGCTGAGGCAGAAACATTGATCATTCCTTGCATTCACGGTCAGCCAAGTATAAAGATCACATGTGAAAAAATTTCTATTTGCCTTAGAGATGCCAAGCTACTTCCAAAGGTCCTTGTTGCCTCCGCAATCTCGTAGTAAGTGAATAATAGTTTCCGGTTCGTCGCGACACCAAGGACAAGAAGGGTCAAAACTGATTCCTCTTGATGCTAGACAATCTTTAACACCAATACTATTATGAAAACATTTCCAAACAAAGAATTGAATTCTTTGGAGGATTTTTATTTTTCATATCCAACGCCCCCTGAAGTCGTGGTTGACATTTCCCGAAGTTGCCAATTTATACGCGCTTTTTAGATCAAAATTCCCATGGGTATTTGCTGCCCAGGACATTCTATCCTCACTCCTAGTAGCAATGGCGTAGGGAGTAGCCTGAATTCCCAGCTTTATACTCAGAGGAAGATCAAGGAAATTTTCGACCAATTCCACCCATTTGCCGATATCACTTCCTTCACTTTCAAGTTACCTTCCTCCCTGTTTAAAGGTCCCTACACTGAATCTCTGATAGGACCTTGAGGAGACCAATTATCCGTCCAAAACCTAAGATTGTTGTCACTCCCAATGACCCATTTTGTTCCGACATTAAAAACCTCCTGTCCTTTCCTCATACCTTTCCATACTCGGGAACAAGGAAGTTTGTCGCTGTTGACCGAGTTTATTCTCCGACGATTGCAGTATTTGTTCCTAAGAACTCTGGCCCATAAGGTTTCTTTTTTTGAATGGAACCTCCAGTTAAGTTTTGCCAACAAAGAGGTATTCCTTCCCTCTGTAGATTGTAATCCCAAACCACCCTCCTTCCTAGGCCTTGTCACCTTCTGCCAACCCACCCAATGCATCTTTTTAGAGGCCTCTGTTGAGCCCACAAAAAATTCTTACTGATCCTGTCTATGCCTTCCAACACTTTACTTGGGAGGTAAGCACACTGCATGGAATAATTGGGAATAGTAGACAAGGAAGATTGGATAAAAACTGTTCTGCCCGCCATAGACAAAAGGTTTTCCTTCCACCCCGAAAGCTTTTGCTTCATTCTATCCAAGATAAAGTTAAAATCTTGGTTCGACTGCCCTTGTTGAATAATAGGAATACCCAAATATTTCCTAATAGAAGAAGTCGCTCTAAACCCAAGAAGACCGCACATCTCCTCCCTACTCTCCATATCAACATTTGGCGAAAAAAACACCCTTGACTTGGACTCATTAATAGTTTGCCCAGATTTTTTGCAAAAGGTATCAAGCACCTCATGGATGGCAATGCAATTAGCTTGATTGGCTTTAGCAAACAGCACCAAATCATCTGCGAAGAAAAAATGAGAGAAGCTCGGCCCACTCCTGGATGCTTTAACTGGATTCCACAATTTCTCGCTGCATTTCCCCTCAATAAGTTGACCCAGAAATTCCATACACAAAATGAATATGTAAGGGGACAAATGATCTCCTTGTCTGATACCTCTAGAAGGGTTAATAGGCTCCAACATAGCCCCATTAAATAAAATAGAGGTTGAGACTATGGAAATATAGCTCATGATGATCTCCACTAGGTCCATAGGGAACTTGAAACCAAGAAGCCTTCCCTAATGAATCCCCACTCTAGCTTGTCATAAGCTTTTTCAAGGTCTATCGTTATAGCCATGAATCCCTCTTTCCCTTTGGCTTTGCTAATGGAGTGAACAATCTCCTGGACTATAATCGCATTATCAATACCCTTTCTTCCTGGAACAAAAGCAATTTGAAGAGGGGAGACGAGCTTATCCAAGAAAGGTCTAATCCGAGCCACTACCACCTTTGTGATGACTTTATAAACATTATTACACAGACTAATAGGACGGTAATTGCCCAAAGTTTCAGGGCCTTGGATCTTAGGAATAAGGGCAATAAGGGTTCTATTGAGATAATTTGGGATTTTTTTTCTAAAGAAAATCCCTTTAATTTCCTCAAACAGAGATTTCCCGACCACCAACCAAAAGCGCTGATAAAAACCTGCATGAAGCCTATCAGGACCAGGCGCTTTAAAAGGCTTCAACGACCACAGAGCATATTTTATTTCCTCCTTCGTGACCTTAACACAAAGGGATTCACAATCATCCTTCGAGAGATAGGCCTGCCCCTGAGTCAAAAGCGGGGGATTCCTCTTTGATAATGCTAGAGAAGAGCAGAAAAGGCCTTCAAAACCCCCTCTAATATGCTCCATCACATCTCTCTCATCATACAGCCACTCCCTTACACTGTTCTTGATGGCCGAAATCTGGTTCTTGCTTTTTCCGACCAAAGTGGACAAATGATAGAAAGAGGTGTTCCTATCTCCTTAAATCATCCAGTTAACTTTAGACTTAAGAGCCCAAATGTCCCTTTCCTAGTCTAAAATAATTTCCAGCTCTCTTTGAAGTTGTTTCTCTAACTCCAACAGATTAAATGAAGGTCTTGAAGAAATAGCCTTTTGAATGCCATTGAGCCGGGCCATAATCCTCCTCTTCTTGCTGAAAACATTACCAAAATGATCCTTATTCCATCGCTTCACTTCAGTAACAAAATTGTTTATGGCCCCCTGAAGGGAATGAGCCTGATTCCAAGCAGTGGAGATCATTACAGGAAAAGACGGATCTGACAACCAGCAACTTTGGAACCTGAAAGGTCTAGGAAGTTGAAGCTGGTGATGCGGTGGGGTCTCCAGAAGCATAGGGCAGTTATCAGAGTGGCAGCGGGTGAGATGGGTAACTTTTGCCTCTGGAAAGTTTGAATACCAATCCAGGTTTACAAAAAACCCGTCAATTCTCTCTTGAATTAGCACAGAAAGTTCTCTTCGATTAGACCAGGTGAACCTTGGCCTCGAGAACCCCTCATCAACCATGTTGCATTTATCAATACAATCTTTGAATTGCAAAGATCTATTCATACTAACAGCTCTGCCACCAAACTTATCATCCTCCACCAAAGGTTCATTAAAATCCCCTGCAATAATCCATGCCATACTATGAAGCTCAGCTAAAGCAGACAGATTATTCCACAAGATGGACCTTTCCTCAAACCTAGGACTAGCATACACTGCAGAAAAAATCCAAGAAAAGTCAGAGGCACATACCTTAACTGTGGCATGAATTTCCTGCTCAGTCTTCGAAATCAATGACCTCTCCACTCTATCTGAATTCCACAGTAACCATAAACCCCCAGCATAGCCAATAGTATCAGAATGAATTGCCCTATCAAAAGGCAATCTATCGATAATTGCTTTCACTCAATCATCACCTATTTTTGTTTCCATTACCACCAGCATTGCAGGGTCATGGTTATAAGCCAGATCAGTAACATATTTCTAAAAATTGGGTTTCGGAGAACCCCTACTATTCCATATGATAATATTCATGGCAACAATATGGATTAGAACAATCACATATCAACAAGCAGAGGTATATTCACCTCAACCATCAAACTCCATCCTGTCTTCCTCCTTTACTTCCTTACGGTGTCCTTCCTTGGCATTAGAAATAGTTGGAAGAGTAGAAGTCCTCTCACCCATTACTTCTTCCATGGAGTCATGATGCATCACATTAGGGTCGGTGGGATTAAGCACAGTACTTCCCAATTTGTTCATCTCGCCTTCGCCCTCTTCAATTAGTGATTTTGAGCTCGCCCCCAAGGAGTCGAACTCATTTTTCTCGTCGAATCGGTGAGCATTAGCAGACCCAACATTGCGTTCTCTTCATATCATTGTGGGATGGCGCTCCGGGCTTTGTCGGGCACTAAACTAGACTACCTTCATAGCCGCTACTGTGTCATCCTTACCACTGCCCTCACTACTAGTAAAACTTCCATAGCAAGACCCCCTAGAGTGATTATCCATCTCGGCACCCATGGAAGACAATGAAGCACTGTGGGTAATTGGAGTAAAAGAAGTAGATGTATGGTGATTAGACTCTACAGCAATCTTAGAGGTATTGAAGGCTGTCCTACCTTTGGAGAGGACCTTCTTACCCTTAGGAGCTTGTTTCGAACTTAATGATTTTGGGCTGAAGCTAGAAACATTAAAGCCCACGAGGTTAAGGCCCACGAAAGTTAGGCTCACTTCTTGTTGGTTTTGATTTAGAATATTTGGATTCCTTTTATCATCAGGCTTGACCCATTGAGGCCCATTACTAGTCTGGGCCATGCCATTCTTCCTATTGCTATCATGCACATGCTTCTTACTGGTGTCGTTTTTATGAAAGGTGGCGCTAGTGGGTCTTTGTCCTTCCTCAAGATAACGGCTCGTACTAGTAGTGCTGCTGTACTTGCTGGATTTGTACCCATTTCTTTTGCGTGTCACAACCATCCAAGGTCCGTAGGTGTTGTCCTCAGCTGACTCAGCATCATGCCTGTCCATAGGTACATCATTAGCACCTAATTGCTGATCCTCAGCTGACTCAGCATCATGCCTTTCGCGTGGGCTTCCTTGAATCTTATCCACTCCTTCCTCTTCCTCCCTAGTCGATGGTTGAACTGGTCGAATAGTGTGAAGGCAGGCATCCTTCTGGTGTCCAATCCGACCACAGGAAAAACACAATTTATGGATTCCTTCGTAGATAAAAAGCTGTTCAAAATTCCCGATAAGTAGAGCAGTGATCAGCGGCTTCTCTACATCTATCTGCACACATATTCAGGCATAACGACCCCTTGCTTCCAAGGCAGTATGAGTGTCAATCCTCAGGACCTTCCCAATGGTACTGCCAATCTCCTTTAATGCTTCCACTTGGTAGTATTCAATAGGAAGTTCATTGAGTCTTACCCAAACTGCAATAGACAATACATCGGCAGAGCATGGTCTGAAATTTGGAACCCAAGCCCTTATAGAGAGAAAGTGCTCTCCAATAAACCAGGGACCTTTGTCTAGCACTAAATCATAGTCGTCCATCGCCGAAAATTTGACTAGAAAAAAATCCTTACTGAGATCCACGCAATTAAGTCTTCCCTCCGATTTCCATAAGGCAGAGATTTTTTGTTGTAAGAAATTAAATCCCACCGTTCTCCCATAAACCTTAACAATCAACGCTCTTGCTCACGGGGCCCTGATTTTTTACTTCAACTCATCAGATAATCTCACTGCAGCAAGTCCCTTCCTAAGGCCGGAGGTGTCAAGTTCAACCTCAGAGGACGCTTCCATCTGGTCCATAATATCAAAAGCTCGTCAATCTACCCCTGGGAGCTCACCCATGAGTTTATCTTTAAAAGATAACTGGTGATTTGCATGGCCCTTTCTCCACGAAAACTCCTTCTCTCTGTTAGCGTTGTCTTCCATAAAATTTGCATGATGAATGTCTTTAACTTTTTTGTTACTCCTGGTTAGTTCAGCTTCTTCCTCTGAAGAGAGACCCCGAGAGGTTCCCCTAGAGCTCATGGCGTCTTTTTCGTTTCAAGCTCATCAATTTCAACAAAATATGCAATTTGATCAGCATAAGCTTTTTTTAGTTGCTTAGTATGCTTGCATGAAGCACCAACAACATTGACAATAGCAGATAATCTATTAAAAAAACTTTGAACAAGAATAACTTCTTTTGATGTTGCCACTAATGCTAACTGCAAGTGATGTGCAAAACAATGAATGTTGTAAGCATACGGACAATCATTTGAAACCAAAGCTTTTAATCCACTCCACTCACCTCACATATTGCTTGCACCATCATATCCTTGCCCTTAAATATCTTGAATATCCAGACTATGATGTGACAAGACAGAATATATTTCATCTTTTAGGGTTAAAGTCGTAGTATCAAGGACATGAACTACCCCAAAAAAACGTTCTCAAGCAAATCTATCTTTGTCTACAAATCTTATAACAATAGCCATTTGCTCATTCATTGACTCATCACGAGCTTCATCAACAATTAGGCAAAACTTTGCATGATCAATTTCTTCACGAATTGCCTTCTAAAAGAATGGAACACAATTACACAACCACACCTGCAGCATGACAACAAAGTTTCTACTTTTTAGAATGTTTGCTAAAGCCATGACTTAAATAGTTAATTAATGCTATCTGAAATCTGATTATTGACTATTGGCCACACAAAGACTTAAATCACAACCACACAAAGAATTAAATCACAAGCAGATAAGCACAAGCTCATATATATTGGCCACACCACACAAAGTGACAAAGACAAAGTTATTGACTCATTCACAGACCAAAGACTTCGGTCTCACAAGCTCAGAGTCACAGTACACACTTCAGAGTCATAGTACCCTCTTTTAGATTATATACATATACCAGCTTTTTTTTTTTTAATTTGGGGGGGGGGGGGGGGGGGAATGGCTCCCCTTGCCCTACTGTAGGTTCGTCACTAGCTTTGAGCTTCTTTGGTTGCACTAGCTTCTACAAGGTGTGTATTTCATTCTCGTCCGCCATTGTTTTTGTGTTGTGACAATAGGAGAGGAGTGATGTTCGATTACCTATAATGATGTTTTCATGAGCGGACGCAATTTGAGATTAACTACCATTTTGTCTGGTACCATCTTTTTAGGGGACTTTACAACTTCATTTGGACTCATTTTGAAACAAACTTGTTGATATCTTCATTGAGAATCATCCACTAAGCCACTTATGCCCATTGTACTATTACTTGTACAAGTCCTTAAGGTTAACACTACTAGTCATAGCCATTATAGGAATTTGTGTGTATATATATACTTCTCATTATACAAGTTACAGAGTTTTACCACAATAGAATACACTAGAGGTGTGCAGAATACACAATAGAATACACAGAGTGACAGAGTTGATGGGATTTTTTGACCCAACCCACCATGGTAGGTTAAAAAAAATCCAGTTCAACCCAACCAATCACAGAGGTTCAACCCAACCCAACTCACATGGATCTAGTTGGGTTGGGTTGAACCCATGGGTTGGACAATATTTTTTTATTACTATTATTATTAAATGAGTAAAAAATATATATCTCGCTTGTCACCTGAGTTGATAAACAAAATATATATGAATTAGTATTTTAACTCAATTATAAACAAAATATATCCAACTGAGTTAATAAACAAAATAAACATGAACTAGTATCCCAACTCAGTTATAAAAAAGGAAAAAAGAAAAAAGAAGGGAGTGAGAGAGCGTGAGTGGGAGGTGACAGAGAGAGAAATAAGATTGTTAGGGTTTGCGAGGTAATTGAGTTTTATATAGGAGGAGCTGAATAGTGGAAAAAATTAAATAAAAAAATTATTAATTATATAATGTAGTTTTAAATATATATTAAATATATATAATTTAAAATTTAAATATATAGGTGGGTCGAGTCGGGTTAGGCGAGTTGTGATTGTTATAACCCAAACCCAACCCAACCCACTATTAAAATTTTTTTAATAGCCCAACTCAACCCACACACCCCTAAAAACCGACCCAACCTAGTGGGCTGAGTTGTGTCGGGTTGGTGAGTTGGCTGCACACCCCTGAAATACACATCAAATTTTGTTTCCCACTATTCATTTGTAAAAGCCATAACAGAAGAGTGTCATTTATATAATTTAAAGGAAGAGAGTATCATTTCATTCATAATTTGGATAGGATTTTAAAATAGAAATGGAACATTCTAATAGGAGGCAAACGTTTGAGGGAGTGTCATTTTGATAATCTTCTAGAGAGGTTGTGCAATTTGCTTCTTCTTCTTCTTTTTTTTTTCTTTTTTTTTCTTTTTTTTTTTAAGCTTATTTAATTTATGTGCAACTCTTTTAAGTTTTAACATTACACTTGTTTATATATAATTTATTTTTAAGCAAAATAAACTCATTCTAAACACATTATAATATTGAATTTATAATCCATTTTGCTCTGTGGTTGGGAGCTCTATTTTTTTCACCAAAAATGAGTTATATGATATTATTATGTATTTAATTATTTAGAATATAGAAGGATGTTTGTCAATAAAAAAATCGTAATAGTAACAATGGCACTGATGACAAAGTTGTGGAGGTTGTAACATTGAAATATGATTATATTGATGGTGATGGTGATGTCATGATGTTAATGCGCGCGCGCACACATATATATATATATATATATATTTATATCTTTTTGTGACCCTTTAAGGAAGAGTAGGAGGCGTCACTAGGTTAAAAGGTCTTTAAAAGAAATAATAAATTGATAATAATAATCTGCAATAACAAGATAGCAACAATTGTTTCAAGTCATAATATTGATAATGATAGAATAGTAGCTAAAGAGTAAAGACAATAGCAATATCAATGACAAACATATTGATGGCATTGAGGCGTAGTTGTGTTATGGTAGTAGACTAGTAGTGGCAGCAACATGGCAGTGGTTAACATTAAATAGTGTTAAATTTTATTTGCACTTAAAAACAAATTTGAAGGGAGTTTTGGTTCAGAAGCAATAGATTGGGTTCTTAAATTGAAGAATTTGATAAGGATATGTATCCAAATGTTAGTCGATTAATGTTTTGAATTTGTCAAAAAATAAACAAGTAAAATGTTTTACTGTCCACTCAAGTATTACACTTAGTTGGATTAAAAAAAAAAAAGTTTTCCTCGCGTCATTTTTTATTTCTGTAAATTGATATATTGCTTTTCTTAATTTTAAAATATGTACAGATTCATCCATGCATGATTTTGTATGGTTCCTCTTTCATTTTAAATCGTAGGCTTAGAAAAAGCTTATAATTATCTAGAATTAATTCCAACTACATCAACATTGATAACATGTGAAGCTAACAAAAGGTCTCGATGTTTGCTCTCGAAAATCCAGTGGTTTCGATTATACCACACTTTCCATGCTATCATAAAAAATAGTTCTAGTAACTAGCAAGTTCAACCACTTCATATCCTGCTAAGTTGTACATATTCTGATATGGTTTGGAAGTCCACATGCTTATGGGGGACCATGTCTCATTCCACAAATCTTTCTTTTGTGAATGTGGCTGATCAAGTTATGCAAAGAAAAAATGACCCAGAGATAGCAATATTTTTCACAACCAGTTAGATGATCTGGAATAAGCGAAATGAGGCTCTCTACGGTACTCCATGTCCCGACCCCTCTTTTCTAGCCAGGTCTGCTGCAGCTCATGCTATTGAGTATTTAGAGGGTAATTATAAAAACTTGTCTTGAGATTGTAAGATAGTATTGTTTCTTTGGCTTTCCTTGTTGTTTTCTTGCATTTAGCTGCTGCCTTTGTTAGGTGCAGGGAAAGCTCTGTAGCTAGTTTAGGCTTCTTCAGCTTTCCCTGCCTTATTTTTGTACAACTTTTTCTTTCTTTAAATAAATTTCTGCCGTTTATTCTAAAAAAAAAAAAAAAAAAAACCACTTCATTCACCTTTTGCATCATATAAAAATAGTGGAATCTTTGGCCTACTGCAATCAGCTCCAAATGATTATGCTCCCCACGCTACTCTTGTTTTTTCACATGCCCACAGAGCATGCATAGTGCTTATCGCACCAATTCACCGCATTAATCCCACCAAAGTTAGTTGTGCACATTTAACTAATCTTTACTACTTTCTACATTTCTTTATTTATCAATCAGTTTACTATTTTTACATTTCTTTTTTAGGTCCTGATAAACGATAATTAGGTCTTGTGCCCTTAAGACAATTGTTAATAAACTATTTCTATTTTAAAAAATTTTTGACACCACTTTCATAAAAAATATAAAAAAATGTTAATTATTTTTTTTTCCTTTTCAGATAAAAGTTTTAAAAATATTTCATAGACCAATGTTTCCGCTAAACTTTACTTTTTTTTTTTTTTTTTTAATATTAAACCTTATTAAAATTCTGGTCTTAGGTGTAGAGGATGAGTTCAAATCCCTCTTACCTCACTTGCTGGAGGTTTTTTTTTTTTTTTTTTTTTCATGCCCATTTCCGGTTTTTGGGCCTTACATTTCTTAAAAAAAAAAAAAATCAAGAACCGCTGAAGAAAATTCAAAAAACAAAAGAAAAAGAAAAAGAAAAGAAATGCTAATAATAAACTCAAAAATCAACCCATGCTATGTAATGGTCAATTTAAACCTCACAGAAGTGTTTTCAACAAAGACAAGTTCACACAAAATAAGAAATACTAAACTAAAATGTAGTTTGGCTACAGTCGAAATATAAAACTTTGAAACTAGTTTTTCATATTTAACCACTGCCTCCACAAACAAAACTCGTTGAAAACCAAGCCACTTACTTCTCTGAAGAATTGGGTCCGCGCTTCTTCCCAAATCCAACAACTGTAAAAGAGACCAACAAAAAAAGAGTCAATCCATAGTTATATAGCTTACAAACATATATAGGCTCTCTTTTTTCGGTTGACACTTATATAAAACTGAAAGAACCGTATGGTATTGAACCTATAATCTCATCTTCCACGGTGTGTTTATGACGAAGGAGATGCCATTTGGTCCAAAGACCTTTGGCACATTTTGCATGACTCTCAAAAGCAGTCCAGAACTAGAAACACTATGAAATTCTTACGTATAGTGAACCACCCTTAGCCATCCATTATTCACATAAACTGACCCACTTAAAACCTACATGTTATAAGCCTAGAATTCTAAACCCAGAAAAATTGGCAACAGACTAGTTAGATATAGAAACGTCAACAAAAAGCAAGTTAGATGATATTAAGTAATTCCATAAGACTAAAGATTGGTCTATAATTCACGTAACAAGAGCCGGATCAATGCAATCTGTAGGGTGGGTATCACATTTTTTAATCGGTAAAATTCTGTTAGGACTTGGTGCTTCTTTGATAGTTGAAAAACCACATACGCTACACTGCTTGTATGAATGTATTGTGCATGATCCTAAAGATGACTATAGGTTGGGAGACACTTTTTGCAGTGGCATTTCAATAATCATCTTACCGGCACGGAGTCATGACTTATGAACCCACAGAGAGAAATGCATTACTCTAGTGTTTTAAGGGTATTCCATAAATTCATTACATCAACCACCAACTTATGCAAAACTTCGTCATTTATGTTCTTCCCCGCCATTCAATCCTATCAAACTCTCCACATGGCATGACATAACATGGCTCAAATTCAGAACATCCATTTCAGTTATAATTATACTGACCATATATCAAATGGAACCGGATGGCACATTGTAAATACATATTCAGCATTCACCAATGCCATTTCTACTGATAATATAAAAGTTCAAATGACATTTCATGATCTCCTAAGACTATTCTTACATGACACCCATGTTTAATCTCTAGAAACTCACACTTACAATCATCAACTAAATAAGTAAAATTAAACATCTAACTAACAAAAGACATCAAATTACATTTCATAATCTCCTAAAACTAGGTTTAATCCCTAAAACATAAATATGAACATTGTGCAGAACACAAACCATGTTTAATTTGTAAAACTACTTAACTAACTAACAAAAAGACATCATATTTCTAGTAAAACGTTACATAAAACATAATGGGTTTAACTCAAATCCTTAATAAAAGTAAGAGAGAGAGAGAGAGTGATAAACAGACCGGCGGTGACGAAGCGGCGATTGTACTGCATGCGCTTGTGGGCACGGCCACGTGGCTTCTTCTTCTTGTCTTGCTTAGCCACCTTTGGTGTCTGACCTCTCACCTTTCCGGCACGTGCCAACGATCCGTGAACTTTACCTGCTCACACACCCATTTCAATTACTCCATTATCGAACCCAAATCTAAGCAAATATTATACAATAAAGAGAAATTCAGAGAGGGGTTGAGATATTTTTTTACCCATGGATGAGTCTTCTTAGTGCTTTTCTTATTCTTCTTTCTCTGATGGAATCGCCGGCGAGCACACACAGCGTGAGAGATTAGGGTTAGGGTTTTGTGTTTTGGGGGAAGTGTGTTATATATAAGGTGGGCAAGAGATGTGATCCAACGGCTGAGAAGTGAGCACAGATTAATGTTGGGTTCAGATTTGGGGGATGAGATGGATGGAATGATACGCTGTCGTTTTTGTCTGAGTTTGATGAGAAAGGAGGCTAGAGCCTAGAAGCCCAATTGTCCAAAACGTTGAATATGAATGAATGACATTATGGGCCTTTATGGGCCAACAAGCAACCAAATTAATCTTATGGTATAATTTTTGTCAATTTTTTTTTTGAGATGGTTTTATAATTTATCGTTCGCTCCTTATGATAACTCTTTAGTATCAGACCAAAATATTATTGGTTTTTGCTTTTTGGTGTAGGCTGGGAATAAACATTTGAACCCCAGATCTCTTATTTAACCATGAGAAATTTTACTAGTTAAACTAACAGAAACTCACAATTTTTGTCAATTTATAATATCACTTTTTTTAATGGATATATAAGGTGTGTTTAGATACCGTTTATTTTGCTGAAAATAATAAAAAAATAATTTTCCGTTACTGTTCACACTTACAAAACACTGTTCATTTGCCTTAATGCACTGTTCATGTCTCATGAACAATGCAAGAGGCGCTGGTCAAAAAAAAAAAAAAAAATGCAGACGCAGGATGATAATTTCTATCCAAACACTCACATAGTATTACATTTTTCTCAAGTTTAATATATATATATATATATATATATTAAATTTTACTAAAAGTTTATTTTTTTATCCCTAAAAACCTAAATTATTGAAAATGTTTCAATTTATGTCCTTAAACTTTTTTTTTTTTTTTTTATCTCTAAACTATTAAAAAAATATTTCTTTCCTTCTATTTTTTTTAACTCTAATATATTGAAGAAAAAGAAAATCTCTTTACAAAATTTAGGGATAATTTTTTTTTTAAAGTTTAGGAATGAAAAGAAAATTTTTGCTAAAATTTAAGAACCAAAATAATATTTTATCCAAATAAAAGGCTAAAACATAATTTTTGTCTCTATATTTTATAGAAAGTTTTTTTTTCATTTTTAAACTCTAGAAAATAGTTTTTTTTTTAAATTATTAAATATATTTCACTTGAAGAATATGAAAATTGTTGTTAAATTATTAAAATGTTTCACTTTTTATAAATATGCAAATTGTTTTTAAACTATTGAAAAATGTTTCATTTTTTATATAAATATGTCAAATTGTTTTTAAACTATTGAAGGCTTGTTTGGTGAGTGAGTTCAAACTCACATTTTCACATTTTAAACAACATTACACACTTTTTCACCCACACGTATTTCAAAAAACTCCTAACAACAATTCTCAAATTACTTTACCAAACACCCCCTGAGAATGTTTACTAACATGTTTAAGGGAATGTGCAGACTAGCAGTGTGAAGGGCTTCTATATAGTAAGTTAGGCAACGTTTGAAAGAATATTGGAAAGTAGCATCTCGAGTTTTAGAAACTCGAGATCGACATTAAAACTCGAGTCTCAGAGACTCGCTTTGTGCTCGCTTTGTACTGGCTGAGTTGGACAAAAAATGCCACCTAGATCTCGAGTCTTAAAGACTCGTTTTGTACAAAATAAAAATCGAGTATTTAAGACTCGATTTTCTTAGGGAAAAACGTGATATGAACTCACAATATTTAATTAAAATTTGCATAGAACTCGAGTCTTATAGACTCGAGTTCCACTGGGGAAAATAATAAAAACTCACACGCATAACACTCAACCCGTATATAATAACACATGCATAACACAAGTGCTATAAACACAGATAGCCTGATACACAGCCTTCTCACCCAAAAACAAAGCATCCTCACTAAGTCTCTCAGCCTCACTAACTCTCACTCACCCATAACTCTCACACCACATTGCCTCTCACTCTCACTCACCACACTGCCTCTCTCACTGCTCTTCCCTCTCAACAAATTCATATCTCAGGTAAGGGTTTGCATAATTTGATTGTCATTGTAGTTGGGTATTAGTTGTTTATGGGTATGGGTTAAAGAGTTTGACTATTTATTTTGTAGATAGTTAACATAACTTAGTTAATTTACCAATATTGTGAATTATAGAACTTTGTTTTGTTAGTGTTAATTTTTTGAGTATTTATTTGCATGGTTTTTGTTATCAAAATTTTATCTATCATTTCTAGGCTTTTATTTTTATCATGATCTTACAAGTTTTTTTGACTTTATTCATCATTGTTTTGGGTATGAAATAAGTAGTGAATGAATGTAATGAATGGGTATGTAATCATGCTCCTCTACCCATCTAGTTCTTTCAAAACCCTTTTAGGCATTATAGGCCACCACACAATGGAGTAATAGATAATTCCGTCTTTCCATCCACTAGGATTAGAAGGTTTACATCTTGGCCTTTAGATATTAATGGGCAATGGGGCACTCTATAATCTGGCTTGAATATGTTCAGCCTTAAGATCACATTACTTTTTTTCCCCCACTTTACGACTATGTGATTTAACTAATATAGTAACTTGACTTTAACAGGTTTACAATGGCTGAAATTGATATAATCCTATACCACGGTGGTTCGCTTAAGAATGCCAATGCGAACAAGGGATTGCCATTTGAAGGGCCAGGTATAAAGACCTATTATACCCAAATTGATCGTAGGTTGAAGACCCTTGACGAATTGAAGAAGATTGTCATGGAAGAGTTGTGTGAGAATCCTGCTGTGCACAACATACAAATTACTTATCGTATGCCAAATGAAATCCTGAAGCACCGAATTAATTACAAGTATATGGCGATAGAAACAGACAAACATGTAAAGATCATATTTGACAAGTTGGAGAGAATACCTGAAGTAACTAACATTGAATTGTACATACAGTTGGAGCCGCGTGCAGTCTGGCAAGAGGATATTTAACAAACAACCACAAGTTTACAGGTTACGGTTCTGGATGCTTAATATAAGTATTCTACACATGTAGAGGATGATGATGTTCATGCCGATGGTGATGATGATGATGATGATGATGACGACGACTATGTTGATGAGACTACTGCTGTTAACAATGATGATGACGATGATGATGACGACTATGTTGATGAGAATATTGCCATTAACGGTGAAGATTTTGCCGATAGAAATGAGTATGAAGACATGATTGACAGAGGGGACTTTCGGGACTTTGAGGACTTTGAGAGGGACATTGATAACGATGAGACATTGGACGGTAGTGAACCTGATGCAGACAATGTTATTAGTGTCCAAAACATTACGAACACAATCCCTGCCTACGCACCTCCTGCGTTGTCATTCTCTGCAAATACTTGGGAAAATATGGTTGATCCTTCACATATTGAGATGTCATTTGTGTCTACTTGGAGAGAGGGGATGAATTTGTGTAAAGGGTTGACTTTTACCAATAAAGTGGAGGTGAAGCGCGTATTAACAATTTGTGCCCTCAAGGAAAACAAATATTTTATAATCAGTAGGTTGACGACGAAAAAACTTTGTGCGAAATGCGTGCATGAGTCATGAAAGTGGTATGTCTGCGCAATTATGAAGCCTAATCTCCACAATACTTGGATGGTCACCGTGTATGTGGGTCCTCACATGTGTATACCGATTGGGATGCGAAATGATGGTAGAATGATGAGTTGTAATTTTATTGCATCAAACATCCATAAGAAGTTATGTGAGGATCACACTACTCTAGTTAAGCATCTTAGATCTATGATAGAGACGAAATATAATGGCCATAAGCCTTCTTACTACAAGGTATGGGATGCGAAACAAAAGGCGATTGCGAAGATGTTTGGGAATTGGGAAGAGTCTTACCAAATGTTGCAAAAGTTGCTAATGGCATATATTGATCAGGATTTGACTACCCAGGTGTTCTATCGTATCACACCCACCGATGAAGATGACACTGTATTGTTGCATTATGTGTTTTGGTCTTTCAGTCCATGCATATCATGATTCAAATATTGCAAGCCGGTTATTAGTATTGATGGGACCCATTTGTATGGTAAATATCAGGGAAAGTTGTTGGTGGCAATGGCAACCAATGCTGACAACAAAGTATTCCCTCTCGCCTTTACTGTTGTGGATTATGAGTCAGGGTCCAGTTGGAGGTGGTTTTTACAGTGCCTCAGAGAAACGATTGGCCACGTGATACTTGACGAAGGCATTTGCATAATTTCTGACCGACATCTCGGTATCAAAAACGCTATTGCAAACTGGCCTAGAGGGGATGATGGAAGAACACGAGTATTTCATAGATATTTCCTTCGACATGTTGTTAGCAACTTCAATACCCATTTTCAGAACTTGACTCTAAAGTTAGCGGCGTTGAAAGCGGGATATGCTAGTCAGATAGTTAAATTTGATACCATAATAGAGTCCATTAAGGAGGTGGAAATTGAGGCCATTAGGAATAAGAAGAAGGTGACGGGGAAGGATGGCAAGGAAAAGAATCAAGATTATCTTCCATACACATACCTAATAAGCGAGTCTATGGATATGTGGACCCAGTCACATGATGGTGGGAGACGTTTTGGGGCAATGACAACCAATATATCAGAGTGCTTCAATGGTGTATTGAAAGGTGCACAAGGCCTTTCTATTGCCGCGTTGTTTGAGTTCACTTGGAATAAACTTGTTGAATATTTCCACGACCAGCACAAAGAATACCATTATGAGTTATCAGAGGGTAAGAAATTGAGTGAATATGCCTTATCCACGTGGGATGGAAATAAGTGTAAATCTGAGAAACACTATTTCAAGCCATTTAGCAATGAAGAGCTGATATTTTAAGTAGTTACCCAACTCAACATGTGTAGCGCAGGAGGGGGAAACCACAGTTATGAAGTTCGGTTACGGGAAAGAACATGTAGTTGTGAGAAATGGAAAAACATAGGGATTCCGTGTTCACATGCAATTAGAGTATGTGACCATTTACATATTGATTCAACCACATATATTCACCCATGTTATGGTTTGAACAATGCCCTTAACACTTATGAGCATGCATTTGTGGTTATTAAGTCACAGTCATTGTGGAGGGATCCCATGGGGCCAAAGTGGTTGCCTAATCCAGCATTGTTGCGGGCCAAAGGTCGATCAGTGAAATCAAGAATAAGGAATGAGATGGATGGAGTGAGGAATAAGGATCGAGAACCGGGATGGCAGAAGGAGGACGCAAATTTGATAGAGAGTCAACCCAAGCAGACATGTGGACTGTGTCATGCTTCTGGGCATAACCGCAGAAAATGTCTGTAGTCCCGTGGCGCTTCCACAAGCGGTCATGTTCCACACTAGGTAGGTAGATGGCAAAAAGTTATGCATCGGTTAAATAATTGTTGTTCATTCAATGTTTACCTAATGTTTACTATCTTGTCTCCTAACGTGATTACTCTACGTTTTTCAGGCATGCTTCTATGGACGACGTTTTTGTCGTGCGGACCGCCGATCTTAGGAAAAGTGACTACGTTGTATTGGCTCTATGTGAACTTTTTGGTTTTTGTTTAATGTACTTGTAATTCTCTATCCAATGTACCTCTATGAAGATTGTGATTTGAGTAGTATGGTTAGAACTGCAAATTAAGTGTGGTTGGACATGTTTAGAATGTTGATATATTAAGAATGCCTTTCGCTGCGATGTAAGTGCATTTGCATTGTAAAACTATGTTTATGCAGAGAGCGTAACAGTTTCTATAGTTGGTGCCTATTGAGAATGCCTTTTGATGTAATTTAAGTGCATTTACATTCTCAGTTTCTCTGCCTTTCAATGAGTGTTTATGGATTACATTCTCAGCTTCTCTATCTCTGTTTCTCAGCAGGTGCATGCACACATTTCAGTTTCTGGTTTGCCTGTATGTCCAGGAAAAAAAAAAAATTTTCCAACAGCAAAAAAATTTCCCAGTTTCTGGTTTGAGGAATGAGCAGAGCAAAACAGAGCAAAACAAAAAAAAAAAAAAAAAAAAAAATTTCAGTGGAACTCGAGTCTATGAAACTCAAGTTCCACTGGAAAAAACAAAGCAAAACAGAGCAATCTCTCGGCCTAAACAGAGCATTGAGCTTTTTTGATCTCGAGAATTAAATGCTCGAGTTCTTGTTCAAATATTTTTTTGAGAATCTCGAGTTTCAAACACTCGAGTTATTTTCTTTTTCTTTTTTGTCATTTTTTTATTTTTTTTAAATCTCACTTTTTTTTTCTTTTGTACAAACGAGCTTTTTTTTGAAATGTAAGTATTGTGAACATAAGTTTGATGGAGGTTACTGATCATGATATTTTTATTTGTAAAAAACTACTAAAATTGTTCAGGAAGAAGCTTATTTTTCTCTCAAAAAAAAAAAAAAAGAAAAGAAAAGAAAATAAGAAGCTTATCTAGCCTTTAAAATTTAGGCGTGTACAAAAAGTTAATCTGATTTTGATTTAATTATATTTATAGTATATGTAGGTGCTATAGAGTATAGAGAGAAAAAGACATAACATAATTATATAATATTTTTAAAAAATTAGAAAAAGCTTATTCTTTTTCATAAAAAAGCTTATTTTTATAATTCTATAGATCCATTTATTTTAAATTATTTGTTATTCTTCTATTGATCCAATTTTACTATCAATTTTCATATTCTAATATTATATTCTTTATCTATTTATTGTAAGGCAAAAGAAATATGGTTCTATCACTAAAATAAAAATAAATTTTTGTCGTTATAGAAGACGACATTTTTTAGTAGCAGACATTTTTTGGTAGTAATAATAAATAGGTATGAATAGAACAAAAGAGGGGGCTTATATAACTTTGTATAGCCTTTTATATACTCCCCCCCCCCCCTTTTGTTCTATTCATTAATTGAATTTAATCTGTTGATTAAGGCAAAGTTCCATAAAAACTCCCGCCTTCTTCGAAATATCATGAACAGTTCCCGTAGGTTGAGTGTCCCTTTCAAGGAAATATAGAATAGCAGGAACATTTAAATAGGTTTGATTCTTTAGCGGATCATAAAAGCCCACTTTTCGAAGAGCTCTTCCTTCTCTTCGGCATCGAGCATCAATTGCAACGATTCGATAAACCACCCATTGGGATAGATGTAGATGAATAATACCCCCCCTAGAAACGTATAAGAGGTTTTCTCCTCATACGGCTCAAGAAAATTCGAAATTATGTCTATGGATCGAATTTGAAATTTTTAATTAGTAATGTCAAATGGATCCATAAAATAATCAAATCAATTAAATATGAGTTAAGTACTTTTTATTATTCCTTATTCTTATCCGAAAAAGAAAATAAAATCATTTGTATTCGCATCCTCATAACTCAAGTTGGATAACTCACTAATAACCCAAGGAAACCCTTTACTTTAGGTATTTCGTTTATTGAGCGATCTCTAACCACGCACCTTTTTTTGTCTTTAGAATCTATTTTGATTCTTAATTAGAATCTATTTATTGAGACAACTGAAAGTGGTATTTCCTTGTCCCAGGATTCTTTATCGTTTCTTTGAATCATTAGGTTTAGACATTACTTCGGTGATTTTTAATCGTTTCAAAAAATGTCAGCAACATACCCTTTTTGTGATTTCTTTTTATCAAAAAATCATACAAATGGTCGATTTGATTCTTGCGCAATGCACTTTTAATCGAAAGAGTTTTACCTATTCCAAGAGGTTTTACTTATAAATTTGAAAATTAGATCCTTTCGATTTTTATATGGAAAATATACTTACGAAGCTGTTTCAACTTATTAATTAACACTAACCCTAGCAAGGCCGAAGAGAGGAAAATTAGCTCAACTTCAATATTGAAGGATGACACATTAAGTGGAGTCTTTAAAAAGGTGAGTGATGTTTGTAATCAATGTTGTAAATATTTTATTGTTAGATTATATTTTGCCATAATTTTGGTTGAGATAACTAATTCAATCAATGATTTTAAATGTTTGAATCAAGTAAAACATTATACTAAATTTCATTAATGAATTTTTTGTTATAAGAAGATTGGTGTTTGGGGGGGGGGGATGTCAAAAAGTCACACATTTCGACACAATTTAGACATGTGGCAAGCGGTGATTAGATTACTTTTCTCTGAGTTCGAATGGTGGACTTATATGATCATTTTCAATTTGGTAGTTACTAATAATATCACTTTATTTACTGAAAAATATCACTTTATCTTTCTTTTTGGCAGACACTTTATCTTTCTAAAGGGATAGAACCGATCACTATAAATTGTTAAGAACTAAATGTAATCACTTTTAGTTTTAAGGACTAAAATTGCTAATGGGCTAAAACTTATAAACCAGCAGCATATTTTGCACTGAAATCGAATTATATGAATGGATATGATTACAAAAATTCTATGGAGTTTTTAAGATCTTAATCCTCTTCTTTTTCTTTTTCTTTTTTTCCTTCTAATTTTTGGTGCAAGGGGAAAGCTCATTGGTCTTATGGATGGAACCTATTAGTTAAGCCTAAGGCTTAATCAAGAATTTTTTTTATTTTTGTAATTGTTATTTTCTTTTTCTTTCTTAGTTTAGGAATTTAATTCATTTTCTTGGTTATTTCTTTTCCTTGTACCCAATGCACAAAGCTTGCATTTTGTGGGGTCTTAGAGAGGTGATTCATGATTGGTTAGAAACTTCCTCCCTTTTTTTGGAGAGACTTATCTCCAAACTCGAATCCGCAACTTGTCACTTTTGGTGGAAGGCACTTGCCAACCAACATAGTTATTTTCTTTTCCTATTAAGGGTGCGTTTGTTTTGGGTGAAAATGGTTTCCGAAAATGCTTTTCTGTAAATGCGAGTGTTTAGTTGCACATGAAAAATACATTTTCCGAAAATGCTTTTCAGTTTGACCGTGTGTTGGGTGTAAAATCATTTCCGTTTTTATTTTACCTTCAAATCTCATTTTTCGAAAAACAGAGAGAGAGAGAGAGAGAGAAAGTGAGAGTGAGATCGTGCTCGCGCGCAAAGAGAGAGAGAGAGAGAGAGAAAGAGAGAGAGAGAGAGAGAGAGGAAGAAGAGAGAGCCCATCGCCAGTGACCACGAGCCTTCGACTTCGCCGGCGACCCAGAGCCTTCGCGCCACAAACCCACGAACCAATCTTCGACTTCGCCGCCGAACCCAGAGCCCAGATCACGCCACGAACCCAGAGCCTTCGACCCACGAGCCTTCGACTTTGCTGGCGACCCAGAGCCTTCGACTTCGCCGGAAACCCACGAACCGATCTCTCTCTTTGTGCGATTTTGATTTCTGTGTGATTTTGATTTTTGTTGTTGTTGTGGTGGTGTGGGTGGTGGTGTTTTGGTGGTTTTCCTGTTGTGTGGTGGTGGGTTTTGCTTGCTTGCCATCGGTTGTGGCTTTTGATTGCCGGAGTTTGCTGTCGTGGGTTGAATTGGAGTTTCGATGGTGTGTGGTGTTGTTTCGGTGGTGGGTATAAATTTCGGTGGTTGTGGGTTGTTGTTGGTGGTTGCAAGTGATGGGTATTTGGCTGTGATTTGTTCTGTGGATTGGGATTTGGCTGTGATTTTGAAATTTTCTATAATAAAATTTGTTTGGATGCTGAGAAAATAGCTGAGAAAATGTGAAAAATTTGTAGGAAAATAGTATTTTCAGAATAGAACCAAACACATGAAAATATTTTCTACAACAATTTTCATAATGCAACCAAACATTTGAAAATATTTTCCTTTTCTGAAAATAACATTTCCGGAAAATATTTTACGGGAACCAAACACAGCCTAAGATAATAAGTTTGGAACTCTTTTAAAGGAGCCTAGGGTTCAATATTGTTTTATCATTTTCTTGAGTAATCAGAGTTAATTGTTAGAGTTTTGGACAAATTGCCTAGGTGTGGGTCCTAGTTTATTTTATTTTTCTGCTCTTTAATTTTGGTGTTGCATCAGTTTTAATTTTGTCCTGCGCCACTTTCTTGTCCCTCCAATGTTTTTTCATGTTAGCCCCTTGTCAAAAAATTGAACTCATGTCTACTATATGAATAATGGGCGTCGTGTGTTTTTTGGATTGTTTGGACCTTGATAAAGTTTTCAGAAAGCGGATTTTGTTTGTGAAGGTGAAGTGATGGCTGCTTTGGCTGAATAAATGCCTACTAACGTGTGGCTCTCACTCACTTGGATCTAGTAAGTTGGGTCAATTTGTCAACCTGGAAAGGATGGTAGGAGTAGTTGCATGGTCTAGTCTTGAAGTCAAGTCTAGTTGTTAGATATTCTCAGTGGACAGAGTCCAAGCTTGATACTTCTTTGAGCTGCTTCAACTATTTCCGTAAGTGCTCAAGTCGTGTTTCCCTGAATCTGAATACTTTTAAGCATCCGCGTACTAATTTAACTGAGACAGTCCAACTCAGATAATAACCAGTTGGGTGGGCCAGGGCCTAGTGGTACATTCTTAAAGCTTGATGCTTGGGCATTGCTTTTCACAGGTTGGGTTACTTGTACTTATGAAACTCCTTCTATTGCTTGCATAGCAGAGAAAAGAAAAAGGATGAATTAAAAAAACTATTACTCTTCACTATTTTTCTAAAACCACTAGCCTAACTCATCACATGGCAGCAACCATCTGGGGCTTGTACAATGGTTCTTTTAATTAAGAACATTCCTTAGCATTGGATTTGCCTTCTAGGTATTATATCCTTTTTGGTGAACTTCCTCACACTTTGCTTCACTTTTTTTTTTAAGCCTAAAATCTAGGAAATTGGGATATGTGCAGCAGTGCAAGGATTTTGAACGAGTCAGCTTCTACTCAAAGGAAGCCACCTTTGCAAGGGTGAAGAAAGAAAAGAATCAAGTGCCTGGAGAAAGAGAACTCTCCAATGGGTTCCAATTTTCCTCGAGTTTTCAAGGATTTTCGCTACTAGAATTATCAATTTGCATAATTAGAGAACCACATGAATGCATTCAGAAAACTAAAGACATTCAAGGAAAATAAACTGATCTCACTTAGTCAAACTAACTGCTACTAAGAAGTTCAAATGTTCATCGTGAGTTTTTCTCTAAGAAGCATGGACACCCTAAAATCCCTGGTGTATCTATGTCAGACATGCCAGGGACACTTTTGCATGCATGTCCTCATTGTGTTGGGAGGAAAAAATATTTTTATTATAAATAAAATAAAAAAAGGAAAAAGCAATCCCCTTGATTTTATATATGTTTTTAAAGATTTTGATAGTTGTTATTTATTTTGGAAACTTAAAATAAACATAAAATATGCATATAAAAAAATAAGAGATGCGTAAATATGTATAGTAATTGATTAATTAAGGTTAGTGGTTACTATTGGGTCTTGAGTTGCAGCTTTAATTTGCCAAGGAAGACTACCAAAGATAAGAAAAGAGCAAGACGGTTCAAGTTATGCAATGCAATGTAGAGTATAGACAACTAAAATGGTTATGAAAACCCCAATTTTTCTGAGCCAATGTCTGATAAGACTACATATATTTTCATTCCATCACCTTCAAAATTATATATATATACAAGATTAAAATGACATTTAAATTGTCAAAAAGAACATATTTTAGCAATACAACCAAACAACTTCAGCATTTCAATATCTGACAACATAAATTTTAAATATTTCTTTCTCATGACATGTAAAACGTTCAGTTATATATTTGTGAAGCTCACACCACATCAAATGCATTTTCCACTTTATATATATATATATATATATATATATATAATAGTACAGTAACAGAAAATTTTACATTCAAATATTTAAATTTTAGAAACGAAAAAGAAAACATAAATATTCTAAGCAAAGCTAAATGGATAAGATGTAAAGACCATGATTTTACTTTCAACTGTAATCAATACCCTATTGCATGACAGATTAGTTACCTCTTGTTCAACTTTATTAACAGACAAATCTAAAACATCTATTCTTCAACTTTTAAATATATAGTCATAAAGGATAGATGTCATAGTAAAAGCGCAGTTTATAGATATCAAATCTCTGGAACAGGGCATGACTAGGAATGCAAGCCAAGATTACCTGTTTAGGGGTTCCTTCAAAAAGCTTTCCACACGATAAGTTGACAAAGTGTCTCCAGTAAAAATTACCCCGATCCGGGAAAATAGAAGCTAAAATCCACTTTCATTGATCTTTTCCCATGGACCATGAGTGTAAAATCCACTTTCATTGATTCAGGAGTGTTTTATCAATCGTCATATATGTAAAATATTAAAAATAATACACGGACTTCAAGTGGGTTGATTGGTAGAAAAATGGGCCTATTAAAAAATCTAATTAAGTCCAAAACAAGTCCTAAGATTTGTGGCCTGCTCAGACCTCTTTGATTTGGAGTTCCATCATCAAAAGGTGGCCCTTTGCTTGGGAGTAAGGACCTCACAAAATTGTACAAAAATAAATCTGACAGGAAAGAACCATAGGTCCTTTTACCTGGTTTAGGACCACAATATAATACAGCAAGCTTTTGGGCCCATATCTCAAACACTTCTACTTCAATAATTATATGTTTTTGAATTTTCCCCCAAAAGATTGAGCCCTTCAATTGAAGGGACAGAGTACTAAAAGTCTAAAACTACTTTGAAAACTAATTGCAAATACCTTTTTTTTTTTTTTTTTTTTCTTTTAAAACTGTAGTGGTTATATACTTATATGGCTAGCTTTCAAAATCACAATTTTGGAGTTTTGTTTGTCGGCAAACCTAGGCACCTGCGTAATTAGACTTCAATTTATTCATTATTCAGACCTAGACAATAACAATTACACACATTTTATCAAAAAAAAATTAGACATGTAAACCATGTCTTTTTGTGCCTTACTCAATGATGCCCTCAACAATAATATTATCTGGATTTTACAGCTAACTTTCAGCCAGTGGTATTGTCATCAGTAGTTTTCTCGGAAACCAAACATGAATCACCAAAACCCAAAAAGATCCGAAATTGAAAGACGAAAAACCATCCTTAACACAGTTTAGTATCTATTAATTATTCTATTTTCTAACAATAGGTTTTGCAACAAGTTTCTATAAATTAATTAATCTAACAACAAGTTTCACAACAAGCTTCTATTAATCAACTAGTTTAACAATAGGAAATAAGCATAGCAGCATGGCTCAAAATTGTTGCTTATATCCCAGTCCAGGAACAGATCAGCAAAAGACATGAAACTGCAACCATACCAATAATCTAAAAAAGTTTTGCTCCACTGTTCTTTACATTTTAAACTGCATTTCCATACCATGAAAGACCATCAAACATCAACAATGTTTGCCTCAAAAGTGAATCAAAGTTCCAAAATGCCATTTTTGAATCAAATCCAAAAATGGGTACTTGGGTTTCCTTGAAATAACACTTTTTTTTTTTTTTTTCAATTCTAACAATCACATAAAAACTAATGTCATTGCCAACACATAACCATATTCTTAGAACACCAAAAAAAAAAAAAAAGAAAAAAAAAAAAGAAAAAAAAACCAAACAGATCCAAAATTGAAAAACAAAAAACCCTAGGTCACATCATGAAATTCCAAAATCTAAAATTGGAGAAAGAGAGAGAGAGACAGAGGAATCTAAGAAGCAAAAACGACAACGTATTGAGTAGAAAGAGAGAGTACCTTCGGCACGATGGGCTACGAATGGCGTTGACAATGGGCTACGATTGCTTGAGAGTGACTACCTTCGTGACAGTGGGCTACGATTGCTTGAGAGTGACTACCTTCGTGACAGTGGGCTAGGATTTTGCTTCAGCACTAGGCTATGATTGCTTGAGAGTGAGTGAGTGAGTGAGTGAGTTTGAGAGTGAGTTTGAGAGGGCGGAGTGAAAGGGTGATTGTGTTTCCGTGTTTGAACTTTTGAGGATTTTGTAATGAGCCATTTGAAAGTGCTGTGGTTTTGTGTTTTGGGTAATGGTGTGCAGATTTCGAGTCTTAAAAACTCGATTTCTACGTGGCTCCATATGGAAAATTTGTCCACGTAAGGGTATCACAAAAATAGCGAACTCGAGTTATAATTAAATCTCGAGTTTTTAAAACTCGAGATGCTAGTTTCACACATACTTTCAAAACCGGGCAACTAACAAAATTGTTAGAAATCCAACGTTATTTGGAAAGGGTGTTCTAACATGTTTGCCTTGGGGGAATGGGCAGACTAGCAGTGTGAGGGGCAACTATGTAGTAAGTTAGGCAACGTTTCAAAGTTTTAAGAAAAATAGCATCTCGAGTTTTAGAAACTCGAGATCCATATTAAAACTCGAGTCCTAAAGACTCGTTTTGCGAGTGTTTGGCTGGATGACTTGGACTGAAAATGCCACATAGATCTCGAGTCTTTAAGACTCGAGTTCTATGTAAAAAAAATTTCCCCATACAGGGAGCTCTATAGTGGCGTTTTTAAGTCCTATAGTGACATTTTAAAGCCCTATAGCGGCGTTTTCTTGCAAATTTTTTTTTATAAGTGTGATCATCCCATACCAGGTTCAGTGAGCCCTATAGTGGCGTTTTTAAGCCCTATAGTGACGTTTTAAAGCCCTATAGCAGCGTTTTTCTGCAATTTATGGAACTTAAGTCTTTAAAACTCGAATTCCACGTGGATTTTTTTCCACATCAGACCCATCCGCTTACAAATCAAGACTTAAAAACTCGAGTTTTATCTTGGAACTCGAGTTTTAGACACTCGAAATGCTAGTTTTTAGTATTGTTTTAAAACGTGACAACTAACTAAATTTTTTGATATTTATTGTTATTTGGAATGGGTGTTCTGTTTGCCTCTCAAAGTGTACTTTGGACTTTCCTTAATGACCAAACTACCCTTCTATCCCAAACCAAAAAACACACCATCTTGCTTGTTTCTTAATCACTTCCCTCCGAGAGTCCCCAAAACTAAAATGGCGACTATGCCAAGCCACGGCCTCATGCTCAGGCACCTGACCACTACCACCACCACGCGCCCCTTTCTCCGAACTCTCCGTTCCTCACTATCTTCCCAGGCCTCACTCCCCGAAGACTCGGCTCAGGTCCAGGTCCAGGTCCAACAACAGCCCAGTAAGCCCAACAAGTCATACTTCCCGAAGCGAGGCCAGACGTTGGAGCTGGTGTGCGAGTCACTTGGTTTCAAAGGGAAGGGTTTGTGCAAGGTGGCAGACACTGGGTTCGTTGTCATGTGTGACCGTGCACTCCCCGGTGAGCGTTTCATTGGGCGTGTCACTCGCAAGAAGGACAACTATGCTGAGGTATTGCTATTATTAATGTTGTTAATATTATTGCTTTTGGTAGTGAAGACAATACTAAATGACGAACTGGGTCTTGTTTTATTTGCTGTTTTGGTTCCAAATTTTGGAACTTTTAAGTTTTGTGTGTGTGTGTGTGTGTGTGTGTGAGTAAGTGATATCATTTCAGCTCAAGTGTTGTTGGGTTGGATTCTATGTTTAAGTTGGTGAAACGGTTAAGTTTAGTTTTAAGTATGGGTGCTAACTACCTAGGAAATTGAGAGAGGAAATGGGTCTTTTTGTGTATGCTAAATTGGGTTGGAAGGAAGGAAAATTAGAAGAAAATTTATGGTAGCTCAGACAATAAAAAATGACGAATTGGGTCTTGTTCTATTTGCTGATTTGGTTCCAAATTTTGGGACTTTAAGTTGTGTGTGTGTGTGAGTGGGTGAGTGATAAAATTTATAAAAGTTAACATGGCTTTAGAAACAAGAGTATTAGTAACAATTTCACGTCACAAATCCTCATTGGAAATGCTGGTGGCATACACAACTTTCAGTAGTGGTGCCACTTGTATCAGTTCTATTTTTTTTTTTTTTTTAATTTTTAATTTTTTTTATGTGAATGTGCTTATAATGACATGCTAGGGAGTTATGTATCGTTCTTTGTCTTTCATTCTCTCAATTGAATCAATCTCTTCTTTTGCTTTTGAAAATTTTAAGTGACAGGATTTTTTCTTTTTTGATTTTGTAAAATGTACAGGTGACTAAGGTAAAGACAATATCTCCTCATTGGGACTTTGTGGATGCCCCTTGTGAGTATGCTTCTTATTGTGGAGGATGCAAAACACAAAATTTGTCTTATGAGGCTCAACTTAGAGCTAAGGAACAACAAGTCCGTGAGTTGGTGATGCATGTTGGGAAGTTTTCTTGTGAGGAACTGGAATCCCTAAACATCATGAAGCCAATTGTTCCCTGTGATATCCAGTTCCATTATAGGAACAAGGTTAGGACAGAATCTGAACCTTATTAATTTTGTTGTTTAGATCTGGTCACATGCAATGATTCTACTATTTTTCTTCTTTCTTTAGCAGTATAAAAGCAACCCATAAATGGTGCTAGATTCTTGCCGATTGTCACTAAGATTGTACTGGAAAAATTATAGCACTCAGCCATACATGCTCAACTTGTACTCTTTTTAGGTGTTATAGCCTCAAGCAAGATATGCCCATAACGTTCAAATGAAATGCTTTCATTTGTTTTATTGTGTATTGGCTCATTAATTGATCACTAATTCATTTGTTGAATCAATTAAATGAAAATTATGTCAGAGTTTTAAAATGAAATGTAGTGATTCTTAACCTAGACATTGAGACGATTTTATAAGCATAAATTATGTTAACAATTACACTCTTTTTCATGATGAGTGCTATGCATCTGATTAACAGCTGATGTCTTAAGTACGCCAATACCCAGCCATGTTATTTTTGTTTTTCCTATTTCAATCACACCATTCATAAGCATAGAAACAGAATTTACCTCTACCAGTGATATACATTGGCCTGAGTATATGTTGTATGTTCTAATCCTGAGTATGTAATTCACTCCAAATTGATTTTCATACCAACTGTAGAACTCATAACTGCTGTGTACTTTGTTGTTATTGAAAAAAGTATATAAATAGATTGGTTCAAAATTTTAAAAATATCTTAGATGCTACTTTCCTGCTATTGCAGATGGAATTCTCATTTGGCACTCAAGAATGGCTACCTAAAGAATTATTATTAGAGAAACAAGATGGTAGTGAGAGCTATGCCCTGGGACTGCATGCTCCTGGCTTTTTTGATAAGGTTCTAAATGTCAACAAGTGCTTACTGCAAAGTGAACCTGCCAATATGGTATCTCATCTTTTTTTTTTTTTTGTTCCCCGTAATATTAGAGGCTTGTATGCTCTTCCTGCAGACACTTTGAATTGGATATGTGATTTATATTCCAAATAAATTAACTTGCCCATATCATCACATTTGAGGATTTCCCATTTGTAAATTTGCTTTGTATTACTGGCATGCCATTCTTATGATGCAAGGCACCCAACGTTTATTATACATAGATGATAAATCACTAGAGTAATCTAAGTTGTCCTCTAGAGTTGTCTACTTAATAAAATTTGGAGAAGTCTACATTCCATGACATCTACTTGTTAGGAGGTGGTAAGCTTAACCCCCCAAACACTGCTCGACAGTGGATTAAGGCATTTCACTTGGTTAAAGTCCTTGGTAGGATTGGCAAAGAGCCTTTGTAGCTCAATGGCATTGCCTAGTTGCCCTTATGAGGAGAATTAAGGTTTGAATCACCCCTTCCTCACTTGTAAGATTTTTTTTTATTTATAAAAAAGGTCTTTGGAAGTTAGTAGGATTTTTTTTGGATAAGTGATAATATTTATTCAAAAAGAATCAACAAGTACACAGGAAGTATACTAGCTGAAGGTTATGCAGGCGATCTAAAATTACAATGAGCAATAAAATCAAATAGATTTGAAAAAGAAAACTTCCCTGCAGCTACCATCCACTCAAGCTACCATCCTTGTAAGAATTATTTAAAAAAAATGAACAAAAAAGTGACTTGTAAGAATTCTCAAGTCAATTGTTCAATGTCACTGAGTTTGTTGCTCATATCAATTTTGGGTTTTCTTTACTTCCTACGCAATTGTCTTCTTCTTGTACTTGTTTTTAGCTAGAAACTTACACCTTTATATTTGTTTTGACTTGATATTGGCAGCATACTTAATTCTTTGACAAATTAGTTTATTACCATGTCAGAAATATTTTGTTCTTTCTGGCCTCTTTGACTTGCATTTCTGATATATAGGTTCTTGCAGCTATCCAAGATTGTTGGAGAGATCCACAACTGGGTATTTCTGCTTACAATGTTCACTCTCATGCTGGATTTCTTAAGCATCTAATGCTAAGAACTGGAAGGTACAGTGCATTCTGTTAAATCTCATATAATTAGGTTTTTCTTTTTTACCCATATTTTAGCTTGCTGTAATTCATATGCAAATATACATTAACTTTCAACTTAGGAACTCTCTTCGACAATAATGGTAAAATTTTGGTTGTGTTGGGGAGTACAGTGAACAGAAGCAAAAAAGCTTCAGAACTCAGATACATGCAGTCAGTCTATAGTTCTTTGCAGATATGAATAATAAATGGTTGAAACCAATTATTTGGAGTATGATCAGACATTGAATTCTTTTCAAGGACTTATTGGTCAACTACCAATTTAAAATGTTTTCTTGATCAATTGGCAAACAAAGAGTTTGTAATTTTAGTATTACTTATGAAGTTACCTGTGCTTGTTTTGGATTTCACACTCTATTATCAAATTCCTGTTGTTCAATGTTGAGGTTGTTGAATGTTTGATCAAAATAATAGATGTAAGTGTACCATTAGTTTTTTTTTTTTTTTTTTATTTTAATTTCAGTTTTCATGATTTGAGTCATAGTTATTACTTGTTAGTATCTTACAACACATTATGTGATTCGCATTTTTTACCAATTTGACATGTATCTTATAAGTGTATCATAAATCTTAGTGTATCACATGATACAACATATGTATCTTAAGGTATGATATGTAATTTTGATATGTATTGTTTCAGGCAATGCACTTGTCATTCTTGGTTTACATTATGTCTTACAATAAATTATGTGATTCACATTTGTTACCAATTTGATATGTATCTTATAAGTCTATCATAAATCTTAGTGTATCGCACGATACAACATACGCATCTTACACTATGATAAGTAATTTTGATATGTAATGTTTCAGGCAATGCACTTGTCATGCTTAGTTTACATTATTTGTATTCACATTTTTTTGTTTTTTGTTCTTAATTTTTTTTATAAGCTCTTAAATTTTTTTTTTCCTCATAATAAAGCTAATTTAATTGGGGCATTAGCATTGCAACACCCCAATGGGTGCTGGAGGATATGCTTACCAAATTTGAGGATGTGATGTATGTTTTGTTGCTCTGCGTGAGTGATGTTTTTTAGGCTAGTCAGACCTAGAGATTTCACCAGATTAAGTCTTGTTTTGTGACAGAATGATATCAGAGCAGTAGGTTTTGAGTGAAGTCTAGGCTTGGATCTTAGGCTGATTCTAACAATGTTCTGGAGATCTTTATGTTTTTGGTAGGTAATGATCTCAGATTTGGAGATTTTTTATGTTGGACTGAGTTGAATTTGAGGAAAACAAGTGTGATTTTGAGTACCAAATCTCTTTTGGGGGGGAGTACGTAACATCCCAATGGGTGCCATCTTGATATGCTTGCTAACTTTGTTCTTTTTGACATAACTTTAGTTGCTTTGTGTTAGGTGATATGTTTTTTAGGCTAGTCAAACCTAGAAATTTCACTAGATCGAGTCTCTGGTCAGGCCTTAGTGCGATGGCAAGTTCCTTCCATTAAAAGCAATAGGCTTTGGGTTTGAATATGAGAATCAATCTGTCCAAAAAAAAAATTAGAGGTAAGGCGGCCTACTAGTCACCTCTCATAGGCCCTACAAAAAGTGAGAGTTTTGTGCAATATTACGACCTTTGAATACTATATAATTAACAAATATAAATGATTGAGAAATACAAAATAGAAGATTTCATACAAGACCATGTCATACATGGTATAAAGAGTAAAAAAAAAATGAAAAATATAAATACATAAAAATTGAAAACGAGGAAAACAATCATCATTAGTATTATGATTTTATCATCATTTGAATGAGAGACATCTAGGCTATAGCACTATTTCTCAAAGTGCTTATGTTGTTAGATACATACGCGCGCGCACACACACCAAAAAGAAAAAAAAGAAAAGATGATTAAAACTGAAAATATTCTAGATTTTCTTTCAATCAATTATCATAATTGACCAAAAAAGGGTAATGGAATCCAATTTGAAGATACAAAAAATAATATAAAAGATACTAAAAATAATGAGTAAGAGGTGAATGAGCATGAATGCTTTAATTTATTTATATTGATATAATTGTTTTATGAAATTTTAGTATTTTATTAATTTTCAGGGTGTTTATCATATAAAATTATAGCATTTTATTAATTTTTGAAATGTTTGTGTATCTTATGATACAAGATACCAAAAAAAAAAAAAAAAATTGATTCTTGATATGATTCAAGATTTGACAACTATACTTTTGAGTAATTTTTCAATCATACAATGCTTGCTGCAGATCTTGTTCTTGGTATGTTCATGTTTTTTAGATTATCATTGTAAACCTTGTTCTCAATTTGAATTAAATAGTTATATTTATATATTGTTTATGTCCTAGGGATGTAAAGACTGGTCTGCCAGAACTTATGGTTAATTTTGTGACCTCGTCTTACAAGCCAGAACTGCTGAAGCCCTTGGTTGAGAAGATTTCATCCATTCCTGAAGTGGTTTGTATGACATATTTCTCCATCATTTACTCAAATATAACTCCTGTGTTTTACTTTTGCATCAAGCAAGCTTCTGGCGTACTTAAAATCCTTGAGTTTAAATTATTGAAATTCATAAATTCATACATAGATATGTGTGTAGGATTGGATTAGTTTGAGTCACTCCCAAATCAAACCATTGAAAATCAGTTGATGACCAAAGACTGGTACAACCAATCCAAGCAGTTTAGTTGGTTGATCCGTTCAATTCTGATTCCTTAGCCATAATTGTCCCGTTTTTCTTTTAGGGTGGCAGGGCCCTGTTTGATTAATTTGATTTATATTTTCTCATTTTCAGTGCACGATATCATTGAATTTATTTGGTTTTTATTTTATTTTATATAAGTAAGAAAATAATTCATTAGAAAGACAGGATGCTCAAATGTAAGCACCCTTAAAGAATTAAAAACGGACACTAATTAGGTCCAAAATATAACAAAGGAACTTCACGACCCCCCAAAATCAAAATACAATATTCAAACAAAGATCTCACTATTCTTAATATCTTGCATAGAATGCTCTTTGTTCTCAAAAGTCTGGTGATTTCTCTCTCCGTAAGGTCCACATGATGCAATATGGAGTAGCTTGATTTACAAACCTGTTTCAGTGGCATATAAGCACCCTCTCCAAACAGTCAACAGATCATTCATCTGGCTTGGAATTGCCCAAGTTACCCCAAAAGCTGTAAGGGCAAAAGACCACAGCTCTCTAGCTATTGGAAACTGTAATAATAGATGCTCTACTGATTCACAACTGCTCTTACATATTATACATCCATTAACAAGCATGAACTTCCATGGTTTCATGGACTTTTGTACTCTATGCACATGATTTGTTTTTGTCCCTGATGTATACTTCCTGTATACTGAGGTGACGCCCTTTTTCTTTTTAATATATTTTTATTACTTATTAAAAAAAAAAAAAGTATTAACTTCCATCTAAAAAGGTTATTTTAGGGTTAGTATGGAATTCAAACATACGAAATAGGATTGAACACTGAACTGCCCTTTCCTATTGAATTAATTTATCTTATCAATTCATGCTTCATTTATCTCCTTTTTTAATTTTTTTATTTATTATTACTGTTTTTTTTTATTTATTTATTTATTTTTTTTTTATAATGATTAATAGGTAAGTGTCATGAATAATGTAAATAGCTCCATTGGTAACACATCGGTTGGAGAGGAGGAATACACTTTGTATGGGAAATCTGCCATCACAGAGATATTAAGGGGTCTTACATTTCAAATATCAGCCAACTCTTTCTTTCAGACAAATACTCATCAGGTATGCTATGCAACTTAATTTGATGCACTACCAACTCATGCTTGCTTTCATATGATTAGATTCTTACTTAGGTTTCCTAGTTTGCTTTTTGTATAATCCACAATTAGAAGCAAAATTCTCAACTTTCAGGCAGAGGTTTTGTACAAACTCATTGAAGAATGTGCTGGTCTCAGAGGAGATGGATCAGAAATTGTTCTTGACCTGTTTTGTGGAACGGGCACCATTGGTCTGACACTTGCCAGAAAGTAAATCTCTCTCTTTTTTTTTTTTTTTTTTTTTTCATTGCATTTGAAGTATTATGAACCGTACTCAAATTGACTTTTGATTCAATTTGTTAGGGCCAGACAAGTTTACGGATATGAAGTTGTTGCTCAAGCCATTGCAGATGCTTGCTTGAATGCTAAGCTGAATAATATCTACAATGCCACATTTGTCCAAGGAGATCTTAATAAAATTGATGAAAGTTTTGGCAACAATTTTCCTAAGCCTGACGTCGTCATATCAGGTTTGGTTGTTGCCTTATTTTATGTAGCTTCACCTCCTTTGGCATTATTTAGATCCAAGGTGTTCTGAAAACCTGTTGTGTTGGTGAATATTGGACCATATAAAATTTTGTTTCTGAAGTTTCCAAAGCATTAAAGATGTATTGATAACCAGTAGTTTTTTCTTCCATTTTCTAGTGGGAAATTATTTATCGTTAAAGATGTTTCTTATTATCTATTACGTGCCAAAAGATGTTTCTTGTGTTCTTTGCCATCATCGTTTTTAACGAGTATTCACAGTATTGTCTCAATTTGTTTTAATGTATTCAATCACGCAGATCCAAACCGTCCAGGCATGCACATGAAGTTGATTAAATTCCTGCTAAAGCTTAAGGCACCACGGATAGTTTATGTATCCTGTAATCCTGCCACATGTGCACGTGACCTTGATTATCTTTGTCATGGCGTGGTATGTCTACTATTTTACCACTCTCTTTTCTTTGATTCCCAGTCATGATTTTTGAAATTCTTGTGCAGATAGATAAAAATTTAGAAGGTTGTTACAAGCTAAAGAGCCTACAAGCAGTAGACATGTTCCCGCACACTCCTCATATTGAGTGTGTTTGCCTGTTGGAGCTTTGCTGATCCACAGGTAAATATTTTTTTGCCATAATTTGTAGGCATTGAATTGAAAGGGGCTTGTATGTCTCTATTTTTTTTCTTTAATACTCAATTTTCACAGTATATTAGCTTAGGTAGAGGGAGAGGTGAGGTTGAATGAGGTGAAGCCGGAATCATTTTTTGCCTATTTGGCTGACCATTTGAAGTAGATGAATTCTCTTGTTTTGCTTTTACGACAGTTCACATAACTACATCTGTAGCTAGATTTAATCAAATAGAAATTCATCATATGTTTTTCTGTCTTTCTTCTTTTTCTTTTCTGAGTTTTGATTTGCCTAAAAGAAAAGGTTAAACAATATAAAGGTTACGATCCAACAAGTCTGAACGGTTTAGTCATCTCTTACCGAACCATTACAATGCAATCTGAAACTTCACTGATCTCTTTGTTAAGCACCTTAATGCAGTTTGGACTTTGGAGCTCCTATATTGGTCACAAAAATAAGGAAAAAAAAAAAATTGTAGTCAAAGAGTCTTAACTCTGTTCAGTGCTTAGAAATGATAGGATAACTTCCATTCCATTCTCAACCCTATATGCTCAACTTTGGCATCCCAAATGGTCTGACATGTTTATTCATTTGATATCATCAAATAATTATAAGCCAATTTTCATACATACGAGATTGTTGGACAAAAAATTGATAAACTGGTCGTGTTATTTGGAATATGACTAGTGAGTTTATATATTCATGGCTTTGTTTACGTGGAAATTGCAAACTTATCACCACCTTTACCTAAAAATGTGTCCAAATTCAAAGGATGATTGAAATAACTAAGCACGAAAAATATCACACCTCCACCACCTATACACTCTATGCAAATTGATATTTCTTTGCCCCGTTTATCAAAACTTTTCCTATAATTTAAATGAATAGAATGTAAAATATTAATCAATTTTATCTTTTAAATTTAATTGAACTATTAGGATAAATTTATATTTTGTTCAACACGTAAAATCTTTGATAGTTAAATAAGAGATTTGGGTTCAATTTGCGCCTATACTAAAAATCGATTAGTGTCTTAGTTTGATAATAGTTATTGTCGGGAATGAATGTTACTGGTTGAACTCTTTCAAAAAAAAAAAAAAAAAAAGAGTTCTTACCGTTCATTTATGGAATATAAAAATTCAGATCATGGCTTTATTTACAACATTTTGGACATGTTGCAAAAATTTATGGATCACAACATTATTTGAGTTCTTTCAAAGCCCAAAAGTTTATGGAAAGGTAAACGTCAATTCTAAGTCTCCACGGGCAAGTTTGGCTTACAATCACGTATCACCATACACTTGCGTACGGTTGATTGCCTTAAACCATTTTATGCTTAAATTTTTATTTATTTATTTATTTTTTGAGGGAAAATTTTTATGCTTAAGTTAAAAGCGAAACTAACATTGTATTATTCTTCTAAAAAAAAAGGAAAAAAAGGAAAAAAAAAACTAAAAAAACTAACATTGTATTAATAAAAATAAAATAAAAAACTTTGTAGACCACTTCCAATCCGAAGGCGATGCTGATATTAAGGACTTTTGTCATGTTTTTCAAGGGAAAATTTTATTTTTGCCATGGTGCACAAGAGTGAATGAATAGTATACTATCATTCAGTAGATGATGTATGCGTGAGGGAGAGACCCTGCATGTAGTGCAACTCATTCCAAAGGTAATTACTTAGTATGGGAAAAAGTATCTTGTGTATAAGGTCAATGCAGCTAGTCTCTCATAGTCTGTGGCCTCCCTCGTACCTATATTGTGTCTCGCTGCATAGACCTAATATATATAGGGTCATGTTAACGAATGCCTTTAGAGTATTGGTTAATAATCCATTTTAAGAAAGTTTTGACACAACTTTTATGGGAAATGAAAAAAGCTGTCAAAACATTAATGGCTTTATTTCATTTTTCTATAAAAGTTTTCTTTAAATGGATTATTAACCAATGCCCTAAGGGCATTCGTTAGCATTTCCCATATATATAATACATTATCCTCTTTTTATTTTTTATTTTTTTTATTAATGAACTTTTTTTTTTAAAGAGAGTTTCAACCTATGGCGTTCGTTTCTGATGATAGCTTTTTATCATCAGATCAAGACACCAATTAGTTTTTGGTGTAGGCGAGGATTGAACTCCAGATCTCTTATACAACCATTAGAGACTTTACCAGTTAAACTAACTGAAACCCATTTTTATTAATGAACTTGATACATTCTCCTTGGTAGAGAATGTAATTCAACAAATTCGGCATGCATGCCATTAAGATGTCCTACCCTTACCCATCATGTGGAGGGCATGTCTCAACATTTTATACTTTTTATAATTTCATAGTCTACCCGCTTTTAGATGCATAAAACCCTCCATTAGGATGCTCTAAACCACACGTGCCATATATCATTTGGATTAGACACCCATCAGTTAGGAGACATACTAGAATAATACCGTTATCTACTCTAAGAAAGCAAATTTATAACTAATTAATTAAAGAGTAATAAAAATGCATAAATAATCAAACTACAACATAGAAAACATGATAATCATAAACTGTGATTACAATGTTTGAGCCTTTGAGTCTGTTATAATCATTTTGGTGGAGTTCATGGATAATCCGATGATTTCTATGTAGGGGTCTCCCGGTGATTGCCAATCCGAAGATAAAGCCAAAAACTTTGTAGACCACTTCCAATCCGAAGGCGATGCTGATATTAAGGACTTTTGTCATGTTTTTCAAGGGAAATTTTTATTTTTGCCATGGTGCACAAGAGTGAATGAATAGTGTACTGTCATTCAGTAGATGATGTATGTGTGAGTGAGAGACCCTGCATGTAGTGCAGCTCATTCCAAAGGTAATCACTTAGTATAGGAAAAAGTATTTTGTGTATAAGGTGTATGCAGCTAGCCTCTCACAATTTGTGGCCCCTACACACCTATATTGTGTCTCGCTACATACACTTAATATACATGATAAATTCTCTTTAGTAGAGAATGTAATTCAACAAAGATATACTTCACGTTATACCTCTCTCAAATTCGGCATGCTACCACCGCATTGAATGCTCTGTAACTAACTCTCTGGCCGCATTAATGAGGAAGTGATACTTGAATAGTAATTTTCAATCTTACAGCTATTCCCAAAGACTTCAGGAAGGTGCTGATGGGACAAAGATCAACACCAGCGATCTAATCTACATGTGGAGAGTGGAGATGAAAGAAAGAAGATAGTATAAAATAGAAAAAAAATCCTGAGGGAAAAGGATCGGGAATTAAGAGAAAAACACCGTAGGAACAAGAACTGGACTTGTAACCAAATTCAAAAGAGATATATACAAGAACTGATTTCTTCAGATTGTGTCAAGGACGATTTTTTTTGGATAAAACCAGTTTATCTTTACTTTCTTGTCATCTAGATCCATTATAATTGTTACCCAACTTATTAGAGCCTAGTTTTATAACCCACTTTCTACAAATTCATTGTATTGGGCTCTTTGGGCCTAGATCCTTTTACCTTTTGGGCTTAGGAACCAAATTGTGACCTTACAATAAATTAGGCTTATTCTGTTGATTGTGGTGCTCATGGGGGCGTTGGGATTTTTGTGATTTTTACAACTATAGGGATATTCTTATAATTTTAAATAATTTTAAGGTTAATTTGATGATTTTCAAATTTTTGGGCTTTTAAGTAATTTTTGAAAAGTTTGAGGGTAATATTTTGGGGGTTTAGATATATTTTGATAATTTCAATAATTTTTTGTTCAATTTGATGATTAAGGTATTTTAGGGGTACTTTTATTTTTTCATGAAGTTCGGAGGATAGTGTGGCCATTTTGGTGGACTTAGGGGGTATTCGATCATTTCCAAGATGTTTGGGGGTAAAAATTAAGATAATGGAAATATGTGGGCTTTTTTGTGATTAGTATGGTGTGTGGGGTTAATTTGGTAATTCATGGCAAGTGTAGGGGTGTTTCTATAATTCCATTAAAGGTGATGTAATGTTATAATTTATGTAGAGTTAGGGTTTTGTTGTAATTTTATGAAGAAAAAAAAAATTATTTTCATATTTTCGGTCGTGACCTCGAAAATAAGTTTGAAAACATTTTATTTTTTATTTTTTTGTTTTTGTTTTTGTTTGGCTCACACGACAAATCATTAATGTTTCATATAATTCTAAATAATTATATAAACCAGAGCTTTCATTCATGTAAATAGGCCTTATGCAAAGAGCTTTGTGGCTCAGATGCATAGCCTCTTCGCATTTATTAGAAAAACTAGGGAAAATTCCTCCAAGCCCAATATTGTAAATATTGAATTCTCTATATTAAAAAATTATTATATAAAAATATTTTCTAATTTTGGGACATTTGAATTGGAAAAATATACCCTGAATTCTAAATTTACGAGAGACCCCGAGAGGTTCCCCTAGAGCTCATGGCGTCTTTTTCGGCCGTGGAAATTGTTGCATGTGAATGGATTGGTGCTTATAAGGAATTTGAGCTATGATGTATAGCTAATAATAGCCACCTTCTCAACAACATAGCCAATTCCATTTCTACCCTTTTGCAAAATGGAAAGCCCCAATTCGGCTATGCAACAATTAAATTAACACACCAACCTTCTTCTTATACTAAATTTGATGATAATGTTGTGTGTTGTACAGAAGAATGGCTACATTTGGGTTCAATGTTTCAGTGTACTGGACCCGTTGGCCGTTACCCAAGAAAATTGCATAAAACAAATACTGCCATCCTTTTCCTCTTTCTCTCTCTCAAATGAATGACAATCAAGTGTTTTTTTTTTTAGTAGTATAGAATTTGGCACAAGAGGTCACATAAGAATCCGGGAGCCAATACGCCTATAAAGGTCATCGACAGATAAATGCTGCTATCAATTTATCGAATTGTTGGCAATGGAATCACAAAAATACTTAAGACTAAAAGTTAATTTGAGAGACTGCAATTTTTAAAAGATACAAAAAGTTCAACTGTTTCAGTTTAAAAATAAAATACGATTTTTGAGGTGCTGCTTTGAAACCACTTAAGAAGTACAAATCCTATCGCCAAATTAATAGAAAGCCGAATCAAGAACAATCTGCTAATATATTATGATTCTTTATTCTTCTCCATAATACCAATAATTTTGGCTTAAAAATATCCTACCAAACAGAGCCTGCTCAGAACTTAGATGGGCAATAAATGCCTTACAAGTTGTTTGGAAATCCAATTGGTACAGCTTCCCACCAGATAGAGTTAGCATCATTAGACGAAAAGGCCTATCTTATCATATATTCTTATTACTTATTTAAAAAATGATAAGTTATAGAAAATAATGAAATTAAAACTCGATCTATACTTTACAATGTTGTCTTCTTTGTTTGGGATAAACGAAGCTTAGAGAAAGGAAATGAAGTAACAAGTTGGAGAGTTTAAAATTTAAGGTTTATCCCACTAAAAAATTTAAAATTTTGTATACGTTGAATATACATAATTGCTTTCTTTTCTTCTACTTATTAGTATGGTCAGTGTCAAAGTGATTGAATTTTTTCACTGTTATCAACAAGGTTTTTTTTATAGAGTATCTTATAACATTCAGTTAAAATGATATATATTTATTTATTTTTATTAATTTATGGCACATTTATTAACAAAATCCTTATATCCATGAAGTTATAAAGACCCTAGTAGGCTAGTACCCTATACCCGATCTCACATCATTGCCAATTGACAGTTGTATGCATTAAAGAGTGTGGTAGCACTAAAACGTTATGAAGTTGGGGTCCAAAACCATCTAATCATTGGAATGTATTTTTCACACCATTTAATTTGGAAAGACTTGTGTAAAGGGCTATAAAGATGGGAGCCTGGATGATTTAATTGATATACAATTGTCAACAAACAAACAAATAAAATTTTAGTCTCAAAATCTTAGGATGAGTTATGGATTATCAACTTGTTAATTAGTCGTATCCTTTGTTACTCTCTTAATTGCCATGTAATTTTATATAATTTGAGAGGTTTAGAAATCAATACTCAGTCTATACATAATGGAACGAGGCTTTTATGGCCAGTTCAGCCAACTTTAGACTCTACTCCCCCTCCATTCAAATTGCCCAATTGAGAAAATGGAGAATGCTATCTTCTTTTGTGTGCAGCCTTTAAACCCATTAGATCTAATGAATAAAGGCGAAAACCACATTTTTGTTTTTATATTTTCATGCGATTTCTACTTTGGTCTATATCTTTTATTTTCACCTCTTTTAGTCTATATTTAGAAAAACGTCATCTATTTTAGTCATTTCCATTGGTGTCCTAACAACAAAGTCCTAAGTGGCAGACGAAGTACATCGCTGACACACTAAATGCTAATGTCAATATTAAAATAATAATATAATATATTATTTAGCATTTTAAAAATGTCACGTCATCTTTTAAAAACAAAAAAAATTAATTTATGAATTTAACTAAATGAAAAAAAAGAAAAAAACAGAATTAAAAACAAAAAATAATATAAATTGAGATCTAGCTTTATTTTGAGTAAGAACAAACAAGAATATAAATCCAGTTATTGTTTTGTTGGCAACCAAACACAATATCAGCTGAAAACCCTTTATTATCAAAAATATTTTTTTTGATATGGGAAAATAAGTAAATAAACCCAGTCAGTGTTTATCAAAAAAAAATTTAGTAACCCATTGTTCTTTCCCTGACATCAGAAACATGAAATCAACGATCAAACGAGACAGCATAATCCCAACTTCATTTGCTTGAACTTTTTTCAAATTCAGAACCCCAAATTCCTTATCAGATTCTTCAGACTCTCTCAAGCTCTCTCTTCAAAATGCAATTTCAGACTCTCTCTCTCTCTCTCTCTCTCTCTTTTCCTCTCTTACTAGTGAACGGAAATGGGCGTTAGTGGTGGAGTCATCCCACAACGAGGAGATGAAGGAGTAGCAGCGGACGGGGTTGTAGTCGACGGACTGGACCTTGCGAGAGCGTTCGTGGATTGGGTTGGAGGTTGGGGGAAGAGATAGATCGTAGATCTTGAGAGAGCCATCGGCTAAGGCGGCGATAAGGAGAGAGTCGTTGTAGACGCCGGCGATGGTGTCGAAGAAGGCGAGTTCTATGAAAGGGGAGGAAGGAGTGGGAGTAAGGTCGAGGATGTGGACGCGGCTGGGTTTTTCTGGGTTGTTGCTCAGATCAGATTAGGCTTGAGTGAGTGTGGTGGCTGAGTTTTTCTGGGTTGTTGCTCAGATCAGATTAGGTTTTTTTGGGTTTTTGTTGTTCATCGGGTTTTCTGTATATATATTATATGTTTGAATTCAATTTTACAGATTTGGATAACTACTGTACAGAGAGAGAAGAAAATAAGAGAGAGAGAGATATGGGGGTGTTTGGTTTATGTTTTCAAACAACTATTTTCAGTTTTTAAACAATATTACACGTATTTTTACACACTTTTTCACCCACAGGTATTTTCACAAATGTTTTTAAACAACAATTTTCAGTTTTTAAACACATGTACTAAACAGACCCATAATTTTTTGGGTTTGTGTATGATTAATTTTGTATTTGTTTTCTAAGAAAAAAAAAATGTCAAATAAAGGAAAATGTTTTTCTTGTTTTTAAATTTGGATTTGTGATCTTATTGTTCTTGTTTAAGATATACTTAGATCTTAATTCATGTGATTTTTTTTTAAAAATTCTGTTTTTGATTTTTTTTTATTTAGTTAAAATTAATAAATTAAAATTTTAAATTTATATGCTGATGTGGCATTTTTTAATGCCAAAATAAATTTTTTTATTATTATTTAATAATTTTTTCTGACACCTAGGACTTTGCCGTTAGGGCATTGATGGAAATGACTAAAATAGATGGCGTTTTTCTAAATAGGGACTAAAAGTGGTGAAAATAAAAGATACGGATCAAAGTGAGAATCACGTGAAAATATAGGGACAAAAATGCAGTTTTCGCCATGAATAAAAGATAATAATGGCAGCAGGGCCTACACCATTGATTTGTGTACAATTTGATTTATTGTGATAGACATATAACACGTATCCATGAAGATATGGGTGTTTGGTATTATAACTTAAATAACAGTTTTTAGTTTTTAAACAATTTTACACGTATTTTTATACATTTTTTTATCTACACGTATTTTTAAAAAATACAAACAACGTTACTGGAACAACATTACTAAACGGGCTTTAATTACTTAAAAAGCAGCAAAAGATGCACCCCTCCCACATGGCTAAACAGAAACCCGTACACAAAGTGTGGAGGAGCTGCCAAATTTAGAGCCTGGGGGATCAAAAAAAATAAGGAGAAGCTGTACCCCATTGGCCCATGCTCACCCACCTTGTGCTAGCTGAAAGCCCCGCATTGCACACACACATGTTCATATCTAACCATTAATGATGACAAACTCTCTAGATTTTTCTCTCTTTTTTTTATTATAAATATTTGAAGTTGGTTCATATGTGACATTTTCATTTATTGGTTTATTGTGTTTTCTCTTTTCTAAAATGTTCTGCAAAAACGCTACAGTGTAAAGAGGGAAGAGAGAATTAAAACAACAGTTTTCAGTATTTAAACAACATTATACGTATTTTCACACACTTTTTCACCCACACGTATTTTCAAAAAATACAAATAACATTACTATAACAACATTACTAAATGGGCATATCTAGAGTTTTGTTGTCATATCACTATTGTGGATTTCTAGCAATTAATAAATTATACAAATTCGAGAATAAAAAAGGTGTATAAACAAAACATGACATGCATGGAAGCTTATTGTGAAAAAGGAAATTTTATTTATCACATAATTTAAGAATTTAAGAAGTACAAAGTCTAGGATTGAAACACGTCCTAAAAATATTTTTTTATTAGGGTTGTTCCTTGTGTGATTGATACACCTACTTCTAAAAAAAATTGATGCAAAACCAATAACACATCGCTGTGAGACGGGTTTTGCACTCGGATTTTCACCTATAATATAATAGCCTCATCAACCCCTTTGTGGAGCATCAATAAACACTCATAAAAATCAATACCAAAAAAAAAAAAAAAAAAAAAAAAAAACCTCCTTTTGAGTTGAAATATTTATTTTGAGCAAAACCTCCCTTAGATTGTTGCCCACTAATCAAATGTTAAATTGTCAATGCAAGGGGTATCTATAAATCTATTGCTTATTTTGGCCAAACTTTACGTATAGTACCAGAAATAAAATAATGGCTACATCCCCCATTACCCATTTTCCTCAACAATTAAGGAAAAAAAAAAAAAAAAAACCTTATCATGGTTCGAGAACTATTCATAAAGCGGCATGACTCTCAAAGATGTGTGTGGGGAAGGCACCATTTTTTATATTCTTCACTTTTCATATTTAATATATTTTTTTTGAGAATCTCATCTTTAATCTATTTTTTTGGGTAAAAATCTCATATTTAATCTATAAAAGCAATGAAGGTAACGTTTCAATTGTGGGTCTCAGTAGCCTTGGTTATTAAAATATAAACAAACAGTAGTCTTTGAGGTGAGACAAACAAACATACCTCTAAAAAATTGCGATATTATGCCATTCTTTTTGGCAAAGATAACTTCCACCTTACCACGTCATTGTTGTGCTCTAATGAGAAAGCTAAAAGATTTATTTCAAAAACAATATTGTATTTTAGAAGAATTTAAAAAACAACATTAGGGTCACAATATATTTTATTATCTTTTCATAATCTATCGAGATAGTATATTATAATTGGTTTGATCATGGATCCACCACTATCATTATCTTCTCTTTTTTTTTTGGTAAACGACGCTTGGAATTAACTAACGAATAATAAGTCTATTACAACAAACAAGACCAGCTTTATCTCTAGCCAGCATCTCAGCCACCACATCCGGTGGATCAAACAAAAAAAGAAAATCAGTTACATCAAGTTCAACTCCCATCCTTACTAGTTGATCAGCACAACCATTTGCTTCCCTGAACGCGTGCATCACCGAGGAGTTAGGGAATGTCTGAATTAGGTTCCTACATTCAGATAAGAGAGGTTCAAGCATTAGATTGACCATTGAAGGCCTTGAAACAAGCTGTACAATAAACTCAGCATTCATTTCAATACAAATGTTCACAATCCCCATTTGCTTTGCCATGGTAAGCCCTTCCTTCAAAGCCCAAAGTTCAGCCACCGTGCTCGAAGTGCTTCCCAGCTTCCTCACAAACCCACCTATCTAGTCTCCATTGTTGCTTCTCAAAACACCACCCCCACCACCCTTAACCGGGTTTCCATACATAGTCTCATCTGTATTTAGCTTCATCCAACCCGTAGAAGGCTTGTTCCATTTCACTTGGACTTGCACTCTACTTGGCTTGTTAGGTTCATTGGGAACAATTGCATAGTACTCCACTCCTTTTTTTAGGCATAGAGAACTTGTACCCTCTGCTACTCTACCTGTCTGAAATATAGCCTTATTTCTCTGCAGCCAAATAGTCCATATTGCTTGAGGAAATAGAATTTTCCATGGTACATGGGGTCTCGGGTAGCTAGTGGAAGTCCCACAAAACTTCTCCAACCAATCTTCCAAATTCAATCCAAAAAAATCCTGGTTGTTCTCCTCAAAACCCAGGTCTTTCCACACCGCTTTAGCCACCCTACAGTCGCTAAGTGTATGAATGATGGATTCAGTCCCTTCACAGCATAACTCACACGTCGAGTCAAGGTTTAACCCTCTTGAACCAAGAACTTACTTAGTAGGCACGCTGCGATAAGTGCATAACCAAATAAAAAATTTGATTCTAGGGGATGTATGCGCTTTCCACACCCATTGATGAGGGCTAATGTTGAGGTTCAAAAGATTAAACCCTTTAGCTATGAGATATGCAGATTTTAGGGAGAATGAGCCATCTTTAGAGAATGCCCAAATTAGCATATCTTCTTGGGAAGGATTTGCTGCAATGGGGATACCTTTAATTTCTTGTAGGATTCTGTCAAGGAGGTCGAAAGAGATACACTCCGCACAATCATTATCTTCTCATCTACTAATTACAGTTTATCACCTTAAATTATGAAAAAAGTTTTTAAAATAGATCGTATACAACTTTATCTTATTTAAAATTAATATAGCTTTCATTATAGGTTGATCTATCATCCATGGCATATACCTAGATTATTATTTTTTAAAATTAATATAGCTTTCATTATAGGTTGATCCATGGCATAGGACTAGATTATTTTTTGCTCAACAGTAAACATTAAACAAAGAAAAGAGCACAAATATACAAACAGTGGTCTTGAGGTGAGACAAGCATGCCTCTGAAAAATTGCAATATGCCAATCTTTTTGGCAATGATAACTTCCACCTTACATAATGTCAAATTGTTGTGCTCTAAAAAGAAAGGTGAAAGATTTATTTAAATAATAAAATTAGGGTCACAACATATTTTATTATATTTTTATAACCTATTAAGATAATTGGTTCGACACACGACCATTATTATTTTCTCATCTATATATTCACAGTTAATGATGGTTCTAGGAATTATACAAAAAATAGAACTTGAATATATTGACATTACAAAACACACACACACTAACAAAATAAAAAAGCAAAAAGGGAATGATAAGAGATAAAGTGAGAACTGAGAATATGAAAGTAATGAAGAGAGAGAGAGAGAGAGAGAGAGAGAGAGGCAAGGAGCAACAGATGATATCTGTTGCAACTACAAGCTAAGGATAGTAGTGTTATTGACGCCACTGAGGGGACTCACGGCCATAGTATCTCACTTCTTGTCTCGCATGGTGGCTTGTGGCCATAAGACCCACAACCCTAATGCACCTCATGGGCTGTACTAAATTTGCTTGTTTTTGCTAATTAATTTTGAAGAGGGATATGAGTAGATAAAAATTTGGTCAAATCACTGCGCACCTTTGACGTGATGGTCATTCAACAAGTACAAAGATCTTGTGAAGAGTGGGGGGGGGGGCAAAGATTGAGGTTCAAGTTTTCAAGATGAGAAGCTTTATACACATATTTAAATTATGTTAGAGTAGAATTTCTATTTTGTATAAAATAAAATAAAAATTGGTCAAATTACAATTTTGATCCTCGTACATTTGTCATAATGTCAATTTTGTCTTATTACATTTAATTGTGTCATTTTCATCATTCAAATTTTAAAATCATAATTATTAATTTTATCCCTTAACTTTCAAAATCATGATAATTTTATCCTTTAAAATTTGACTTTCATGATAAAACTGATTTAAAATTTCTAAATTTGAAGGATCAGATTTTTTATTTTTTATTTAAGAAGAAGAATGAGATTAACATAATGAAATATATAAGGACAACATTGGAATTATCCCATGGTTAAGAGGACCAGAAAGTATAGTTTGACCTAAAAACTTTTTATAGGTTTAATCATTGAGCCCATCTCAAAATTGAAAATTTTAACTCCCTATACAAATATAAGAAATTATCTAAACTTTTTCCTTGACAATGTGGATTGTACTATACAAAGTGTGGCCTGTGAATGTGATCAATAATATCATGATTGGGCAGGAAAAGTTTTTCTGAATTAAAAAAGGAAAGAGGAAACTAAAAAGTGTGGTGCACCTGGTGGATTCTTCAAGTTGATCAATGATGAAAAAAAAAGAAAAAAAAAGAAAAAAGACCATAATTTGGAAGGGCTTTGTAGCCCAATGGTCTAACTGGCTAGCTCTCCCCACGAGGAGAACTTGATGTTGACTCCCAAGGGTTCATCCCCTCCTGTTGTTAGCCCAAAAAAAAGAAGTAAAAATTGGCTACAAAATTGGGCCTGTTTGATCATTGTTACGGGGTTCAAGATCAATTGTATGGACTCAAAGATGTGTTCAGCCTTTCTCACTAGACTGGTCACTACATTGGGCTGTTGTTTCTGGATCTCCAGATACCCAGAATTTACTGCTGTTAATTTGGACCCGAGAGAACCAGTTTGTTATATGAACCTTTTGTTGGTACTTACAGGTCCAAGGAACAAACCCAAGCAATATCAGACAAAGTGGGTCTACTCTTAGCAGGTTCAGGCCAGACTTGCCCACTTTAATCTTAGTAGTAGTTACGCACACGGACCCTAGTTGGTATTTGAGTTCAGCAAATAATGGATGGGGGGATTTGGAAGCCCAATGACCCAAATTTTAACGAGTGTTCGTTCCATTAATCCAAGGATGAGGGGGCATGCAAACTTCACAGCATAGACAAATGGACCATGCAGTCCCAGTCAAAGCCAATTTCACCGTATTTACAACCACCTTAATACCCCACTTGCAGGGGCTGAGTTATAGTGTTGATACATTAATTATAATTCATAAATCTATTGAAAATTCTACTATTATTTTAAGCATTATCAACCCATCATTATTCATATTATTAAAATTTTCTTATATTTTAATTTTTTTAATGAATTATTTGGCACCTAATTTCAAATCCAAAAAAATAAACTTAAAAAAACTGACGATATATTAACTAGAAGAGAAATCTAATACAGTAATATACTATCGTATAACTATAGAGAAAAAAAATGAACAACACAGCCTTAATAAACAAAGCATATTCTTAAAAATCTAAACACCAATACAAACTTTGATGGTTTTGTTTGACTGTGTTGAGAATATTGGGATTATATGAGTTGATAAGAAATAAATAATGGGTTGGCAGCACTATAGAGGAAGACAAGCAAAAGCACTTATAAGCTGTAGATTCCTTGACAATGAGAATGAAGGGGGAAAAGTAAAGTCATGTTTTGAAATGGTTAATGGGTTAACATCTATGCTATTTGGAGAGAGTAGTTATTAACCATTAGATTAATTACAAGTGTTTGTGTTTGTTTGTTTAGACCCCTAAACACACAGATTGTTTAACCTAATGAATTAGCCAAGTTGATACTTAGGTTTATTATATAGATGTAATAAATCATATCATGCAAACAACAGAAAAGTAAAAGAAACAAGATATGATTACCTAGGAAAACCAATCAAACCAACAGTTTCAAGGTAAAAAATCTGGAGAGGATTTTACCTAGCTATCCTCAAGGTAAACAAATCCACTAAAGATAGAATTGAAGTTTTTACAATAAGATTTAACCCTAAATCTATTGCTACCTCCAATAATAACTTACTGACACGACCACGTGCAAGTTTCGAATTTATGGACTCTTTCTCTCTTGGATTTGCAGCACACAAGCACCCATGCTTGTGACTTTGAGATCCCACTCAAAGATTTCAAATCACAGCTTGTTGATCTTGCAGCAACTAGATTCCACCAGCACTTGATTGTAAATCTTGTTCCAGTAGACACTTGTAGAGTTAGAAGGTACAGAAACTCTCAGATCTCACATGAGTAACTCACAAGGCTTCCAAGAGTCTTCAAAACGTAGTTAGAGTTTTCCTTTTATACTTAGGAATGTTGAACTGAAACCCTAAACGTTTTCGCGGGCTTACGCCTGATTTAAAATTCTGAAAAATTACTTTTCAGCGATATTCGATTGGTCGAGCCTTATTCTTTGATCAGTCAAGCTTCACAGAATTTCAATTCTTTTTCCTGCAGCTTGAATATTCTTGAGTCTTGACTTGAAACACTTTGAGCAATGTCTAACACCTATTCTAGACATGTTTTTGTTCTCGGTTTGCCAACATATACAAATTGAGACTCTAAACATTTAATCCTAAATCTTTAAAACCTAACAGTTTGGACAATTGAAGAGGCCAAGTATTATTTTATTTGAGGACAAGCTTCGTTAAGCTGTTGGACTAGTACAACTTTGAGGAACAAATGGGGGGTTGGTTATAAATTTTGGGTGTGCCCATATCATTTTGCCATGTATACTATAGAAGAAATTTTAAATTTTGGAGGGGCCATGGCCCCCCCCCCCCCTGGAGCTATGTGGCTCCGCCCCTGCCCACTTGGTTTCATGCTAATGTTACTAAGTTCAGCTATTGATGCTTTTGTTAGGTTTATATATAGTTTATAGGTTGACAAACTGTGAACAAAAGTTGAGTCTATGATGAGATATGAAGACTATTTGATGTCCCAGACTCATGCCCAAAATAGCTTAAGAAGAATCAGGCCAAAATAAGGTTTTGCCCCTTTCAGCAAAACTTTCCAGCGTTTTACCCCCTTTCTCAAACTATATAGGGATATGCCCATGTTTTGAAACTCGATAATGTGAGGCTCGATTTTCATATAAAACTTGATTACCCTATAAGCGAGTTACTAAAAACATCAATGCTCATATAGTCGAGTTAGTATGAGCTTTGTGTCACGCTGGCAAAGTAGACGTGGCTTTTTCCAATAAAAAAATGCTCGTGTATACATGCATAACTCGGTAACTAGAAAATCAAGTTTGCCTTAACAATTTGAAAGCCTAACATCTCACAACGCCTGTTCACTCTCTCCCTCGCTCTCTGCGATCACTCTTCCTCACTCTCCCCCACTCTCCACCAGTCTCACTCTCCCTATCCAGTCTCCCTCACCCTCTTCGATCAGTTGCCGTTTCCGAAATCCTGGTGCTTCCGTCGAACCCTCACTTTACCCGCCGCCGTTGATTATAGGTACGTTGCTCTGTCGTTGATTACTATTTTGTGCTGCATTTGTTTTTTGGGAAATGAATAATTATCAGTTTGACTGAAGATTAATTCTTGGTGTCTGATGTAGACTAATGTGGGTTTTCTGAGTTAATGGTTTTTCCTACTTGACATTCAGAACAATGTGAAAATTTTGAATCCATTATTTCCTTAGGTTGGATTTGTAAATAAAATTTTGAATTGATAATTGAAGGGCTATTATTGATTTATTTTATTGTGTTACTTTACGTTAAGAATGTTGTGCCTAACAAATACTATCTTTTCAGGGTTGGTATTAATTTTTCCTAATTACATTGCCAGCCCAGCATGACGTTTACAAGATTATTAAAAATTGAGAATGGTGTGTGTACTCAGCAAGGATGGACCCAGGATTTCAAGCTGGGGGGGGGGGGGAGGCGGAGATAAGCGAAAAAAAAAATTTCAAATACGCATCCATATAGTATTAATAAACTATCAACTAAGACAAATACCCAAAAATCATTGTTTCTTAATATATTAAGATACAATCATCTACCAACAAAAAAAAAAGACACGAAACACTATTGTTTCTTAATACAATCATCTATGAAAAGGGAACTCGACTCTCTTTCAAATCTTCAAAATCATCTACGATTGAATCCAAACTAAATGTCGAAGCTATATCCTTTTCAATGTATAACATCAAAGAGTCCGTCAAAAAATCATTTTCCATTTTGTTTCAAAGGTTAGTTTTGACAATTTTCATAGCTGAAAATGCTCGCTCTGTAGTAACAGTAGAAATTGGAAGAGTAAGCACAAGTCTCACCATTCTATAAACAAGTTTGTAGTGTTCTGAATTTCCAGTTCTCACTAACCATTGACACAACTCAGATAAACTTTTCAATTTTTTGAACTCTGGATCCTGGACTACATTATGCTCAAAATGATAAAGCTTCTTCTCCAACACTTGTTTGTTAAAATTTGTGAAAACTTGTGGATAGAAATTCTTTACCAACAAACAAAGATCACTACTTCTGAAAGATTTTAATGCCTCTCGAGGTTCTAAAGTTGGGCTAAGCCTAAGTAACTCCATTGCATCTTCATTAAACTGATGATTTAGTTCCTGTAGTTAAGAATCTATTGCAGCATAAAAAATATTTACTCGATAATGATGCTTAATTGTAACATTATCTTGTTGATTACGAGCTCGACCTCGCCTCCCAACATAACAAGCATTCATATCTAGGACATCAATGCAATGCTTCTCACAAAATGATATCACAGTGGTTAGTAAGCCATCCCATCCATCATCTCTAAATTTTTGGATAAGTGCTTTAGTAGGTGAAACTAAATGCATGGAGTTTAAAATTTCTTGAGATTGGCTTTGCAAAGCTTGACAAAGTTTATCAGTGATCTCCATAGTTTCCTTCTCAATCTCAAGATGCAAGATGAAGACAAATTCAAATGAAGTTAAACCATCATAAGCTGACTCTGCTTCTGCCCGATGTTCTCCATCACTTGCATCATCAATTATATTTAGTAAAACTTCAACAGTTGAAGTAAACATCCTTAATAAGCTAGAAAGTTATCTAAAATGTGAACTCCAACGTGTTTCTATAGGTTGTTGTAAAGTGCCAATTTGATTAAGTCCACTTCCAATCTCAAGCTCTTTAAGATCAATCAAACGTGCTATTTCATTAGCATTGGCAACTTTCAATTGCTCATTATGCTTGCATGAAGCATTAATAGTTTTGATCACCAAAAGCAATTTAAGAAGAAACTCACTAATGAGGACAACTTGTTTTGATGCTTTTACTAATGCCAATTGTAAGCGATGTGCAAAACAATGGATGTAGTAAGCATATGGGCAATCATTCAAAATCAAAGCTTGTAATCCATTCCACACACCTCGCATGTTGCTTGCTCCATCATATCCTTGCCCTCGAATATTTTGTATATCTAAGCAATGTTGAGATAACAAAAAATATATCCCTTTCTTTAGAGTCAAAGCCGCAGTGTCAACAACATGAATAAGCCCAAAAAAACGTTCTTTCACAAAGCCTTCTGCATCAATATATCTAAAAACCACAGCCATTTGCTCTTTCATGGACTCATCACAAGCTTCATCAACCATTATGCAAAACTTTGCATCACCAATTTCTTCCTGAATGGCCTTCTTCACTTTGGCTGAGAAAATATGTAGGATTTCCTTTTGAATCCTAGGTGATGTGTAGGTTGTATTTTTGGGAGTTTTTCTATTATTTCAGCAACCTTCTCATTCCAAAAAGTCACAATACCCAATGATTCAAGAAAGTTCCCACGATTAGATGAACTAAAACTTTCATCTTGACCTCTAAAAGCTATAGCTTGAAAGGCAAGATGTCGGACAATAAAAATTGAGGCCTTCAGTTGCAACCTATTATTTGCAATTTGTTCAGTAGTGAAATGATCAACTACCCTTTGTAAATGCTGCCATTGGTTCATCAAATCCTTACACATTTGCTCGGCAACTCTATGAGTTGAGTTAGGATCTTTTCCTATATGGCCTTGAAAATAACAATTTTTGCCCCCGACTTTTTTCCAATTTCTAAATCTACCAACAGTGAATGTATTTTGTCCCACAACCCCATTTGGATTATGAAAGACAAAGCATGGTAGACAATAAGCTGCATCTTTTGTAGGAGAATATTCAAGCCATGTTGAATAATATTCAAACCAAGAAGCTTGAAAGTTACGATTGTGCTTCTCACTTTTTTTGTATGTCTCTAGAGGAGTTTGGTGCGGACCATTTTTAATATAAGCCCGTCGAATTTCATCACATTGATTAACATGATATTCCCATAATTGTTTGCGTGTTCCGGGATCATAATCCAAAGAATCAAGATCAACTTTTTAAAATTGTGTTTGAGAGATATGGTTATTTTCCGGAATTGGGATATCGGCATTTTCTGGAATTGGGGAATGAATATTTCTTGGGATTGGAACATCGACATTTTCCGGAATTGGGGAATGAATATTTTCTAGAATTGGAACATCCACATTTTCTGGAATTGGAATAGCAACATTAGTTGTTGGCAATCCCACGTTGACTTTGGAAGAATTTGAATCTTTTCTTTTGAAAAAATCAAATACTGTAGTTGATTTTTTCATAATCTACAAATAAAATAAGAATCATATATATTATCTCACAAACGGTTGTTGTTACTAACTAAAGACAAATAGTAGAATCTAGGTAATATGCATGATGCATTTAATTATAAATTTAGTATTTCTCACTTCTTTTCAATTTATAAATTTATCTAATTTAGCATTATGAGTTAACAATAGGCATAAGTGAATCACTGTTATTTTCTTAAATTTGTGTGACAATTTTCTATATTATATGATTTGTTTTTTTCTTTTATCTTTAGTCTTTGCCTTTATTTATCTCTTTGTCTTTGTCTTGTCTCCATATTTCAGACACTAACCCAATCCCACTACTGACACTATAAATTTATTCTGCACTACTAACAAAAACTTTTCTTAACTTTACCTTTTTTTTTTTTGTCACTTGTCCTTATTGTTGCCCAACTACCAGTCAACAAAGAACAAACAGGCAAACAGTACACTAATATATTCTCTAATCTTTACAAACTCTACTCTCTCTCTCTCTCTATCTCTCTTATCTATATAATACAAGAGAGAGAGTTACAAACACAGAGCCACAGAGAGTCACAAAGCCAAAAAGCCAAAAACACAGAGTCACAGAGAGTCACAGATTCAATTCACAATCACGGAATCACCAAAATCAGTTCATCACTCATCAGTAAAAACACAAACACCACAAGTCCACAAGCATAGATTTTTAGATTCTGAGATTTACAAACATTATATTAGGGTTTGAAGAAAAGGATAGATTAAATACCTGTGAACTGTGAAGGCTGGAGTAGTGGAGTAACGAAGCTGGGCTGGGCAAATCGAGCAACCGGCGGCGGCGGCAAGATGGGTCTTGCGTGGCAGTGTTGGTGTGGCCGTTTTCGGTTTGGGTATGCGATAGCAGATGGTGGCGTGGGTACTGGGTAGCAAGATGGGTCTCTCTCGCTTGGGCGTGGGCAGCGGCGTCACGGCGTGGGCGGCAGCGTCACACCGTACTCTCTTAGTCTCTCGCTTCTCACTTTCTCTGTCTCGCCTCTCCCTTCTTTTCTTTTTTCTTTTTTTCCTTCGTTTTTGGCTTTTCCATTTGGTTTTGGAGTCTTCACTGGGTTTTCTTTCTTTCTTTTTTCTTTTTTCTTTTTTACATTTTTTTTAAAGGTTTTCATGGGCTCTTGCCTCTGGGCTGGTCGGCTGGGATAAGGATGGTTGAGGTGAGGGGGGCTCGAGCTAAAAACCAAGGGGGGCCCAAGCCTTTTTTTTTTTTTTTTGAAAATTTTACATACTAATTTTTTTTTTTGGGTCCGTCCTTGGTACTTAGCTAGGATTTGTAAATAAATTGTTGACTTTATATACATATATATATTTTATAAATTTTTTGGTTTTCACGTCCCATGTGAATGTGATCCATAAGGTCTTAGATTTAAGTCTCTTTTAGTGAACACTACCAAAAAAAAAAAAAAAAATCTGACTGTGAGGCCTCACATAGACTTAGTTACAGACAACTCACATTATGCAGGTAAATTGGTATATAAAAAGGATAATAAAATGTTAGCTCCTATGTAACACCATGCACAAGTCCATGATACTTGGGAAGCATTGTAACTTTGTTCTCCATGTTGTGAATGTGGTGTTATTTGGGTGAAGGAAACACTAATAATTTGGGATGACAAGAAATGCCGGTTGAACCTATAGGCCATTTAGGCCACTGCCTAAGGCCCCCACTTGTAAGAGGGCCCCCAATAGTAATAATGAACGTTTTTAGACCCCTTAAAATATAAGTAGTTTAATCTAGTTATTTAGCCAAGTGATTACTTAGATAAATTATTCAGATCTAGATTAACACAATCAAATCATATCATGTAAACAATGCGGAAAAATAAATAACACAACGATATGATAATCCAAGAAAACCAAACCGGTAAAAAACCTGGGGAGGATTTAACTTAGCTATCCTCAAGGTAAAATAGATCCACTATGAAAGAATTGACGTTTTTACAATAAGACTTAGACCACTAACATTTTATTGCTACCTCGTGTAGAAAACTTACTACCATGATCACGTGACAGCTCCGAGTCCATGGACTACTTCTTTCTTTAATCTACTGCAACCACAAGTTCTCTTACTTGTGATTTTGAGACTCCACTCAAAGGTTTCAGATCTTCTTTAAATTCTTTATGCAATAACTAAAGCGATCACCAAGTTCTTGACATGAATCTTGATAACCCTAAGTGTGTATGAAGGTAAACACCTCTAGATCTCACAAGAGATTCAACACACAGCATATCAACAACCTCTAAAACGTAGCTAGGGTTTTTCCTTTTATACTTGGAGTAAAAAATAAAACCCTACACATCAAACCGGGCTTGGGCTAAGTTGGAAAAATCTGCAGAAAATTAATCTACACGAGGCTCGATCAATCGAGCCTAATTTTCGATCGATTGAGCCTTGCAAATTTAGCCAATAAATCCTGCAATTCACTCGATTCCAACTTTACAAATAAACACACTTTGAGCAGCCTAAATCTAGACTCTAAGTTTTGATCATGGTTTGCCAACACATTACACATTAAAGTTCTAATACATTTTATTCCTAAAGTATTAGAACCTAACAAATAATATATTATATATTATTGCTTTCTCATCTGAAAAAGAAAAAAAGAAAAAAAAAGAGTAAGGCCCGCCCAAAAGATGTAAGACCCCGCACAAATTATTAAGGCCCTTAATTGAAAATTGAGAACAACAAATTATTTCTATCCGTTTCTCACAAAGCAAAAAGGCTGAAATGACATGAAATCCAATCACATCACCAAATCTTTGCTTTCTCAGAAAAAAAAAAAAAAAAAAAAAAAAAAAAAAAAAATCACCACATCCAAATATACTCTGGATCAAACCTTTATACCACATTTCATTAAGAAAACCCATGTTTATTACTTGAAATGTAGAGAGGGAGAGAAAGAGAGACACTGATTTTCTCAATATACAAGTAACAAAATGCAGAAGAAAAGATTACAAAAGGCAAAAAAAAGAAAGAAGAGACTAATAAGAAAAGGCAGAAAAAAGAAAGAAAAAAAAAAAACACTCACTCTCACCATCTTGATTCTAAAAAAAACACTCTTTTTAGTTGGCTTACTCATCAATTGGTGTTGGCAATTGACTTGGTGTGTTCACAGATCTTCATTTCAGGTTCGTTTTTTGTTTTCTCTTCCTTTGCCTCTTTTGTCTTCTTCATGGTTTGCTGCTGCCTGCTGGGTTTTTATTCTTCTTTTTGGCTTAACTTTAGTTTAGTTGTACTCTTTACTCTTTTTTATTTGTTCTCTTAAATTTTGATTTCTTTAGATTTCTTTAGAAGGCTATGGAATGGTCCGAATGGACCCACTTAAAGTATTGATTCTAGTCTTACACGTTTTTTTTTTTTTTTTTTTTTTTTTTTTTAAAGAAATCAGTTTTAGTGGGATGGAGCCATGGAGGGATAGTGGGCTGGTTTTAGTCTTAGTGGATCAAGTTAAGTCCTACACATTTTGCTAGTGGGCTAGTCTTAGTGGATCCAATCAAGTTGAGTCCTACATATGTTGCTAAAAAAAAAGGTTTACTGCTACACAAAAAAAAAAGGGTATTGATAACAAAATTATAAATTTAGAATAATTTACTTTGTATTAATATTAATTTTAATTTATTTGTACAGGTTTAAAGTGTAAAATGATCATATTAAGTAAAGCTGCAATTGTGCTTTTGATAAACCAGGTTCTATTGTTTTATACATTAAATTTATATTATTCTAGTTAAATTATAATTTTTTTTATTACAGATTGTGTTTCATTTATTCATAAATATTTTTTAATTACAAATGTCTACTAGAAAATATCCATCTGGATATGAAAAACAAAAAAAAAAAAAAAAAAACAAAAAAAAAAAAAAAAAAAGACAAAGAGAAGAACTAATTGAATCTCGAAAAGGAGCTATTAACAAATTTATTACTAGTAAAAAACAAAATCTTGTAGAAAATTTGAGTGAAGGTTTCATAAATGAACAAGAAATTCATCAAAAAGAGTTAGAAGATAATGAAAATATACAACAAAATGATAATAACGAAGGTGGTCATGATAATGTTCAAACATGTAATGTCACCATTCTTGATAATGAAGCTCAAAATAATTTAGAGGAGAGTGAAAATATTAATGATCAACCTAATTATATTCCTACAAATATTTTTGATCCAGGTCAATGGAAAACTATTGATATAAAATTAAGAGATTTGTTAGTAGAAAATGGTCCAATAAGAGTTGATGATCTAAACTTTCCTATAGATAAGAACTCTAGACATTTTTCTACTACGCATTATATTCGAAAATTACCAAATGGGGAGAAACATGATAGAAAATGGTTAGTGTATTTGAAATACCTAGATAAAGTATTTTGTTTTTGTTGCAAGTTGTTTAATTCAAAATCTAATACAAATCAACTAGTTAATGGAGGAACTACGGATTGGAAAAATATTAGTTCTATTCTTAAAAATCACGAAATAACCAATGAGCATATTACTAATATGAATACTTGGATTGATTTAGAACTAAGATTATTGAAGAATAAAAAAATTGATAAAAATGTTCAAGAACAAATTAAGAAAGAGAAAGATCATTGGAAACAATTGTTATTAAGAATAATAGCGGTGGTAAAAAATCTTGGTAAAAATAATTTGGCATTCCGAGGAAAAAACAAAAAGATCTATCAAGAAAATAACAGAAATTTTTTAAGTATAATTGAAATGATTGCAGAATTTGATCCAGTAATGCAAGAACACGTTCGATGTATTCCACATGGTGCAATCCATAATCATTATCTTGGACATTATATACTAAATGAAGTGATACAATTATTAGCAAATGAAATTAAAAGTAAAATTATAAAAAATATTAAAGAAGCAAAATACTTTTCAATTATGCTTGATTGTACCCCTGATGTAAGTCATCAAGAACAAATGACTCTCATATTAAGATGTGTGGATATTTCAATAAGTCTAATAAAAATAGATGAACATTTTGTGGAATTTTTAAAGGTAGATAATACTTCTAGAAAAGGTCTTTTCAATTAAATTATAAATGCAATAAAAAATCTTGAACTTGATATTAATGATGTACATGGACAAGGATATGATAATGGGTCTAATATGAAAGGGAAAAAACAAGGGGTACAAAAAAGAATTCTTGATATAAATCCTAAAGCATTTTACACACCATGTGGTTGTCATAATCTCAACCTTGTCCCATGTGATATGGCTAATTCTTGTCCTAAAGCTATATCTTTTTTTGGAGTAGTACAATGTATATACACACTATTTTCTTCTTCCACAAAGCAATGGAAAATTTTACAAGATAATGTGACAGGATTAACTCTTAAGCCATTGTCACAAACACGTTGGGAAAGTCAAATTGAAAGTGTGAAAGCAATAAAATTTCAAGTTCTAAAAATAAGAGATGCTTTGTTACAATTGGCAAAAACAAGTGAAGATCCCAAAACAAAAAGTGAAGCTGATTGTTTAGCAACATATGAGATTGAAAGTTTTGAGTTTTTGCTAGGTATGACTATTTGGTTTGACATATTATTTGCTGTTAACTCTGTTAGTAAAAATTTAAAATCGAAAGACATGCATATTGATGTTGCTATAGATCAATTAAAAGGTCTCATGTCTTTTTTAAAAAAAATATAGAGAAGATGGATTTACATCTGCTATGAATTCATCTAAAGAAATTGCAACCAAAATGGAAATAGAGCCTATATTTCGTGAAAAACGTATAATTCGTAGGAAGAAACAGTTTGATGAGAATGTCAATGATGAGACAACACAATCCACTGAAGAATATTTTAGAATTAATTATTTTTTATATATAGTAGATCAAGCTATTTCTTCAATTGAAAGTAGGTTTGAACAATTTCAAATATATGAAAATATTTTTGGTTTTTTATTTAATTTTGAAAAACTAAAATCACTAGATGATGATAGTTTGAAAAAAAATTGTCTTAATCTTGAATGTTTTCTCACACATGAAACTTATTCCGATATTGATGGCTTAGATTTATTTTCAGAACTAAAAGTTTTAAAAGAAGTTTTGCAAATAAATGAAAACTCTCCAATTAATGTACTAAATTATATAAAGAGGCTAGAATCTTTTCCAAATGCATGTATTGCTTTCGAAATATTACTAACTATACCTGTTACAGTTGCTTCTACAGAAAGAAGTTTTTCAAAATTAAAATTAATAAAATCCTATTTAAGATCAACTATGTCACAAGAAAGATTAAGTGGATTAGCCATATTATCAATTGAAAAGGAAATGTTAGCGGAACTTGAATGCAAAAATTTAATTAGTAATTTTGCTTCTCAAAAAGTAAGAAAAATAAATTTTAATTGAAAAAAATATATGAATTTATAATTAAATATAATAAAAGACCCCATTTAAAGCTTTCGCCTAGGGCCCCATATTCGTTGCGCCGGCCCTGGTGACAAGGATAATGTATTCCAGTATTCTTGTTCCATAAGTTGAAAAGGTAGTCTTTTTTAGCTCCTTTTTTTATCAACTTCAGGATTTAATCCAATTTTGAAGTTACTATAGCAAGGTTTATGCTTTTACTGGCACTTGGGACCAAAGTCAAAGATACAAATACTCAAGGACAGTGATCTTCCAGTTAATATTGATTCGCTTATTACAGTGAGTAGGTTAATGAATTGATAAAATCATTTATTTTGGGTTAATCTAAGTTTGATGGGTCAAGTTGGAGTTTATATGTGACAGAATTCCACTTATATTTGAATGATCCCTATCGAGGTACAATGATTTTAACTTGTTTAAATTTCTTTCATAAAAGAAAAGACATTTGGGAAGCAAAGATACAAAGAAGCAGTTTGTGAACAAGGAAAAATCAATTCTCTAGCTAATAGTTTGCCTAGCTTGCTACTTAATGGTCCAATTAGGCCTCATTTTCGTTTGCACTTGACATAACAGTCTCGGTCATCTTTGACGATATAGTCAATTGTGTTGGTTTAGCTACTCCAAAGTCCAAACATGCTGTCATAAGTACCTGTTTAAACTTTAAACTATTCAATAAAAGACAAGAAAAGAGTCAAGGAAGCACTTAGCGTAAAATATCACAGCCACAGGGATCCCAAGTATAAGCCACTACTGCTCCCAGGTCATGGGTCCATGTTTGGAAATCTGCTTCTCCAAAATATTAGGGGGTAAGGCTATATACCTATTATGATGATCTTTTTTCCAAATCCTGCAAAAGTTGGAATTTTGTGTATTGGTTACGAGTAAGTGGTACATCATGAAGTCTAAATGTGCTCAATTAATGAAAGAAGCCAATACCTAATACTAGGTTTCAAAATCACCAGCCCATCACAAAGAAAACACAACACAATAGAGCAGTATGTCTCGAAAAGCTGAAAATATTTGTATCTGTATAAATTATATTCACCATCCCATAACAAAGATAACTGATGATGCTCGAATCATCAGTCAAAATGATCGTTCAGAGTGGAGTCGTCCACAACCAACCTAATCCTAAGAAAATTGACGGTGAAAGGGAGAAATGTGGGTCACCAATGTGGTGCCTGCCACAAAACCTCCGATGCTAAAGTTTGAATGGCTAGAATGAGAAAAGAAGTATTAGTATATCAGTGTGTATGAACAAGAGTTTATGTTTGTGTGTACCTTTGTAGGTGTGAGGTATCTGTATATATACCTGCCTCTTTTTCCTAGCCGTTAGGGAGTGCTGTTAATGGAGGCTTGAATGGGTTATTTGTAACGCTTCCCTGAGATGTTAATGAGAGGGTCATCGGTGCTCCAATGGTAAAGAGATTTATTGCGACCCTGTAACGTACGCCTGTCATGTATGAGCTGGCAGACCCTCTCTTCGTCCAATGGGTTCAAATGGTGACAGAGTGGAATGGCTTCTTCGTATGTTGGTCCCTTGTCTGGATGAGGAGGTTGCCTGAGGGAATTATGGTCGTCCATCAGCTGCCCCCCTATTCCGAGGCAGTTCAATTTGGAAACGGCCATGGAATGTGGTGAGTTCCCCTCTCTCCCTTTTTTTTTTGGTTATGGCGCTTTGGGTTTCCCTTTCTGCAGTTATTACCTTGTGGCGGTGTGGCGTGTGTCGTGGCCACGTGTCACCTCAAGATTGGTTGTGGGGTCCTTGGTTCCAGCGAAACTTTTCAGTTTCCCACGTTTTGTGAGGCGCTTCCTTTTTAAACCTCTGGTGCTTTCTCTCTGCGCTTATTTTTGCAAAATTCCAGTCATCTTGTGTTTCCTTGCTCTGAGTCTTCAGCTTCCTTTGGGTTTCACCGCTGCGATTTCTGCGCTCATTTTCTCTCGCTTTCAGTTTCACTTCTTTTTTCAGGTACACCCCTTTACTTTTCTTGTTTTTTTTTTTTTTTTTTTTTTTAAGCTTCCTTTTTCTGTGCTTTGTTCCCTTTTTGAAACCTTGCTTTTTCTGCTTCTTTTTTATGGACTATTCCAGTATTAGGTGCACTTCTCCCTCAGTTACCTTCTTTTTTGCCCGCTTAGGTGCGTTTATAGACTGTTCTAGTGGCCTTTACCCATCGATTATGGATTTCGCCCTAGGTGATAGTAGTCTGAGTCTAGTGTTGGGTGAGTTATACCCATTGTTGTGTGAGTCCCTAAGTTGGTTTGAGTCGGTGCGAGGGGTGCTAAGGAGGGAAAAAAAATGAGTTTTGAGGTTAGATCCAGTGATTTAGGGGCTATCCTGTCATCCAGCGTCGGTATGGGTGAGGTTGAGACGGATACAGCTATCTCCAGGCCTTCGTCTTCTTGTCCATCCGTCCTAGCCTCTCCCCGGCCCTTCTATGCTCTTCAAGAGAAGTGTTCTCTGAATGAGGATACCTTATTTAGATTTAGGGATAGATTCTAGTTTCCCGAGGAGACCAGGGTTCGTCTCCCAAAGAAAGGTGAGAAATCCTGCGCTTTTGCCCACGGAGAGGTTTGCTTCTATGAGGTTGCCTTCCTGTGTGGCCTTAGGTTCCCCGTCCATCCATTCATAATGGAGCTCCTTCACCATCTAAACATAGCCCCAAGACAACTTATGCCAAATTCTTGGAGGATCGTCATAAGTTGTATGGTGATCTGGACGATCATAGCTGATGGTGATATGATTACATTAAACGAGCTTGTCCACCTTTACCGTCTAAAAGAGTCTAAGGAATTTGGTTATTATGAGCTCGTGCCTTGGGATAGAAGGTCTCGGCTCATTGCCGATCTGCCTTTGTCCTTCCATTATTGGAAGTCGAGGTACTTCTTCGTGTCGAGTGACGATTGGGAGACCTTCTCTGACGACTTCTGGGGGGATGTCCCTAGGCTGTTGCGTCGGTGGGAGACCCTTGTACTTGGTGCGTTTGCTTTGCATTTTTATCTTTTTCGTTCGTCTTTTTGCTAGGTCCATCCATCCTGACCTTGTGTTTTTTCTTTACAGTTAAAGATCGTCTAGAGTTGGAAAGCAGGTTTACAAAGCGTGTTCGCGCAGCCATTGAGTACGCGAGCACTATTGACGACTTTGACAATTTGGTGGATCCCAGGACCTTAGCCCGTCACTGCTTGGGACCAGAACCTTCCCATTAGGTCTTTCATGCTATCTGCCGTGAAGAAAAAAGTAAGTTTCTTTAGTACGAGAGTAGATCGTCCATCTTTCCTTTTCTTTTCTCATTCTTCTTTTTTCCTACTTAACTCCACTATTTTTCTTCTTTGCAGAAATGACAACCAAGTTCAATTAGGAGTTCTATGCCCAGATTAAGGCAAAGAAAAATGAACCTCTTTCCAGCATTGGCCAGTGCAGGTTGAGGCTGACTAATAGAGAGAAAGAGAAAGAGAAGGAGGTCACAGAAAAGGGCTCGTCCGCCCCAGACTTGGACGAGGGTCGGGTAGCTTCCCCGGCCATATCTGTTGAGGAGATTAGTCCTCGTCACAAGAAGCGCAAGTCGAGTGAGAAGGGAAAGGAGAAAGTAGGTGCTAGCGTTTAGGCTGACGTTGAAATGGCCCTGGCTCAAGCAAACGAAATGGTTACTCCTGATGAACTGGAGGGGATCTCTGGCGTTCCTTTTCACGAGATGGTGAACTGCCACGTTCACGAACTCGTCCAGGTAACTTCTCTTCATCTTCTTTCTTCCCTTGCTCTTCTTTTTTAATACTAAGAATATCGATTGCTAACGCTGTGTCCTTGAATGCCAGGTGTTGGGGAAGGCAATGCATATTACTTCCCAATATTTGGCGAGTGAGGAGAAGGCCATCATGGCCACTTCAAAGGTAGAGGCGTTGGAAGCTAAGGCCTCTGGTTTAAGGAAAGACTTGATTGTGGCGATGGACGAAAATAACTCGTCCAAGGAAAAAATAAAGGCTTTAACTGAAGAGTTGGACGCCGAGAAGCAATTGGTGAAGCAAAGAGACGAGCTCTTGGCGGCGGCTGGCCAAAAAATGAAGAACGCCGTGGCCAAGGCCGTCTATGCTTTTCAGACAACGGAGGAATACAATGTCATATTGTTTGGCTGGTACTTTAAAGGGTTCGAGCTGCTCAGGAGGTACCTGGTGAAACACGGTCCAAGAGTAGACTTGGAGGACCTAGATTTTGAAGCTGTGGATAAGGAGATTGAAGCGGATGAGGCTGCTTCTGATACCAGTGATGATCCCCTAAAACCCGAGAAAGATGGGAATGATGCTCCTGCAGCATAGTCTTACTATTTTTTTGTTTTTTGAATGCTCTGCCTGTTTTAGGGCTTATGGACTATCAATCTTTTTGTGCCCTGCTTGTTTTTGGGGCTTTTGAACAATCTATAACTTCTTATATAAATATATATATATATATGTATGCTGATTTACCTTGTGTTCGTGTTGCTTGTGAGTGCTTCTCTTTTTTGCTTTTCATCGCCCTTTAGAGAAATATCTATGTTTCTTGTCGTCTATTGTGAACTTAAAGAAATATTTGTGAAAAGTAATTGTTCGTCCACTGGGACTTACGAATTTTTTTGTTCCTCAGTGGACAACCTTCTTCCATCCTGGGGGTTTCCCGGTGTGAATTTTTGTCAGGAAGACTTAAATTGTACATCCATCTAAGGAATCTTATCGTCTTTTGTTTGGACGACGTACATCCTCTTAAGGAATTTTATCGTCTTTTGTTTGGACGATGTACATTCTCTTAAGGAATTTTATCATCTTTTATTCGGACGATGTACATCCATTTAAGGAATCTTATCGTCTTTTATTTTGTTGAAACGATTTACACCCGTAGGAGGGATCTTATCATTTCAACTTGATCAGAGTTTTTTGCATCTGGATGATAGTTTTAGTTTGGACGTGGAAAAGATAGTCAGAATACATCAATTGTTGAATGATACGTTTGTTTGCTTTGTATAACAAGAAAAAGTTCAAGGCATTGCTGTCTGCTTACAATTGGACTATAACTCTTATTCATAATACCTCTTTAGGTGTTTGACATTCCACGGATGAGGTTGCTTGTTCTCGTCCAAATCCTCCAGGTGGTAACTTCCTTGGTGAGAATAGTGGACAACCTTGTAGGATCCTTCCCAGGTTGGTCCTAATTTGCCTTGTGCTGGGTCCTTCATTGCAGGAGTCATTTTTCGAAGGACAAGGTCTCCGATGTTGAATCTTTTGAGCTTTACCCTCTGGTTGTAGTACTCGGCCATCTTCTATTGGTACTTGGTCATTCTCTGGGAGGCTTGGTCTCTGACTTCGTCCAAACAATCCAGGTTCAGCTTCAGTTGATCGTCGTTGCTTTGTTCGTCAAAGAAATCCCTCCTGAGGCTGGTGAGTCCTACTTCGACTGTGATGACTACTTTAGTGCCATAAGTTAGGTCGAAAGGCATCTCTCCTATTGGGGTTCGTGTTGTGGTCCTGTAGGCCCATAGAACGCTTGGTAACTCCTCGGGCCATGCTCCCTTTGCCCCACACTAACCGGGCCTTGATGATTTTTAGCAAAGTTCGGTTCGTTACGTCCATCTGTCCATTGGCTTAAGGATGTCCTGGGGATGAATATTTGTTTTTGATGCCCAGGCTTGAGCAAAACGACCTGAATCCGTGATTGTCGAATTGATGACCATTATCTGAGATGATCATCCTTGGGATTCCAAACCTGTATACAATATTTTTCCATACAAATTTTTTTACCTTTGCTTCTGTGATTGTTGCCAGTGCTTCTGCTTCTACCCATTTCAGGAAGTAGTCGATTGCGACGAGTAAGAACCTTACTTACCTCTTTCCTTGTGGTAGGGGGCCCATAATGTCGATCCCCCATTGTGCAAATGGCCAAGGTGAAGAAACGGTCGTCATTTTCTCTCCTGGGACTCATTGGACATTTCCATACATTTGGCAACTGTCACATCTCTTGATGAAATCTGCTACGTCTTGTTGCATTGAGGGCCAAAAATGGCCTGCCTTCATGATCTTTCTGACGAGGGACTTTGCCCCCATGTGATCGTCGCAAACTCCCCCATGCACCTCTTCCAGAACATATTTGGCTTCTTCCTCTTCAACACATCTCAAGTAAGGCTGGGAGAAGCCTCTTTTGTAAAGCTCGTCATTTAGCATCGTGAACCGGGCAGCTTTTTTCTGGATCTTCTTGGCTTCCTCAGGATTTGGTGGTAATCGTCCATCTTTAAGGTAGGATAGAATGGGGCTCGTCCATTCGGAGCGGGCATGCACAGGGAAGGTTTGAAATTCTTCGATACTGGGAGAGTTCTGTTCTTCCAGTCTCCAATCGGTCACCTTTGCCTGATCATCTGCTGATGCACTCTGGGCCACTTCGTCAGCTTCAACATTTTGATCTCGTGGGATCTGAGCAAACTCTACACGATCAAAGTTGCTCACTAATTGATTCGTCAATTTGAGGTACTTATGCATTCTTGCCTCCTTTGCTTCAAAATCTCCCTTGACCTGCCCTATGACGAGCTGTGAGTCACTCCTTAACAAAATGTTTCTAGCTCCAAGTGCTTGAGCTATCCTTAGCCTCGTCAATATAGCCTCGTACTCTGCTTCATTATTGGTTAGGGGGAATTTGAGCTGAACTCCATACTTCAAGACATCCTCCTCTGGGGAAGTGATGACGACGCCTGCTCCACTTGTCATTTGTGTGGACGATCCGTCTATATGGATCATCCAAAGTTCTTTCTGGTTGTCTTCATGTTCAGGAGCGGTGAGTTCTACTATGAAATCTGCTAGTGCCTGAGCTTTTATGGCCATTCAGGGGCGATATTCTACATCAAACTGACTGAGCTCGATGGCATTTTGTACCATTCGTCCAGCAGCCTCGGGTTTATTCATTGATTTCTTAATGAGCAGGTCCGTCATTACTATGATCGGGTTAGCCTGAAAGTATGGACGAAGTTTTCTTGAGGCCACTATCATGGCGAACATAATCTTCTCTATCCATAGGTATCGGGCCTTAGCTCCTTGAAAGGCCTGGTTGATGTAATACACTGGGAGTTGTATCTTGTTCTTTTCTCTGATCAAGGATGCGCTAACTGCAGTTGTGGATACTACCAAGTAGAGGAACAAGTCTTCCCCCTCTTTGGACAGACTCAGGAGTGGGGGGTTGCTTAAGTAGCGCTTTAGCTCCTGGAATGCTGCCTCGCACTCATCCGTCCAGACAAAAGCCCGCTTCAGGGTCTTGAAGAAAGGAAGGCATTTGTCTGTTGCTTTTGAGATGAACCTGTTGAGGGCTGCCACTCTTCCTGTGAGAGATTGCACTTCTTTGATCATCTTTGGGGAGGACATCTCGAGGATAGCTCTCACCTTTTCAGGGTTGGCTTCTATTCCTCTTTGTGATACCATGAACCCGAGAAATTTTCCTAAGGAGACACCAAAGGCACATTTGGACGGGTTCAACTTCATGCTGTATTGTCTGAGTGTATTGAACGTCTCCTTAAGGTCGTCCAGGTGATCCTCTTCTTCTTTGCTCTTGACAAGCATGTCGTCAACGTATACTTCAACGTTCCTCCCGATCTGTTTCTTGAACATCTGGTTTACCAATCTCTAGTACGTAGCCCCCCCATTCTTCAAGCCAAAAGGCATGACCCTGTAGCAGTAAAGCCCCTAGCTGGTGATGAAGGCTGTTTTCTCCTGATCTCCTCTGCCATTTGTATCTAGTTGTACCCAGAGAAGGCGTCCATAAAAGTAAGAAGCTTGTGCTCAGCTATCGAGTCCATAAGCTGGTCAATTCTAGGTAGAGGGAAGCTGTCCTTCGGGCAGACATTATTTAGATCCGTGAAGTCAACACACATTTTCCACTTCCCGTTTGCCTTTTTGACCATGATGACGTTGGCCAACCACTCAGGATAGTAGACCTCCTTGATTAAATTATATGCGAGCAACTTGTTCACTTCGTCCATAACTGATTTGTTCCGTTCAGGAGCAAAAACTCTTTTTCTTTGTTGAACAGGCTTCTTCTCTGGGTCCACATTCAGGCGGTGTTGAATGATGTTTGCTGGTATACCTGGCATATCTTCATGGCTCCATGCAAACATGTCTAGGTTATCCTTCAGGAAGCTGACAATCTGTTTCTTCGTCTGAGGGCTTAGACTCGTCCCTACCTGGGTTGTCTTCGTAGGATCTCCTTCGACCAACTCTATCGTCTCCAGTTTCTTAGCAATTTCTGGCGTCTTTTCCTCAATCACCCATGTATGGTTTTCTTTTGAGGCCAGGACCGCCTGGTAACTTTCCCTCGCCAGCACCTGGTCTCCTCTTATTTCTCCAACCCCTTGTTCTGTTGGAAACTTCACCTTCAAGCAATACGTGGAAGTAGTTGCTTTCCAACGATTGAGGGTAGGCCTTCCTATAATCACATTGTAGGACGAAGGTGAGTCTGCTACCAAAAAGTTATGTTTGTTGGTTACTTGGAGGGGGTACGAGCCAACCGTGACCGTCAAAGTTACTATTCCCCGAGGGTACACCTTGTCTCCACTGAAACTGACGAGGGGGGATTCGAATAGACGAAGTCTCTTTGGGTCTACTTTTAACTGCTGGAAAGCAGAAAGGTAAATGATGTCTGCCGAGCTCCCTTTGTCTACCAGAACCCTTCTGGTGTTGAATCCTTCAATCATGAGCATGATGACCAACGGGTCGTCATGAGGCTGTTTCACCCCTCTGACATCTTCTTCTGAGAAATACATATCTTGGTCTGTCCGCCTTTGCTTTAGAGGAGGCACGCTATGAACACTGTTCACTTGCCTCTGGTATGACTTCCTGAGGGACTTGAATGACCCTCCTGTAGACGGTCTTCCTGTGATGGTTTTTATTTCTCCTTTAGCACTTTGTGGGCGAAGAGGCATGTGGTCCTCGTCCCTCTGAGAGCCTTCATGTTGATCCTTGTTACCATCCCTGAATCTGCTGGAATCTCCATTCTTTATGAACTTCTGTAGCTTCCCCTTCCGTATAAGCTCTTCTATCTGCTCCTTCAAGTCTCGTCAGTCCTCTGTATAATGTCCGTGATCTTTGTGAAAACGGTAATATTTCCTCTTGTCGCGCACATTAGGTGACAAGTGTAATGGCCTAGGCCATTTGAGATAATATTTGTCCTTGATTTACGCCAAAATCTGGTTGACAGGCATCCCCAAAAGTGTAAACTTCAATGCATTAGGGTTTTTGTCATCCCTTCGTTTGCTCCCTTCAACATTCTGTTGATCAGCCCGATCCCTTTTCCGTCCTCTTCGGTCGTCTTCTTTTTCTTTCTTCTTCTCATTGGGTTTCTCTACTCCTTCTATTGCTGCCAGGGCGTTCTCAGCATTCATATACTTCTGCGCCTTCAAAAGCATCTCTGCCATCGTCCAAGGGGGATTCTTCGCCAGGAGACCACGAATTCTCTGGACTTCAATCCAGCCTTGAAAGTTGTCAACTGTACTTTATCATCTACCTCGTCCACCTCCAAAGTTCCTCAGGTGAAACGTGTTACATGTGATCTCAAGGTTTCCTTCTCTCTTTGCTTGATGGTGAGCAAATGGTCAGCTGGCCTTTTTGGACGTTGCCCGCCGATGAAGTGACGGAGGAAGGAACTGCCTAGCTGCTCGAAGTTATCAATGGACGACGTCGGTAGTTTAGTGAACCACTCCCTGGCTGCCCCTTTGAGGGTAGTAGGGAAAGAGCGACATAGTATTTCGTCAGGGAGTTGTGGAGACCCAAAGTCATCTTGAAAGTGTTAAGGTGATCCAAAGGATCCTTTAATCCGTCAAATGGCTCGAGCTGGGGCAAACGAAACTTTGAAGGTATTGGGCATTCCTGGACTGCTAGGGTGAAGGGTGAGTCTGTCTTCCTGACCATTCTGTCCAGACTCCGGTCTGTTTTCTCTTTGATGGCGTTTCTCAGCTCGTCCAATCTCTTTTCTCATTTCCTTGAGAAGATTTGAGTTTGCCCCTTCTGCAGTGCCTGGTCATTTTCTCAAGCTGTCTTCATCATCGTCCCGGTTGGTCTCCGAGCGATTATCTTCTTGTTGTAATCGCTGCCTCATCTCTTGGTTCTGCTTGGTAAGCTCTTCCATAGTGGCTGCAAGTGTCTGGATTTGTAGATCTAATGCTACAGGATCCTGGTTAGTGTTGGGTTCCATTTGGATTTGCAAGTTGAATAGAACGGTGCTTTCGGACTAAGTGCGAAAAATTTGTTCCCACAGACAGCGCCAAACTGATGATACTCGAATCATCAATCAAAATGATTGTCCAGAGTGGAGTTGTTCACAGCCAACCTTATCCTGAGAAAATTGACGATGAAAGGGAGAAATGTGGGTCACCGGTGTGGTGCCTGCCATAAAACCTCCAATGCTAAAGTTAGAATGGGTAGAATGAGAAGAGAAGTATTAGAATATCAGTGTGTATGAACTAGAGTTTTCGTTTATGTGTACCTTTGTAGGTGTGAGGTATCTGTATATATACCTGCCTCTTTTTCCTAGCCGTTGGGGAGTGCTGTTAATGGAGGCTTGAGTGGGTTATTTGTAACGCTTCCCTGTGATGTTAATGAGAGGGTCGTCGGTGCTCCAACGGTAAAGAGATTTATTGCGACCCTGTAATGTACGCCTGTCATGTATGAGCTGGCAGGCCCTCTCTTCATCCAATGGGTTCAAATGGTGATGGAGTAGAATGGCTTCTTCGTCTGTTGGTCCCTTGTCTAGATGAGGAGGTTGCTTGAGGGAATTATGGTCATCCATCAATAACAGTAACACAATAGAGTCGTATGTTAAAGCTGGAAATTTTTTGTAACTGTATACAATATAATATAATCCTATTGATATATTACAAGAAAAAAAATACATGTCAAGCATATGTTGCTATTTGCAACAAAGTAAAACTAAGGTACAGTTCTTTTTTTTGCGGTATATTAGAATCCCCAATTAAACTTAAACACATAATTGCATTAAAAAAAGAAAACATCGTTGTGCACCATCAATCAATGCAATCATGTGTTTAAATTTCATTGGAGAATCTATAATTTACTGTATTTAAGTAACTGTATCTAAGTTTCGCCCATTTAAAATATTGAGTTTTAAAACTCAATTACATGGTATTGGACTTCTATGCTCATCTAGGTTTTGTTTTTTTATTTGGTGGAGGGAGGAGACAATGTTTGGGCAGTAAAAAGACTATAATGATCTTTAAGGAACACCATTATCATTGAAACTCATGGTTGTGGACTTGTTGGTCACTTTGGAAGACATAAGACTCTTGCTCTTACCAAAGAAAATTTCAATTGGCAAAAATAGAGTGTGATGTTATTTAACAATAAAAGCATAGTAGGACTTGTCAGTTGTCACAATGCCTTGAGTCATGGCCAAAACATTGGTTTATACATGCCACTACTCATTCCTACGATACCTTAGGAAGATGTTAGTATGAATTTTGTTTTGGGATTTATATTAGAGATGCAAAGGAACAAAGATTCTCGTATGGTGGTTGTTGATTGATACTATAAGATGCCACTTTTTTTTTCCTTGTAGCAAGACTCTCAATCCTTGGAACTAATATTCAATTTATCTCAACTTGCCATCCTCAAAGAGATGGGTAGATAGAAGTTGTTAATCAAAGTTTGCGAAATTTTTTAAGAAATTTCATAGAAATTTCTTACCCACCATAGATTTTTAAGATATATCTTTGAATGGTTAATAAAAATATTTATTCTACTTGTGTCACGATTTATCACGTTAGCCCTCTCTAAGATTTAGTTTTTATCCTTCTTTTTCATCATTTTAATTTATTTATAAATTTCAAAATTATTTTATAGGGAATAGAAAAAACTATTAAGAAAAGTTAGTAACTTTTTTACTGTTTCATAGAGTGAATCCTCAATAATTGCTATCAATCTATTTGCTGTCGTGTCAGATATGCAGGCACTGAATTCCCTGGATCCTGGACCCGACGATGATACCCAGTTGAGGTGGCAGCCGGATCATCGGTCAACTCCGCTTTGGAGGCACACCGACGGTGAGGTATGTAGTTTTATTACTAATACATAGTCGTTTTATAATTACCTCATGTGCACTACCTAACACAATGCTCGTCCGTGTGCAGAAGGTGCCTGGTGTCGTAAAGTGTCGACGCCGTAAATGTGTACTACCGCGGGGTGGGCTAGACCCACGTATCACGCAATACATCGATGCAATAGGTTTCATCGGATTATTCAAGGTTCCTGATATGGAGGTCGACCACACTTTGATCACGACCTTGGTTGAGCGGTGGTGTTTGGAGATGCACACATTCCACTTACCCGATGGAGAAATTGGTATCACCTTGCAAGATATAGAGGTGATGTTGGGGGTGCCAGTGGATGGGTTGCCTGTCACTGGGAAGACAGACATGGACTAGAGTGGGCTGTGCTTACAGTTGTTGGGCCATGAACCTTCACCCCCGATACGCAACTCAAACAGGTCTATCCTCTGTGGGGCGAGGATAAGATACAAGTAGCTTGATGCACGGTTTGCCACTCCCCCAGCTGCGGACGTCGGTGATGAAGTAGTGTAGCAACATGCCCGCTACCACCTACTTGTTTGGAGGGGGGCCCTGTTGTTCATGGACAAGTCAGCAGACCGGGTCTCACTCATGCCTCTGCAGCTCCTCAACCCATTCAGCAATACGAGATAGTATAGCTGGGGTAGTGCAGCATTAGCCTGGCTCCATAGGCACCTTTGTAGTGCATCAAAGAAGGATGCGATGTAGATTGGAGGAGCATTATTGTTGGTGTAGTTGTGGGCCTATTCAAGGTTCCCACGTATATGCCCAATTGCGAGGCCGCCTTTACCGCTAGTGCAGTCAGGTCCCTTTACCGCTAGTGCAGTCAGGTCCCTTTACCATTAGGTACGTTCATTGAGTTCTCATTATTCAAGCTAAATGTCTATTAGGATTAATTATTTATGTGTAATCTTTTCAAAATAATCCTAGGGCATATGAGCAATCTAATAAGCTTAAAAATCATTGTATACCTATTTAATGTCAAAACATAAAAAACGGATTATTTGATATCCCAAATTGTGTGGACATGATATGATTGGAATATTTGAGTGTGTGTTGTGCGGGCATGTGTTGCTGCACCAAGTCTAGTCATATCAAGTGAACAACCTACATGTACCAATTACTATTATGCAGTTGAGCTTACTCTTGTACCAATTATGAATTGTTGCACTCAGTGTAGTCTTATCAATCAATCAAGTTCGCTCATGTACCAATTACTATTAACTGAACAACTTGCACATGGCCGACATTACCACATCATACAATTGCCCATGCAATCCTTCTATATATATTCATGTAAGCATCACATCTAGATATACCTTAGTCAAATTCACATTTTGCAATGCCAATGCACAACTAGCTCCTTCCTGTTTTCCTGATAACTATAGGAGGGAGAGAGATAACAATGTGAGGGAATATTATGCAGGACTGCGGGGAGAATGGGAGTACCGCATGAACGAGTCCAACTCTCTACATAATGATCTCTTTCTACTCGGGGCACCTTTGGTGGACCGAGTCTCGCTGACAATGCCAAGGGGAAACATAGGCCAATGTAGGCGGGCCATGGCCAAAATCTAAAAGGAGAACAACCTGATGTTCCTTGGTAGGTGCAGGTATCACCTGCTACAGCTTGCAGAAGAGCAAGCCGCTGCAACCAACAGGCAGCTCACCCCAACGGAACATAATAGTGTCCTCAGCTATGAAGACTTCTTGTCAGAATGAATATCTATGTACTACATTGCCTAGCTAGGTTCTATGTGGGGTGCGTACTATCTCTAGAATTATGTTATTAATGATCATAATGCCAGTTGGTCGATATGCAGATCATGCATATTTATGGTATCCTGTGTAAGAATATGTACGTTGTATGTGTTATACATGTAATAAGTTAACAATGCTGGTAATGTTAGTTGGTCGATATGCAGGTCATGCATATTGATGGCATCCTGTGTAGGAAAATTTAGGTATTATGTGTTATGCATCTAATAATTTGTCTACCTCTTTGCTATAGGTAGTTATTCAAGATTACGCATCAGATGTGCATATTTGTGCAAACGATGATAAGGTTTACATAAACCCCTAACCATAAACACTGTTCCCTACACAGTACGAATACAACAACAATGACACACATACATCTAAAACATAATTAAGGATAATAGTTATACATCAAAGTGCGAGTGGACCACAACACGATTACTCTTCATCTGACATCTCCACGTCCAACTGATAAATGTCTACTGCAAGAAGTGATTGCATGTATCGTGCATACTCATACAACTTACACTCCACTGATTCTCGAATCTCCACCTAGGTCTGATATCAATTGAGACGTATCTTCATTCAATTATTTTCTTCTCTTATGCGGCACAATACTCTACGAAGTTCGTCTATAGTGTCTCTGGGCATTTGCGATGCGAGTCGCCGAGGCACTAGCAACTTATAACTAACCATCTCATCATAAAACATCTCTTGTTCACAGAGTAACCAATCCCACTCCGCCTTCATGGTATTGTGGACCTATGCACTATTTCGCAGGTTGAGATTGATTGGATAGCTGAATTCATCTTCTAGTACCCAGCAACAACCCATCGCGGTGAACACATCATGTGGCCTGTTGTGATAAGGGTCACCTATTGATGTTGACTACAATAACATCAAAAGATCGAGTTAACAATGTGCATCAACTATAAGTAAATAATTTATAGCTGCATAACATGGTACACAACTAAGACATTTCTAAATTGATGTAGTTTTACATGCTAGATTTATCATGTGGCCCGTAACATAAACAAAAGAATAATCATACAATGATGGATAATGCATGGCACTGTGTGAATCAGGGATGAGGATCTGGTCAAGCATACTACAACTATGAAAATATAATTGACTTATACTACTATACACATGTGGAAATATACTGTAACAATGGAAGCATGGGTACTCCCGTTCATGTACCGTTTTTCCAGCTTGTACTGACATGACAAGCCTTGATACTCATATATAAAAAATTTTATGATATTTGGACCATGAGATGAGCTTATAAATGCACCACAATACTGAATGGATTATTTCTATCCCACTAACTTCTTCGACTGACTAAGTTATGAGTCGCAACGCCTCAAGCTTAAAACGTACGGTGCGAGACAAGTTTGGATCTACTTCAACAAATGCATCATCACAAGTTCCAGCAGAACAACAACTACAGACATACACAGACCACTATGGAAGGAAATGGGTTGGAAAGAAAAGAGATTTCGTTAATATTCTAATATATACGTACGAGAGTCTAGGAAGCATCAGACACATCATGGTCGGCAGACCTGCACAACTGAGTACAGATACCACCACAACAGAGTTCACCATAGCAGAACAACCATGGTTAGAGCTATACAATAAGAGGTGTGAGTTGGAGGTGTACTGTCGATGGCATAGGTAACGAGTTCCTAAGGCACGGTCAGCTGAGTTACCTAGAGACGAACCTACTAGCATACTTGCTCGTCTTGAACGGGAGAACAATCAAATGCAAAGGCGACTAGACTATTTTCATGCAGTCCAAAAGGCTAGGAAACATCTATCAGGGAAGGCGCAAGAGCAAGCCATCAAGTCTATTAATGAAATTATTACTTTAGACGTTGATAAAGATATTTCAGACTTCTCAGATTCAAGCAATGATGATTTCCAAAAATTCCTACCTATGAAGATTAGACGTTGTTGTTAATGTCTAGACATTCTGTGTAAGACGCAGTGTTGTTGTCAATGTCTGACAATGATAATTATGTACATTCAACTAAAGTATGGAATGCATTAATGCATGATATGTGAGTCCCACCACCTATGGACGCATATTAACAAATAATAGATAGGGAGACCAGCATACAATTTCGTCTATAGTAACCACTTTTATTGCTTTTGCATTGTTGATTTGTTAATAAAAGCCTTCTAGAGTTATCAACATGACCGTAAATGCTACTTATCATATTCTTATAATTATGTGTTATCCTTCATTTCACTAACCATCTTATAATAATCTAAGAAAAATAAGGTATATAGTTGATTACTTCTTGCTATGCTAAAGATTCTCATTCTCTTGTGATTAAAATTTACTACAACAAACAACCAAAATCACACCAATGTACTCACATAACACTCATTCAACCAAAAAAAAAATTTCAATATAATATCAAATGAAAATACCATTGCCATAAAATTCTGGTATGGGTTTTTTTACTTGAGGTGGTAGAATTTCAGTTCAGTCCGGAAGCAACCGTGGATCTGTGGAGCAGTAGTGGAATTCAGTTCAGACTGAAAGCAAGACAGTCTGAATGGGAGCAAATGTAATGGTATAACATAAGCATATCTCAATTCTAGAGATATCAATTTTGCTTTATAACTCGACAATTTTATAGTCGGGTATATAACTCGATTTTACAATAATCGAGTTATGTATGGATTAAAAAAATGAAAATGCCATGCTGGCGAGCCAGTGTGGCAAAAATCTCGTAAAAACTCGATTATAAGATCATCGAGTTTCATGTAGAACCCGATTATTTTAATGTTGAGTTTTAAAATAGGGGCATATCCCTGTATAGTTTGAGAAATGGGGCAAAACGTTGGAAAGTTTTGTTGAAAGGGGCAAAACCCCGTTTTGGTCGAAGAATCAAGTTTATAAAATTCTCAAAAAAGAAAAAAGAAAAAAGAAAAAAAAGAACCAAGTTTCTAGAATCTCGACAAATAGCTCGACACATGTTGATCGATCGAGAATCACGGGTCCAGAATTCAAATCAGGACCATTGAGTCATCTAATCTCTAGAAATTTCATGACCTAGTTGCTAGAGTATGTATGAACTTATAAGGGAGGAACAAATAGACTTTTGAGAGCAACATCCTGATCAAGGTGAATTCTCTTTGTAACTATATCGTTGTATTATATATTTTCCGCACTTGTTTATTTTAGTGATATTGGTGTGTGCAATGATTAACCACGAACTGATCTTGCAAGCATAATTGGGTAATTAACTCAATTTGGATTAAAATTGGTTTCTTAGCAGCAATAGGTCTAAATTCTCCAACAGATTTGATGGGAACTCAGCAGCTAAACTTGTCAGGCCTTTGTGCTCCGTTTCCAATCTCCCTAGCTTCTGAGGGTTTTCGTGTTCATGGTGGTTTTTTCCTTCTTCTGTTGTCACCATTCTGATGACCAAAAAGATGCGCTCCAGCCAAGCCCCATTCTTCAATCACAATACTACCTGATTTTATTACACTTGCTTCCTAAAAAATTGCACACACCAAAAAAAAGCTGTCCTAATTGTCCTAAATATTTGGAGTACTCTTATTTGATTAGTCATTTACTGCCTTCTAGAATGATGCACGTAGCCATTGCTAAGCTTCCTTGACTTATCATGATTCATGAATATGGATCAAAGGAATATCAATCCAAAAATAAAAGGAGTTGGATATATATGTGTGAATGGAAGTTTCACATAGACAAGAAGTTGAGAAATTAATATAACATAACTAGACCCAAACCTGTAAATATAAGTTTTTGAGTTAAGTAGTGTCCCTATATCTATATTAAGAGCTTAATTGGAGTGTCCCCGAAGTGTATCTTCCTTCCCAACACTAAGCATTCCCCATTTTCTAAAAATTTAAAAGTTTTTGGGACAATGGGTAATTTAACACATTTTCCTCATCATCATTTTCTGCATCTCCTCAATCATGCGCCGTAAGTATTAACATCCTTCCTTGTTCTTCAATTCAAGCATCCCTAAATTCAGAACTTATTGCATCCCAAGCTGCATCATCTTTTCACTTCCATCAGATCTCTGACATTGTTATTAAACCAAACCAAGTGCTTACAACTCATACAACCTGAGGCTGCCCTCAGAATTCATTACACTATATTAGTTAGTTCCTGCTCACATGTTACTACAGAACCAAACACACCTAACATCTATACTATTATAAGGTTTACACAAACACCACAAACTACCCAAGGCAGGAACCATTCAGTGCCCATTCCATGCCCAAGCTTCTCCACCTCAGCCCCTAGTATTTATAATGCCAAGACTTCGAGTCTTCTTAGCCGGCTTATTCAATTGGAACACAGGATGCCTGCATAGCCTCCTCACTCCTTTCCTCAAACTTAGCCAGTCCCCAGTATCATATCCACTTCTACATCCATTTTCTAAAGCTCCCATTTCAAACCTTGTAGGTGTGTCACTACCTGACTCGTATTCAAATTCATCTTCCTCTTCCTCTTCCCCATCACTCTTCCTATGAAAGCTCCAAAGTTTCTCCATAGTGATGGATTCCAGTCTGTCCAATGTGGCAGTCCTCAAGAAGTTAATGTTGGTAGGTCTATTGGCGGCATAAGGATCAGAAGTTCGCTCACGGGATTCTTTACCATTTGACATCGAAGATACTGGGTCATCACTGTGGATGGGAGAGTCTGAACATGAAGATAGTTGCCTAGCCTCGGTAGCTAATTCCTCTCTTTCTCGAAGGGTCTTCAGAATCAGTGTCTTGAGGAAGTTCATAACTTGGACAGCATGAATCAATGCAGTCAAAGGATCTGCCAGCTGCAACCAGTGGAAGAGTCAAGACTTTAGTTCATGGGTGACAAAAATAAAAGACAATTTTGATCATGATGTAAGAAAACATAAAATAAAAAAAATTGGATCAAAATATTCAAAACTCAAATTCATTGTGTATTGTTAAAATTCATATAAAAAAATTTGTACAAATAATTTTTTCTTCTTTAAATTCCTTGATTTAATTCCTCAAATCCAAAATAGTCCGTAGACAAAATGAGATGTGTTTGAAAACAAAGAAGTCTTTCATTTGTCATTGCAGCAGCATCTGCCAATTTGTTGCAGGCCTTTATATGATGAATAAGTCCCATCTAGATAGAACCCAGGAAAATTTTATCATAGTGAATCAGCTTTGTCTTGGAAGTGACCATTCTATCTATGTTAGCAATCCATTAAGAAAAATAGTTTTTATTTTTATTTAATTTTTTTTTATGACTGTCCTGAAGAATGACACAGGTTAGTTTTAAGAAAATTCCCTTTAAACTAGACACATTTATTGTTGCATAAAAAAACTAAGCATTTGGTTACCTAAAAAGCAAAAGAGTTCCGTAATATTAGAGGGTAATTGCAATAGAGCAATCAAGTAGGAGCGCCTTGTGTAAAAGAAATTTGAAATAATATTAAGAAAACGTTATCAAACCTGAGTCATGTTGGGTGCAAAAACCATAGCGATATTGCGTGCATTCATTTTGTTGAATCGTTCATGCTGCACAACATCCGCCATCAAATTGACAGACCAGTCAAGCAGTGCACCTTCCATAGGAGGAAGTAAATTTACAAGTTGAGTGCAATCGTCTTCTGTATTGCAGTGCATCACCTGTTCTGGTGTGAGAGAATCAAGTACCCCTGTTGGAAGTTCTCTCAGCCATGCCTACAGGAAATGTAGGAAATCATATGACTATAAAGGATTTAAAATGGCATTTGACAACCTAGAAAAATAAGTTTTTAAAATTTCTCAATTGGCAAGTTTATGGAACTCTTTTTTTTGGCAGCACTTCAATTATGTTTGAAATGCAAAACTTACCGCTGCTTGTTTTTAAATCTTCAAAGCTTACATCTGAATAGTTTTCCTAATACAATACAGAATGCTTGGAAGCTGATTTCCTTTACCTTCTTTAAAAAAAATTAAAGACCAGAACCAAAGTACCAAACTTCTCACCGAATGCAAAAAACAAGCAGAAGATTAAAGAAATTTAATGTGCATTTGGATTGTGTTTTGAAGAAAAGATTTTTGCGTTTTGCTGAAAATTTGGTGGGTCCCATGTCACTGTTCATATACTTTTTGGTATTATTCATGGGCCCCACTGTATTATTTCAACTAACTTTAACTTTTATTTACAGTACTTTCAGCAATAAGTTTCCAGTTTTAGCAAAATAAGCGGTATCCAAACACACCCTTAAATGTCATATTTGGGTAGTTTATTTCAAATATTTTTCATGTTCATGGACATAGTAGAAAACCATTTATATGGGCATTGACATATCAGCATTCAAAATTTTGAGAAGACAATGGGAAGTTTTGTTTTAGTCTAAAATTAGTCTCTCCCCAACTAAATTACTACACGTTTTGGTAAAAAATTATGATGTATATTGGTCGAGTTTAACTAAGGTGACATCCTTATGGCATACCTTTATCAAGCCTGCTAAACAATGAACATCAATACCACGCAGCACAACACCTCTGTTTAGCTGATCCCGGACATACTCTTCTTGGCTATTCTCAGCAGTAATTCGGAATATTCCTTCTGCCTTCAAGCATAATAACATGAATAAAAACTTAAAAGTTTCAAAAAGAAACAAGAAGTAGCATTTCAATCCGTGTAGCAACTAAGTCAAAGCAAAAACAAAACATACTCTGAGGCCTCCTTCTGAATACAACCTCTTTTGCATCATAAGAAGAATTGTTGGAACACTGTTCCCTCTATCATCATAAGAACACTGCATTGACTTGGCAGAAACTCCAAATACACTCGCACTGGACAATTAAATAAACAGTATATCAAACTAGTCAAATAAAATAATATGGAAAACAAGAAAGGATGAGGCAAGGTAAAAATTAAAACCTATGAACATGAAATCAAAACAATGTAAAAATCTGCCCAGATTTATCTTAAGGAATTTGTTGTGTTCAGTAATCGAATGCCGGGAACAAAAATAGATTCAAAGGATATACTCAAGATCATTTGAAAGAAGATCCTTATTCATCCAACTCCTACAATAGAGCAAATACTAACCAATTAATCTTTTTCTATGCAAACTGAACACACCCAATGGACTATAACGAACCACATCAGCAAGAATTCCAGTTTACTTTCCATTGTTGAAGTAAGAGAAACTTCAACCAGTAAGTGGTTAAAAGGTGGAACAAAAGAAAAGACATATACAAACACAGGTTATTAGGAGTTAGGACCAGCAAAAGGCGGAGCATCCAAAGACCTGTCCCCCTGTACCCCCTGTCCTGCCCCTCCTCTTTTTTTTTTTTTTTTTTAGCTTACATTAAGTGGAGCAGGAGGAACTTGAACCCAAGCTCTCCTCCATGGGAAAACTGAGCAATACCACTAAAGTACAAGGCTCTAAATAAAACCTCTATTAGTATAAGACTCATGTCACATAACACCTTTTGTTTTGCAAAATTAATAACCCTTTATGATAAAGCAAAGAAATACAAACCTTAAACCTACATATAGGACAACAATTATCTGTTTTTGTTAATGTCTAAATATGCTCTCATGGAAGTATGAAGAGTACATCCCCAGATAATTAAGCTCAAAGCTGTATTAGGATAGCTAAACATATATAATAAGGTCTATATCCCTCATTGAAAAAAGCATCCATACTTAGATCTAGACCTCTTCCCTCATATAGTCTGTCCTCTTTTCCTTTAAGTGAAGGTACCTCGCCTTTAATTGAAGGCACTTTACATTTCTTATCAACTAATAAACTCCATTGAGTTGACACATGTTGAACTGAATTGCATTTCATCTATATACTCAAATATATAACATGAAGATGCCATTTAAACTCAATTCAAATCAATTTCCTTGGTCAACTTCAATTGAGTATGTAATGCCTAACTCTGTCTTGTGGAGAACGCTCAAATGATTTTCAAAGCATAAATAAATATAAATAAATATATATATTTATATATATCTGCTGCAATGTTTAAGATTAACATGAAGAAGGTGATGCCAATTAACTTATACCCCTATGGCATCAGCTCCCTTCTGCGGGGTTTAATTCTGAGATCTAATCCCCTTACTCACAATTAGCCAAAAACAAAAAATTGTAATTAGCAATCTCGTTGAATCTCCTTCTAAGTTGAAGGGAAATTTAATTTCTCCCATGCATCTATTTCAAAGTTCCCTCCCAAAGGCCCCAATTCTACAATTAGCAGTCATGTTATGGTAAGCATTCCTTCTATCCCCAGAATTGAGAAAAACCAATATTTCACAAGCACACATAACCACCATTCTGCAGCTTGAAATCCCAAGTGGTTCATAACTATCATTAAAAAGAGTAAATAAGAAAAATTGAGTGTCATACAAAAACACTCCAAAATGTACTTTTCCTTCTTATCATGAAAAGTTAACCATAGTGTACAGAAAACCACAAAATGCATGGATAATTAATGTAGAGAAATGCAAAAGATCCAATCTTTAAGGACTAAGTAAGTAACTAAAGAATCAAATTCAGAACAGTGAAAGTGAGAAAACAAATAAGAACCTTACCTGGCACTAGGCACCCTCCTGGGAAGCTCAGGCTCAAGCTCAGTAGGCAAGCCAAGAAAGCCATTGAACCTATCAAAAGTGACATGCGAAACATGCCTGACTTGGGTGGGCCAGCTTATATCCATGGAAGAAACATCCTCTGATGTCTCCACACTGCATGTCACCAAAGACTTCCTCAGAGCCGCGGCCAGAATATCCAGTATTGGAAACTGATGACATTGATGTTGTTGTCCTGCACCTTTATTATTATCAGTACTATTTTCAGCGCCACTTCTTGACCTCGGACTTAGACTCCTACTCTTGAAACGGGTTCTCGAAATGGGCTCCACTGAAACATCGCTACCATATCCATCCTCAACCTCGTACTCATCATCTTCTTCTTCATCTTCTCCCTCGTTTTTGTTCTGCTTGTTGTGGAACAATGGACCCTGAGCCGGAGGGACAGGGTTGAACTCGGTGAGACCAACGAGTCCGCAAGATTTGGATCGAAATAATCTAGTCATTGCTAGCTTGTGTTGTTTGACTGAAAATATAATTAATGGGGATGAGAGAGTCTATAACTATAAGAGTTACTTAAAAACTTTAAAAAGAGATAAAGAAGGTGGCAGTGGAAGATTAAAAAAAAAAAAGTGGGCTAATTAAGATGGGATAAATATTTAGAGTGTGGTGGTGTAGGGTGGTGGAGGGAGATAGATAGAGAGGTAGAGTTTGAGGAAGAGGAGGAGGTTGCTTTGGAGTGAAAATGATGAATTATATATTATTTTTATAATTTTGTTTTGTGTAAAAATATGGGGTTGAAATTGCAAGGGTGATGGAGACCTTTGCTTTGCCTTTTTGTTTGTTTTCTAATTGTATTTTTATTTTTGTTCCTCTTTCTTTTTGGATAAATGTGTTCTTGTTGGTTGATTGAGTAAAGGGTAAGATTGTGTAAGAAATGGCAAGGTCAGCTCGTGAGTCGAAAGGTAGGACAAGGCCGCAAAGAAGATTACAAGGCGTGTGAGTGGGTGCATGTTTTGGACGCTTTTGGTTAACATGTCTTTTGGGATCAGATACTTTTATATAAGTTTATATACACCTCCTGCCATCTGGTGTTTTTATTTTTATTTTTTCTAAATTAAAAAAATGGTTTTCCAGTGTGGCTCATTAACCTCAAACCCCGTAATAGGTAATAATAATACAGATATCACTCGAGTAACAATGAGACGTGCTACTACTCAAATTCCATAACTTATGCAAGCACGTGTAATGGAACAACGAGAGCTTCCTACTGTTACTACTCAAATTTCACAACTCATGCAAGTATGTATAATAAAACAATGAGAGCTTCCTATCACTGAACCACACCCCTCAGATCAGCGTAAACACAGAGTGAGCGATGGATAACAATTAACAAGTATAACTTATACTTATGGACCCTTTGTAATCCAATTACAAAAAAATGTAGTCACGCTCCTTCTATAATGTTGTTTTACGAATGTAATGTTCAATCTTTTATCAATGTTCTCATCATAGTATCGTAGGTGTAGCTCACTGTTATTTGTTAATTGACACATCCTTATCTTCTAATTAAGGCCGTTTAAGTGCCTATCAAGAAATTGATAGTAAATTATATTTTATATACCAAAGAAAATGTTGTACATATATGACTATAAAGATCCCAAACTACGATGGCATATTGGCATGGTACTACCTCCTCATTTTGTCGATAGTCTAACCTTTTCCACGTGCTAAAGTGGCAGTTCAAAAGTCTCTCTTTTTTCAACTAATTGCTGTCTCCACGCGAGAGAGAGATCTGAGCTATCTTTTCACTCAAGCTACGTATTAAACTATTAGAAGGGATTTCTCCCAAAAAAAGAAAAAGAAAGAAGCTATTAGAGGGGATGTAATTACTAATTACTAAAGAAAAAAAACTTATTACACACTTGTATGGATCCACACTTAATAAGTGTGTAATAATAACTGTAGTTTTATCAAAGAAACAATAGTACACGTGCTATTAATTTTATTGTCACGTGATGTGAGGTTGTTGAGTCCACACATAATTTTTTTTTTTTTTCATTTAATATGAAATTTTTTTGAAGTGTAATAAACACTACCCATTACTAAATACTAAATACTTTCATTTTGAGATTCTGAAGATATTGAGGTAGGACCATATATAGAACTGGGTTTGGAAATGTGGGTTTGGATTTTTACATCTGAAAGTGTGTGTCTCGTTGTTTTGTATTTTGTATCACATGGGCACATGGGGTGTTCCATTCTTGCTCCCGTCTAAGCACTTTCTTCTCTCATCTGATCAGTAATTGAGCAGTCAGAGGATAGCTTTTAATGTGTCCCTAGACTCACTGCTCACAAACAATTTGGGCAGTGAACAGAACTCATGAATCATGATCCATCCCAGGCCCATTTGAAAATTTAGACCATTATACCCCTTAGACCTTGCTTCTTCTTCTTTCTTTTTTCCCAAACAATAGAATTTCTTTTAACTCTATAAATACCATAACTATGAGGAATTGAATCTCAATTTTCATGTTGAAATTTTTTTATTTTTTTATACGAATATTGTAACTTTCATTAAGAAGAAAAGAAATTCAATACATCCTAAGCCAAAGTGGCTTTAAGAATACTAGGATTTTCCTCTATCCAAATTATAAACTGAAAGACACCTTTGATATATTGAACCAAAACATGTGCAGAGTGATTCCCTTGTGGACTTACATTACAAAATTGTACTCGTCTGAAGTCCCGTATTTTTTTATGGATCCCTAAGATAATATTAGCCACATTGGCTGGAGGTTCACTGTTTCTCGAAACTGCATTAAAGATTATCTGAGAATCACACTAAAAAATTACATCTCTAATGCCAACATCCCAAGCAAAGTGACACCTTTGTCCATTGCCATGGCTTTAGCTTCAATCGGTCCAAACGGTTTGTGGAAGTTCTTGCTCAAAGCTGCTTCATCTCGTCCTTCATGATCTCGTATCACAGGCCCCATCCATGATGACTGCATGGGACTAAACACCACGTCGTCGACATTTACCTTATACCATGGCTCCTTTGGAGGAGTCCAATGTACCACATCCAAGCACGCAGTGGAGGCAATTTAAAATTTGCTACCTGAAATTCATTCAACAGATATCTCGTCTTGTGAACGATAGCAGAGCCTTGTTGCCGAGGTCTCCCTTGTCGAACTTCATTACAATTGAACCAAAGGCACCAAGCTACGGTAATGATCAGGGCTAGCATATCATCATCCAAATGTTGAATAAATTTGGCGTGCCATAGGAAATCTTGAAATTCCACTCCCCCCCCCAAGAGGCTCAAACGGTATTCTAGAATCTAAACAACCTCCAGACTTCACGAGCTCTATCACACTCCCAGAACAGATGTCCACCATTCTCAGCAGCCTGATCACAGGCTTTGCAAGTAGGATTATCAATGACACGTCGGTCACATAGATTAGCTTTGGTGGGAAGAAAGTAATTACTAAAGGAAAATACAAGGAAAGCCCTTAGACAAATAAAAAATAATTTTTAATTAAGGGTATAATTGACATTTTAGACAAATAGAAAATAATTTTTATATTTAATGAAAATTGTTAAGAAATGAATTAGAGGGACATTACTCAATTTTGATGTTTATGAGGGAGATTGAGATTAGCCTCATAGTTTACGAACAAAGTGTAATTAATCCTATATTTTAAGTACATAGCTACAACCTTGAATGGTACGCTAATATTAACTGATCGATATCGAAATATTTCCTTCTCCTTCTCAATTTGAAATGGTCTCACAAGAATTTCTTCCCCCCCCACCCCCAAACGAACATAAGTAGATAAATGGGAATTGATTCTAATTCTCACATGACAGAAAAAAAAAAGTAAATGATCTTAAGAAGAAAATAATCCTATTTGACCGCTATACACTATTAACTTCAAGGAAATTGAATAATCATGAATCTTGAGTAACCGGCCAAGCCACTAAAGTAGTTAAAATGGTTATAAACCCTATCAGCAAAATGGGTCCTATATAGAAATTCATCTTTTCCCAATCTCTAGTAAAAAAAAAAATTGATCCATTTATAATCCTCCATTAGTTGCATTAATGGATCATCCATTTAGAAATAATAATAAAATACAGTCTTGACAACCTTATTATGTATTAATTGCAAGAATAATATTCTCTCCCCTCTCATGAACTAGTATATAAATCCCACAAGTGAAGTTCATAATGAAGTTTATAGTTTTTATATGTGAAAATAAAAATATTGGTTTTACTTTAACCTCTTTGGTTTTAGACCCAAGAGGGTCCATAAGCATTAAGCCAATGCCCAATGAAATGGGGTATAGTCTCAATAACATACACATCGTATAAAGCTGGTGTGACACGTGAACATACCCATGCATGTCATGCAAATGCAGCTATCTGTCATTACTACATGCCACCGCAAGATGTTGATCTGACGGCTGTATTACTCTAAGAGGGTCCCAACTCGACCTTGATACTTGAAGTCTTGCCTGCCATAATCAATTTGGGACGCCAGTAAGCATCACAACTCACAAGGGCACATAGGATTGTCCACTAGTGAAAATGCCTCATAATTTTAATTGTGTGCTTTACTTCATCTCTCTTCTTTTTTATTTCCCTGAATTGGGAGTTTATTAAACTCATGCATCCTATTCTTTCTCTAAAAACGACATTCCCCTAGTTTAGGTAAATTATTTTATCAATTAAATCAATTGACAGCCACGTATCTCTTCGTAACTATGGAGTATAAATATAAGATTTGTATTTGTATTTGTATTTTTCTTTTTTTAAATAATTTCAATCTATGACATTTCGAACTTTACTAATTAAGCTAATTAAAATTTTCATATAAAATTAGTTTTAAAACTAAAATTATTTACAAAGCCCAATCCAAAAGTGATGGTATGGTGCAACTTAAGTGTGAGAAAGTTTAGACCTCCATTGATTTAATTTAACCAATTTCATGCCAATCCAATTAATTAATCAATTATGCATTCCAGATTCAAATATGGTTAAACATGCCACACAACCATTATTGTAGTAAAGATAGAAAAACAAATAAGACAATAATATGGTTACGAAAGGAAATTCTGACGGAAGAAATTCTCTAGTGGTTTGTCGCTTACCCTCAATGAAAGAATGTACTAGTGACATTGAACTCTTCTACTATGGGTCTTTTCACACTAACAATTTAGTTCACAACTTGAAGTGCCAACTTGAAGATTCTCACACAGCAGCATGTTTGTGCAGATGTTGCAACAATTTCCAAACTATTCACCAATCCTTCAAATTTGTTCAGTTTAGATGGTGATAGAGAGATTTGCTTGGCACCTTGACATAATCAAACAAAACACATTCTCTTTCTCTCTTCCTTGTTTCAGTTTATTTGAGTGTTTCCTTTTATATTTTGGACATGTAAGGCACAACTTCCAAGAATTGAGTAGCTCGTGGGCATGAATTAGAAATTTAGAAATCTCAAGACTTAATCGTTGATTACTATCGAGCTTAAATGAATTTTAATCTATCGAGTGTAATCGAGCCTACAATCAAGCTAACAGAAATTGTACTTTCTTTGAGTAGTTCTTAAGTCTTCATTTTGACCTTCAAGTACGTCACATAGACATACAAGACTTTATTTGGAAGTTTATAAAGGAATGAAATAGAATAATATTAAAGGAATGGAAATGAATAGAATGGATTTAAGCAAAAGAAATGAATGGAAAAAAAAGGAACATAATGGAATTAAGTAACCTTATTTGGATATTTTAAAATGAAGGAATGGAAAGTAACGAAAGGTAAGTAACCTTGGGAGTAACATACAAAGAAATGAATGGAATCATTATATGATAATATTACTGTTAGACTCCTGTTTTAAAATAAAAGGATAAATATATAGGGGTATTTTGGAAGTTTTAGTAAAAAATCATTAAATCTAATTTCATTCCCTTTAATTTTTTCCCAATTTTTAGAGGGGATGAAATTTTAAGGTTTTGAGGGAATAAAGAGGAATGTGTTTCCTCCTACCAATTCCATTTCTTCCTACTTAAACTACCAAATAAGGGAAGTGAAAAATATTTTTTAATTATTCTTTTTAGGCTAAAATGCGAATTACACCCTCTAAGTTTGACTAAAATTTATTACAATTCTTTAACTTTACTTTCCTTCAATTGCGTCCTTTTAATTTCAAATTTATTCAATTCAAGTTTTTAATCCAATTTCATTAAAAAAAAAAATTATGTTAAGTATGCGTAATTAACTAATAAAAAAATATTTTTTGAAAAAGAAATTCTCAAAAAATGCACGCACCTAACATTTAAGAAATTCAACAAAGCCAATAATTATGGTATGCGCAAGATTGGCCTGGTTGTATTTGGAATTTTGGACTCTCCTTTTTTTTTTTTTTCCATAATCCAGCTCTTATTAGAATGTTTCCAAATGTCTCCTAGATTCAAAAGTACATACATATCAATGGAGCACGGATACCCCAAGAAAACTACAATACTACTACTTGAAATTTTGGACACATCAATTTTAGGCTAGCAGAGAACAATTAATGTTCCTTGGCAAAGGGAAACAAAAACAAAACCAAAACCAAAAAACAGAACAAATTATATAATATGATATACCCAAATTCACAAAATTTTATGAAGGAAACACTGCTGTTCCCTCTGTTGTATATAATATATATTGCCTCTTATCTTTCGGAGTGTCCTCATGGGCCTGATCTACGCACAAAGTTTTGTTTTTGTGTTTTTTTTTTGCCGGGAAGTTGTTAAATACTATATATGACTTCTATTTTGAGTGATTGTATTATTGGACTCTTTTAAGTCTAGCAAGAGAGGAAGGATTAAATATTAGTGTAAATGGTAAATTACACTCCTAAAGTTTTGGAGTGTTTGGATTTTACACCTTGAAGTTTCAGAACTTGGATTTTACCCCCTAAAGTTTGGGAGTATTTGAATTTTATACTCTAACGTTTCATAATTTAGATATAACCCCCTAAATTTTAAGAGTGTTTGGATTTTACTCCCTAAAGTTTGGGAGTATTTGAATTTTACACCCTAAAGTTTCAGAATTTTGGGTGTAAAATCTAAACACCTCCAAACTTTATGGGGTAAAATCCAAATTCTAAAACATTGGGGTGTAAAATCTAAACACTTCCAAACTTTAGGGGGTAAATTTCAAATTTTGAAACTCCAGGGGTGTAAAATCCAAACACCCCCAAACTTTAGGGTGTAATTGACAAATTACCCTAAATATTAAACAATTGGCTAATTCCCACTAATTGAAGCTAGAATGTGTCAATATCTAATACATACTTTTTTGGGGTAAAAATATAATACACCAAGCAAGTAAAAAGATTGATGACATAGTAACCTGGAGGCCATAAAGATGAGCTGAAATCTGTAAAAGGATCGTAAATACTGATGAGGAGGCTCTAGAGGTATAGAACCAGTCCTAGAAGGTACACAAAGGGCCTTTATCATCTACCATATTGAGCAAATTCTGCTACTGCATGCTTGTTGATTGATTAGTTGGTTGCAACAAACATTCCCATCATCATCTTATTGTGTTATTGAAAAATAATGATGATTGATTATAGTCCTAACACTTCACCAACTCCTTACCGTTCAAATTTACTTTTCATATACTTTGCTTGAAAAGCATTACAGTTTCAGATCATATTATATGGACGGCCATTTCATGCAAATTAAAGAAAAAAAAAAATGAAAGGAGGTGTGTGGCATGATTTTATACCATTTTTCTATGCTTAATTTCCTTTCAAGCTACTCAAGAACTTGCCGACCCGTGTCCCCAGAGGCCCTTATTATGGGGTCAGCGATTAGGTAAAAATCTTTAAGTAATTTCTTAACAAAACCACCAACTAGAACTAAACTGCAATTGAATAATCTTCTTAACGAATCCAATTGTTTAAGCCTTAAGATATATTAGGATTTTCAGTCGGCTTAGCTATGCAAGTGGATTTGTTCAACTTTCCTTGTTTATACGTGACAGCTTTTTGTTAAATCTTTTACTTTTTTGGGGGTGTTGACAACTTGGCACATCTTATTCCTATGCCTGCTAGTGCTGGTTTAGTCATATTCTGTGTTCTAAGTTCTTAAGAAATGAGCCCAAGCCCAAGAGCCCTTAAATTAGCCCCATGTTGATTTTTCAGCCTGTGAATGAGGAGCCCAAACACTCCACTAGTAGATGGGTTACTTGGTCCAACATCTCTGAAGGAGTAGCCCAATGACCAATTTTTTGTAAGCATAAGGGTTATTCAAAATAGAGACTATATTCAAATTTGTCTATAACTATCATAAGCTCTTTGGTGAGAGAAAGAAAGACCCAAGTGTTTTGGTAACCTGTTCCTGTAATGCTTGGCATAGATTTTCAAACTATTATCTGGAGAAGGAAAGGGAAAGATAAAAACAAAGTGGCAGAGTGGTGCATCAAGTTTTTTGTTTTTGGTGTAAAATGTTTTTAGCTGAAAACATTTTCATAAAAAAAGTTGTTTGTTTTTTAGTGTTTAATTAGTTATGCTCTTCACAAATTTCATACACGACTTTTGTATACATATTAAATAAAAAATTTACATCAGTACCTTAAATTATTAATTTAGAACAACTAAATCAATCTAAAAAATAAATACAGTCAAAATAAGAACATTGAAAACTACACTAATCAGCACAATCCAAATAAGAACATTGAAAACTACACTAATCAGCACAATCCTAATAAGAACATTGAAAACTAAACTAATCAGCACAATCCAAATAAAATTGCAACATCACCAAAAAATTTAAAAAATAAAATAAACATTTAACGAAAACTGTCAACTATATATACACACACATTCACACGTATAGTTATAAAAATTTGAAACTTCTAAAATGACATTTGAAAGTTGTTTTTGTATGAATGATTTAAAAAAAAAAAAAAAAAAAGGATGATTCTATAGTTTTGAGGTGTGTCGTGATTATTTTAGAGTTTTTAGTAGGTATTTTCATCATTTTAATGGTGTATAGAGGTATTTTCGTCATATTAGAGATTTGTAAAAGTATTTTGGTCATTTTGTAAGTTCAAGGATATTTTGGTTATTTTGAAGATTTTAATTTTTATGGGTAATTATATCATTTAGAGGTTTTTATGTTATTTTAGTCATTTTAGAGGTTTTAAGGACATTTTTATCACTATGATATTGTAGCTTGTAGGGATTTTTTATTTTATTTTATTTTTTTGACTGAGATTTTTTTTTTTTGTTATTTTAAAGATTTTATGGATATTTCTATCATTTAGAAGGCTTATGTTCTCTTAAAACACAAAATGATTTATGCTTCTTTTGGGGTGTAAAATACTTTTAGCCCTAAAGAGGGTGTTTTTCCTAATAAACAGAAAATGATTTCAGTTTGATCACATTTTACAATCATCCTAAAAGCACTTGAAATTTACACAGAAACAAACGGACCTAAAGCAACATGCCATTTGGGCTTGAATTTCTAACAAATGCTCAAGCCTGCATAAGGTAGTTTGGGTTTGCCTAATTAAAAAGAGAGAAAAAAAAAAAAAAAAATCTCTTCAAAGAGAGAAGCTATATCAAATTGGAAATGTTGGTTTTATTCCAGGCTTTCAAATCATGCTCCATGACCTAATTAGTTAATTTGGACCATCCTAGATAAACCTAACAGGCTGACAGAGACATCGACTAAGCAAGTTTTTACTAATATCAGTGGAACTTTCCCAACAAAAAAAAAAAAAAAAACTACAAATGGAAATAGTATTTAAAAAGGTAAAAATTCATGTAATTGCTATTTAGGTTTAGGCAAAGAGAATTATCCTTATGTGTTTTGAAGAGACAAATAGGTGTATGAGAGAGACATATAGCGAATTAATAATTAAGTTAGCAAAGAGCATGATTAAGGTTCAGCAGAATTAGATTATCTACTTAAACAATAGTTTATTCTTTATCTCATGTGATAATGTCCAATCAAGGAATCAAATTACATTAGTTGTCTATAACCCTTGTTTTTTTCTTGTATAAGGTTAAAATTAAAAAAAATATATATAAATATATATTATCTAGAAAATTTGCCCAATTTTATCTCAAAATAAGACTTATATTATACCACTTTTTTTTTCCCTATATACTTATTTTTATTTTACTCAGGGTCCCTCATTCATTAGCTCTTTAAAATATAGTTGTACACCACATCAACCTTCACTTTCCTTCTTTTAAAGCAATAAATTTACTGCACTCACCATGAATGTGTGTGAAGTTGGCAGAGCAACCTACAATTCATTCATTTCATTGTGTGCTTATATATTGTATGTTAAGAAATGGTGTCACCGACATGTTCTCTACCTAGATTCCTGGGTTATAATTTGGCTTTCTTTTTATTCATTGTTCTGTTTGTCTAAAATATTTTTGTTTATTCTATTTATTGATGTTTAACTGTACTTATAATCCACCAAGTGAAAACAAACTTTGGAATAGTATATATGCTTCATGCCTTGGATGTTAAAATTTACTTTCTATGGATTATTCGGTCAGTCCATACATAGCATTACTTTCTTAACTGATGGTATTCTGCTGATATTCTATATTATCATTATAATAAAATAAAATAAAATAAAAAGATATTCCTGATTTTTTTTAAGAAAAAAAGAAATTAAGAAGATATTATATATTTGTCATTTTTTGTTACCTGGTTTAACACGGCATCAAAGGTAGAAGAAAAGAAAAAATATAACTTGACTGAGTTTAGTAAAATTTAATCCTTTTGAGCAAGTCAATGAAGATTGAAGATGCAGTAATTGTGCCAAAGGCCTTGTAGCTGAATTGGCACCTCCCCATGCACAAAGTGCTTGGGGGTCTAGGAGGGAAAATGTTCTAGCTGCGGGGTTAGCAGCATGTTGTAATTATTTTTCAAAAAAAAAAAAAAAGATGCAGTAATTGTTTTCTAGCTTATTGCAAGTTCACTCCATACCATATTGGACAAGCGTGTAAATAAGGCCAGGGGAGTGAGGACCCAGGGGTGCTCATAATTTAATCATCGATAATTTGTACTCGGAATTTAAATATTTGGTTATCTAATTAGTTTTCTATTTGATTATTAGCACTTGTATTAGCATTGGTTTGAGGATAGAAATGATCCTTTCAAGTTTCAAACAAAAAAGTCAAGAGGCTTTTAGCTTAATCAAATCAGCATTACTTTTCAAAAAAAAAAAAAAAAAACAACATTGAACTATAGTCACATTTAATTATTCAGATTCTCAATGTTCACTATGGAGTGAGAGTGATTAGAATACATTGTTCTTAAATTGTGTTTATTCACTAGTAAGTATTAACTATAGAGTAGTTTCCCATTACCTCAATTCATGGAAGTAAATTTCAACATGATTTTGAACAAATTTTGAGTTGTTTCTATTTTGGTTCTCAAAAGAGGTTCTAGAGGGTTATTTAGGCTCTTTGAAAACGCTTAGCCTAGCCAATTTGGTTACAACAATTACATGATTTGTAGACTGTAGTTCTTCATTATGAAATAAACGACAACACGATTATATGACTTGTCATATTGCATAGCTATATGACTACACAACTTGTCATACTGCTTATCTTTGCACTTATCCACTACTTGCATCTATCCACTACTTGCATCCTTCTTATCTTCATTAGTTGCATATCTTGATTAGTAATTACGCCCTCTCTCTCTCTTAAGATGAAGCATAGATGTTAGCAACATGAAACCAATACCCTAAACCCTAAACCCTATTGGAAACTGAGAGCTTTGGTTAATATATTAGCAACATGATGGTGGGATAAGACATGGAAGGTACAAATGATGCCATCTTGAATTTGATCTCAAATTAGATGACAATCAATTTTGATATGTTTGGCTTGCTCGTGAAAGACTGAGTTGGCGATAATATGAGAACATGAGTGCAGTTTGAAAGTGGTCAATATTAAAATCTTGAAGTAAGGAGAATAACAAAGTTACTTTGCACAATGTTGATACCATGGCCCTATATCAAAAACTAATCAAAGTTTATCAATTCGGTTTGGGATAATTGTAATGCTTGAACTGGAATTAACTTTGATTGTTGAAGTGGTATGATAGGTGTTTGGGTGGGGTCGAGGTAAATCTACAAAATGACATATTCTTAAAGAGAAAGGGAAATTTATTTTTCTCTGGTTTGGTTATTTGCTTACCCTTCTAGTTTGCATTTGGGAGTTGTTTGGATGTTGATTAATAAACCAAGCAAAAAAAAAAGGGGGAAAAGGGCTCAAGCATTTATATCCCTTTTGGTTAGTAGAGGAGGCCCAACCTGTCGAGGATTTGCTGAATCATGCACCAACCTTAGAGAGAGAATTTATGAACCTGCTACATTATTAGATAAATATATTATTTCCAAATTACAAAGAGGAAAGTGTGTGAGAATGAGAAATTCGTTAATTGCATATCTGATATCACTCTCTAAAATATATAAATAGAAGTAAATCAATTTAAAAAACTAAAGAGATCAATTTATGGAAGTAATCGTATCCGAGGGCCAAGAAAGCGCCACCTGGGATAAGATTCCTCGTCTGTCTCTCACCAAATCCCAGCCTAATTCGAACCTTTGGACCAGGCTGTGCTTGTTCGTCAGCTCTGATTCTCTAAAATCCTCTTCGAACACTTTGTAATCCCATACGCTCTACTCCATTTCCTACCACACACTCCATCCTCTCAAACCACGCCACCTGTCAAAAATAGATAAATGGGCATTTTAGTAATCCAACAACGTACTATCTCCCCCTAAAGTACCCAAAATACCCCTAAACTCACAAACACGTGTCGTGATAAAGAAACCCCAGAACGAGTCCACGTGTACACGAGAGCTTACTGTATAACTACCCACACTTTTTCCTAAAACCCCTTTTTAATTAAAAAAATTACAATAACGGCAAGAAAAGTAGCAAAAGACAAAATAAAAAGAAGTTGTACACACTCACAGAGAGAGATAGAAAAAGTGCAAGAGAGAGAGAGAGAGAGAGACTCTAGTCTACTATTGTAATCAGTAAAGTACCATAATTATAGGTCCTTTTTATGACCTTTATCCCAAATCAACGGCTCTGATCTAATCATAACTCCATATATGCCTCGTGATTTTCAGCTTCCAATTCCGATCACAGTGAATCGGACGATCGCTAATTTTTCGTTTCTACTCGAAGAGAGTACCACAGTTTAAAATTTTCCTCAACTCACTCTGTCACACTCTTAACAGACCTCTTGTCTCTCTTTTCTCTCTTTTTCTGTCTCTGTCTCTTTCTCTCTCTCTCTCTCTGACTCCAATTATCCTTCATTCTTTTCCTTTATCGTTTTCTCGCTGTAGATCTCTCTCTTTCTGTGTATCTCCGGCGAGAATCAGATCCGTCCGATGTGTGGACTTTGACTTTTCGTTGGGATCTGATACGCAGCTTTTGTGTGTGTGTGAGAGAGAGAGAGAGAGGATGGGGCAGTGCTACGGCAAGACTAATCCAACGGTCGAGAATGACGCTTCAACAAATACTACTACTATTACTACAATTATCGCCAGCTCTAACGATCAGCCACAAACGCCGTTACCGTCGAGCAGCGCGAGTAACGGCGCCGTAAAGAGCACGCCGGGCCGGCCGTCGAACCCGAGCCAGAGTCCGTGGCCGAGTCCGTACCCGCACGGCGTGTCCGCTAGTCCGCTTCCCGGAGGAGTGTCTCCGTCGCCGGCGAGGGGATCGGCGACGCCGAGGAGGTTCTTCCGGAGGCCGTTTCCGCCTCCGTCTCCGGCGAAGCACATAAAGGCGTCGCTGGCGAAGAGGCTCGGGCACGGAGCGAAGCCGAAGGAGGGACCGATCCCGGAGGATCGAGGAGCGGAGCCGGAGCAAGCTCTGGATAAGAGCTTCGGGTACAGCAAGAATTTCGGGGCGAAGTTTGAGCTTGGGAGAGAGGTAGGGCGAGGGCATTTCGGTCATACTTGCTCCGCCAGAGGCAAAAAAGGTGACCTTAAAGATCGCCCCGTTGCTGTCAAAATCATATCCAAAGCCAAGGTACAAAATTCACATTCACTATACGATGTCGTTTTGATTACATTCTATATCTATCTATGTATGTATGTATTTGTGGACTCTGAATTACAATTACATTTCTATATGATAGAAATAAAAAGCTGGTATTTACTACTATTTAGAGGAAAAATATATCATTCTGTTAAAAATAACTATAATGGGAATATATATATATATATTTATATATATGCAAATAATGCGTTTATATTGAAAGGAAGAGAGAGAGAGAGAGAGAGGGATATATATATATATATATAAATATATTAAGCAGTAACCACTTTTGGGCATTGGAGCAGGTGGTAAAGGAATTGAATTGGACATGGGATTTGGCAGAAGATAAATGGGGGAGGAAAAAGACAAAAAGAATATGGGATTTCATTGGACGGCTTTTCATTGTTTATAAATTAACAACTCCCCTTAATTCGATGAGAATTGGAAGTTTATAGCTTTGTCTTTTTGTTGTTTAAGAAGATAATATTAATTAGAGAACTGTAGAGTAATGAAAATGCATCGGTTGCGATTTATTTTTATCTGATCATGATGCTGTATATCTGAACGGGAATATGAGGTATTCCTGCAAGAGCCTTGTAGGGCAGTGGCATTGCTTGGTTTCTTTTATAAGAGGAATTAAAGTTTGAATCCCCCTCCCCCAATTGTAGCAATGTTGCCATATGTCTTACACTATGTGGCATTGTTTTTTATTTTTCAATAGTTGGGAGAGGGGGGATTTGAACCCTGGTTATCTCAGTTGGAATCATGAAGATGTGCCGGTTGAGCTACATGGCTCTTGGCCACTATGTGACATTGTTATCCCTAGAGCAAATAGGGTTAGAATACGTGCGTCCTTAATTAGCTGCTGCATTACTGTTCTTTGCATTCCTTATTATTGCATAACTATCAGATTTTGAGAAGGGAGATGAGATCAGTCAACAATTTTACTTGTCTGATGCAGTTCTTTGAGATATGAACTTCGAAGTTAACTTGCTTTGGTTCACCATATAGATTTACAATACCCATAATTGTTTTGTAGTTTTCTTGTCTTTCTCTTTCAGAGCTGGGGTCAAATGCCTTTCATGAACACTTTCTGAAACATTATTTAAGCCCAATGAGCTCTCAGGTGACTTAGTTGGTTCACATGATCTGATCGTTGTGTGAGTAACAAAAGAAATGGAATATCTATTATAAAATTTTATAAATAAACAATTACACATCATATAAATGTGTTTCTGTGTGTGCATTATGGAAGTGATTTTTTTTATTATTTACAAATTTAAGTAAAAATTTATGTAGTTGTTCCCTACAACTTGATCAATGTGGAAAGCGTAGTTTTAAGGACTTGGAAGTGTGCCCCCCCCCCCCCCCCCCCCCCCTTTTTTTTTTTACATACACCGTGTTGAACTTAACCTTTCAACCTCCCCACATTTTTTCATGGGTAGAAGGTACTGTTTGAATTAGAACTCATAGGCCTGGCAGTGCAAATGCTAAATACATGTGATTTCTATGTAAGACAGGGAGTCTTAAACCTAACAACTGTCCCAGGCAATTCTTGCCTCTGATGAGTGACAAATATGGATGGTACTGTTATCATGGGAAATCTTCTTCTTGATTTAGAATAATGTGATATGTATACTCCCTGTTGAGTATGAAAAAGTAGCTTTAGTGGATGTCTTGTTGTGAATTGTGGTAAACATGGGTAATGATCCTTACGTTTTTATCTATCTAAAGAACTGCTTCTTTGGTCCCACTTGAAAAAATATCATAAATGATGAGTATTACGAGTACCATTTATATGTTTATCTCACTAAATTATGTGGTCATACCCAATTTCTTCCAAACCATTAAATTTAAGAAATTAACCCTCTAAACTATTTGATTAGTTGCAATGTCCTCTCACTATTATTCATAGTTAAAATTCATCTAATTTCCATCATATTTAGCCGTAATATTCACATGCTTATCACATGATCATAAAAAAATAAGCTCATGATCATATCGTAATATGATTACATGAATTTTAAGGTTTAGTGGATATTGGAGAAATTTTAATGGTAGGGGAAAATTGCAACGGGCCTTTAGTTTAGGGGGGTTAATTGTTCAAATTTAAAGTTTAGGAGGACATTGCAACTGACCTTTACCCTATGTTTGGGTGAAAGAATTGATAATCTCATAAAATTTCATAAATGATGAGATTTACTTTCCCATCATTTAAAATCATAATAATTAGTAATTCCTTGGTTTGGATACACAAGGAAATTTCATTCACACTAGTTACAGATTATTAATCAAATGCAAGATAGTTTATCGTTGTCAACCATCAGAAGCTCAACTCAATATCATTGCCTCATTTAAATCCCAAAATATGAAAATACCATCATTTGCTAAGACCCTGAAACGAATGATGAGGATGGGACAAATACTCTAGTGGCTAAGTGTTGTAACCTTTTCTTAGTTTGCCTTGCTTCTTTGGATTGCGATGATCCTCAGCTGATGAATTGGCCTGGTGTGAACGGCCATGATTGAGCCAGGTCAATGATGAGAAATGGTGGTCTCGTGGCTTTCGCTCTCTCAAGAAACTCTGTGAGTGGTCCAAGATTGTAGCTGGCCCAAAATGGAAAACCATCTGCCGATTCAATTGAAATCGGAGCAGTGGCGTTGGTGGTGGTAGTAGTTGTAGTAGATACAGGAAATTCTAATACGACCCCTTGAGCTATGTGTTGAACTTTGACAAGGGCTCGGGGAAGAAATGTATTTTGGATAGAGACGATGATTACACCATGTTTCATAATTTCTCGTCCTGGTACGCTTTGGTACTGGGTCAATTGCTGATGTTGGGTTATGGAACAGAGTTTATGACTTATGTGTTTTAATTTAGTTGTTGCAGAAAATTTAGAAATAATGCCTTGAGATAGACGGAATTTTTATCAATATGTCTTGGAAATAAGGCATGTCACTGTAGTTAAAATGATTAGTCATAAGTAGGCAACAACACAGCTTATATTCTTGAGTTACTTTTCTCCAATATGTATGTAATTTATGAAAAGTCATACATACTTTGTGTTTCATTTCTTATGATCATGGCTTGTGCATTTTAATAGTTTCATGTTGTCATAATTGCCATGGATTAACACCTAAATTAACCAGAAATAATGTCTTCATTTTTCTTTTTGAAAATTTATAATTGCATATAACTAGTCTCAAGACCTCTCATTGTCCTTCACCTCTTCTTGTAATACCCTGCTAATAATGAAAATGAATTATGCTCTCCACCTCTATCTCATTGATTCTTGCAATGAATCTCTGTCTATAAAATTTTAATAATATTTTATATAACTTCTAAACACCTCCCCTGCCCAGTGTGGAATTTAAATCATATAATCTATGTTAGGTCTCCTTATCAATCAAATCCTAAAATCCTCAACTAGTCTCAAGTGCATTTTCACATTTATTATTGTCCATCCTTCTTTTCACTCTCACACATGCTTGTGTCTGCACAATTATTATTGCCATCTTTTAAAGTATACTCATATCCTAAAACATCTCATAAATTCTTGTAATAAATTTCTTTTTCCATATCTTAGTTTGTTGAATGGTTCAAGGTTCTTGCCTCTTCCTCACATAGTTAAGAAGTAATATATTATTATGTCTCTTATATGCTTTATGTAATGAAATCTAAGAACTGAGCCATCTTTTCCTATCATTGTCTCTATAACCATCTTATACTTAGCTGTGATTGTCGGTACTGCAATTTAATATGACAAGGGCAATGTTGAAAATTCACTGTATTTGTATTATAATAAGATTTGTTCGGCAGATGACTACGGCAATATCAATTGAAGATGTTCGTAGAGAGGTGAAGATATTGAAAGCTTTATTGGGCCATCAGCATCTGGTCAAATTTCACGATGCATGTGAGGATGCAAATAACGTGTACATAGTCATGGAGTATGTCTTTTCTTGTTTCTGTTCTACTTTTAATGCAGAATATGTTCAGAATTTCTTAAATTGTGTCTTCAATCTTATTCTCTGTCTTTCTATGTATATATAAATAGCCCACAATTTTTAATTAGATAGAAATTATATTCTCTCCTGTCTTTTAGTTTTAAACTATTTTAGCTTCTTACATCTGATATGATTTAACTTTTCATGCTTCCTACATGATGGACGTCTTGATTAGGTTAATCATATTTATCAAATGTATTTATAAATTTAGTTGTGTTATTATTTTCCTTTTTGAAAAAAAAAAAGCTGAATTGATTGATTGTTCTCAATTACTTGACTGCTAGTGATTGACAACATTGTCAAACTTTTCTTAATTTTTGGATCTGACACCTGTGAAATCTTGATTTCAGATTGTGTGAAGGTGGGGAACTTCTAGACAGAATTTTATCAAGGTAAAAATATTTTTCTTTCATAAAAGTCAGTTGTTTTGATAGATAAGTTAAGTTGCAGTTAATATGGTAATTAAGCATTTGATTGAAAAATTATAATTTGGATTCAAGACTATTCTCCTTTATTGTAGGGGTGGAAGGTATGCAGAGGAAGATGCAAAATTCATAGTTGTGCAAATTCTAAGTGTAGTTGCATTTTGTCATCTTCAAGGCGTTGTGCACCGTGACTTAAAGCCAGAGGTTTTTCTTTTCAGATTCATAACTAATTATTTTCCTCATGACTCTTAGCATTTTTTCCTTTCAGATTATAATGGTAGTTTGTTTCCCTCTGCTCTTTTGTGTGTGTGTTTAGTTCATTCAATTCCTGGTTGATTATTACTGATATATCTTCATCTTGCTTGCTTAACAGAATTTCCTTTTCACTTCTAGAAGTGAAGATGCTGACATGAAGCTTATTGATTTTGGGCTTTCTGACTTTATAAGGCCAGGTAATAATTTACTTAGATAACACCCCCCCCCAAAAAAAAGAAAAAAGAAAAAAAGAAAGCCACAAAATAATTACTGAAATCATTCATCTTTGGTGCTTTATAATAAGCAATTAATATGCTGTTTACTAAATACTAATAATTAAGGCTACCTACAGGCTTGTTTATAATTTTAATTTTCAGGGGATTCACATTCTTTTATCCCTAACTGTTTAATAAGATTTTTTTTTGGTTGAATAATTGTTTGATAAACTGGATAAATTGATTTGATTTCCAGTGGATGTCTACCCATGGAAAAAAGAGGGCACTTTTTGAAGAGAGACTGAAAGTGCTAATTTTTGCATAAGATTGTTATTTGCAAATGCTATAATATTGTAAGAAACACCCTCACGATCACATGCACACACACAAGCGTAGGTCTGAAATAACCAAAGCAATAATATTTGAAATATAATTTTTTGAAGCATTGAATTTATATTTAAAGCGGTTCAATTTTTAAACAACTCAGGTAGAATAGTAAGCATCTCCTTGTTTTAATTTATTTTTCCCATGTATGGGTGTTATGTGCAGAGGAAAGACTTAATGATATTGTTGGAAGTGCCTACTATGTTGCACCTGAAGTCCTACATAGGTCTTATAGTCTGGAAGCAGATATATGGAGCATTGGGGTTATAACCTACATCTTATTATGTGGAAGCCGGCCTTTTTGGGCACGGACAGAATCTGGAATTTTCCGTGCAGTGCTAAGAGCAGACCCAAACTTTGAGGATTCACCCTGGCCCTCTGTATCTGCAGAGGCCAAGGACTTTGTGAAAAGGCTCCTGAACAAGGATTACAGAAAAAGAATGACTGCAGTTCAAGCTCTCAGTAAGTTGTTAGTTTCTTGATGCTATTTATGAAAGTCCAGGATGTATTATCTAAGAAGCATGGACACAGACACTGACATAGACACGATGCAACAGGGGACACAGCGACATCAATTCTTGAAAAATTAGGACACGGCATGGTGGGGATATGACAATTAATAATTAATATATATCTTTAGGTATATTTTATTTATTTATAGGCATATTTTATGTTTATTTTTAGTTTCTAAATAAATAAAAAATATCAAAATCTTTAAGAACATTTCCAAAAAATCAAAGGATTATTATTTTTAAATAAATAAATAATAAATAATAATTTTCCTCCCAATACATTGAGGACACACATGAAGAAATGTCTTTGGCATGTCTAATACATGTCTGGCACGGACACTCCAGGGATTTTGGGGTGTCCATGCTTAGCAGGATATTGATAAACTCTATCTTAAATGTTGTGTTTCATGTTCTATGAATAGGTATGGAATTATTTTATGTGAAAAGCAATTGATTTTAGATTGGCATGGATCAATAACATTTTTTTGTATTAAAAATATTAAAATATGTTTTTTCTTTGTGGAAGATTGATTAAAATCCCTACCCATGTGTGTAATAAAAAAGAGTGTGGGGGTGGGGGGGGAGAACCTGAAGAAAAAGGAGGAAGAACAACAAACTGTAGGACTTTGGGTGCTTCAATGGTATTTCTGCTTAGTGTGCAACAAGTTGTGCTAGATGGCAGTGGAAAAACAGCTGTTGCAATATTACTCCCACATAAATTGCTGAATGCTTGACACCCTGTGATATGCAGTTCATGTAAAAATATTAAAATATGTTTTTTCTTTGTGGAAGATTGATTAAAATCCTCCCCGTGTGAGAAAAAAGGGGGGGGGGGGGAGGTGTGGGACCCAAAGAAAAAGAAAGAATAATTACAACAAACGGTAGGACTTGGGGTGCTTCAGTGGTATTTCTGCTTAGTGTGCAATGAGGTGTGCTAGATGGCAGTGGAAAAACAGCTGTTGCAATATTACTCCCACATAAATTGCTGAATGTTTGACACCCTGTGATATGCGGTTCATGTATTGGCTATTACTATCTTATATTGTGTACTCCTTGCCATGTCAGATCTTGGCTTTGCTACACTGTATTATTTGATAATGATATTGGATGGGTTATTCAATCTTCTAACTGTTAAACCTACTTTTTCAATTGCAGCTCATCCTTGGTTGCGGAATGATAGTCGTCCAATACCATTAGATATATTGATCTATAAGTTAGTCAAGTCGTACCTTCACGCTACACCTTTCAAACGTGCAGCACTAAAGGTACTATTCTTAGCATTTCCATATACATGCATGTCAGATATTTTCTTTCCTAGTTTTTCTTTTATAAGTTTTTCATATCAGTATGTAAATCTGAGAGTTACCAGATTCCCTTACCAACCCTATGTACACTGCAAATTGTATCATGTGTCCCAAATTGTGGAACTTTTGCATACCAGTTCCCTAAAATCGGCCATCATGTATTGCGTTAATTCATCATTGCTAAATAAAGAAATATTTGGCTAAAACTTTAATAAAGAAAATATAATATATGGGGAAGAGAGAGAGAGAGAGAGAGAGAGAGAAGGACTTGTTATTGATTAATTTGTGTTTATATGTGCATATAGATATAAGTAGACATACATACGTATAAGAACATGTGTACATGGATAACAGATGTGGACATATGTCTGTCTGTGTGTACAGTAATACAATATTTGTTGAATATTAGTTGGCATGCTGATAGATGTCATATCAAAGAGATTCTCTTAGCTCATTGTGGAATTGTCATGTTAGATAATTATCTTTGATAATAAGAAATGTAATTAGATTTTATTGCTTTTTCTTTTGGGTTGAGATTGAAAACTTTTATTAGATTTTTGTCACTCCTTTTGTAAATGCAAAATGTGTGCTCCCTTAAAAAAATCAGAGAGAATTCTCAAGGATTAATCATGAGACATATACACAAGTCAAAAAGCCTCAATTGTATCAGACTGTCACACAGGATTTTTGAGGAGCATGAAATGTTTGAAGACTGAGTTTTCCAATTCTGTAGTAGAATCCAACTAATGCTTGTGTTGGTTCCCTGATTATTGCAGGCTCTCTCAAAAGCTTTGACAGAGGATGAGCTGGTGTATCTCAGAATTCAATTCAAGCTCTTAGAACCAAATAAAGATGGGCGTGTCTCTCTTGAAAATTTCAAAACGGTTATTTACTGCTTCTATCTTTTTAATTTGAGTTTCCAATCTAGAATTGGTTACCATTCCAAAGTGGGAATCATTTCTTCATTTTGTTGGCATGGCTTGGCCATTTACTTGAAGAATTTCTAATTTTTGTATTAATAGTTTTTACTTGTCTCCTATGTGCTTTATGTACAAAAACTTATTTATGGTTAAACAAAAATACTTGCAGGCTCTTGTGCGAAATGCAACAGATGCCATGAGAGAGTCTAGAGTTATTGATATTATAAATGCAGTAAGTCATATTTTTTGCTTTTAATAGAATACTTTTCAGTTGTTAAATATCTCTGCTATAGATATTGACATATCATACAGCTACTGGCATATCTATGGTTCCTAAATAAATAACCGCACTTTTGAGAGACCTGTTGATCTTTTGAAATCTTTGCTAGTTGGAACTTTATTTGAGTGGTCTTGGATTTGGGGTTTATGTATTTCCATTTCTGATTTCCTACAATCTATTAATTCTTCTCTTTGATTTGTTTGTAATCGTTTCAAGTACAATTTGTTCACCATCGTGAATATGATGTACTTTTTTTCAATAAAACTTTTATTACCTCGCAAAAAAAAAAAAAAAAAAATAGTTCTAATTTTTTCAATAAGTCTAGGGACATACTCAATTTCACACACAACTAATGTGTCAAGTTGTGATTAGTGCATAATAACTGAAGTGTCAATGGTGGATCCAAGTGAAAGTGATGTTGCTCCCATCATCAGTTGACAACTCAGTAGGGTGTGAAATTGAGCATGTCCATTGGATTGTTGATTATTTTTTCTTTGCTTTCCATATGTGTGTGCAGATACATACTATCAAACCTCATGCATCAGTTTACTCAAAAAAAAAAAAAAAAACCTCATGCATCAGTAATTTGGTAGAGGTGAACCTCAGACCAATGGTTCCTGAGCCACAGCCTTATAATTATACTACTATTGCATATTTTTCTACAATATGTTTTGTACCATGACAACTAAGAGCCTTAAGCTCCTTATGGAAATCTTTCTGCTAGGTTAAGAATTATATTCTCAAGAAACTTATCTTCGATTTTGAAATAAATCTGGGCCAGAAATTATCTGATCTCAACTTGCATATTTATAGCAAGTTGTTCTACTTAAAGACTTGAGATTTAAGCATAACATGTGAAGGTTGTGTAAAACTGGCCAGCCAATAGACAAAAAAGAATCAACTAATCAGTTATGATGTGAGTAGACTTATAATACAGAACCTTAGGAACTGGGGCCAGGCCATCTTTTGTTTATGGTCAACATGTTGGCAAAATTTATCTATCAACAGTTAATTTTTTTTGATCTGGTTCAATTCTGGAAACTTTTTTTTTTTTTTTTTTTTTGCATCTTCTCTTTGTTTGTTGCATCTGTTTTTCTTCCCCCTTTTTCTTCTATTTTTTGCCCTTTTAAGAATTGACAATGACCACATTCATATTTTTCTGCTTAATTCTTTTCTCAGATGGAATTACTTGGTTATAGAAAGATGGACTTCGAAGAGTTTTGTGCTGCTGCAATCAGTACACATCAATTGGAGGCCCTTGATGGGTGGGAACAGATTGCCTCCACTGCTTTTGAGCATTTTGAACAGGAGGGTAATCGCGTCATATCAGTGGAAGAATTGGCAAGGGTATGAACCATTATGGCTCTTGGAGCATCTTCCTAGTCATTGGTTCTTTCTTTCTTATGTGTGTAAAAATGTGATTTGGCTCATATCTGGTACGTTTTACTGCAGGAATTGAATCTTGGCCCGACAGCTTATTCTATACTCAAAGATTGGATTCGAAACTCAGATGGAAAACTAAGTTTACTTGGATATACAAAATTTTTGCATGGTGTAACACTGCGTAGTTCAAACACAAGACACCATTAATTTTTTAGCTTTTGAGATATAGTTTAAATTCATGGGATTTAGAGGGTTTGCAGGATTTTTTTTTTTTTTTTTTTTTTTCCCCTTTGGGAATGGGGTAAAGAAAATGTGTATAAGTGAATATTAGTTGAGCCAGCTCTGGGATTGCAGTCGTATTTATATTGAAGTATTTCTGCTTGCTCATACCCCCCTTTTTTTCTTTATTTTCTTTTTATTCGTGGGTTCGAGCTCAGATTGTGACTATTCATTAATTTTTGAAATCAAAAAGGTTTATACTCATGAAAATGAACTGTTTATAGATTTTTTAAGTTTGAATATATGTTGGTTGTAAAATGAAACTAATAATACGATTTTGTTACCAATTAACTTGTGGAAAGGATTTGCTAATGATGTTTCCAGTTGGATTAGATCTTCTATAAATTGTCTCCAAAGGGGAAGCAAACCACATTCTTAAGCAGTAATGCCCTCCATTAATGTTTGCGACTTGAAGCTTCTGGATGCTCACTGAACTCAACAATGGCCACAATTTAAATACATGCAGCTGTTCCAGCTTGCTAAAACCTTGCTCCACATGCAGTTGGCTTGTGTTGGGCTGTTGATTTTTTAGTTCAGGTCTAACCCTAGGTAAACACAAGTAGGTAATTAGACATGCTTATTGCTAATTATCCCTTCTCTCTGGTAATCTGATAATGCAATGCTACCCAAAGCTGAAAGGAAGAGAAATACATAATGAAATTTTAACTGAGGCAAAGGACTAGTCCACTATGCTCTGTAACTCCAGTTAATTAACAATTACCCTACAGGTGTTGATGTGAAAATGTATACTAACTACTAAGCAGTCTAACAAGGTAATGATACTTGGTATAATTATTGGGTAGGCACAGATTCTTGTGAAGTAAAATGGCATTGACGTACGTTGACTTCTTTTGAGTTCTCTGTTCTATAGTCATGCTCATCATCTTTTGGTTCTTCAAGGACTTGTAGTGTAGGCCCTCCCTTGTTCGTTATACCAGTTTCATCAACTTGTCTTTTATTTATTTTTCAATGCATTTGTTATAAGTCTCAAACAAATTTGGCTGCCTAGTGTTTTGTTTTTTTTCTAATTGCAGTATGTCCTTTTTGCTACCGTGCTAAAAGGAAGGATCTAATACTTTGAGGACAAGTGGGGCCAAACACAACATAATGAATGTTTCCACAATCACTGCGACATTGTGGCATGGATTCAATTTTGATGTCTGATATATTGAAATCTCTCTCCAATGATCGAGCCAAATTTGGTCAATGCTAATGTGCTAATTGCTCACAAGTGGTGAAGGAAGGAACACTCGCACATATAAGGTGTATGAATCTTGGCTTCTTAGCTTTTCCCAGAATTAGTTCGATCGGGCTGTCATAATTGTGAGTTGAAATTAAAATATTCAACCACGTTTACTAGTAGAGAACACTAGACAAAAAGAATTGGCAATTTGCTTCAATTATTGATCAAAGTCAACTTGCCCCCCATATTTTTATTAAAGCATGTCAACTAATTGACCTTAGCGTAGGCTGGCTCTGCTTGACCTTAATGCTAACTGCAAATTTGGATTGTCAAATTATTCAAACAAAAGCTGGAGCTGGACTGAGATATCTTCGAATCTTTTTTAATCATTATAAGAAAATGGGGTTTCTTGCCAAATGAGAAGCTGTTTGATCCACAATTTAAAAGGAAAAAGGACAGAAGAGAAGAGGAAAGGAAAAACTATTAGGGGGAACTATCAGCATAAAAAAATGGCACACTTGTAGGGTCCGTTTGGATATAGCTTATTTTGCTAAAAACTGAAAAAAAAAAATTTTTTTTTTTTTGATTACTGTTCATTAATAAATTTACTATTCATTGGCCTGATTGCACCGTTCATGTCCCATAAACAATGCACCAGGCGATGGTCCAAAAAAAAAAAAAAAGCTGAAAACGTGCAAAATGCAGACGTGGAAAGCGCAAACGTGCTTCCCAAACACACCCGTAATGTAAACAAAATTTAATTAGAATCCAATGAGATAACATAAGCCAAAAAAAAATCAACGGTAAGTGAGACTGAGACAGTGTAACTCAAATCTTGTTCTTTCTTTGATGTATATGTTTCACCCAAAAAAAAAAAATCTCAAGTTGCAGAACTTTGGACTTTACTACTTATTATTTAAGAGGTTTATTTAATTGTTTAACCACCGAGATCCGTCCCCATCATGGTTAGTAACTTAGATTTTGATCATTATTAAAATAATTGTTAAATTATTAAAAAATTCGATATTGAATAATGTACTAAGTAACAAAACTTTTTACTTGTTATTTACTTATTTTATTTTACTTTTACCTTCCACAAATGTGTAAAGGTTTCATGTTAAACTGAAGTTGGAAAAATCGTGTGAAGAAAAACCTAGCGATAAGAATCATAAACTTGCAGAAAAAGAAATCAACCATAAAAGTTCATTTCTGATATGTACAACACCGTGTAACATTAAGTTATATTATATGGTACTACTACATGTTTTGTTCACACTAAAAATATAAAAAATACTACTAATCATACTTTGCTATTCCCCCCACTTTGGACCAGCTCGTGCTTACTAGTTTTACCCAAGGTCTTTCCGAATTAATGGTCCATATTCTGATTTTCTATAAAAAAAAAAAAGAAAAAAGAAAAAAAAAGTCCATACTCCATATTCTGAAAGTGAAACAATGGTCAAATCTTAGTGTCTTTAATATATATATATATATATATATATAGAACTCTAATAAAGACGTTCAATGTTCAAATTTTCGAACCTTCAATTATCAACGAAAAAGGAAAAAGAAACAAGGGTCAGATGGCTTAAGACTAAAACCATGAAATTAATAAAAAGACGATGTAGAATTAGCTTGGACTGCGGATTGCGGAAGCTTTGAAAGATTAAAAGGAAAAAGGAAATTCTTGTTTTGGATTTTATTCTACCTTGCTTAGCTAAAGCTCTGTTTAGTAGTGTTTACATAAGGCAGAAATATGATTAACTGCCTATTTATGTGGACCTGTATTAAACCATAGTATCACAATACGCCTAAAGACATGTTGGTTCCTTTTTGGATAGATGTTTTCATTAAATTAAGAACATCCTGCATCTTATTAGCAAAAAAAAAAAAAATCCTACATCAACATCTCTCTGATTTTGATTTTAATTTTGATTTTTAAAATTACATGGATTTTTTTATATGTTTTATATTTAAAAAAGAAAAAGAAAAGAAGAAGTGATGTTTGTTGTGGGGTCAATAAATCTGGCTACCCCGGCCCAACTTTGTACTAGGCCCAAGGCCCACGCCGAGGAAGAAGAAACGTCCGAGGACGAACGGAGAACGTCCTGACTACCAGGAAGCATTGCCGAGGATAAGCATGTCCTCGGCTAATCGAGATCGTAGAAGGGAAGGGCAGCATGCCGTCAAGGGCGGCTTCGTAGAGCGCCCCAAGAAAAGGACAAGCACTATGGGTCGTCCATGGGAGCCCGGGAGAGCAATTCAGGGAGGAACTGTCACCTCCACATTAAATGCCCACAACTAACGTTCTGGCCGCATTAATGGGGAAATGACTCCTGAATAGTGCCGCTTTGGTCGCTGCAACTCACAGAAGGTTTGGGATAGCGGCTGATGGGACAAGTACTCAAGTAGTGACCTGCACGATCAACAAATGAAGGGCCAAGATTAACCTAAAGAGGGTATAAAATGTAAGGAGGTCCTCCAGAGAAAGGATCGGAGATTGGAAGTAGAAAACACTGTAGCAACCTGTATCATCTTTGTAACTTCTGTATCCAGGCACTGAGGAAATAATAAGAACAAGAAGGCTCCTTGGACCAACGTCCAGGACAGATTCTAACACTTAAACCCCGTTTTCCTCGTTATCCACTTTACCCATAACCATGTTTATTCGTTGCTATCCTCACTAAGGCCTAGCTCTTAAACCCATCCTCTACAAATTTATTGTTTATGGCTAGTTGGGTCTGAATCCACTATTCCAACAGTAGAAGTGCTCTGACCCAGTCCCTATAATTGGCGCCGTTTGTGGGGAGAGCTTATGTGTTAGTGAGCGCAACGGTTAATCATGGCAGGATCAAGCCCCCATCGGCGAGAGTCCCTGGTGAAGACCATTTTGGCGATGGCGCATGCTACGCGAAGGCCTCCCAAAAATTCCCAAGAACGCACACAGTTGTTGTCATAACTCGGCCTCCGCTCAGGTCTACACTTCGAGGTGCTGACTACGCAGGGAGGGTTGCTAAATGGCGGACAGTTCTAGGGGCTTATGACGAAAAGTACATGCACCGTACCTCGGTCTAGGGGCTAGTTCTCGCAAGTCTAGTAGCCCGGTTCACTAAAATCCCATTGGAGGAAGAAGCCGAGAATCAAGGCATGGATGGAAAGTCGGTTGGCACAATCTCCCTGCGAAAACTTCCATGCTGGAGGGAATACATTGATATCTTCTAAGTACTAGACAGAACCAAGGTCTTGCATGGTCCTCGGACTCAAACTTATGGGGAAACTAGCTACTTCAAGAAGGATCTGAGTACTAGACGGAACCAAAGTCTTGCATGGTCCTCGGACCGCGGTCCTTGAAAAGATTAATTACTTCAAAGTATCTATCTGAGTGATGGGCAGAATCTAAAAGGAGTCTGCCTCCTCGGACCACCTACATTAAATCCAACATTCTCTGACGGTCGCACGGTTTGCGATAGGGAGCACATGGCGATGTTCTTAATTGTTCCTACGTAGTCAAACTATTTAAAATTAGCAGCCGGGTGCTACTGCAGGCTTTGTTAAAGTCAGAATGACAACCTTTGGTTACCGTCAACAGTATCAGTTCTAAGTCCCAATAAAAGATAATAATAATAACAAAAAAAAAAAATAAACAAATAAAATAAACAAATAATAATATAAAAATAAACAAAATTGCAGGAAAAGGAAATTTCGCAAAGCAAAAATTGCAGTCCTTTTTATTAAATAAAGGAAAAGTACATCATATACCGAACAGCTTAGGCAGACTTGTTTCAAAGCTAACTATAGAAAGAGAGGCTGAGGTAGGCTTGTTTTAAAGCTAGCTATAAAAAATAAAAGGGGAGAAAGTCCATCGGAATGGCAGATTCACAATCTTGTTTTAGCAGCAATCGAGCCAGTATGGACTGTACCGGCGATGAGAAAGAGGAAGAGGCAGAAGCGCCTGAATTGGTTCCCATCTACTAAGGCTGCTCTGAAGCGTACTCTTATCCAGAAGTTAATATCTGTACTCCTAAAAAATCGTCCTCTAGAAGTCTCATCAACTGCTTGCAATGGCGAAGATGGCCTCCTTTTTCTCCTAACTGCAAAATGTCCCACCATCAGGGCGAGATCCAAACCTTGCCGCACCGAAAGTCTAATGCAATCCACGCCTGCAACGGCTCCTGGATGAAAGAGGAGGGTTTTCTTTCTTGCCCGGTTGAAAGGTAGGAAAATCTTTGGCCTCTGCTTTCTTCGCCTCAGCTGCGACAGCTAGGATCTAGGCGGCATTCTTAGTTCCAGAAGGGTTGAGAACTTAGAGTTCCTACAGAACTCAAGGGTTCAAAGACATGAAAGAACGATCCTCCCAGGGTGCGTTATATATAGCAGGCGAAATCTAGGGGAACTCAATTCGCACAAAATTCCCCCTTTTTTTTTTTTGGAAATTTACCAACGATTCATTTGTTGATATGTGTTTCTCACTTTATCCCAATTGTTTGGATGGTAATCTAAAATTTTATGGTCCATCATTTGTGGAAAGATTTTCTAAATCAACTTGGTTTTGCTTTGAACAGTTTTGTTTAGGATTGTGACTACTAATTTCTTTTGCAAAATAGTATTTGCTCTGATATTTATTCATAACTGATTCAAAATAGTAATTTAATAAATTTCAACACTTTCAAGTTTCAAGTCTTTTCAAGAGTATAATTAACTTAAAAAAAAAAAAATGCTACATCTACAACAATTTTACAACATTTTTACAACAAATCACAGGTGGTTAGTTGTTATTGGTTCAAATTTGAAATTAACACTAAGATTACTTTTTTGCCTCAATAATAACAACCAGTAACAACCTGCCACTTAAGATTTGTTGTAAAAATGTTGTAGACATATCATTTCTCAAAAAAAAAAAAAAAAAAAATTAACAACCTAACAAGACTTTTTATTAACTAAAAAATAATTTCCTTACACTTATAGTACTTAAACCAAAATGATATTAAGTTAAGAAATTAATTAATTATTCAAAAATAAAATATTAAATGCCCTAATATAATCCATCTTAATTAAAACAATAAAAATAATTATAATTCAATTTAAAAATCTATGGTTTTTAGCAATTACATTCTTCTTCTGCTTTAATAACTTATTAAAAAAATTTAATCTTTTTTAATAAACAACCGTCTATTTCATTTAACAATAAAGGAACATAATTACCAAGCAATGTGTCTCTCTCCCAAGCTTTCCGCACAGTAGCAAGGAGGGAGGACTTATTACACGTGAAAGAAGGGAAATGGAGAGAAAAAAACCTTAGCTAGAGCATGAGTTACTGATAGGGATGTTGTTACTAGGACCTAGGCACGTCATACAAGGGAAACTGACGGCACCTTCAGGTCCATCGGTCGCTCAGGAGAAGACGGAAGGACTAGAGCAACGGCATGGAAAGCGACGATGTGACACTGAATCCCAACGGGGCAAAATGTCCGATGGCAACGGAAGACCGACAAGGAGAATCGAGAGCCGACGGGTCCAGCATGGCCTTACTTGATCCTCACGAAAATTTACACAAGGAAACATCCTGTTGATCACGCAAGATAAACCTACTACAAATTCATATCTCTCTCATATGGAAAGACACCCTATAATCTCGGAAACCCTAGTATCAAATCTTCTCCATAAGGAAAAATCCCCACTCTTAAGGGATCTTGGTTCCCACTAGCTGCTATATAAGCACCAAACCTCCACTTTTCTCAGGTACGCAGAAACTCTCTAGCTCTCTCACTATAGATTTCATAGAGACTTCTCATTCACTAACTTGACCTTCGGAGGGTTTTTGGTCGATACCACACCGGTGCCTTCTGTTTGGTCCTTTTGTTCTTATTCATAGGTACCCATTGGAGCAACTTGGAGCCTATAACTCACTGGCGATTTTAGTACATCATTAGTTGGCACTGTCTGTAAGGATCGAGTGATAAGCCATATCACCGTTTCAAAGACAAAGAGTTGTATGGTCCTGACACGATTAATGGCCATTACCAACCAAGAGACCGGGAACCCGCCAAGCACATTGGAGAGATAGTACAAACCCTTGCCGTAGTGGTTGAACGGCTCACTCAGCGGAACCATGAGTTGGAATGACAGCTGGAGTAGCGGAATGATCAGGAGTCGAATGATCAAAATGATAGACAAGACAGGGATGAACGTGACAACAATCGTCCCTCGACGAATGATCACCAAGAAAGGGATGACCAAGAGGAAAGCAATGCCGTCAGCAGATGAGATCAACTAGATACCAGTCATCCCTCTGAGCTGGAAGTCGGCGCGTTGCACATGGCACATGAGATGCAGATGATGAAAGAAAAAATGGACATGATGATGAATGCCTTGAGAGGACGGGTATCCACCAACTTGGATGAATTAGTTCAGCGGACTGACTTACCCTTCATCGCACAGGTGACTTCTTTCCCCCTTCCGGCCAAGTTCCAAATGCCACAGCCACAGGTGGAGGCATATGACGGTTCGCAAGACCCACTGGACTATTTAGAGTCGTTCAAAACCCTTATACACTTGCAAGGAGTTCCAGACGAAATTATGTGCAGGGCCTTCCCTACCACTTTGAAAAGGCCAGTGAGGGTATGGTTTAGCAAACTTACCCCAAACTCTGTCTCCACCTTCAAGGAGTTGAGTGGACACTTTGTCACGCACTTCATCGGGGGACAAAGACACAGAAGATCCTCAGCGGCCATACTAAGCATTACGCAGTGGGAAGATGAAAGTCTAAGGTCATACGTAACCCGTTTCAACAAAGAAGCCCTCTTGATTGACAAAGCCGACAACAAAGTCCTTGTTACTGCCTTCACCCATGGGTTATGACTGGGGAAGTTTCTCTTCTCTCTCTACAAAAATGACCCAAAGACAATGGCCGAGATGCTGTACAAAGCCACGAAATACATGAACGTTGAAGACGCGATGATAGCTCGGGGGGATGGGCCAAGGAAGAGACAGAGGTAAGATGACCTTCATCCAGACAAAAGCAGGAAGGTAGCCCAGACGAATGAGCGAAGGGAAGACAGGAGATCGAAACCCCTATCGGGGAGGATGGTAAACTTCACCCCTTTGAATACCCCGCTGGATCAAGTCCTCATACAGATAAGGGACAACACGATGCTGACATGGCCAGAGAAGCTGAAGGGTGATCCAAGCAAAAGACCCCGGAACAAGTATTGTCGCTTCCACTGGGACCATGGGCATGACACCTTTGAGTGCTACAACCTCAAGCAACAGATCGAAAACCTCATCAAGCAGGGGAAGTTACAGCGGTTCGTCAGAGGTGATGAAAACCTGCCAAGGGACCTTGAGCCCAACCGACGGGTTGAAGAAAGGCCCAGAGCCCCGCTCAGAGAAATAAGGATAATTGTAGGAGGAAACACTATGGCAGGATCATCTAAAAAGGCAAGAAAGACATATTTACGTATGGTGCAGAGCATCCAAATCTTCGGACGACCTTCTAAGGGAGCAAGGGTTGACAACCCCGTCATCAGCTTCATAAAAGACGACGCTAGGCGAATACACCACCCTCATGACGATGCCTTGGTTATCAACCTGTCAATTGTAGATTTCAATACCCGACGAGTTCTAGTAGATAACAGGAGCTTGGCAGATATCCTCTACTACCCAGCATTCCAGCAGATGAGGATTAAAAGAGAACGCCTCCTACCATCAGACGCAGCATTAGTAGGTTTCGGTGGCACTAAGGTCTTCCTCGTAGAGACCATCACCTTGTCGGTAACCATTGGGACATTCCCTCAGCAGCTCACTAGGGAGGTTAGTTTCCTTGTAGTTGATTGCTCCTTTGCCTACAATGCCATCATTGGTCGACCCACGCTTAACGCCTGGAGGGTAGCTACGTCCACATACCACCTGCTGGTAAAGTTCCCAACGGAATACGGGATAGGGGAGGCACGAGGGGACCAGATGGCCACTCGTGAATGTTATGTCTCCATGTTGGAAATGGATGATCACCTACAGGCGCTGAACATCAAAGAGAGAAGGATAATAGTAGAACCCACGGAAGACCAGGAGGAAGTCTCCTTGGACGACAACATCCCGGGCCGAACCACGTGTATCGACACACAAGCTGACCCTTCGGTTTGCAAAGAGCTTGCCTTCTTCCTAAAGACCAATCGAGACATCTTCGCTTGGAGTCACGTGGACATGCCAGGGATCTGCCCCAGTACCATGGTACACAAGCTCAACGTATGCCCGTCCGTCCCCGTAGTCCGACAGAAGAAGAGGGTCTTCACCCAAGAAAGGGACAAAGCCATAACCGAAGAAGTACGCAAACTACTGGAGACAGATTTTATTAGGGAAGTCTACTACCCCAAATGGTTGGCTAACGTGGTCATGGTCAAAAAAGCAAATGGCAAGTGAAGAATGTGCGTGGACTTCACTGACCTAAATAAATCATGCCTGAAGGACAGCTATCCACTCCCACACATCGACCTCATCGTGGACTTGACGACTAGCCACCAGTTGCTAAGTTTCATGGACGACTTTTCCGGATACAATCAGATCAGGTTGGATGAAGCAGACCAAGAGAAAACCTCATTTGTCACGAGCCAAGGACTCTTCTGCTACAAAGTCATGCTATTTGGATTAAAGAATGCAGGGGTGACGTACTAAAGACTTGTGAACAAGATGTTCGCATAACAGATTAGGCGAAATGTAGAAGTATACGTAGACGACATGCTCGTAAAGAGCACACGAGAAGTCAACCATTTAGACGACCTTCGGGAAACATTCAATACCCTTCGCCTCTACGATATGAAACTCAACCCCAGTAAGTGTGTGTTCGGCGTGGCATCAGGGAAGTTCCTGAGCTTTATGGTGTCACAATGTGGGGTGGAAGCTAATCCCGACAAGGTTCTGGCTATAATGGAGATGACTCCTTTGAAGAACATCAAGAAGGTGCAAAGCCTAAATGGCAGGGTTGCAGCCCTTAACCATTTTTTCTCTAGGGCAACGGATAAGTGTCTACCCTTCTTCAAGGTGCTAAGGAAGGCTTTCGAGTGGACTGACGAGTGCTAAGGGGCATTTGAAGAACTAAAGGCATACCTCACGTCCCCACCATTGCTCAGTCCGTCCAAACCTGGTGAAGAGCTCTCCCTCTACTTACCTGTATCCCCAATGGCTGTCAGTTCCGCTCTTATACGGGAGAGAGACCGAGTGCAGTTGCTCGTATACTACACCAGCAAGGCACTCCGGGGAGCTGAGGGGAGATATCCCCCGATGGAGAAGCTGGCCTTCGTACTGATCACAGCTGCCCAGAAACTCAGACTATACTTCTAAGTACACACCATAGTAGTCCAAACAGACAAGCCGCTGCGAAAGACAATGAACAACCCGAAGGCAGCAGGACGACTGGTTTTATGGGCAATTGAGCTCGGCGAGTTCGATGTCCAATACCAACCCAGGATTGCAATCAAAGCGCAGGCTTTAGCTGATTTCATTGCCGAATTCATGACAGGAAAAGACGAAGAGGAGAAACCGATGGCATAAATGATATGGACAGACGATTTATCTAACCAACGGGCCGGAGGAGCTAGGATCCTACTACAGTCGTCGGAGGGAGATACAATAGAATGTGCGGTCCGCCTCCAGTTCTCAATGACCAACAATGAGGCCGAATACGAAGCAATCCTCTCAGGCCTTGACTTAGTTAAAGCAGCGGGAGCTAGGGCAGCTATCATACACTGCAATTCACAAGTTGTGGTCGGACACAATAATGGTGACTATGAGGCGAAAGGGGAACGGATGAAAGAATACTTAAGCATGGTCAAAAGCAAGATGAGCGAAGAATTCTCAGTTAAGTTCGTACAAATCCCAAGGGAAGAGAACGAATAGGCAGACCGTTTGGCTAAAGCAGCATCCACCAAGTATACGGACGTCACCAGTTAGGTACTATCCTTCATCCAATATTCCCTTGCCATTGACAAAGTGGAAGTACAAGTTATCCCCCTAGGAATTGACTGGACGACGCCGATCATATCCTACCTCAGGAACGGGACATTGCCAGAAGATCGCAACGCTTCCCGTAGGCTAAAGGTACAATCTTCACATTTCGTCATGATAGGGGATGTCCTTTACAAAAGGGGTTTCTCCCGTCCGTATTTGAGGTGCCTAATCCCTAACGAAGTAGACTATGTCATGAGAGAAGTACACGAAAGAATATGCAGGAACCATTCGGGGGTACGCTCATTGGTTCACAAGTTGATACGAGCTGGATACTACTGGCCCACTATGCAGAAGGACGCCCAGTCCTACGTAAAGGCGTGTGACAAGTGTTAACGCTTCAGCAACATCATAGAACAACCAATCGAGGAACTTACACCGATGAGCGCCCCCTATCCTTTCGCCCAGTGGGGATTGGACATAGTTGGACCCTTCCCCATTGCTATATGGCAGCTCAAATTCCTCATCGTAGGGATCGACTACTTCACCAAATGGGTCGAGGCAGAACCATTGGCCACTATCACAGAGAAAAATGTCTGAAACTTCATTTGAAGAGAATCATTTGCCGCTTTGGAATCCCCCGGGTCATCGTCTCTGACAATGGAAAGCAATTCGACAATGACGCATTCAGAGATTTTTGCCAATAGTTGGGGATCAAGAATCATTACTCCTCTCCTGCTCACGCCCAAGCCAACGGATAGGTTGAAGTCACACACCGATCCTTGCTCAAGATGATCAAAACTCGGCTTGAGGAGGCAAAGTGCATATGGCCAGATGAGTTACCCAGTGTCCTGTGGGCTTATAGGACAACGGTTCGCACACCTACAGGAGAGACACATTTTTACCTCGCATACAAACATGAGACTGTAATCTTGGCGGAAGTGGGACTGACCAGCCATCAAGTATCCCACCATGATGAAGGAAGGAACGAAGAAGGGATGCGCCTACAGTTAAATCTTCTTGACGAAGTCAGAGCAACGGCAGAATAAAGGATGATTCGTTATCAGGACCTTATGGCAAAGCACTACAACACCAAGGTTAGGCCTCGTCATTTTCAGATTGGGGACCTGATCCTAAGGAAGGTAACAACGGCCTCTAGAGATCCCTCACAGGGTAAGCTAGGCCTCAATTGGGAGGGACCCTACAAGATCGTCAACTGCCATAGGAAGGGGACTTACTGACGGAAAAATACATGTTTGTATCGTATACAAAACATACGCAGCGGAAAATTAACGAATCTACTTCATTTGCAATTGATAATATATACTATGTAAGTTTCAGAATATAGAATTAAGAGAGTGTGCCTTGGTACGGTGAAATTCAAAACCAAAGATCAAAAGTTCTTGAGAACACTTTTAATCTTCACTCCAATTCCACTTGTGCCCAAGAAGTGTGGTCTTTCAATCAGTTTCTATGAATGTGTTTAAGGGAGAATTAGAGAGTGTCCAACACTCACACAAACCATTTCATTCTCTGTTACTAAAATTATGTATGTTTCTCTCCTTATAACTGATTATTTAATTGGGCTAGCCTTTTGGACTTTTCCAATTGGGTTTTAGTATGTGGCTTGGAGTGGGACCAAAATGGAACAAATAAGACACTAGCTCCAATGGGCCTTGGGCTTTTCTGTCAATTCTTGATAAGTCCAAAGTTACTATTAATTATATTTAATACAACTATATAAATATAATTGCACTCTAGGCCTCATTAATAAATTATATCCCAAGACTTTATTGTACATGCAACCCCTTCATAAAATATTCGTAATAATACAAAGTCATAAATGTAGACTGCCACTTTGTAGATTACTACATCTTAATCCTTGAGTACCCAGTTTAATCTTTTAAGTTATTCATCATATATTTATGAAATCCAATTTCTTAAATATATACTTTAGTAACTACTTACTAAAGTGGTTAAGCCTAACACTCTGAATAACCGAACTCATTAAACTTATCTCAAGAGAATATTTTATATCTCCGTTAAGAGACTATGAATTCCATCTTGAAAATATATGTTCCATCAACACTAAATGTGGCTGCCCAACATACTGGAATTTTGACCGTGACTTTAGATCTCACTTCTAATATATCAAAAGTAACATATACTTCATGATCAGGTCCATTATTCTCTCAGGATTAAGAGTTCATGTAAATATAAGTCGTGAGATTTATTATTCATTTGACAGTCATTAAGAGAATAATAAATCTCACAGCAGTCCAATTCAATATGTCTTAACTCTTAAAACATATCAACATATCAATTAGAAGTCTCCACTTCCATGATCAAGACAAATCATCTTAGTTGAAATGTTATAGTCTTCGCAGATGAAATGCCCAATTTCATCACCGACTACGAACTAAAATTTTGACTTTACAAAGAACTTGTGATTTATATCTTCTGTGACTTTTCACATAAATCACATACTATGCATCTTATGGACTATATGATAATGTCTGAATATTCATGTTACCATTATTTTAGATAATAATAAAATAACTTTATTAATCACAATATTAAATCATACATAATGTCATACATAATATCATACATAGCATTATACAATAGGATTTAAGGGCACTAATCCTAACACTTACTACTTGGAAACCTTCGACGGGCAGAGGCTCCATCACCCGTGGAACACCCAGCACTTAAGGAAGTACTACCAGTAGTAGTCGGATGCAGCTTATTTTATCGCTTTCTTTTTGTTTTCCATTTTTATATCAAAAGTTGAATGTCAAAAGATTTTAAGACTCTAAAGATGTCGAGTTTCTTTTTAGCTCTTTTTATTATTAATAAGATTTGGATGCATTATTAGAAACGCTGCTCTACTCTCTACCCTTCAATGGACCATCTAAACCATGCTAAGTCCTACCTACGGGGTGGACGGACAACCAAGGATACCGACGGGTACCTGGTCTTAGAAATTTTACTAAGTCTAACCCACGGGGTGGATGGATGACCAAGGACACTGATGAGTACTTGGTCTTAGAAATTTTACTAAGTCCAATCCACGGGGTGGACGGACGACCAAGGATACCGATGGGTACTTGGTCTTAGAAATTTTTACTAAGTCCTACCTTCAGGATGGACAGAGAATCAAGGATACTGACGGGTACCCGGTCCCAAAATTATGTTAAGCCTTACCTAAGGGGTGGACGGATAGAATGAAATGTAAACGGTACCAATACAATAGAGGCATACACGATTGAAACGAAGACAAAATATAACAAGTATAGGCAATAGATAAAAATAGTAAATGTAGCCCAAACGGGTAAATGTTTTTATATAAAAACCCCAAAAGAAGGGGGCATTAATTATTGTCTTACAAATAATTCTACCAAAAAAAAAAAAAATTTAAATACAAAGGAAAAGAAAAATCAAAACGAAGGAGCATCAGGAGCGGTTGGGTTCACGGCAGGCAAACCTTCAGCAGTAGTCAGGTTCCCAGCGAACGGGACCACAACAGCGTCAAGACAGTCAAGGGCAGGTTGGGTGATGACCACACCATCGGTGTCCTTCACCTCCTACTCAACTGTGTGAACAGAGTCAACGGTCTCATCTCTGACGGTGTCGTCTCCTCCAGGCATCGACGGGATTGTGTCGTCTATTACGATTTGGGAAAAGTCGAGGTTGGGATAAGCGGCTTTCACCTACTTCAAGCAATCCTCGAACCCGTCACCATAGTAGATGCCACACGCATCAAAGAAGGGTTAAGAAATACGAAACTCCACCACGGCGTCGACTCTGGCTTTCTCCATTTGCTCACAAAGAGCAGCCAACTCCGTCGCCAAGTTGGTCTTCGCTTTCTCCGCCTCCATAAGTCGATGGGTCTCCTCCGCAAGTGCCTTAGTCTTGGTCGTCAGCTCCTGATTGATGGTACGGACAGCCTCCGAGTACTGAGCTCGCTCCTTGTTCTCAATCTCCTGGTGCTTACGGAACCATCGGATCACCCCCTCATTAGCCACGCACCTATCCTGAAGGGCCTTCATGTGCACCAATGCCTGAGACAAAGCATGATGGTTAAAATCATGAGGAAATTTTTTGAAGTATAATGTAAATGACGAGGACATACCCTTGACAGGTCGTAGAGGCCAAAAGCCCCCAAGTCCTCCGAAGAGTGTTCACCACAGGGATCCAAGTCCGTCTCCTTGATGATTGAGGAGACCATTTCAACGGCGTAGTCCTTATGAGTGACCAGCCTTTAGACGGGGTCGGGAGTGACGAGTCCTTTCCCAGTCATTAAACCCTTCCCGGCTCCATGACGAGGAGGAGAAGGGGGCGACGGAGCCTTCTGTTGTTTCTCCCCAAATCAGTTGACCCATCCCCTTCTTAGACGAACGGTCATCCTTAGTGTTATTTTTTCTCTTAAATGTGGCTTTAGGGGCCACATTGGGAGCCGACCCCAACGCCTGCTCCTGCTGCTTGCGCGCAGCAGCGGCTTTCCTTACTAGCGCCTTCTACCTTCCTGCGTCCATCTCTGAAACAAAATACAAAGAAAAACGATGGCAGGAGTTAAGAACAAGAATAAATATGCTAGACGGGTAAGCAAGCAAAAGGAACTTACGACGGTGGGTATAAGCTTGCAACCGACGGGCTTCTAACGTTGGCACTAGACCACCACAGAAGGCCTAGATAGTGTCAAGTGTAACTAAATCTTTCCACTTCCTCTGGTCAAAGGGAATCTCCAAGACACGCCTAATAAAGCTCTCCTGCTCGTCGGTAATCTCGAGACGGACCTGAGCTGGAAATAACAAAAAGTGTGTATAAGTATTAACATAAGCAGATGAAGTAGAGATAAAAAAGACAGACGGCACACTTGACTCCCTAACAATGCCCCAGGTATTATTAAACTCATCGGGCATACTATCCCACTCCTCGGGCCTACACACCCAATCCGTCCCCTAAACGAAAAAGTATCTATTTTTCCAGTTTCTATTCAAATCAGGCATATCCGACACCAACCTAAGTGACGTCTTCCTCGCTAAGAAATGATAGATGCCTTTTGACGAGGTAATCTGTTGGGGCTTGTAACAGTAGAAAAACTCATCGAGGGTAAGACAACGATTGCCACTGCTTAGTTGACCCTATATCACTCAGCCCCTAGGAATATCCTCCATGCATTTGGGGCTATCTGGCTGACGGATAACCTAAGATAGTTGGCCAGCTGATGGTGTAACTCTGTCAGTGGCAACCTCAAACCGGCAGCAAACATGGCGTCGTACATGCCAACGTTTGTTGTTTTCCCTAAGTAACACCTCACGTGCTTCCTCGGTAGACGGATGGGAATGCTATCTAGGATTTGGAAACGGTCGCGAAATTTGTTAAAAACGTTTGGGGACATGGTTGGGTAGAAGTCATTCGCCGTCCATAAAAGGGGAAGGATGAAAGGCCTAGAACCGTCGCCGACCTCTTGACGCTCCACCTCCTCGACGTTGCCCTCATCACTCCCCTCACTTTCTCCCTCTCCCTCTCCTTCCTCATCCTCGTCTTCTTTATACTCCTCTTCCTCCTCAACAATGGAGTGAGTAGACGGTTCCCTTTCTAGGGATGAGGATAAATATTCCTCAGGCTCACGACCTGACGGGTAGAGTTCGTCGTAGCCCACACCCTCACGGACTGACGATTATTCACTCATCGCTTCTCTATTACCTAACATCTATTCACTTACAAGTGACGGAGGTATTCTAAGAACCTATTTGATGGGTCTCTATAGAGGTGACAACTAGCTAGAAAAGATAGAAGTAAAAAGAAAAAAACAGAAGGGGAGAAGAAGACTTACAGGATAAATAGACAGCTCCGTAAAAGTGACGGAATTCACGAGACTAACGGAGGCAGAGGCGACGGGTGCTTGTGAAAGACGGGTCGGCGTGTATACTCTGGTCTCAAATCTCTCAAAGGATGAAGAATAAAGTAAAGTAAAAGAAATGACTAGAGAGGGAAGAACTATTTATAGAGAGAAGAGACGTGGTATACGAAGTGACGCTCATGATTGGAAATGAGGCCAACTAGTAAGCACCATGTGTCACCTAACATTTAAAACCTAGAGCTGCTCACGCCATTTAATGACACTCTCTTCGATAAAAATTGTAATTAATGACCATAAATACTCACAGTACTCCACGACCCGTCATACAAGGGAAACCGACGACGCCTTCAGGTTCGTCGGTCCTTCAGGAGAAGACGAAAGGACTAGAGAAACGTCATAAGAAGCGACGATGTGACACTGAATCTCGACGGGGCAAAATGTCCGACGGCCAAATGGAAGGCCGACAGGGAGAATCAAGAGCCGACGAGTTTAACATGGTCTTACTTGATCCTCACGAAAATTTACACAAGGAAACATTTTGCTGATCACGCAAGATGAAACCTGCTACAGCTTCATATCTCCCTCATATGAAAAGACACTCTATAATCTCGGAAACCCTAGAATCAGATCTTCTCCATAAGGAAAAATCCCCACTCTCAAGGGATCTTGGTTCCCACCAGCTGCTATATAAGCACTAGACCTCTACTTTTCTCAGGTACGCAGAAACTCTCTAGCTCTCTCACTATAGAGTTTATAGAGACTTCGGAGGGTTTTTGGCCTATACCACACCAGTGTCTTCTGTTTGGTCCATTTGTTCTTATTCACAGGTATCCATTGGAGCGACTTAGAGCCTACAACTCACTGACGATTTCAGTACATCATTAGTTACAATATTACAATCTCTGTAACCCAACAAAAAGAACAATTATCAAAAAATTTAATCAATCTCACTCTCTCACTCTTTAGTCATATTGGCAGATTGTGGTGTTTGATTAATGGCTAGGAACAATATGGCTTGGGAAAGGGGAAAAGTTGGGTAATAGGTTTGATCTTTTAGGATGACTTTATTTATAAATAAAAAAACACCCTTTTTTTTTTTTTTGAATGTAAACATTTTATAAATATTGTCTATTGCAAAAAGAATGCATTAGCAAATTGTTGAGTGTCACATGGCGTGGAGAGGAAGCTACGTGTGCCTAGTAAAATGTGATGCAAATTTGACATTTTTTTTTGAGAAGGAAAACTATGAATAGTATATGTTGATCACATATACAAATTATATGGCATTGCCGAGTATAGTAATTACTAAAAGATAGGAATTTAAATGAAGGGAGTTAGAACTCGGTTGGATAATAACCCAAAAATCAAGAAACTAATGACAATACATTGAGACATGTGTCATAGAGGGTCAAGGAATAATGACATGTAACAATTGTGTCAAATCTCGTGTACAAATAGGATTGACATTCGGCAGAAGACACATCGAGCCTGTCTGGTAGAGGTGTTTGAGTATTATTGTTCAAAATAATATGAAAACTGTGGTTTTAAAAATATTGTGAAAACATGTATTTAAAGTACTCATAATGCAAAAAATGTGTTTGGTATGTTAATTCTAATAACGTCTTTTCAAAAGTGAAAAAAAATAATTGTACGTTTGGTATGTGTGTGTTTTTTTTAAAAAAGTGATGACATGTAATTTAATCAATGGGACCTACAGTTTTTTTATTTATTTACAAAAGTGTCATTGAGCAACGTTATTTGAAAACTGAAAACTGGTAAGAGGAGTTTTCTAAATTCAGTGTTTGAACACCCTAAAATGAGAAACGTAACTCAAACACTCCTAAAAAAAATCTCTTACCAAACGCGTTGTTTTTTTTTTTTGGCCCACAGTTTTCAATGTTTAAATATTGAAAATTGTTATTTGAGTTACCTTACCAAACAGTCCCCGAACAAGAAAGTGCTATCTCTTGTACCCATTTCATGGAACGAGCCTCTCATAATGATGAGTCCCATGCTTGTGAGGGTTTGCTTGTCTGTGAAAGGCGAGCATATGAGATAATTTTCAACATTGAACACCCATACTACATGCACCTAGTAAATTGTGATGCAAATTTGGCATATTGATCATATACACACATATATATAAGTTACAAGGAAATGGGGTATTACTAAGTATAACAATTACAAGAAAATTGGAGTTTAAATGAAGGGAGTTAGAACTCGGTTGGATAACAACCAAAAAAAATCAAGGAATTAATGACCGTACATTGAGACGAGTCATAAAGGGGTAAAGAGAAAGCGACACATGACCTAAGACAACTACGTCAGAGCTCGCGTTCAAATAGGGCTGGCATTTTAGCATAAGGTCATTGAATATTATTATGGGTCATGCTAACGAGTGCTCTTAGGGCAATGATTAATAATCCATTTTAAGAAAATTTTGACACCATTTTTATAAGAAATGAAAAAAGTTGTCAAAACATTAATTGTTTTTTTTTTTCTTTTCCCATAAAAACTTTTTTTAAATGGATTGTTAATCATTGTCCTAAGGGCATCTGTTAGCATTTTCCTATTATTATTATTATTATTGTAGGAATGATAGACTCAGTAGTTTATATATATATATATATATATTGGGCCGGGGCCCGGTCCGAGGACATCTAGTAATCCGAGGACAGGTAAACGCTGTCATGGAAGTTTGCATTAGTGAATGAAGAAATGGAGTCTGGACATGAGGGTCCAGGAAGGTGGTCCGAGGAGGAATACTTCCTCGGTTGAGCAAAGTAGAGGTCAGAAGGTGTGGTCTGCCATCCAGAGTAACGTCCCGTGAGATTTTATTGATAAGGATACACATCATGAAAGCACATGACAAAGGGAAGCTATGAAATATTTAAGAGAAAGCTGCTACCACCGCATTGAATGCTCTGTAACTAACTCTCTGGCCGCATTAATGTGGAAGTGATACCTGAACAGTAATTTTCTACCTTACAGCTGCTCCTAGAGACTTCAAGAAGGTACTGATGGGACAGAGATCAATGCTAGAAACCTGGTCTACACGTGGAGGGTGGAGATGAAAGGAGGAAGATAGTATAAAAGAGAAAGAATACCCTGAAGAAGGGGAATCAGAGAATTGAGAAAAAAAAAAACACTGTAACCACAGAAATTGGACATGTAATCAAATCCAAGAGAAGTATATACAAGAACTAATCTTCTCGGATTGTGCCGAGGACGATTTTCTTTGGGTAAAACTAGTTTATCTTTGCTTTCTTGTCATTTGGATCCATTATAATTGTGGTCTAATTCATTAGAATCTAGTTTTCGAACCCACTTTCTACAAATTCATTGTATTGGGCTCTTTAGGCCTAAATCCTTTTACCTTTTGGGCTTAGGAACCAAATTGTGCTCCTACAATTATTATTATTATTATTATTATTATTATTATTATTATTATTATTACAATGAGATTTAAATCTATACACAAAATGTAATTAAATTAGACATATTATTGTCCACAAATTCTCTAATTATAAAATTTTATAATTAAACATCTATTATATATATATATATATATATATATATATATATATATATATATATAGGTTCAGGACTAATTAGTATAATTTTAGAAATTATGTACGCTAACCATTTTCCCATGTCCACGAGTGGTGGAGGGGCGACTCGTGGAGGGGCGAACACATATACCCTATCATGTCTTTAATACGATATAAACAATTCTTAGCTTCAAATCAATACTTAACTAATTATTTTAACTTGGAAGTAAGGCGTCACTCATGTGATTTGACTTGGCGTGCTTCATGCTTCATACTTTTTTTTGATAATTCATGCTTCATACATGATACATCCTTAAGCAATAAACGAAAATACATTAATCTTGCAGTCTATGGTAAGCAATTAAACTTTTCTCAAAAAATTCTTATGGTAAGTAATTAAAATATAATGCCAAGCAAAGGAAAAAATTCCTATATAATGCAGATCTAGAATTGGCAGGTTATTTATTTTAAAGAGAATAAAAAAAATATTTTAGAATTTTAACTTATAGCGTCTATTTTATGGTAATTAGATCTTTATTATTATAAAGCTAAGACACCAATTGATTTTTTGTGTAGGTAATGTTCGATTTCCAAATCTCTTATTCGAAGAATTTATTAGTTAAGCTAATTAGAACCCACAATTGCCACTGTAGTTCTATTTTTTTATAATTGAAATATACAAATGGTTAGATTCCGTCATCTTTCTAATTTAAGTTGTTATTCATCATATAAAAAAAAAAAAAAAAATCAAATGACATCAACTAATAAAATAAGAAAAATAAAAAGAAAGTAATGTACATCATATTGAGATGCCCTTCTAATGACACCCCTTCCAACATTAACATTAGTTTATAAATAAAATAAAGTCATACCTCAATATGAAAATTTAAGTTGAAATGATTTAATTAGCAGAACTACTTTTCTCGGTTTGTTATCTACCCTTGAATTTTAAATAATAAGACCAAATTGAATGGTTCCAAATGATATTTAATTGCCCAACAGTCATTATCACAGAAATAACTAAGAATATCTTATAAAATAGCACTAAAAAGCAAAGGTACCTCAATGCCAACTCATAAATTAATGAGAAAAATTTTCAAGCTTTTTAATTAAAATGAAATTTACATCAGCATAGCCTCACTATCACAACGGCCACATTGATTTTGCCTCTTAACAACATAAATTTATCTTATAAGAGTCATCGTATGAAGTCATTCTCTCGCAATATGTGGAAATCCACACATTTGTGAGAATGGGACTTTATGAAATCACTCTATGATGTACCTCATCCTCTCTTTCCTAATCACATATATATGGAAACGAAAATGCTAGAGAAACCTTGTAATTCCTGAACCATCTATAATAATCTTAATAAAACCGACTACAATCTGGAAAAAAAGGTCCAAAAAGTTCCTTGTTTTTGTGTTCTCTATTAAGGGCAGCACGGTGTGACCTACAAACCTTGGTTTCAACGGGAAACTTACCAAACGTGGAGGTCATGCACCTGCCCTCTGGGGGTCTGTACTACATCACCAACCCAATTCAATGAGGTCCAAACAACAATAACCGTACCAAAATTCCAAAAGAGAGAGAGCATTTCGGTTCAGTCTCATCCATAGCCTAGTAGTAATACAAGCTCTCACTTGTTCCAAAGAACTCTCAATGATTCAGTTCAGTTACATGCAGGATAGGGATTGGTCGAAAGTCTTGAATTCAATTATGATTCGTACCAGTACCACTTCACTCTAGCAAGTTCTTCTTACAAGAAGTGGGAAAGCGCTTGAGGTTTTCAATTGACTGTTGATTTGGATTATTATTAATTGGATAGTGTGCAGGTTTGGATAAATATTGGATTAGCTTATTTTCTATTAATAATAAACAAATACACTTTTTAACGAAAAGTTAATCCAAACAAAGAACTGGTTTATGAGATAATTATCGGTTATAGTCATTAATCCTAAAAAAAAAAAAAAAAAAAATGAGAGCAAGAGAGAGAAAGTAGCTCACCCGTACTTGACTACTTGAGAGTTGTTAAAAAGTCACTGCAGTTTGGGTTTTTTTATTATTAAAAAAAGAAAGTTGCATCAGTTATAATTAGGGGGAGTATAAGAAATTACCATTATCTAAAATAATGATTCTGCCCCCTAAGTAATGAAATTAAGGGTTAAAAAAAAATCTATGATGCATAGCATTGCATTAGTAAATAAGTAATTGTTGGGGGAAAAGATGTCATGCATAGTTTTACTATCCATATTGATAATTGCAATTTTAAGAGCTAAAGCAACTGCTTTGGCCCTACCATGGTTTGGACTTGTTTGTAATCTTTCTCTCGATTCGTACGGATGGTGCCATTAGCCCACAGTTTAACATTGAAATTTTCAGAAATCCGTCTTCAAGAATCAAGAAACAAAGAAAAAGAAAAGAAAAGCAATAGAAGTTCACTTTTATCATTACGGTTCCTAACAAAAAAAAAAAAAAAGTGACTAAATTGCAAGCAACTCCTTTTGTCGTCATCATCATCTCATCTATAACATCAACACTGCCCAACTACCGAGAAAAATGGGAACACAAACCCTACAAGACTCCAAATTTACATGACCCAAAGAGATTTTGAGGGGTCAAAGGTTGCAATCTTTGATCATCATCAAACCCTAAAACACCCAATTACATGATGATGGTGATGGAGGGACTTTTCCCTATCAATCATGCCTTGGACGTACCTAAACTCCTCCACATGGCAAGGGATGGTGATGGTTCCCTTCTGATCAAATCCGTACTCTTCTTCAGCCTCCTTCAAGAGCTGCATGAACAGTGGGTGGTTGAAGTATATCACAGGCACCACAAATCTCTGTTGCTCTTCACCTTGGCCCACCTTGATTGCCAAACACCCTTTTGGCACATCTCTTATCTCTTGCTGTTGATGCTGCTTCTTCTGATGATGATGAGGCAAGAGCAGATGGAAGTTTCGCAGACTTTTCTCTCCACTTCCCATATCTGCAGCAAAAGCGAAAACAAAGACAGAGAAAAACAAAGAAAGAAAGACTAGCCCTTGTTAGCTAGCTAGTTTTTTTCTTCTTTCTTCTTGAGTGTTTTTTTCCGATCTCCCGAGAAAATCTTACAAGAAAACAAGAGGAAAAGGCCAAGGGTTCTTGAAGAGGGTTACGGAAGAGTATCTGAGAGACCTTGGTACGTTGGTCATGGTTGATAAACTCAAAGAATAAAACGCTTATTTAGCCAGAAAAAAGAACGGGTATCATATATAGCAGCTAGTGAGAGAGAGGGGCTGCTGGTAGCTCAAGAAAGTGAGGTTTTGTAAGGCGTAGAACAGGGTTTTGTTGTTTTCAACACTGAGTAGAATTCTAGACCCTTTGATCTTAGAGACCAAGATGATGTTGATCTCTGCGAACCTAGCAGATAAGTATTATAAGTAGTAGGTGAGGGCCCAGAAAAGGGGGCTTTTGTAACGTACGTGTAGGAGTTGGGTTTCTTGAATTTTGTAAACCAAGAAGATGGTTTTCTAGACGTTTGATTTAAATATGATATGATAATAATCATTATTTGAGGTGACTACTAGCCAGAGGTATTGTTTTGTATTACACCTACTCTTTTGTTTGGGAGAACTAAGCCCGTTTGGTACAGTAGTTTAATAATATGTTTTTAGTTTTTAAATAACATTATACATTTTTTTATACATTTTTCACCCACACATATTTTTTAAAAATATAAACAACGTTACTAAAACAATGTTACCAAACAGCTCCCTAGTTTTTTGAATCCAATAAAGTAATAAAAATAAGCTCTTCCAAATAATTATTAATATGCCGATCTAAACCCTTCTTCTTATTCTTAGGAGCTAAAATGATCATCGTTTATCATTATCATCTTCTATGCGAAAAACGACCTTTTAAGTAATAAGTTCTTTTTATGAGAACTTTCTCATAAAATGTGTAGGTTCTACGTATTGTGAGATAAATGTCTCATAAGATATATTCTTCTTCTATGCACTAATCAAATAGCTTATGGTTGTTGAAAGCTTAAGGCCTTAAGAAAGCACTTCTATATATAGCTCCTAACATATTTTCATGGTCAGTTTATGTATAATCTTTTAAAGCATTAATTTTCTTAGTACAATCATACTTTTACACAAATGATTTGGAAACAAAATAAGCCCATCCAAATTTTATAAACCAACCGATAATATTCTAGACTTCTCATCAAAGAGGATATGATAATCATCATGCATGAGGGAGTCTTATGAGCATTCATATCATACTCTTTCAAAATTTAATTTAATTTTAATTAGAAATGTACTTTTTCTATTATAGTTAGTCACTTTTGGATATACTTGTTTATTATAACTAAAAAAGAGAAGAAGAATTTCATTAATAAGTTACAATAACTCGTCTCATCTAGTAATTTAATGTAAAGATTGGAATATTTAACTATTTTATACCTAATATGATGAAGCAAGATTTTGTAGAAAACTAAATTAATGGCAATGCTCAAGCAAATTAGGTCTGGTAAAGTTGGATTTGCACCCATTAACTCGCCCGAATTCAAAGGAAAAATATCGGTATCTATTTTTTTTTTTTTTTTGGCAAATAAAGGTTGAGTTGGGTTGACCCACAATTCAAGCAAGTCAACCCATTTTTAACGCATAAATTTTTAGTTTTGAGATATTTTTTGCTCTTTTCTTTCGTTTCTGCTCACTTTTCAAAGCAACTTGGTTCTTTACCCTTACATATGATTTTTTTTTCCTCTTTTCTTTCATTTCTTCTCTTAATTAGTATTGGAGGTAAAATTCTTACCAAGTATCGATCTTGTCTTTTTAAATAATGTAGAAGTTTTAATTTGCACTCGAAGCTAGTTCCATGGATTTGAAGATAATATTTAATCCATTTATTAGATAGTAATAGTTATATAAAAAAGAAAAAAGAAAAAAAAAAGTTCTTTATTGACCTTTTTTTTATTTTTTTGAGAAACCAGTTCTTTATTGACCTATGTTCATTGTATTGTATACTAGAGTTATATTAAATTATGGTATTGTAGATGAAATACTTACAAAATTACTTGCCAACTATGGTGCAATTTGCAAATATGAATATTTTCACTGTTAGATCTACAACTATCATTGAGTAGATTGTGCAATTCATATTAATTTTTTACTTTTTTTTATCCAACATGTTATATTTTATATATATATATATATATAGCTATCTTTGTAGTTAATCAAACTTTATTTGTATATTTTTTTCATAAACAAGTGCACATAAACGAGATTGATAATGTGACATGGTCCATATATATATATTTTTTTTTGATCTTTTTATATATTCTCTTATTCGTAATAAACAAAAAACAATATGATTAAGTTTTTATTTTTTTTATTTTTTTAAGTATTTTTTTTATTTTATATTTTTTTATGTGAAAAAAAGTACATGTCTATCTAACATTTAAAAGATCGTATTATGACCATATATAGGTTGGTAACTCATTAGTATTCGAATTAGACCAAATCAATGCAATCCGTTTGACACGTCTAGCTGCAAATGCCCGGGGCTGGGAGGGCCAATGATGGAAGGAGGGGGCAGTAGTGTAATTTGATGTTTTAACAATGGGCAAAAGACACGTGTAGGGTGAGTGGAGTAAGGGAAGACACGTGGGTGGAGGTGGGGTTTTGATTCATAGCTATAGCCAACAACGCGATGTTGTTTAGGGGAGGGGAAATTCCAGAGACAGCCAATAGCAAGTCTTGAACATGTCCAAGTACCCATCAAGATGTCTCCTCAACTTATGGTCTCTCAGATTGAATTTTGGCATTTTTATTCAAATAATTCATATGCTCCTATGAGAAGTTCCAATCTTGTACCCAAAAAGATCCATTACATATATGGTTTTAATTTTATTATGAGGAATAAAAGTATTACACATTTTTGGTACGTGATACTTTTGCCAACCCAATAAAGAGATTCTATTTCAATGTTCTAGCTTTTTGTTTTTTTTTTTTTCTCTATCTAGCTTGATTAACTTAGTTAAACAATAAGTCATATGCATGTTGCCTTGTAGTTCCTTATTGAAATTGAATATTATTCATCTTTACTATTGAGTTTGTCCATAATAATTATTTTTCTTTTTATCTGGATAAGGTTCATCCTTAATAATATATATATATATATATATATATTCACCATTGCTGTTAATTATAAGTATTATTTTTTGATGCAGTTTCTATCCTAGGACATTTGATGGTTAGATGATTTTTAATTCATTGCAGGTGAATCTCAAAACTTATCTTGGCTAAGTATATCTCAAGTATATTCAACTATAATTAGTATTCCAAATCATGATGACATGGATATCTTAAATATATGAGTCTAATTTAAGTAGAATATATATATATATATATATATATAGAATTTTTTTTTTTTTTATCCTCAATCAGTGAAACTATTTTGCTTAAACAAATTTATATTTCCATGCTTTACACAATGTCTAACAAGAGAATAAGTTCATCCACACTACCAAACTATTTGACCATCAAATTCATTTATTTAGTAAAGCAATATGTCACTATCATATTGCTTTTCTGAAAACAACTCAATATTAAGAAATTAAACAAAATTAGATAAAAAGACTAAAGAGATAACCATTCATTTCTCAAATAATCAAACTGGGTAATCAATACAAAATAGGGCATGTGTGGTCACATGAGTACAAGACACAACTTGGAATCAGTTCCACGCGAATCCAATATTATGTATATGTCCGCTAAGAACTAAGAAGCACGTGATCTTAAGTTTGTGACCGTTGGATACATCTGAGAATCAATAACTAAAATCACCATTCACCAGAATATTTTAGCCAGAAAAAAAAAAAAAAAAAAAAAAAAAAAAGGTGGGTCATAGGCATAGAAATGGAGAATAAAATCAGGAACAGAATGACAAAACTGTCATCTTCTTTCCCTTCAAATATACAGGTCCCTTGGGGCCCAAACTTTGGCAGTGCTAGATTATATGATATATATATATATATATAAATATATATATATATATGTTGCTAGATTTTATTGCCTACAGAGAAAAGGCATGGACTAGGAAGTTTGGCAGGGTTTGAGTGTTGCATTATGCAGTGTAATTTAAGTTATAAATAATGTGGAAATCTCCAATGCTTAAAGGGTCAAGGGTGTGCAGCATGATAGTTTCTGAGTCTTTCAGCAAAAGAATAATAGTCTCTTTTGATGAGTCTCTCACCTGACCATTTCAAAGATGGAACAAAAGTTGATTTTCCTGATGATATGATTAGTAGTGTCCCCTTTTTGGTTGTTGCTAAATGTATGTTGTGGGCCCATTGAACCTCAAGGGATAAAATTCTGGGCATTTTCGAGGAAATAAACCTGTTTTAAAAATCTCCCCAACCCCACCTAAAATTCAGATATGATTTGATAGGAAGTTTGGAACATTTTGTTTTTGGAAATTATATCTATATGCAAAGCTTAATTATTAGGTTGTTTTGGAGTATAGTAATGTGGAGAGAGAATATGTTGGTGGACAATGCAAATAAATTCATGTGTTGTCAATAATTGCAAAATAAATTTTGTTAATTTAAATATTTTATAAATGAGATTATTACTAGTATTTAGGGGTGGCAAATGGGTTCAGATTATGAGTTGTGGCTAAATGAGTTCGAGTCATATTCGGGTCGACACGACTGTTTATAAAAAGAATAGTAATACATATCAAACCTATTTAAAAATAAGATGATATATAAAATTTGGCTCCTAGATCCTCAAATAGTCATCCACAAAATACTAAGTATCTGAAGAATTCAAGGTTTATTTATTTATTTATTTATTTTTATTTTGTGAAATATGGTGATGGTTATTATATATTAATGAGAACTAGTTCACTAGGCCATGAGCAATCTTGATACATAAAGGGAGGACATTGGGTTTATTCTTTCACTCTAACACTTTGTTCTTTTCCATCTTGGCCAAAAGATCAGCACATCTGTTAACTTCATAGAAAATATGATGTGTCTGTGTGAGTGCATTGTCCACTACCAACAAAGCAGGTTCTTCTAATCTCCTCTTTTGCTATAATATATATGTGGCACTAATATACTATTACAATTTTTGTTATTAGAAAAAGAAAGGATATAACTGAAATGTTAATGGAGAAAGTATCTCTTGTTATAAACATACCAAGTCAATCATGTATCAAGTTAATGAGTGGATATCATATAGGTGGTTGGTGGGACTAACTTTGATAAAGGAAAATGTGAATTATATGGCACCTACCAATACCATAAGCTTAACTTTTTATGAAAACAAAAAAGGTTGCACTTTCCTCTCTTAACTATGGTGTAGTTGCAATGTTCCTTTAAACTTTAAAATAGAGCAATCTTCCCCCCACCCCCTCCCCCCCTCCCCACCCTTATGGTTGTTAAATAGCACTTTGCCCTCTACCAATAAGATTTTCGTTAAATTTAACCCCCAAAAAAAAAAAAAAATCAAATTTTGTCATATTTTCCTAAAGAAATGGGATAAAAGTGCTTATTATTAATAGTTAAAGAGAGACATTGCTCAATTTTAAAGGACTGTAGACATTAGAACTACACCATAATTAAAGGGGGAAAATGCAATTAATACTTTTTGTTTTCATACTATATTTTACACACACACACGATAGATTTGAACCTATGATATTCTCTCCACGATAATTGCTCTTTATCATCAGGCCAAGACATCAATTCATTTTTAATGTAAATGGGATTTGAACCTAAATTCAACAATAATGTACTTTACCAGTTGAGCTAACTCGAATCCACATTGTACTTATAAACTCTATGAATCAACCTAGGTGTTACATGTTGTATGGCATACTTACTTTCTCCAAGTGGCATTATAAATACATCAAAACTATTAGGGTAGTGCCTTCAAAAAAAAAAAGAAACAAAACATGTTGTGTGGCATACTTACTTTCTCCAATTGACATTATAAATACATCAAAACTATTAGTGTAGTGCCTTCAAAAAAAAAAAAAAAAACTATTAGTGTAGTTTGCTCTAAGTGAAACTCTATTATCAAAATTTTCAAGAATTTAAAATATTGTTTGACAAATTCGATTAATAACTATTTTAATAATTTTTTTACATTTTTTTGGCTTGACCAAAGTTCGGTTTTACAAGATGTGTTTTCACCAAGTAATTTTATATCTTTTTATTCTTTTATTATTAAAATACAATTTCAATTAAAGTATTAAATTGTTTTTCTTACTATATATAGATTTTTATTTATTAATACGTGTGTGGTACGGATATTATATAGTGCCAATAAGTTGTAAATGATTCTATATATATATATGAAGGCCCTTTGGCGTTGAGCTAGGGTAACAAGTCATGAACAATTGAAGGCCATGCCACTAACAACACTTTTCACTTTATTATGATTATATCTAATTATATCTTGTGACTGAGAGAGACAGATTCATGGTTGAAACTTGAAACTTAAAAGAAAGATGCAAAGTCTTAAGTAAGTGCGGGGTGGAAAAACCGTCCAAAGCGGGGGAGTGAATGTTTGCTTTTTGAAGAAAGTTGAGGTTTTTGAAATGATGTTTTTTGACAACTTATTCTCTCTCTCTCTCTCTCTCTCTCTCTATATATATATATATATATATATATTAATTATTGTTGGAGTTGCCTTTTTCCCTTTGAATATTGATTTTTCATAATTTGACTTCACTATATATCATACATACAATATATATAATCACTGAGATATATATAAGGTCAATGGGTATATGAAACACGCATAAATAGACAAAAACATTGACCACTACTGGTTGAGAGTCGAGACCTGGTCGTCATTTGAAAACACAATAACTAGCCACATTGGTGCAGCCTGTTTCCTCTCTTTTTCTCCTTCACCAATCACCACGCGTGGGAGACCAATTCTTTGATAGATTGTAAGTAAATTTTGCTTGTTTCAAAGTGGGTTGGTGTATTTATTTATTTATTAACATATTCCAGTTTTAGACTTTTCTAACATATATAATGATGTTGTTTACAACTAAAGACATAAAACATTTCTACTTACCAGGTTCCTCCTGCAATGAAAGATGTGGTCTGTGGGTTCTTGTTCTACATCTCATTTGGGATGTTTTGGAACAGCTAGCCTTGTCTTTCATTCAAAAAATAGCTTTTGAATTATTGCAAGTTTTATGATTGAGTCCGTCCCACTTTGAATTTGGGCCATTATGAGTTTATGACCTCAATTTTAAGGGCTCCACCTTTACATTATGTTTGAGAATTTAGAAGGAAATTGATAGGAGGGGGGGTGTGGGGGAGATAAGAGAAATAGTTATCCCCTTTCTTTTTGTAGATATTTTTATAAATAATTAGCAGTAAAAGAGAGAAGATTATATCTGCCCTTGATTATTTATTAAATGAAAAGGAAAGAAAATAGTAAGATATTATGGACATCGACAAATATATAGAGATAAATAGTAATTACAATTTTTTTTTTTTTTTTAGAAACAAACATAGATAGGGAAGGGGAGAGGATTCTAATATAAAAGCACACCACAATCTCTACTAAAACATTATGGAAACTTTTAAGGGAGATAAATGTTAACTATTAAAGATTATGATAAATTGATAAAAGCAAAGGGAAAGTACCAAAAAAAATTAAATTTGATATAATCTGTCTTCAAATTTCCCTAATTTGAGAAAATCGAAAGATAGAGAGAGAATTTTGAGAGAGTATGGTATCCTTTAGGGCTTGTTTGGATTGAGAGGAAGTAGAGTAGAGTTGGCCAAGAATTTCGACCAACTCTACTTCACTCCCCTCTCAATCCAAACAAGCCATTACAAATCCCTCAAATATATATCCAACCAGGGCAAAGGATGACCTTTTGAAGCTATTCTCCTCCTCCCCCCCGGCCCAATCATACCTTAGCTTTGCGAAAGATGCAAGGACTGGCTAGATCTGTCCTAAGTCATTCAAAATTCATTCTGGCCCAATGAGCCTAATTGGAAATTTCATAGGGTTTATGGGAGGTTTTTAATCAGGCTGGGCCAAAGGAGAACTCATAAAAGATGATATTAAAAATGTAAAAAAGCTGTTCGGTCAGTGGGATGTTTGATTAAAGTTGAAAAGTTATATTCTGGTAATAAAAAAATTAAAAAAAAAATTAAAAAGGAGAACCAAACTTGTTAGGCTCATTTATGCGTATGGCATAGGCCTCAGTTAATTACAAAGGGATAGGCCACACATTATAGATTCCAGAAATTGGCAAAGTCCAATAACCATTATAAGTACTCGTTAGGCTTATTTCAGTCTGCGTATATGGGCAATTGGGCATTAAAGAAGCCCAACCTAGAGCACGAAAATTTTGCATAATAATATTAGAAGGTTCATACTGTAATCAGTACTCTAAAAATATACAGTCAATTCAATAATAATAATGAATTAAAATGGGAAAAAAAAAATTGTTTTTGTGCTGTCAAATTTACTAAGAGTCATGCTAACAAATGCCCTTAGGGCATTGGTTAACAATTCATTTTAAGAAAGTTTTAACACCACTTTTATGGGAAATGAAAAAAGCTGTCAAATCATTAATTGCTTTATTTCATTTTCTCATAAAAACTTTCTTTAAATTGATTGTTAACGAATGCCCTAAGGCATTCGTTATCATTTCCCATTTACTAATATCATTGGGGCAAAATTCTCAAAGTGCGATGATTAAGATAATAAGCATCATTTGGATAGAATGCCCAAGTTAATGCAACTCATACCAATTCTCACTTCAGATGGTAGAATATCCATGCAATGCATTATGTATAGGTCATAGTTATTAAATTCATATCAATCCAACTATTCAAACCGGTACATCGGTGACTCAATAGTCAATACTAAACTGATTCAAATATTTAATTAGACTGTTTCAACATATGACCTGGTCAAACCCAATTAAACTTGATAAGTTCTTTTTGTAACCCATTTAACCGGACATGTTCTTAAAAATGTCGGGGTTTTTTCATGTAGCTCAAATCACTTATTTGTCTAATTTTTATAAATAGTTTAACATGTTGGAAAAATAAAATGATATATTAAGGAAAGAAATCAATGAATACAATATCTTTCATGATTTATTTACTATTATTTTTATAAATGTATATCCTAATTTATTTACCGTTATTAAAGTAATTATAAGCTTTCTAAAGGTTTAAATTATTTTATTTAATTTTTTTTTTTGAATTTCTTTCAAAATACTTTTATCTAAATGAATTATTTCTACTTATATTTGTGTTGATATTCTTAGGAAAAGTCTACAATTCCCACACAATTTTTTGTGGGTATGGTACATCTAGTAGTTAACTTAGTATAACAGGTCACCAAAACATTATATTAGATGATACCAATGTCACATTGGGTAGTACAGACGTCATATATGATGGTAACTATATTATATTTGATGGTAACCTTAGAATTTAGTCACATTAGATGGTATCAATGTCACATTAAACAGTACCAATATCACATATGATGATAAACATATCACATTTTATGATAACTTTATTCTTTAGTCACATTGGATAGTACCAATGTCAAGGTGGACTATTGGTAGTTCACCCGCTAGGGGAATGTCAAGATGGGGACATGCCCTATGTCCACTGACTCTTTTGTTAGTACAGCATAGGAAGTCCTTGTTTTAGTGAGAGCTTAGTACCAAGGTCACATAAAATGATAAGTACGTTACATTTGATGAAAACCTTATTTGGACAAAAAAATAAAATAATTGGTGCCTAGAATTGGATTTGATGATGCAAAGGACCAACGGTTGCACATTCAAAGGAGATTTGGAAGAATTGCAAGAATAAAATTAGATAGAACTCTAAATAGCACTGGTGCAGTGCCAGCCAAATATTCTTTGATACTTAAATTAGCTTAGAACCACCAAAATGTCTAGTGTAGAAAAGTATTTTATGGGATTTCTCTCATAGCTTGATATGGTGACATTTGGGGTTAATTTATATAGGATGTTTGGCCATTACTTTTATGATTCTCGTCATTTCCCTTCGTTTGGGCATGGAAGGCATCATAGTTGTGATTATGGGCAGATATTTGAGGATTTGTGTCCACGTTTAGGAGTGGTGTGTTATTTATTTGTGAATAGAATGCACTGGTCTAGGAGTCCAAAGAGGCAAGAGGTTAAGGTTACCAATCAAAATGGATTTCAAAATTTGAAATTCCAATCACAAGGCTTAGGAAAAAAGTGAGATCAATGCTACCATGGATTCCACTATAAGTGGCCAGGCTTCATTAATTGTACTTATACTATTGGAATAATCAATTCAACAGATATGTATAACCTATGTCGAAGATAATAATATGAGGTCCTTAGCTTCCCATCCAATCCAATTGTCCGATCGAAGTCTTCAAAACTTTTTGAAGTCTTGGTCAAGTGTAGTAGACACTAGACACTCACACATAATTCATAAAAAGTAGTGGCAGTAAGGGCTTTTATAGTAATTCACAAAACTTGAATAGATGTTCTCTCCTTCTCTCTCCTTGGAAATCATTGTAAAGCGACTCTCAAAAAGATTATGACTATTGAGTAAAAAAGTATGCAACAATGGCTTTCGACTTTATGTTTGCAAATGTCAAAAAGATGCAATTTCCCAAAAGGAAGTTCTTTAAGAGACAGCATTCAAAGTTTCATACAATCCCTTTTCAACGACCATGAAACGTGACAATAAAGGATTTACCATTACCCATCCCATATCAAGTAATAAATACTTAGATATTGATTTATTCACTCAAGAGTCAAGACAATGTACATATTAAAAATAGCATCAAAATTAAAGAAAAATTTACACATTCACTTCAGTTAAATTTTGATATATGAACCATATTGTTTAGAAAATCAAAATGCACAAGATTGAAAATAATGACAAAGTCATTGAAGGCCGCAGCTAGCACAGTAGTTTTGAGAGACAGAAAGAGATGTGTAGGTTATGTCAAAGGTAGAAGATAAGTGCGTGTGAGAAAGAGAAGTGGTCATACGTGTTCCCTATGGCCCTAGAGACCTAGGACCTACCTCATTCGCCATTCTTTTCTAATCAACTATTTTGTCTTTGTATTTATCTGAGAGCTTCTCTTCCACACCTGTGCTCCTGTGAGACAAGCAAGATTAAAGGGAAAGTAACTAATAAGAAAGAAGGTACAATTACAAACACTAAATCCAGAACTGATTTCACAACTGAATGTGATAATTGATGTTCACATTATTGTACGACACAAGCTCAAATATAGGGGAAAAAGTTTACACCATTCTTCAACTGGCATGTGTCTTTTAACCTGCACAATGCTCCAGGTTCATGTCAAGCCAAACCCAATTGAATGGCTTTTCATACTTACCCTTTTACTTCCAGAATCCAGTGAAGAAGGGAGTCAGCTTATCATTTGGAATGCTTCTGTTCTCAAAATCTGAGTGTTCCTTTCCGAAACCATATATCAAAGGGGAAAAATCCCATGAAGAGAGGGAGGGGTTTTGAAACAATAAAAAATGACCAAGTTCTTAACATTAACACCAAAAGACTTGTAGCTCAACTAACTCTTTTACGCATATTTAGACACATACAGTGATGACTTTGCAGAAGTATTTGTATTTTAGCCTTGTGCTAATATGAGTAGTGTATGAAATGGTAAGCTTATAAAGAAAGGGAATATGCAAAAGGAAGCTAACAGTTATTGTGACAACAAAAGGAGGAATATGCAAAGTTACTATTTTGATCCTAATTTCGAACCCAAAAGCCTTTGATATAGCTGAATTTGCTCTGTACAGTATCCAATTAGAATTTGTCAAGACAAAACCTCATTAAGCATCAAAAGCAAAAATACAAAATCAAAGTGGCAGAGAATGCAAAGCTTTTCATAATCATTCAGCACCATAAACTTAAAGATCTAAAGGGGTATCAAGGTTAGAATGGAAGACCAAGCTTTGACCATTATGTTTTCAAATAAGTAAAAATTATGGACATTTTGACAGAAAGGGCTATCATTAGCTTGCTTGTTTACCTTAGCATAATAGCCTGTACTTCATTTTTTTTTTAATGATAGATTTATATTGAGATTAGTGCCAAAATCTAAACCGTGAAACCCTAGGGGAGGAGGGGGCCGGTGAGGAAGAAGAAAAAGGAAGAAGGTGAAAAAAGAGAGGGGAATGTTTAGCAAAGTTCAAAGCCAGATCTGAAAAATGGCAGAAACAGACAGATCAGATTCTGAAAGCCATCATGACTAAAAATCTATCTGATGATGAACCAGAAAAAAAAAAGGGGGGGGGGGGGCTTAGATAGATAGAGCCTTAGACTGACAAAAACACAATCATAACTTGATAAGAAAAAAAGAAAAAGAAAAAAAAAAAGGAATAGTGATGATGAAACTTTTTCAGTTCTCCCCACACAACAATGTAACAAAAATAGTCAAAATACTCATCATTACACCAATCTGCACATAACTAACATCCTTAATTGTTCAGGAAACAAAAAACCATATGATTAAAAATACTCTCAACAATTCCCCAAAATAATTACTTAAAAAAAAACAATTAAAAAGACAAACCTTTGAAAGTAGCCCATGATTAATTAAAGGCTTGGTAGGTAAATGGAAGCATAAAAATTGGGGGGAATGAAGCCTGGTCCGACGACACTAAAACATGATGATGAGATTTGATTTTTTTTTTTTTTTTTTTTCTTCTTAGGATCAAATAAAAGTGTCCTCGAGCCAGACAACATTCCCCTCAAAACAAAAAGCTTCCCCATCTATCTTCATCATCATCATCATCTGAGGCAGAGAGAGAGAGCGTGTGTAAACGCGTCTCTTTTGTGTTTCTCTGTAGTCTTATCCCCCAAGAGTGTCGCCTATCTTTAAGGGGGGATGAGAGAGAGAGAGAGAGAGAGAGAATTCTAATTCTGATGGTGGTGTTGATGGATGAGAATGATATGTTATGGTGTGTGTGGGAGTGCTATAAGAAGAGTGAAAAAGAACACAAAGCCAACGTTAAAAAAGACAAAAGATTGGTGCAGTCTCTACCCTACCAACTGGCTTCTCACTTCCAGAAATGACCACGACCCCATGCACACACATACTCTCTCTCTCTCTCTCTTTAATATTCAAATTTAGCAATATATGTATATATATAGTTTATACTTTATACTTAACACAATGCACATACTTTTACACACAATTGAAAAAGCCATTGGTTTCTCAAAAAAAAAAAAAAAAAAAGCCATTGAAATTACAATTTTGATTACCTTCTTAATTATGCGTAAAATGTGTGCATTTTTTTTTTTTTTTTGAGAAGCAAAATATGTGCATTAAGGTGTGTATAATAAATATTACTCAAAGCAATTTTTTTAGCGAAGGATTTGGTGGAAGTACAAGCCCCAACTGTAAAAATTAGTGCTACAAAAGTGAAGGTTGTGAAATCAACCATTAGATTTGAATGTATAATGGGTTGATGATGATCTGATGATGGTGTCATATATCAAACATAACTAATGGGAATGTATTTATATGTAGGCTGGGAAATATTATAAGACCCCTTTTGGACAGTAGGGTTTTTGATAAATGCAGACACTCACAATGATAGTAAAAAAATTTGTAGGTATAAATTATTGAATGGAAAAGGAATCAAAGTAAAGGAGGCTAACAAGTGAGTCAGAGGAGTGGTTGGGTTATTGAGCTGCCCGATAATAGAAAGCTCATTTAATATTTTTCACCTTTTCGTTGTTTATTATACTAATAATAAATTTGAATTATTAAAAGTGAAACAAATATATATATGATTGTATTTATTTTATGTATTAATTTTTTTGGTGAAAATAAGGGGGATCCTCGTCTGGCGTGTCGCTTTAGAGCAGGGCGATGAAATCGAGGCGATGACCGACAGATGGGCCTCAGGGGTCCACTCCATGCTTTTCACTTCTCGCCTTTTTTACTTATCCCGCCATCCCAATTCCTCGGCGACTTTTCTGCGTTACATCCCCGGCGGAAAAACTAAAGTTTCATTTATTCTTTTTTTACTTTTTACTGTTTTAGCGTAAAAGAAAAAGTAAACTTTTTACTGTCTCTTGTTTGACTAGTGCTGTCCTGGATGTTTTATAAATCGATGCGTTGTCGATCATAAGTTGGCAATAAACTTTTTAGTACATAAACTTATTATAAATTGATAATTCAAACATTTATTTATGAAACGATTGAAACTCTTCAATCGTATTTATTGATGTATTAATTTTTAAGTTTTATTTTGTAAAATTTGTAATATATTTAGTATTTTTTTTAATGTTTATCAGTATAATTCAAGAAATTTATAGTTATATATTTTATATGATTTTGAGATTTTTTTATTTTAGCAAAAAGTAAAACTTTTTAAAGCAAATCTCAAACTCACACTTGGTATAGCCCCATGACAATGGGTTTGGATGGAAATAGAGTAGATGAGAGTAGAGGAAAGGGAATGGAGATGTTTAATTAACCTTTTGATATTTTTAAAGGGAATGGAAAAGGGGTTTAAGGGGATTTGGAAGGGTCTTGCCCTCCATCTCCCATTTCCTTTTTATAATTCGATACTTGAGGATGAAGGGATTTGAATCGTCGATGACGCCATTTGAAACACTAGGAAATGCTAAATCCAAATTCGCTATAAGGCTTTTGACCCAAATCAACTCGTTTATAATTCACTTAAATTTGGAGTGAGCAGTTTACTACATTAATAAATTTTAAGTTATCAAATTTGTCATCATAATGCCAATTTATATGTATTTATTGCAATTGAACAAAAGAGGTTTATAATTGTTAATTTATATGATATCTTATCATCTTCATCCCTTTTTTTATTTTATTTTTTGATAATTCAATAGTATGGGGATAAGGGATTTAAACCCTAGATGTTTATGTTAAAAATATCATAACGTATCAGTTGAGCTATAAGATTCTTGACCCTTTCATTTTAATTTTAAAACATCAAAATCAAGTGATAGATATCTATTCCTCCTCCATGCTTAATTTTTGGAACATCCAAATAAAGGGAAAGGATAAAGTCATAAAACATTCACCTCCACTCTTCTCTCTTTTCCCCCTATACCCTCTACTCTCCCTTTTCTCCAAACACAATGTGCCTTTAGTATCTTTTTTTTTTTTTCCGGGACTTTGTATCTTAATTAATACAACATAACCATGTGACTAATTAATCTTTCTTTTTGGAGAAAGATGTGACTAAATGTTAACCAATGCCCTTAGGGCATTGGTTTAGGAGCTATTTTTAGAAATATTTTATTAGAAGAATAATAAAATAATAAATATTGTTGACAGTTTTTTATATTTCCCATAAAAGTGGTATTAAAACTTTCATATTATGATTTATTAATAAAGGAAATGCTAACGAGTGCCCTTAGGGCACTGGTTAATAATCCATTTTAGGAAAGTTTTGACATTAATTTTATGGGAAATGAAAAAAATTGTTAAAACATTAATTGTTTTTTTTTTTCCCCATAAAAACTTTCTTTAACTGGATTGTTAATCAATGCCCTAAGGACACTCGTTAGTATAACCCTATTAATAATTACTCTAAGAGTATCTATTAACATGACCCTTAACTTATTAGCTAGTACACTTTCTTTTGTATAACTAGGGAACATAAGATGCCTAGGTTTTACATTTTTTTTTTTTTAATTGAGAACATGAAGAGGCTAATATACTTTTTTATTTTATTTTATATATAAGATAGAAGTTTACTCAAGTCCAATCTAAGTGTATATGTGTATAAAATTTCCTCTTGTAGACTTAAACTCCGGTCAAGGATAACCATCACGGCAAAGGTGCGTAGTGGTAAGAGGCTAATATACTTTAATTTTAGTATAGTTTTATTGACATTTATTAGATTTTTTTTATATACAAGAAAGAATTTCTACTCTAGTCTAATCTAAATGTATATGTATGTGAAGTTCCATTCTGAAAATTTGAACCTTGACCCTTGACCATTTTCCCCTACACCCCACAAGTAAATACTTGTGAAGTGACCACCGTACCAAATGTGCACGATGGTACATTTATTAGATTTTTAACTTTACTAACACCTCACGTGGTATTTAATTGTTGTAATCATATTTTCATATACTCCCTGTCAAAATCATTAAGGGAAATTAATCACAAAAGCTATCCACTATTCCACATGCACTCACATCAATCTCTCTCTTTCACGTACCCTTTATAATCATAGCCCTAGTGGTATCCAATTATTTTCATCTGGCTAATATTCATTACTAATTTCAAGGGATGATTACAAAATTTATTACACTGTAATTATTCTATTTTCAAATATTAAAATTTTATTACTATCAAAATTATCACATAAATGATAACAAAACTGTACTTCCAAAGTTGAAGTTCTACTGTCCGTCACATTCTCCCATCTAATAGAGACTTTAGACAATTTAAACATTAAATTTTGTTGAAATTTACATAAATAATAGACTAATCGCGAGTTTCTTTTTTTACCGTGGCCATCAACAGTTCACAAACTGGGGAGATTTCTTCAGGCCACAGGGCATCTTCTCTTCTTTGTTGAAATTTTCATTATCTTTCTATAGCATGTTTAGTTAGGTTTTTACTGTGTTGTGATTATAATATAAAAAAGAAATACAAAAATGTGTCTTATGATAGTTTTTTTTTTCATGATCATGCATTCACATATTTGCATAATTTCATGATCAAACCGACTTTAGCTTCGGTTACTTAATGAAATTATCAGCTTTTTTCTATAATTAAAAAAAAAATCCATCATGTAAACATGTAGATTAATATGTTTAGGCCAATCACATAATATATATTAGTCATATTTAGGGTTCCATATGCATCAAACAATATATCTTTACATGAATCATAGATTTAATTTTCAACATGTGTAATCATCTTTTACATCTCAAAAAAATCATAAACAAATCAAATAAAAATATAGTTCATGTTAGGTACGTTTGTTCATGTGTCATCCTAGATTAAGTCTATGCATTTTTCTCATGTAACATCAAATTAATTCATTAAATTTTAAGATTTGATAACGAATCTAAATTTTTTTGTAAATGTGTGAATTATTCCTGTTCATCCATTGTTAATTAAAATTTCAGCATGTTTTAATATCTTTGTATTATATAAAATATGAAAAACCAAAAATATATTCTGTTTTGTTTAATTAAAATCATTCACATATCTAGGTTAGATTTATATCTTCATTATGCATACTCACATGCCATATGGACATTGCATCTAGGATTTCTTACTACATAATATTTTCCTATTTTATGTATCACACATGTTTATTACTAACCCCATCTTGGTTTGTTGGGATATTTCAATAGAGAAAACAATAATTTACGTAATTTTTTCCTCATTAATTATATTGTCAAATTGGGACTATGATTTTTTTTATTATCATTTTTCTTGGGTTTTGATTGAGATTTATAACCATATTAACCCATATTTAATTATCATTATTTCATATTTGATTGGTATTTTTTTTCTTTTTGTAACTCACCAATTCACGAAGTCTATAAATAGCTGCTCCTCCACCTAAAATAGAAATCCAACATTAGCCTATAGAGAAAAGTGTATTCTCTTTCTTTGTGTACTTCACTCTTATTCTTTACATAAATATTCTAGTCTGTTACTTTTAATAACTATATTAATTGGGTATGAAGGAGGCTATTATTTTAGAGTTTCTTATGTTAATTAGTAGTGCAAACGAGTAAGATACTGAAAGTGTTGAATGAGCTGTTGTATTCCGGGGATGCCATGCCTAAAACATTTGTTGCAATGGTTATTGAAATTTCTTGCAAACGATATGTATCATATCAAGAGAATGATATTGTGTGTGCCTCAACTTGATCACCTTAAATCTCATGGCATTGACAGTAACAATTTATATTATATGTTATAAGATATGCTGAAGTACCAACGGGGTAACCTTTTTTTTATTTTATTTTATTATATAGATAGAATTTTAACCCTTGGCATTATTGTTGTTATTATTGTTAAAATATGATAAGTGATCAATTTACCCCAAACTTTTTATTTTATTATTATTTTTGTATCTTGGTAACTAAAATAAGGAAAAGTGGATGTCTTTTTTTAGGAGAGAAAAAAAAAAGAAAAAAAAAAAAAAGAAAGAAAGAGAGGAAAAGAAGTACTAATATTATAATGAAATACATATCAAAATAATATATTATAATGAAATAGAGTATAGCATATAAAATTTGATGTAAGTATTTTAAAAAGTGGTTAGTTCAAATAGGAAAAATAAATTTTTATCCGAAAATAGGGAGAAAAATTTAGGAAGACTAACCTAAAAGTAAATGATGATAAACAAACTTAGAGGGAAAAAAAGACTAATTAATTAGAGAATTGGAGCATAGTTGTGAGCTTCATTTCACATTCCAAATTCTCTTTGTTTTTATCCGAAGGCTACCCCCGGAACATGAGCTGCCATGCAACAGCCCTTATATTTATTTTTAGGCAAGTTGCTACAGCCTACAAACTCTATCTCTCTAACACTATGCTGTACATGAGAGTGACAAACGGAGAGGACGATACTGGCTCCAGATTTCAACGCTTTTACAGTCTTGAAAATTGTGACACAAGGAGAGAGAGAGTAGGAAAGAAACAACACGTAAATGTCAAATCCCTGCATCTCCAACCCAGGTATTGTCGACAATTCCATTATTAATTAATGCATTGCATCATATTATTATTATTATTATTAAAAAATCAAACAAATTTAAAATTCAACTACAAGGACACCCTCTCTCTCTCTATCTCTAGAGGGTTTAAATTTTGGTCCCCTCCAACCACCTGGGTATACGTAGACACTTCTGCTTGCTCACGTGGTGTGCAATATGTTTTGTTGTGTGAGTAAGAGAGATAAAGAGAGAGAGAGAGAGAGAGAGAGATAGATAGATAGATAGATAGAGATGTGTGAATTTCTAATTCAATAAGAAAAAGAGGTGTGTAGGTAGAATAGTACTATTGTATAGTAGATTTACTGTATTAGTAGTTGAAAAAGGAGGAAAAGGTTGAACAAACTTTTGAGGAAGCTTTATGGCACTCAAGTCAATTTGGTGTCTGGGATCGAGAAAGAAAGAAAAAGAAAAGAAAAGAAAAGGAAGAGATGTCACACGCAGTACTTCTGTGAAGGAAAACACGATTAATGATTTTTGGCAACTACGTAGATTGTAGTTCTACACTTCTTTTTTTGCTATTTTGAGACACCATAAAATGAAGTCTAAGAACAAATACACTTCAAACCAGTGATTTTCTTTCTTGAAATTTTAAATTAATCCAATCAATTATTTGAATTACACTTGTTACTTGCAAGATCTCTCTCTCTCTCTCCATTGATAATTTTTTTGAATAATTGGTTTTAATATTCAATTAATAAAATTTGAATAAACTTCCACAGGACGGTAATCCAAAACCCCATCTTTTTCTTTTTTGTTGCCGAATATCCAAAACCCCATCTCCTAGTCTATAGAATCTATACTCATGGATATACTATTTGACCTTTTTTGTTGTTGAGAAGATATACTATTTGACCTGAAAAGAATTTACAAGTACTAGTCACATTAAAGTACTAAAAAATAAAATTCTATATAAAGTCCTCAAACATATGAGCAGTTGGTAGGGAGGAAATAAAGAGGATTGAAAAGTAAAAGAAAAATAACAATTTCAACTTTTCTATGGTAAAAAAAGCAAAAGAGAGAAAGGGGGTGGACCCCCTTCCCCCCTTGTTTTTTTCTCACCAGGCCCCACCAAACTTTCATTCATCGACATTTGGGGGCCGGTAAGGAAAGAGTTACAATAAGTTTACATACACATTTTTTTTTAATAACTAAAATAATTTGTAAGAATAAATAATAAAAGTTATTATTATTATTATTATATTTTGGATAATTACAGTTTATCCACTTATGGTTTGAAGTGATTTAATCACGAATTACTCAACAAAAATTGAAAGGTTAAGATGACAACTTTAAGTGTAGTGTTTTTTATATTAAAGATAGATTATGAGTTCTACACTTTTAGTTAGCTTAACTGAAAAAGCTCATTAGTATCGAATAAGGAACTTTGGTTCAAATTTTGCTTACACTAAAAATAAATTGGTATCTCATCTTAATGATAAAGAGTAATCATTATGGAGCAAACGTCATAAGTTCAACTCAAACTTTGGAAACTCTGATTACTCAATAAAATTCAAGCAGTCCTATGGAAGGCATTTAAAGACCTACTACCCACAAAAATGAACTTTTTAAGGCACAAGGTAATTTCCAATTTGACTTGTAGTAATTGTGGGGAGAGGCAGAAATATGGAGATCGTGCTCTATGATCTTGGCCAGTGATTGGGAAAACTTGGCATAGGAGTTGCTTGATGAGTGAAACCTACTTAAAGCTACTCAATCTTCTTATCTTTGATGTTACCGTTCATATAATAGACCACTTGTGACTTGACCATACTAGTCTTGGAAATTTTCTATATTATTGGCTGGCTCTTATGGGAATCATAGAAATGAGAAGCATTTTGTTTCCCCCGGATGCTTTTGTTTGGAAAGCAGCTGTCTTTATGATTCAATTCTTAGAATTTAATGACAGAAAGAGTATAGGGTTGCATAATTTTGTTTCTTAACTCTTTGTAAAGCTTTGCAATTGGGCTATTCTTGTGTCGGTAGTTTTGTTTTGGGTTGCATCTTGTCCAAAGTTGAATGGAGGAAACCATCTTGTCCCGCATCTTGTCCATGGGTTGCATCTTGTACAAGCATTAATCTCTTCCTCATTTTATATCCAAATATGACATATGTCATTTTAAAGTTCATGATCAAAACTTCTTAATCATGTAAGTTTAAATCAACAAAAACGATATTTTTTGGGCCAAAATTGAGATGGAAAATCTGGTCTTATTATGAACAAACAAAGTTAGGGTTTTAATTTGCTCTAAAAAAAATCGATGAAATTCAATCAAATTTTATATTAGCACCATTTCATGTAAGTTTTGAAATTTAAAACATGCCTTAACAAACATACTTTTACATAAATTTCCGAAAATTGAAAAAAAACAAAAACAAAAACAAAAACCCCTCAATTTCAACACATTGCATGTTATAAAATTATTCTTTCTTGTCTATAATCATGGCATAGGAATGTGTATGGTGAAGACAAACCTAGGCCTTGATACAAATGTAAAAGGAAAAGGTAATAGATCACTTACATTTAGAGAATGGGGTTCCCACATTGAATCTTCAACGACTTCTCTTACATGCCTTGACGCCACAACCTGGCATAACCTTCAAGCCATGAACCCCTTGACCCAAGCCTTTCTGTCAATGACAATGATAGGCTACTAGTCTCTCCATGAATTCCACCATCAAAGATCTTGTGTACCAATAATGGTCACCCTTAGAGAAATAGACGAAGACTGTACGTGTTTTTAAACATAATTCAAGTTATGATTTAACTTTGAAAGGAAAATTTGTCAGGGATGTAAGTGCTTAATTTTAATAGGCTATCTCACTCTTCCACTGATATGATAACTCTTTATCGGATTACTTGCAATTAAATTCAAATACATGACTCATGTGGATGCTCTATGGGTCATTAATCAGGCAAAACCTGACTTCAATTGTTAACAGGTTCAATTAACACAAGAAAATGCAATTGCTCTGTCTCGGCCAACTGTTTTTGCCAAGTAGATAGCATAAGGTCATCTTTAAATACGAGTCTAAATAGTGATGGCTACTTTAAGCTCCAGAATTACAACAATGGGCAAGCCCATTACTCCTTAGTCGTGTCCTCTCCCTCACTCCATAAATGGATTAACTTGTCCAGTGATTTGCAATAGATGGAGGTCACTGAAATCTCATTGGGTATAAGTTTGCTCTCTTGTCAAGTTCAGCAAGCTTTTTACCAAATGACTGATCAAAATAATAGCCCAGTTACCAATGGGGGTTTGTCTAGTGTACTGGGTACTTCACAAAATGATGGGCCATTAGTATGTTGCAGAGGGATGATTCATGGACTTTTATCAATTCCACAGCTTTCAGGAAATCCATCAACTTGCTTTATTGGGCCTATAGGATAGACCACGCGGAAGTCCATTGGTCCTTTCTTTTTCGAAAACTTGCAAAACTTGAATTCAATGTCTAGTTGCACTAAATCGACAATGACAGGTGAAGATTACATTGAATGCATTAGATCCAAAGCCAAGTCTTTTTATTAATAGTTCTTGTCAATCGAGAGATATTTTAGGAATACAAGAAAGAAAGTCCATTAACACAACTTTCGTGTTTTAACTCTGATGTGATCAATTATAAATGGTGGTGAAAAAATAATTTATTTATGTGAAAATAATTTATTTATTTGAAAATAATAATCTACCAATTATAGTTGATCATATTATCAAATTATAGCAAAAATTGTGGCAAAGTGTAAGGTCGTAGAATTATTCTTTACAATTTGTTAAGATGATAAATTATGATTATGATTAGAGTAACATTATTTTCACTTATGCCTATTGTAAATATTTTTATTTACATCAATCGTAACATATTACCTCATTAATATTTTAAAAAAATAAAAATAAATTTTTTTGTCATAAATTGATTGAAACCCAAAAATAAATAAATAAAAGTCGAAAACATCAGTTTAGTTGATAGAAGTAGGAAGGAGAACCATTACATTAATGTTGCTTTTGATATTGAAGTGTTTTTTAAGCAATTTTGGAGATTGGAACTTGGACACCAGCCAACTTAACTGCCCACTGCATATTTACGAGATTTTTACACTAGTTGAGTCTTCTTCTTTATTGCTATCCAAAGAAGTACATCAGATATGACAAATTCCATGACCATGACTGCGATTTAATCTCTTTCTTTCCAAACTTTGAATAACAAAGAGCCAAAATAACATGAAACAGTTCAATCTGACATGGTCAACCTCAATCCAATCCCACTCATTTTACGCCATCTTGCTGAACCAGCTGGCCTATTCTTATATGGTCTGGTTAATGTATCTCTAACTTATTTTGGGTCCGGTTAATGTATGCTCGGGCATACATTAACAAATCCGTTTTTAAAAAAAAAATTTCGAGAATTGAAAAAGCTGTCAAAAGGGTATACATTAACAAATCTGTTTTTAGAAAAATTTTATCAGGAATTGAAAAAGCTATCAAAACATTTTCAATTCTCAATAAATTTTTTTCTAAAAATAGTATACTATTGTGTGTCCTTAAGACACACGTTAGTAAAATCCTTCCTATATTGTTCAAATATTTCTTCTCCTCCTCTGTACCATTTAACACGACTTTCAGCACCTTCATTGCCATTCTACCTCTATGGATTGGTTCCTTGTTACAACTCATCAAAACGCAAAAAGAGAATTGCTTATCAACACAACACCCCGCCTAATACAAATAAAAATCAGTCACTTTCTCACACTATCTTCATCATCTTCTTCTCCTCCTCCCTTTTTGTTTTTCTCTGTGCACAAATGATAAGGCTCAAGGATTTTTTTTTTTTTAAACCACTAAACTATAAAGTGGTTACTCGGTTTAAGTGTATTGTCATATTTCATTATCATTAATTCAATTTGATTTTTTGACGTAAGGGAGAATTGAACCTTATATATCTTATTTGACGAGAAGAGTTGAGAATTTATTAGTTGAAGTAACTATAAGATACTATTTTCATCAATTTAAGTATTTGAATTGCGTTGTTAACGTAAAGATCACTTTGTCAACTTTTTTCAGATAAGCGATAAGACCCTTTGTCTACATTTAAGTCTTTAAAACAGTTTCTTTATTAAAAAAAAAAAGTCTTCATAATAGTGTAGTTCTAATTTCTAAGTTCTAACTTCACACCAAAAACGAAAAAGAACGCAGGAAAAGAAAAGAAAAAATTGTGTTCAACTTCAGGCAGAGAGTTTAAGGAAAGACATACTAACACTACACATAGATCAAATTTTTTATGTCCACATTTAAATTGCAATCAATATTTTCTTTCCTCTATTTTTTTTTAGGTAAGGGGATTTATTTAATATTTATTGAAACTTATGAGCTAATACAACTGTCCAGAAACAATATCAGATAAATAGCTAGTTACAAAAAGGACCATAGAGCACTCACGAAGAGTACCGATTTGAAAAAGATCCCATACGTAGCTGTACATTATAAAACTTCGACAGTGATCATATCCCATAATATTTTCTTTATGTGATATGATCAATTTATCATATCACATAGCTGCTTTTTGATGATATTTTTTTTTTCTTACAATACATTTTTTTTAAAAAATTAAAAAATAAAAATAATCTTTTCACACACCTCCCCTTTTTTGATAGATTTCTCTGTAAGAATATTTTTATTTTGTGGGCACCGAAATATCCTCCCCATCCCTTGTCGATGCAGCATGATAATGCAACATCTCTAGTTTAAATGGGACAATAAAGTTGTGAATTTACACCATATTCTTTTATTTTTGGTTAAAAATTTATACCATATTCTTTTCATATGATCTTATTGTTGAATTTATTTATTTTATTATATACCCATCTCAATTTATAAATTCAATTAATATATAAAAAAAATATTATAAAATTTGATGTGTCTAGACCATATATTTTCTACACGCAACGTGCCCATTGGCCAATAATTTTTTTTATATTAAAGTGATGTGGTTTATGATATAAAAAAAGCCTGAATACCACGTGGCAGCAGACAGAGATTATCAAAAGGCATAGTAAGACAAGATGTACTCTAAAACATGTCCCCACACACGACTTTCTAGAGCTACGACAGTAAAGAATACTGGGGCACGTGTCCCCTAAATTCCACAAGTTCTTTATTGTACAACCATGAGATTTCTGCCACGTCATGAGTTGTACCTAAAATCTTCCCAATGAAAAAGACGAGTAAAACGGGATACTAAGATTTGACCTAGGGGGGCAGGTGGCTTAGGCTTATTGGTTTAATCTTGACAGGTGACAGATATTTGTCGTTTAGCAACAAATTTTATTAACTTAAAAATGACTTCCTTCTTTTTTTATTTTATAATATTTAATTACCTTTTTTGAAATATGAAACGAATTTTTATTTTTTTATACTTCATTTTTTTGAAAGAATTAAAGTCCAGCACGTTGTTACTGTGTTTATGACAGTGACTCAACCTACCACTCCAGGGTCAAGATAGCTTAAGCATGCAGCTTATGGTCAAGAAGCTAGCCAGCGGCTTAGGGTTAGCTGATAGCCATTAGCCAATCTTTTTAGAGCATCTCTAGTAGATTAACCAAATTTTTGTACTATTTGAATAATGAATAGTGACATTTTTCTTTTACCTACCTATTCTTTCAAATGCACTTTTTAACAGATTTTTTATTCTTTTTTCCATCTCATTTAAATATTATTTCTTCATTTATTCTTTATTCTTTTTTTAATCATCATTTTTTCTTCCTATATTCATTTCCAACAATTATATTTTTCAATAAAAAATATTACGTCTACAACATTAACTAATAACTAATAACAATCTATTACTTAAAATTTATTGTGAAAATATTGTAGTAACATTTCTCAATTAAGATTTTTTATTCTTTATATTATTTCTCATTTATCTCGTTTCATTTCATCCATACGTTTCATTTCTTTTTTTCTTTTCTTTTTTCTTATTTTTCTCCTCCACATACGTTGTCCTATCTCTATCCCCCCCTTCTTTTATTTTCTTTTTCTCCCTCATTCAAGAACATTCCAGCAATTCTCATTTTTTTTTTCTCCAGCTCTCTCGCTTTTATTTATTTATTTATTTATTATTTTACTTGATTCTAGAACATTCGTCTCCAACGCAGTCCAGATGGGTCATCTTCGTCCCAAAGCAGTTGGCCCAGCCTAGAGCCATCGCTCATCTTCGTCCCCAACGCAATCCAGATGGGTCAGATGGCTTCTGTCTTCTGTCTTTTTTTTTTTTTTTTTTTTTTTTTTGCTTTTATTGTTATGATTTGATTAATTTTAAAATTGTGTTTTTGAGTTTGTATACTGATAATCTGATTATGCATGAGAGAAAAAAAGAAGCAACGGAGAGAATGAGAGAAAAAAAAAATCCGAAGGAGAGAGAATGAATTGATATAATAGTAGCTGGTATAATTTTTTAATCAAAAAAATCCAATTGCTAATGTACAGTAGCCCATCAGACTTGATGAGCTACTGTTCATGAGCAAAAAAAAATTCGGGGTTTAGAGAATTCATTGGAGACCATTTTTTTGGTCTCATTCTCTATTATAGAGATTATTTTGCTTTTAGCTACACCGTTGGAGCTACTCTTACCTTTTTATTTAGGGATGGTAATAAAGTGAAGTAGGGCATGGCAGGACCATAGATGTCCCGTCTCCTCCTTATTTAACTTTCAAGTAGGGAAAACTCACATGAGACTGAAGTGAGGTAGCTCAAGATTAGGGCTGTCCACGAGTCAGGTCAGATCAGATTTGGGGTTGACCCGCAACCGACCCGATCAGATCGGGTGTATAAAAAAATAGACCTGCAGCCGACCGAATATTCGGGTCAGACCTGATATTTCGGGTTAGACCCGATATTTCGGGTCATCAGTTGAGCGGGTCAGAGTCATCGGGTGACTTCGGGTTTGAAGAACAACACAACAGAAATAAAACCCAAACCTAAAGAACACGGTTCATAAGTCACAACCACAATCCAAAACTATTGAAATCAAATAACACCAAAAATACCACAAACCCAAATCTGAGATTGAAACCAAATAGCATCAAAAATACCACAAACCCAAATCTAATACCGAAAGACAGAGAGAAACACAAGAATCGAATTTGAGATGAAAGAGAGAGAAAGATGAGACCCAGACCTGAGATTGAAAGAAAGAGAGAAAGAAAAGAAATTATCACCATTTGTGCCACTCCTCCTTCGGTAACATTCCTTCCAGTTCCCACCATCACTGCATGCATCATAATATCAGTACATCCACCATCAAATTGCACTAAATCAAAGCAGATTAGAGGCGGCTTTACAAGGAAGCAGGTCTACGGCAGTAGGAAGACAAAGGCAAGAGCTAGGGATTTGAGAGAGAGAGCGTAAAAACAGAGAGGCAGGTTAGGGATTTGGTAGAAAAACCCAGAATGTTTACTTTTAAATTTAAGAGCGGGTCAGGTCGGTTTATTCGGTTTTTAAATTCATTAACCCGCAACCCGAACCGAAATTTCGATTTTTAAAAGCACAGGACCCGAATCCGACCCACCATGCTATTCGGGCCCGCCTGCTGGGCCTCGGGTCGGGCGGGTCTAGTCGGTTTGGTCGGGTCACTTGGCCCGCTGGACAGCCTTAGTCAAGATTGGGGCAGGTTTATGCCATCCCTATTTAACATGCACAATTGTGTAGTATAACATATACACAATAGAGGAAGTGTAAGAAAGAAAGTTTAAAATTAAATATTAAATAGATTGTAAATTGGAAACATTCACCTTCAAACTCCAAACCGGGAGGAAAATTACTTCAATCCATTTCCACAAAGATTAACTCCAAACCAGTTTGGAGGAATCTTCTCTAAGTCACTACATGGCGATTTATAAGACTATCCATGTATATGATTTAAAAAAGTTATGTGACTAAAATTACACATAATGATCTCTTCAACTGCCATATAATAGATTGGAGGAAGATAGCTCTAAACTAGTTTGAAACTAAACTTTTTCTTTTAAATAATAAACGTAGATGGTTTTATGAGTTGTCACGTAATGTGTTGGAGAAAATTCTTCCAAATCAATTTGAAGGAAAACGATGTCCTTACAAATCACTTGCCTAGATGGATTAGATTAGGTTGAGTTAGAGAGTTTTTTAACCCAAACCTACAAGGTTGGATTGAAAAATCCCAAGCCAATTCAACTTACATGTATTAGGTTGGGTCAATGGATTGTATTTACATGTTTCATGCTTCAAAAAAAAAACTTGAGTTTTTATCAAATGTTTGAATTTTTTAAATAAATTATTGCATTTCACATAATATACCTAAATTATATTCCAAATTTTCAAATTTATCATGTATAATTCTCAAAAGACCAAAATAAATCAAACTAAAAAAAAAAAAAAAGATTAATAAAAAAAAATTATATATATATGGTGTGTTGAGTTGGATAAGATGTATTGAAACCCAAAGCTCAAAATAATATTCTAAGCCACCAATGCACGAAAAACCAATTTGAAGATCGGGTTGAATTGAGTTAGTTTCGTTAGGTTGGTGGATTGGATGCATACACTTATTTGCCTATGATGAAGAATTATTATGAAACATACAAAATACACTTTAAATATAAATTCAATTGTGTAATCCTCATTAGTTTAAAATAATGTAGAGTTCCAACTTAACATTTCATGAAAAGGACTTTACCCCTTTTGTTATTATATTTTGTTAGTTTAATGACTCTTTTTAATTATGTCGAGACCCACACTAATTGACCATAACACCCTCATCATTTCATTATAGTTGAGGAAGGACATTACAACCCTTGAATACTTAAGGGTGAGAAATTACAATCCATCATTTTGTTACTTTATTATTATTTATTTTCTAGCCCTTACCCTGAGTGGCACTTGCTTTGCTACTACTTAGTAGTTAGTTCATGCATGTCCTTAAGTATTAATAAAATGTATTTAAAAAAAAGGTTCTTTCCCCTAAGATTGACACCATTTGCCTCTTCGGTTGAGGTGAAAAGGAGGGACGGAAAATAAGAAAAATGGGTGTGTACTGATTAGTTTTAAATTCTTTAGGTTTTTCATTCTCAATTAAATACACAGTTGAAAATTAAAAAAATTTCCATAATCCCAATCAAATAGAGCCTCAAATAAAGTGGTTCGTATGAAAAGAAAGAGAACAAGAAAAACTAAAGAAAGAAAATATAGCACGTGTGTCATGCCAGGTCGGTGGAGCACCGGAATGTCAGTCGTTGTTGACTTGAAAGTTTGCCCTAGAGTTCAGTTCTCTAGTTCATCATTGTAGCCTTGCTTTTCATATTTTTTTTTAACTATGGTATGGAATGCTATGCATTGTTTACCCCTTTATTTTTCTTACCACTATCGATATGGTTTTATTTTATTGTTTTGCACTTAGACTTATATACATATATTCTTTCCCATTTGATTAAAAAAGAAAAATGCAAGGCATCAATGACTCCAACAAAGCAGGAAGAGGAGTGAAAAAAAAAAAAAGGAAACTTCAAAGAAAATAGTAAACTAAAGAAAGAGTGACCCTTCTAGTGACACCACGTGATTCAGAATACCGACATTTTGTGGTTGAGAACAGGGCTTTTGGATTAAGACAATGATGCAAATGACAATGACGAGACGTTTTAAAATTGTATCCAAAAATAATATAAAATGAATGAAATTATTTGCTACAACGTGAATGTGGTCACCAATTCAAGAGGTAGAAGGCAAGCCACAAGCTCACTAGCTAAATAATTATTGAAGTCGGCTCAGACCCAAAGCTTGAGCTTCTTCTCTAATTAATTAAAAGGAAAAAAAAAAGATGGATTAACAAAAATTACAAAATTTAAGAAATGGACAATTACCACATAATAATGCTAAGCTCACAATTATTTACATAACTTTTTTTTACAACTCACATCGTGACAAGTTGTGAGTGCTTTACTACTCATAACTCGCTAATAACTCGCCACGTAGCGAGTTGTGAGGATGAGGAAAGTTATGAACTTTGGTGTGGTCATAGCATTTTTCATGTTCGCAAGGCAAAAAGGTGGAAAGCACTATACGCTATCGGACCCCATGGGTTTTGGATATAAAGCAGCAATAATCAGGGAAGGAAAGGCAACCCCATGAGATAAAAATAACCCTCATAAATCTATCTCACATATTATAAGTTATAACAAGCCAATAAATGCATATACATGCATATCACAAGGCACACACTCCCAAAAGTATTTTCCATATCACCAAATTTGAAGGACTAAAAAAGTTCCACCAAAGATGTTAGATCACTCAGAATATTCTCCTTCGGCGGTGGTGGCGGCGGCAGAGTCTTTTGGTTGCATGGACATGGACTCACTCACCACTTCGAGAAAGAAGAAAAACAAGAATAAAAGAAGGTTCAGTGATGAACAAATCAAATCATTGGAAACAATGTTTGAGTCAGAGTCAAGGCTTGAGCCAAGGAAGAAGCTGGAGTTGGCAAGAGAGCTTGGGTTGCAGCCAAGACAGGTTGCAATTTGGTTTCAGAATAAGAGAGCTCGATGGAAGTCAAAGAATCTCGAACGTGACTATAGCATACTACGAGGCAATTACAACAACCTGGCTTCCATGTTTGAAGCTCTTAAGAAAGAAAAGCAGGCTTTGGTTGTACAGGTACTAAGTTATTATTCATGTTTGCTCAAAGTGATTTGTTACTGTGCAGAATGAAAAAAAGACCAAGACCCATTTTATAATTTCATATTGAGGCTTACGAAGATGGCTTTGTTTTTGAATTTTGACAGTTGCAGAAGCTGAATGATCTGATGCAAAGGCCACAAGAGGAAAGGGAGTGTTGCAGTGAAGGTCTAGCTGCAAACAGCATCCAAGGTGAATTGGACAATGGAGACACTACCAAATCTGAATCTGAAACAAAGCCAAGCTTGTCAACGGAAAGATCAGAACATGGAGCAGGTGTCCTGTCAGATGAAGATAGCAATATAAAAGCAGAGTACTTTACACTGGAAGATGAACCCAGTCTTCTAAATATGGTGGAACCTGCTGATGGTTCCTTGACATCACCTGAAGATTGGAGCAGTTTGAACTCTGATGGTCTTTTTGACCAATCTAATAGTAATAATCAGTGGTGGGACTTCTGGTCTTGAATCAAGTAAAATGCTCAACAAAGCATGGAGGATGTGTATGCAAAATAATCTTCCTCGTGTTTAAAGATTCTAGGGGGGGGGGGGGGGGTGTTGAGGCAAAATTATGGGCCATGGGAGGGAAGATACATATTTTAGTGCAGCAATGATTATAGAGGCAATGAATGTAGCTTTTTTTGCGCTGTAGAAACACTCCATATAGAGAAATTCCATCTATATCCACTTTATGCGATTGCAAAAGCTGCTAATGTTGATATTACTTAACCAGATGCGGTTCAGAGTTGTGGTTTCCTATTGTAGATGATTTGGAGTCAAGCAACAAAAGAAAGGGATATAGGGAGGGCAGGTAGTCTCCAAAGAATTCATATGCAGACATAAAGGGATTGGGAGAGAGAGGGAGAGATCATGCACAAGTAGTGGACTACAAAATAGACACAAGCACTAGTTCAATTAGAATTTTGAAGGAAGTTGGTATTATGGTAAAAAGCAACTAAACCCACCATATGCACTTGATTTTCAATGCTTGTGCTTTCTTAATGCTAGAGCATGCTTGTTCAAACAAAGATGTTCTCTTAATGTACATGATCAAGAAAATGGGCGGTTTATGCTTGAGCCACAAGAAATAATAGAATTACTTAGGAATGATTATGTTAACCAAAAAACAAGTAACTAGAACTCAATAAACATTCTGAAAAATGACACAATTACTGATAAAGCCAAGAGATTTCAAAAATACAAATGCGAAAATTATTATTTTTATTGTTATATATGAAATTATATAGTTAAAGAATGATTAGAACATAAATTTCCACTCGTGCAATGTTCTTCATAAACTCTTATAGCAAACTAGATAATCCAATTATCATTTTACACATCTGGTGGATCAATTTTGATTCAATACAAAGGAGTCCTCCATTTTGAAAGAAATGGATATGTTCTATTTCATGGTCAACATTTAACTTTTAGGAATCTAAGGGTATACATGGTGTCACGTTATTTGAAATTCCATTCCATCAAATAAAGGAATGATAAGTTGATAATTGATTTTGAATGTCGTGACATTGCATACTCCTATAGATTCTTGAAAACTAAATCTTAACCATAAAAGACGTAATCCATTTCAAAGACAAATGAAAAGCATCCTTTTTCCTTTGATAACCCAGAAGTAATAGAGAATAATACATCACAAGGGCATGTTGCATTTTCCCCTCAACCGCAGGTGATAAAACACACCATTAAAGTAATCCTAAATAATAGGCAAGTACCATTATCAGTTGTCAAAGTGAAAGCTCAATGCTGCAAACACATAAGGATCATGTGCAAACAATAGCTAAATTCTGCAAAACATATAAGGATCATGTGCAAAGAATACCAGAAAATTGAGAGAAAATAGATTAAAAAGAACAACCAAAACTAGCCAAAGAGGACTTTTAAATGGTTTGGCACAAGGCCTACATCCATAGAAATTCAGCAAGAGAAAACTTGCACTATCATGCAGGATTAGAAAATCCAAGGATCCATTGAACAACCACATATGAGAAAACTCATTAAGTAAGATTCACCGAACCATTCTCTCTCTTACAAATTAACAACTTCCTAAACCACTCAACAATCAATAGTGCAAATTTGGATACTTCGGTGTCCCCCAAGGAACTTCAGTGGAGTTAGGCCAAACTTGTCCAGTGAATAAAAAAATTGCAGTTGAGACAGACACAATTTTGACAAATCAAATGATACTCAACACGTCCAGAGGATAGCATTAAGGGTAATGATTTTACCAATTACCAACTTAACAAAACCTCTGTCTCCTCACTCCTCAATAAAATTCATTATACAAAATATCTGTCTGTACTTCTTCCAATGACAAGCAGTTCTTAAACATAGATCCTAAGAGCTCCTGAATATGATACTCACAATATGAAATCAAAGTCCCTGGGAAAATTGGCTCGAAATAAATCCCCAAGGGACCTTTAGCAATGCTATTAATACCATACCATTCTGACAACTAAACCGGTATGAACACTCCCTTTGAAACATACCGACTACAATATCAGACATTATAGGTCTGTATCGGCTGTACTGGGGGATTTTTTGGCCATTTTGGCCAATACAATAAAAGGAGGAAAAAAATTAATAAGTGTTATAAAACATGTTATTTGGGGTACTGTCTTGGACTAATGTATTTGGGCTTATAATATGTATGGATTTTAAGAGTTTGTTTTGGATGCAATGGGATTTGGGTTAATTTGTATTTGTAAGAGGTCTTGAGTGTTTTTTTTGTTTGTGAGATTTGTGATAATATGTGAGTTTGGCTTGTGTGTATTGGTTTGAAGTAGATGTAATCCATTACATTCATGGTGGATTTTGGTTATTGTTGCCCAAGTATATAAGTATAGAGTTGGTCAAACCATGTTAAATAATTGTTGTCTTGTGGAGATGTTTTTATTTCTAGTTTGTTTGAATGTGCTTTTGTTAGCTCCAAATTCCAACTAAATGTCACCAGAGTGTATGTGATGCCAAATATCCCAAGAGCACATTAAAGAGATAAGGGAATTATTGTAAGTTCAAATATCCCAAAAATGAATGTGCGAAATCCTAGTGTTCATGAAATGCTAATTACATGACGGAAAACAAGTTAAGACCACATAAGAAACATAGAAAATATAAAATGACAACTGACTTCCTTAGTGAATGTTCAGAAACAACATTTATATCTCAATCCGGTAAAATACTGTGTGCTTCTGCAACTCATTAGTATTCCTGAATTAGACAACAGAAAATTACACTAACAAAGGTATGTGACTAATTACGTCTTTGCTGATTAACACAAGAAGAATGCAAGAAGCCATAATTAGTTAAGCTAAAGGAGGTACCAATTACAACATAATAAATTTTATTATGAAAAGGCAGCAGATAAAAGTAGATAAAGATTGACCAAGTTGATGGAGGGCTTTAATAAGAAATAAACTTCATGAGGTCAGCCTGACCTTTCCAAAAACTCTCATAGTGTTTGTATTCAGATCTATGATCTATCATACTGCACTTGTGAATTATTTAAGACCATGAAAAGCAGTGACACAAGACATTGCATTAATCAGTGACATATTTCTACCTGACCTCCAACGTACTGAGTACTCGCTAACTTTTTGCAGATAGCAAGACGATCTATTCAGCAACTTTGCTTCTTCCAAATAAAAAATTTGAATGAAAATTCACTTTTCTTCATATACCACAAAAATCTAGAGGAAACTTAAAATCCAAATTTATAACATAAAATCTGTTACCAATCTGGATTTGAATACACTGGAATAAGTGAATCAATAATGAACAGCATGCCCTATCATAGACATTGCAAGACTCATGAAGCTTTTCCTACAGGTAATCTAGCTTTGGACTATAACACCAGTGACCCAATTTTTAAATAGACAATTTCTTTATGATTAGGCCCATGTGTGGGACTTGCTACAACCTAAATATTCACAGATATGCTTTTTTCTCTTGGCCTCTGATAGTTCAACCATTCTGAACCCAGCCCTAAACAAAAGTTCACTAGCATCTCAATCACAGAGTGAAATAAAAAAATATAGAAAAATGCACCCATCAATGTTTAACCCATATCATTGCGACTTCGTGAGCAAATTTTCAATTTCAAAAATGCAATTTCCCTAAAGTTGTCTAAAACATTTTCTCTAGCATCCAACAACCCACCCCTCAAACAAAATCAGCCTGACTCTAGAAATTAGAGTATGATTCTGGGAATATTAGTTTAAGGTAGGTGCAATAGCTTCATCTTACAATACCATTTCTATAATCTATACAAGATTATACAACATTTGAAGCTTATGTCCTGTTTTCCTCCTCCAATCATCCATTCCTTTAATCTTCAAGTTGGGATTAAGCTTCACTAATATTTTCTTCTACATCTTCATTTTTCCTTAGCTTCCTTGATCTGCTCAACCTTCATACAACTTTGTTCTAATAAATCAAACTCTTTCAGAATAGCAGATATTACAACATCCAGGACTAGATCATGTTTCCCTCAAGTATTAACTGATGAAAGGAGCTTCATTGTTCAGAGTATTTACAGATGTTATTAATGCTACACTGTACATCCACTTAAAACCAGAATTGTGAAGCAACTCTGATTTAGGATTGAGACATAGAATTTGGAATCATTTTTATTTATTTATTCATGAGTAATGGTATTTTTATTGACAAAATAGATTACTTCATACTCACGATGATGATTACAATGTAAACTAAAAGAACTGCAAAAGAATTATGCATAAAAGTTAAGTGATTAATGTGAAATCTAAAAGGGAGATGCTATTTGTAAGACCCCACACACAAGACAATCAAACATAGTTCAAATCAGCAATGATTCCAACTGCATCTTTGATATTTCTATATCTTCAAAAGTGCGACTATTCACTCCTTTCACAATAGCCCCATCAAACATAACGGGACAAGTTCCAAATGTCTGATGAATGCTTCCCAAAATCAATTTCCAATACCTCCACATGAACAAGAGATCAGCTACCATCCTTGGTAACACCCATTGAATCCCACAAGCTATAAATACTAGACTCGATAAAACATATGTAAAATCACAACGGATCAAAAAATGATCTACTACCTCTTCATTACATTGATACATTCACTAACCAACTAAAGCTACCTTGCTTGATAAAATGATCACAGGTAAGAATCTTCCCCTGGGCTGCTGTCCAAAGAAAGAATGAGACCCTCTTAGGGCCTTGACACACCAAATGCTCTTCCCAATGTAAAGAATTAGTTGTTGTACCTTGGATAGCCTCATAGTAAGAGAGAATGGTACAGCCACCATGCCCTCTCAATCTCCATCTCATTTTATCACACTCCTCCCTCCTAGGGATATTTGAGTATAGAAGATTTACGAAAGACTTCACTGACTCCAATCCGCAGTCATGACAAGCTTTGTGAAATACCACGTTCTAGTTCCGCTCTCCCTATCTAATTGGCTATCCATGACTAAATGAATTGTGGGATTCTTATCAACTGCGCATGCGTAGAAACCAGGATACAACTCTTTTAGAGAATGATTCCCACACCATATATCATGCCAAAACCGTACTTGTATGTTGTCCCCCACCTCAAAATACACATTTTGAAAAAAAACTGTCCCATCCTGCACTAATAATCCTCCAGAGTCTACACCCATGACGATGAGTCTCTCTAACCGAAATCCAACCACCCCATTCCTCCCCATACTTCATAGTGACCACCCATCTCCATAAATGTGTGGCTAGCCTCATTTCTAAATCTCCATAACCATTTCCCCAATAAGGCTTGATTAAAACTTCCTATCTTTTAAAACTGGGTACAGGTACATGGGTATGTCATTTCTTGAAAAATTAGGGTATGACACGTTAGGGATACAACAATTAATTAATTAGTTACTATTTTTTTAGGTATATTTTAAATATTTTTGGACATAATATGTTTATTTTAGGTTTTAAAATTAAGTAACAACAATAAAATGCTTGAAAACATATCTAAAATTAATTTAAAGCCAATAATAAATAGAAAAGAAGTACAATGATACCCATGAAATGTTGTCTATAGTACAAATCAAGAGTTCAAATAAACTAAATACCTAAGTTGCATGGTACCCACACGGGTACTTGGCCATTTTAGCCGTGTCAGTGCAACACAGTTTAAAACCCCAAACTACCTATAGCAATGGGAGAGCAGTGTCTCACCCCACCAAAGAGAATCTGAGGCACCCCACAAAAAGTCTTTGTAATCTTTCCAACCTATTTGCCACATTAGTATGAATAGTAAATAAAAAGAGATAATAAGTCAGTAAACTCAAAAGCATATTATAGCTTGTTCCAAATAGCCAATCTGTACTTCATCTTCTCCAAAAATAGGATTCCACACAGATTGTGCCCTAAAAGATACCCCCAAAAGGCATCCCAAGCCAAGTCATTAGTAAACTCCCAATTTTACAATATAGGATGTCCTGATAATCTGCCATGTTACCTACATTGCCTACTGGGCCACTTCACTCTTATCCAAATTAAATTTTAGAGGTGTAATAGGTTCAAAGCAAGTCAACACCATTCTTATGTAAAGAAGTTGTTCGGTATTCACATCACATAATAAAATATTTATCTCAGCAAATAAAGATGGGAGATATATAGCCCAGCTACTGTAGCATGCCATATCCTAAAAGTGTCAATAAAGCCCCTCACCGTTTTCTTTAGCATCCTACTCAACACCACCATAACCAGTATAAAGAGTAAAGGGGATAATGAATCACCCTGCCTTAGCCCCCGTGAACTATTGAAGAAGCTAGACGGGGAAGCATTGATCAAAACTAAGAACCAAACAGTAGAAAACAAACATGGATCCAACCCCTCCACTTCTCCCCAAACCCCATCCTCCCCAATAGATAAAGTACCATATCCCAACTAACATAATCATAAACTTTTTCAATATCCAACTTACAAATCACCCTAACAATATGGCTTTTGATTCTACTTCCAAACATTCGTTAGCAATTAGGACCTAGTCAAGGATTTTCCTAGCACAAGGCATTCTATGACTTGTAAATAAGTTTATCTAGCACCTCTTTGATCCTGTGAGCCAACACCTTTGCCACAATTTATACACAAGTCCCACCAAACTAATAGGCCAAAAATCCCAGATATTAGTAGCATTGTTGTTTTTAGGAATTAATGCAATAAAAAAAATCATTAAGGGGTTTTTCAAATTCACAGTGACCATGAAATTCTGCAAATAAAGCCCTTCACATCAGCTTCTACCATTCTACAACAATGTTGAAAGAACAACATAGTAAACCCATATGGGCCTGTAGCTTTGTCATCCTTCAAATCCTAGATTACCTCTTCCTTTCAAATTGCCTCTCAAACAACTGTTTATCATTCTCACCTATACTAGCAAGATATAAACTATCAACATATGGTCTTCATTGTCCTGTTTCTTGATATAAAGACTTATAGAAATGCACCATCTAATCTCTAACTTTTGATTCCTCGTAATATTTACCATCCACTTCAAGACCTCCCACATGGTTGCTTCTTCTGTGAGAGCCAATCTATGGAAAAACCCGGTGTTATGCCCCCTTCCTTCAAGCATAAGGTCCTGGATTTTTAACGCCTAGAGACCTCCTCAGTGTGGTTAACCATTCTGTCTTAGATTTCACCTCTTTTGTATGAGCACATTGCTAATGTGTTAAGTCTTAGTTGCCCTCTTTCACATCTAGACTCAACGACTCACACATTAAGCCACATGTTTCTTTGCCAACAACTCGATCAATCAAAAATCATGAACTCTGATATGTATTAAATTCTGAAGTCAGCTGCCTTGGAATTTGTACCCTACTTGCATCACATAAAAAAGGCATATTATAACTCGACTTTTAAGCTGGAGGCAGAACTTATGCACCAAACATAAAGAAAAACTAAGCCTTCATCTTTTAAGTTCAAAAAGGTTATCCATAATGGTGTTGCTACCATAAGTGTGATCAAGGTGTGAAACCATAAAACCATCAATCCCATTGTGTCACTACGGTAATCAAACCTTTACAGAGGGTACTTGAAGTCCGTCAGAGGCTCTAGTCTTGAACATGGACGGGTTGTTCATGAAGGGTGAAAGCTCAAATACATAACTTAACAAAGGGTTCCATGTACAAAGTGTTTGGACGTTCTGAAGCTATTGTGGGTCGCAACAGTAAGTTCAGCTACTGGTTGTAGTGTCTAGGTAACAAGTGTCATGTACTAGATAGTAACTTTCTGACGGATGACGTTTATTGTTTATCAATCAGCATAGTGATACTTGTTTGGACTTTGGACCTTAAACAATCGGCATGTTGTTTATAGTTTATCACTCTATTTACCAATTCGATACTTGTTGTGGTTGTGGTATAAATTGGTAAAAATTAATTGATTAATCCACAGCCTAATCAATTTGGGGTCTAAATCAATTCTTTCAATACTCCACCAATCTTGGTATAGTGATTTGATGTTGAATGTTGACTATTTGGAACCTTATTAAGAGGCCCCAAGTTCATACACACAATGACACAAACTAGTAGGTACTGATCATCAAGTCTTCAAATTCATAAATTATAAAAGTTAAGTTATTGTTGCTGCACACACTGCTACTTTAACGGTTCGCTTCTTGGATTGCAGATCAAGTACCAAGTGATGGACAAAGTTTGGTGGTCCTCCTAAGTGGTCCAATGTGGGTGGCTCAACTATATACAATCAATTTTAGCACCACAAAGAACTCCCACCCCATTAAATATATTTTTTTCCTTTTTTTTCAAGTTGGGTCACTTTCTCATTCAACAAAAACTTAAGGTTTTGGTACACAGTCACAGTCACAGAGTCACAGCCAACACATGCACACAATTACTCTATACAATACAAAAAGCTTTCAAAATCATAACCATTCTGAACAACTGACCGTTGCGTTAAGTTCATAAATTATATAGACATATATTTAGGATCAACAACAACAAGTTTTGCTTCTCAATGATTTCTTATCAAAACTAAACGCAAAATGTGAAGAAGCTGAGAACATTACCAGTCGAGTCTGGTGAGATTGCAGTCTATTGTATTATGTATAGACCCTTTTCGCATTGAAGCAGATCCAATCCCATTGTTCTTCCTGTTGTTGTTGTTTGCTCATCACAATTCAGAAAGCTCATTTGGAACGATGAAAACAAAACTAGTGGGTGGATTTGGACTGGAACGCTACCGTACCGTACGGTATAGGTGACTCATTGTTTTTCACGTTGGAGCAAACAGCCGAAGGTGATCAAATGACAAATACAATTTTAACCCCCATTAGATTAGAAAAAAAAAACAAATTTCTTAAATAAGGTTTATTTTGAAAATTTTGTAATTGGATAACTGAGAGATGAGAGATTAAACTTTAAAAATATCGGTTGGAAAATGGAAACATTAAGAAATACAGTTTTATTTTTTTATAATTTTTTTAAGTAACTAAAATTGGGATCATTTAGTATAATCCAAGAGTTTAGTCTTTTTAGATATACACTACTATTAATTTCTTTAAGACATTCTTCATTCTCCTCATAATGTGTGTTAAAAATACTTAGTATTAAAAAAACGTATAATCCATACCAATAAATTCATCACAATGATGTATTTTTTTTAAATGAAAAATACTAAAATTATAGCCTATTTGTAATGTCTATAGTATAATGTCAAATTTTTATCAGGTTAATTTTTGGATTACGAAATCTAGATGATATTTATTGATAAATAATGTTTTAAATATATTTAAGAAATCAAATTGATGATTTATTTTGGATTGCCATTGTGAATATCAACCAGGGTTTTTTTTTTTTTTTGTGAGAAATTACTTAATACTTGATAATAAGATTTTTATTTATATTTTTTTATGCTTTGATAATAACATGTTGGATACCAATTATTGCATATAAAATTAATGGTAAAAGGGTATTTTTGTTATGTAATTTTTTTTTAAAGAATTTCTAATAAAGGATAGAAAATCAATAAGAAAAACAAAATAAATGAGTTCCAATTAGCTTAATTGAAAAAATCTCTTGTAGACTAATGAAAAATGCTATATTCACAACATTTTCAAAATGGATTATTTTTCAAAATAACACCAATTTTCAAATAATTTTGTTAGTTAGCAAAGTTTTCAAACTATTTAGGAAACTAGTAACTCAAGTCTCTCAGACTCGAGTTCACTGTAGCAACTCGAGTCTCTCAGACTCGAGTTCCATAACAACCCAAATTTCCCTAAAGAACGAAGCAAACCAGCAACTCAGAAAAACAAAAACGCAATGCAAGAAAAACAACGAAGCAATAAACAACCTAGAACACAATGAAGCAACAACAAATCCAAATCTACAACCCCCACGAACCCAAATCCCTTAGTTCGGACTACGGTGAAGGCTCCAGGCGAGGGAAATTGGTTTGGACTGAACTTCCATGGCCGAGCCTTTGGGTTTGGGTATTTTCTAAATCCTTGATTTGGTTTGGAGAAAGAAAAAAGTAGGAAGAATGGGAACATAGTTTTTGCAAGAACTAGAACTCAATTATCTAAAGCTCAAGTTCCATGTGGATTTTAATCCAAACTCAAGCATTCGAGTTGCTACATTGAACTCGAATCTAATCGACTTGAGATGCTAGTTTTCTAAATAGTTTAGAAATCTTACTAACTAACGAAATTGTTTGAAAATAGGTGTTATTTTGAAAAAAAAAAAAATCATTTTCATAATACTTTCATAAAATGGCAGATTGTTATGCGTTATTTATTGGTGGAAAAAAAAAAAATTTTAGTAGTAAGTTTAAATTAAAACCAATAACAATTTATCACCTATAATTTATTATGATAATATTGTGGAATGTAACACTTCTCAAAACCAATTAGTGTCTTGATAATAAAGAGTAATTATTAAGCGGCAAATATTATAATTTGAAATTCTATTTTATCTTAAAAAAAAAAAAAAAAAAAAACTAAGTCTAGACTAGATGGAGCAAAGGCTTTTAAAAACGGCAAGAAATATCTGCCGTTTACTGAGGGGTTGTGATTTGTCAAGTGGGTAATATGTAAGTGGTAACCAGCAGAGAGCTTTGACTTCCATCCCATTCTCTCAGAAATCAGAATGTGACTCTCTCTCTCAACAGAGACTGCAACGAGTAAAGGGTCACAGTCACAGTGAGAGAGAGAGAGAGAGACACACACACAGAATCACAGTGATGAACGACCTCTCAATCTCAAATGCAACTACCGTGAGAGACTCAGACCACCATTGCTGTAGCTGCAATCCCATTCCTCGTGTGTTTCTGTACATTGTGATAGCACTGTTCCTTCTGGGACTCTGTGTGTCCATATTCATATTCGTGGTTGTTCACAACGCCGTCTTCTTCCTCTCTTTGCTTGCGCTCTCGGCTCTGCTTCTCGCTTTCATTCTCTGGAACACGCTTAACTGGAACTCCAAGACTGCTATTCTCTTCTTCGTTCGCTCTCTTCCTGACTCTGACCTTAGACTCGCTCGCCATGGACAGCTCGTTAAGATCACTGGGGTAAGCCTACCATTTCTTTATCTCTCTCTCTTTTTTTCTTATTTTAATTGCGTGCTTGGTTTTCTTTTTTATAATAAATTAATGGGTTCGTCTTGATTTTCTCTGTAGTGCTACTGCATTGTTTCTATTTTTGGTGGAATGGTTTTGGGGTATGGTTGGTTGCTGAGAAAATTAGAGGGAAATAGAAGAAAAATAACATTGGCAGTTTTTATGGTTGGTTTCTTAGAAAAAGAGATGTAAAACCCATCAGAGTGTGAAACTTCTGTCAAAAATAGAAAGCAAAAAATATATATATTGTATGCATTTCCTTAGTACCAATCATGGGTATTGTTAAACTTTGTTTTTTTAATTTTTTACTGGCCCTTCTCTTTCACGATTGTAATTATTAGTTTGTTATTGTTTTATGTGGAAAGAAATGGTGGTAAAATAAGGGACTTGGAAAAACTTTCCTTCTAATGGACTGCTATTAAAAAACAAAATGGAACATAAGAATGTAAAAGTGAAAACTCTGTCTGTGTCTGTGCTTATTGTCATATATTTTATTCATAGCCAATCTCAAGCTGGAAAAGGAGGGGGATTGTGGCAGATTGACGGCCAGCATAAAATTTAGTCACTCTTTTATTAACAATCCACTACAGATACTGTTGTTGTTGAAGAATGTAAAAAAGAAGCTATAGTATAGTCCAATGTTACCGTTGTTTTTGTTTCACAAAAGAATGAGGGGGTAAAAAGAAGAAAAATAAATCATCTTAGCCAAACCAGGTAAATCAATTGGTCTTGGCAGGCAGGAGTTTTTCCCATTCCTGGGTCTCCTAAACTGAAGATTTTTTATGACTGAAAACTGGGTTTCTTTTCCTTCATTCTTTTAACAAATTTTTTTGGAGCAAAGGTTGTTTATTTATGCTTTTTAATGGGATGTGATCAGAAGATGTGATGAAAAAGCTATTATCCAGAATTTGATGCTTTATGAGTGAATTATTCTAAACTTCTTATTTATGAGTCTATAGATGATTAGTGAGAAACAATCCAGGGGACAGATATCTTTCATACAATAAGTTTGCACTGAGTGATGGTGATGATGTCTATGGGTTCACTTTCTAGCTTCTATATAAAGATTTAATCAGAAACATTAAATAAATTTGTAAAATTACTCTATTTTAAAATTTTCTGAGTTTGATGTTTCACTCATACAGGTTGGTTTGCATAGGAACTTGGACTTCATAATCTTGACTTTTCAAAGTGATTGAGAAATTATGATAGAAAATGTTTTATATTTCTTATGTTGAAACTAGCTATTTCCAGGAGCGTCTGGTTGAAGTTGAACCAAGTATCCGCCTTATATCATCTGACATTCTGGCCAAAATCCTTGTAGCGCAATTGACATCTCTTGGTGTTTCCAATGGGGACATCCAGGATTCAAATTCCCCCACCCCACCTTTTGATGTATCAAAAAAATGTATAACATCTGACATTCTGATTATGCAGATTAATACTATTTGACTTGCCAATTGTGCAGATTAATCATGTCTCTGAACATGCAGACTGCCATTATATTTGCTGATTCTGTTTATTTCCATGCTAATATCCTTTTTTATTCTCATCTATCATCCATTATGTGCTATATGTTCTAACCAGTGGACGACCTTCTTTTGTCATTCTGATGATTTCAGCTTGCGTCATGTGGGAGTGCTTCCCTAGAATCTTCCTATGAAAAGGCTACCAGATGTATCTATGCATCTACTTTTTTGTATGAATACAGAGGATTTGATCTGAAACCAGTGAATGTTAACACGTCATGCTTTCAATGGAGTTTAGCATATTGTGAGGTACACAACTTCCACTTAAGCCATTCAGCCCATCCTCAGTATTAATAGATTGTTGGTTGTCCTAATTGCATTGAATATGATATTGATCTTGTAGGAGGCTGATGACTGGTTCCAACCTCAGTCTACATACTTTCTTACTTCCTCTTCTCCTTCTACCATGTTCAACTTGAACTGGACCACTTGTTTATAATGGACATTTTTATGCTGCCTAAGAGAAAATTATTTTAGCTGACTTTTCCGCTTTGTTTTTAATTAGAGCTACTGACATAGGACAAATTAGGGAATTTGTCTACGTGTGTTTGTGGTGGGTTTAGGGTTAGGAGAATTTGTGGATTTACGGTTAAGAATTATAGAAGAAAGTGTTAAAATTCAAAATTGGCTACGTTTTGATGAATTTTTTATGCTATTTGGTAGAAGAAAGTATGTGGGGTTTTAGGGTTTGATAGGTAAAAGAAAGGCTTGATTTGGGGTTGTAAGGAAGAAGGAAAAGAGAGGATTCTTTGGTGTTGGAGGGCTGTATGAACAGTACCACAAGAAAGAGAAGAAGTAAAGAGGAGAGAAAGGGAGGTAAAGAACAATAAGGCTAATGTGCCTCAATACTAAGATAGTCAATATCTTATTAATCAACTTCATATCTTTTGAATTCATTGAGCACATATATATGTAGAGAAATGCTAGGTCCACAATACTTTCATAACATTTTCACAAAAAATCTAGGTGGCAGGTTGTTACTGGTTATAATCTAAGCCCACCGCTAACAACACATTTTCAACCACTGGTAAAAGCCTGCAGCTTAGGATTTGTTGTGAAAATGTTGTGGACCTAGCATTTCTTGTACTAGTAGTATTAGGACTCCTAGTTTGACCAGTGTACTAAAACCTAAGATACTCGGGATCTCTTAATAAATTCTAGACTCAATCAAACTACCATGATACCCTTAATTCGTCCGAATCGTAAAAATTATAGATATGCCCAAAATTGACCATAACTAATAAAATATAAACTCAAATAAAAAACTGTTTTAACCCTAAAATATTCATACCTAGACCTTTAGAACGGCACAACGGTTACAGTTTTACTTCAATTGGATCATTGGACTTCACACATGGACCCCACAAAATAATTCTTTAATTCTTAAATAGGCGAATTTGCAAAGTAATTGTATATCAATCTTTCATGGCTGCATCATCTACCTCTAACCTCTTGCAGATGAGTTCATCTCTATCCTTCCCTGTCTTGTGACTGATTTACCTTGACCTCCTTATTTTATTTGCTCATGTTTTGTGTGTTTGTATTTTTTTGGCTGCTAGGCAACATGTACCATAATGCTCATGTTTTTACCTTGGATTGCTTTATTATCTTGAAGCATCACCATGTTACATTAAATGTTGTCATAAATAGAACATGAAATGAGCCTAATGTAGAGGCTCGATGGGTATGGCTTGCCTCTGTCTGATGTATAAAAGACAATATAAAGAGAATCTGTAAGATGGATTTCATCTGTTTTGGGTTACTGCAATAAAATTTTGCATGGCTTTGACACCTACTGCATTTGGATTATATTTATTTTCTTTCGAATATTTTTCTTTAATTGATCAGAGAGCAACAGCTAGATGGAAACTCTAAAGTTGAGCTTGAGTTTGCACCCCCAGCCCCTCTAATGGCAAGAACCCAGCAATTTCCCTTCTACCTTGTAATTGAGCAACATATAAAAAAGTATGGACATGATCATAATATCTGGGGATGCTTTGTGGAAAAAGAAAATTATGTACCTTAAAATAAGTGATGGTAGAATGCCAAACTACAAATTCATAATGAGATGAAATTCTCATTAATAGAACTTCCACCATATCACAATTATATTAAAATGTAGATTAGCCACCTTATAAATGGTTCATTAGAATTTAAAATCCTTGTCACCTCTACGTATTTGGAAAGTTGGATATTATTGTTGAATTTAATATTATTCTGCTTGGTCTTTCCTCCTGACAGAGGTTCGCCACTGACTTTTACATAACTGATAGAAAGTCTGGTGTCAGAGCTGTAGTGAAAGCTGGTTCTAATAGTAAAGTCATTCCCTTGGTCATTGAGAGCAAACTTGTGAATACTACCAGACAATGCAGAATTTTATCTCCTAATCTGAGAAAATGGTTAAGAGAGAGAAACCTCTCAGAAGAAGCCCGTTTACTACGTCTTGAAGAAGGGTAATAATATGTTTGTTCAAGTGGTAGCTTAAATTTTCCACTGGTTCTGTGCATTTCTTCTTTAGAACTAATGAGCTACAAACTCCCACAAATTTTTTCAGGTATGTACAAGAAGGTAGCTGTGTGACTGTAATCGGAATGCTGCATCGAAATAATGATATAGTGATGATTATTCAACCACCAGAGGCCATCTCCACAGGATGTCTATGGCAAAAGCTTCTTCTCCCAGTTGACATTGATGGATTGATCCTACGAGCCTCTCAGTTGGCTGGCCCTGTGAACCAAGAGTCTATTCCACATCCAGATTGGTAATGCCTGACATATGATATAATTTGGAGTTATTCATATTTTATATTTTAGATGATGTACTATCTGCAGAAATTTTGCCGTTCCTATAGTTTAGATTTTAATTCTCTGTGAATTACTGTCACCATGTACCTTTACATGCTAATTGTTTCTTGTTTTGACACTATTTCTAATAGAATGTACTGATTTTATGGAGTTCAACATTGATTCAATACTACCTAGAAATCATGATATTAAAAAAAGGGCCTGCAGCAGTTGGGTTGTGGAGCTGGTTTTTGCCATGGTCTGAGGCTCTGTAGCTTGACTTGGGTTGTTGATGTTCAGCAGATGAGGCTTAAAATATTAGGACTGAAAATCAAGGCTTAAATCATTTTCAGGCAAAATGGCTCAAATTTTTAGGTGAAACAAACACAGGCTAAGATTTCTATTTTAATTTTCCCAAAAATTGCATTTACTATTTGTGAAAGTAGCATGGAGATTGAGGTCATGAGTTTAAGATCCAAGACGCACCAGGCATGTATAACTTGTCAATAAAATAAAGGCGAGCGCAAATAGGTTTACTAATTAAAGTCCAAGGCCTTCATATAAATCACAAAAACTCCCTCTACTACCTTGGTGATGTGGAACTCAGCCAGGACTGATATGCTCCCTTGTGCTCCAAAAAAATGATATATTTTTCTGGACAAAGTTCAAATAGGGAATTGTCAATTTCGGTAAGTCGCAGATATCACTTGCTACACAAGAATTGGCTGGGCCCAAAGTGGATGGGTTATGTGCTCAATCAAGTCCACTAAGTTTCAGGATCCATATGCATTTCAAACATAGTTGTGTGAAACAGTTGGGGCTTCATTTCCTTATTGGTTTGTTTATTTGTTTACCTATCAGGCGATTACGAAAGTGGGCTTAGCTCTCAGTTGACTTTCCCTCTATCAAGTTCGCATCCACAGCAGTGGAGCTAAAAATTTAGCTTTTTAGTTCCACCAAAAGTTACTTTATCTATTTTACCTACACACATACTGCAGCAGACAGCAGTGGATTTATTTTTGCTTTTAATACAATAAAATAATATAAATATCACAATAAAATAATATATCCCCTACAATAAAATAATATATTTACTACAATAAACAACAATCACAATCACCCACAACCGCTACCGCTGCTACTACCGTCGCCACCACCGACTCTTCCACCGCCACCGCAATCGCTACCGTTGCCACTACTGCCGCCATCACTGCCACTACCGCCGCCACTGCCACCGACTCTTCCACCGCCGCCGACTCTTCCGCTGCTGCCATATGATAAAATAATATATTCTCTACAATAAATAACAATCACAACCACTATCACCACTACTGTCACTACCACCACTGCAACCGCCACCATCAAAAAAATTATTTTTTTCTCACCAATATTAGATAGTAAATAACCTATCACTTAAAATTTATTGCAAAAATATTGTGGTAACATTTCTTAATTTTAATTTCTTATTATTCTTTATTTTATTTTTCCCATTATCTTTCATCCAAATACACGTTTCTTTTTTCTTTCTTTTTTTTTTTTCTTTTTTACTCTTTGTTTTTCTCCTCCACACACGTATACTCCTCTTTATCTTCACTCTATCTTCACTTGCATTTTTGTTTTTCTACTTCAGCCTTGTCTTTCTTTCTCTTTCACAGATTAGAAAACTTCATCAATTACGCCAATTGTCTTTCTTTCACTCTATCTTTTTTACTCTTTGTTTTTCTACTTCAGCTTTTTCTACTCGAAAATTTCATCAATTGCGCCAAAATGCCCACAGATCAGAATACACAAGCCCACTGCCACAAACACAAACACAAGCCCACTGCCCACAACAGATCGGAAAACACAAATACAAACCCACATCGGCGTTCGGCATGAGATAGCAGAGAAAGGGTGGAGCTCGGAGGTTCGGCCTTTGAGGTGAAGATCTAGAGAGAGAAAATACGAGATAGAGACCCACGTTGGCGCTGGGCATGAGATAGCAAAGAGAGAGGGGGTGGAGTTGTGGAGAACGCAAAGAGTGGTCGGCGCTGAGCTGGGGCTTCGGTCGGCGCTGGGTTGCGGCTTCGGTCGGCGTTGGGCAAGTACTTGGTCGACGGCAACGGGCAGAAATGAAGTGTGAGGACTGAGAAGAGAGGAGCAACGGGCAGAAATGGAAAAGAGGAGAGAAAAAAAGAAAAGAAAAAAATATTATTAAAATATTTGGATTCAGTGTGAACGCAACATAAAATAGTATTTTTTTTTTTTACCTTTGAGTGCACATCTAAAGATAGATGTGCACTGTAGCTGAGAAGCTAAAATTTTTAGGTTTAGCTCCACTGCTACAACTCTCTTTTTTGTGTTTTGGTGTAGCTAAAATAGCTATATAGCTATTTAGCTACACTGCTGCAAATGCTCAGTCTCCATCCAAACGTAAAATAGAATCCCTAAATTCTCTATCTCCACTCTACAATGTTCGCATTTGGGTTTGAATCCTAATTTTAACCACCTTCATGAAAGCGCAAAACATTTACTTATAAAACATTAGTACAATTCAGCTTATTCGGCTGTTGTACAAATAGACACATTTTTTTTTCCCCCATTTTTTGGGTATGTAAAAATAGACACAAATGCCATGGAATGCAAGAGTATGGTGTCGTTGTTATGGAGGCCTAACTATGGTCCTTGAATACTTTTCCCATGGTAGGGTATTGACTATTGAGCTCAAGAATCGCCATCATAAAAAAAAGAAAGGAAAAAAAGCTTCATGATTGAACTTTATCATAATAGAGGTTGGGTTTTTGAGCAATGACAAGTGCTTTTCACCCAAAGAGATTTGTTGTAGGTGTGAGTTCAGGAGTCAACTTGTCTAAACCAAAAAAAAAAAAAAAAAAAACCATTATTTGGAGGTAAGACTGCCTATTAATTACTGATCTTAAACTCTACAAATCAGAGTTTTGTGCGATAGGTACAACCTTTTTATTAAACATTTCTTCCCTTTTTAAGCAAGTAAAAATAGACACAAACATGTTCATGCAGGGACGGAGCCAAGATTTCTAGTAAGGAGGGCCGGAGTATAGCAAAAAAAAAAAAAAAAAAAAATCATGAAATTCCAAATAAGCATCTATTTATTTAGTATTAACAAACTATCAATAAAGACAAAAACACAAAATTATTTTTTTGTAATACTCTCAGTCTCTTTCTCAACTCGTGTCTCTCTGGATCTCTCTTTCTATTTTATTTATTTATGGAATTAGGTTTGTATATCGGCTAATGGAATTAATTTTAATTAAGTTTTTGAGTTGAGGGTTGAGTTGGGCTGAAGATTTTGTTGGAGGGGACGGGGCCAAGATTTTTTAAAGAAGGGGCCCAAAACATAATGGACAATGCAATATGCATTTACCTACTATTTACCTACTATTTTTTTTAATATTTTTTGGGGTCAAGGGTCCTGGGCCTCCCCCCCCCCCCCGGGGGCCTTTATCCCTGTGCTCTTGTGCAAGAGAATAGTACCACTATTTTTGGAACTTGACCGTGGTCCTTGAAAGATTAGGATCTTCTAGAGTGTTTTATGATAACTCTGCCGTAGAGCAATCTTTAGAACTCTAAGAGTACGTTTGGTTGGAGGAGTGAATAAGTTGGAGAATAGAAAATAGTGAAAGGATAAAAAAGTGAGAGGATAAAAAAGATTTTAATTTCCCTCATTTTTGTTTGGTTGGAAGTGAAAAAGTGGAGGGATGAAAAAAATGTGTTTGTATAAATTTACTCATATACCCTTGTTAAAAAATGATGCCCTATTAAAACAAAAAAGTGACAAAAAAAAAAAAAAAAAGCAATCACCCAAATTTATTAGAAAATAAAAATCATATCTAAAAAAAAAAATCACGTCTAAAAAAAAAAAAACAAAAAATCACAAAAGAAAGCAAAAGAAAAAGAAAAAAAGAAGAAGGAAGAGGCAACGTACAGAGTCTACAGACCAGACCCCCCAAAAAACAAAAAAAAAGTACAACGCACATGGGCATTTTCATCATTTACCTATCAAATCCCCCAGGTCAGTTTTTTCTCAATTTTGGAGAGAACATTTTGGTGGGCTCAGGGAGAAAACATCTGGGTCCCACCAATTTTTTTTCCCTCCCCTCTCTCAAACCAAACACTCACAAAAAAAGTTTTCATTTCCATTTTCTCTCCAAAGTTTTCCATCCACTCTATTTTACTTCCAAACAAACACACTCTAAAAGATTTTAATATGTTTTGAATAGTTTCTTAAATACTTTTCCCACAGGGACGCCTTGTGCAATTTACTTTCATTATTGAACTTAAGCATAGCCTTTGGCAAGGGAAGGGATGACTTCATTTTAGATTTTCTATTGTTTATATTTTGTTGTAAATTTATAAGGGTCTCCATGCTCTAGCCCAGTTTACTGCTCACCAAAATCTTACCTTTTGTTGTAACAGTTCTTTCCCTCCTCAAAGAGGCTTGGTTGAGAGATGATGTTCTTGTTTTTTTCAGTTTAATGAAATATTTCCATTTAGCCAAAAAAAAAAAGAAAAAAAGGAAAATAGAATCAACACAAAATGACAAAAATAGGGTTTGAGCCAAAATTTTGGCATCTCCTTATTATTATAAGTAAAATCGATAAAATATCTATGTCACACTTAGAAACTTTTTTGTTTTGGTTTTTTGTTACCTTGTAATGTTAAATTGTAAAAGGAACACCATTTTGGAGGCTCAATAATCATAATTACAAAAACCCGAAAACAAAACTTGCAATTTTTAATGCTTGAATGGAACAGCATGATTGGTGACGATCATGCATGAACCGTACAAAGTAAGTTCTAGCCTTCCCTAGTAATGTAATTCTCTTGTAAGTTGTAAGTAAGAAGTAACAGAAAGGTTGCAATTTGGACCAAATACATTGCATTTGTTTTCCTTATTCCCTAGGTATTTCTATACATTTTAGTTCTAATTGCTTCTTTATGGCAACATAAAGCATATGCTTGCTATAATAATAATAATATGACAAGTCCTATTCATCTTCTGGTTGCGGGTCATGCAGATTTTACTATAAAAAAAAAAAAAAAACCCTAATTCCCACTCCTCCGCATGGTAGTCATGCTCAATGTCAAACAATATTATGATGAAATTAAAGAAACACTAATAGGAAAATGTAGATGTTGTCATTATAGATTCTCTTGTGCCCTTCAAGCAACCCAAATGGGCCGCCTTTAATTTTTTGTTTTTGTTTCTGTTTTTTGATTGTGAGAAGTTTCTATTTTTTTTCCCTTCACCAACTGTCTTATGTCCTCCTGACCTGTCGAGTCCTATACGGTAGTCATGCTTTGTTTTATATTTTAACATATTTTTTTGGGCCAAAATGGGCATTTGCCTTTTGCCCAGTGATGAAGAAACGCCATTTCAAATTATTCAAGAACGTCACAAACTCGATTTTTAGAAATCGAAGTTTCAGACGTAAAACCCGATTTTGATGAAAATCGAGTTAAATTCACATGGAACTCAAGTTCCATATATATATATATATATATATATTTTTTTTTTTTTAAGTTTGATTGCCTATAACTCGGTTTTCTAAAAATCGAGTTTCAATGTAAAACTCGATTTTAAAAAAATTGAGTTTTAAAACAGGGGTATTTTGCTAGATAGTTTCAGAATATAAGCATTTTGCTACATTTTTTGGACGAAAGGGGCAAAAGCCCATTTTTACCTATTTTTTTGGTTTACTTGAATTATATAGTACTTATTATGCAAAATAAACTTGAGACTTTCTTAGGGTCAAGGTATTGACAAATTGGGAAGAGTGATACAGCCTCATATCAATATAATAAAAATGAAAGAAAATTATGCAAAATTACCAAGTCTGTTTGAACTTTTAATTGGTTAAATAGGTCATGGGTGTTAGGGCTACCTTCAACTACACTCCTCTATAGGATATTAGAGTAAAAGATGGTACATACCTAGCTAATAGGAGATTAACATCCTAACAAACCTCAAATAAAATTAAGCTAAATGTCTTTCCAAGTTGATCTCCTTCGTTTCTCAATTGACTTTTCAGTCAAGACAACTTTGTCTAGCTAATTTTCTTTTGTTAACAGCAAGAAATTCTAAACCGATTATAATTTTAAAAACAAATTTTTAGTTCTATTTGGGGTAAAATTGAGTGGGAGAAGACTAAAAGAATAATTGCACTTAACTAAAAGGGGAGAGAAAAAAAAATAGGAGACTTGTTTTATTTTTCTGGATAAAAGAATGGGAGACTTCAGCTTTATTAGGGTCAACCGGCTTTACCTAATGGTGAAGTCTAATTTGGCTATTGTTCTTTATTTATTTATTTTTGCTTAGATTAGTTTGAGAAGGAGACTAGGGGAGGAGGATGATGATCACAAGGGAACTAATAAGTTATCCCAAGATATTTAGTGTAACTTATACGTATTTAAGTTATCATCATCATATCTCCTCAATGTTATGGGATTTTGGCAAGAATTCGAAGGTTTCTTTTTGTTAATGTTAATTTGAGAAGGAAAGCTGAGAAATAAATTTGGTAAATGTTGTTCTATAATCCAATATAAAGTTATAGTGTCCTTTTCATACTGTTAATTAGCTAGGTCTACAGAGATACATTGAGGTAATATTGGCTAGTAGTAGCGTTTGTAGTTAAATATCCACAAGTCTTTGTCGATTTTTTTTTTTTTTTTTAATTAATAGAAGTCTTTGTCGATTTTGATAATATATTATATTTTTATTTTAAGAAAACATAAGCCAATTGCAATAAACTATTAACTATAATGTTTTTTGCATTAATCTGATGATTTTTGCGGGATAATCATTTTATTGAATAAATAATTAAATATACAATCTTTTTTTTTTGGGTATAAAAGAGAGGAAAAATAGAAAAAAAAATGTATATTTTGTGTATATCTTTGGTAAAACTATTCAACAATGGAAACTAACCCTATTTCCAGTCATCCTTAATATACCTTCCTCCCTCTGAATTCCTCTATATAGGTTATAAGTTATAACTTTTCCGGCTAAGTATCTGTATATAGGTTATAATTCCTCCAACTTTATCAACTTTCTTTACATTTTAAAAAGTTTGAAGTTGAAGAAAAGTTTCAATTCTCAATGCCAGTTAATAATACCTCACGTTTACTCTCCTTTGGACTTTTATTGAAATTAGGAGATATGTAATATGTATGTCTGTGTCATGGACAAGCGTGTGCACACCTACTAATATATAATATTATAATATACATTGTCTTAGCAAATAATAATAATAACAATAAATAATAATAATAATAATCATTGAAACAAAGCTGACTATATAGAAACTCTTAGAAAAATTCAAATGGACATGATCACTTGATTCAAGATTGCCGGCCAGGCCTTCTCGTGCTTCCCCATCTTATGTACAACCTTATTTTTTTTGGTGATAAACTCATAAACCCAAGAGACACTATGCCAATTTATAATTTTGGAAATGTCTCCCAATATGTGTGCATGCTGCAAAGTGATGTCTTCTACTTCTCTAGCTCCAGCCTATAAGAGCATTAGCATCCAAGGATGAAAAAAAAAAAAAAAAAATTTGCATCTTCAAACACTATTTTATTTATTTTATCAACTCATCCTACATTTCAGTTTTTATTTTTACATATAACCTAATAAGATAATATAAATTACCTAATAAAATCATAAAAAAATATTATTCTCTCTCTTTTTCCTCTCACTATCTTTTTCTCTTCACACACAACCACAAGATTAAATATTATTTTTTTTGTTTACAACCTTACTATTCATAGGTTGCAAATTTTTTTTAGTATACAAACCAGGAGTGAGTTTTTGTTGTCTTGAGTTATAAAATAGCAACTGAGGGGTGTTTACACCCAGTGTTAGTGCTCTAACAACAATGTAAAAAGATGAGGTAGTTAATCAGGAAGGAATATACATTTATGTAACACAATTCTTAATGCACCATACACTCTAAGCTTACACTTTTATATGAACATTTATATACATTATCCACTAGGAAGCTATCTAGGATCAAGATCATTTCATTTGATAAGTTTTTTATTAGTTCTGTTCAATTTTAAAATTGAGTATTGCTTGTAATTTGCAACACAAAAAGCATCTATGTGGTATATGCTGGGGTCCTATACATTATGAGTCCAAATACAAGTATTTTAGGCCAACTCCTTCACATTCTCTGGCCGTGGATGATGCAGTTTGTACTTTAAAAACCATATATATACCGTTTGCTAGTCGTACTCAATGTTAAGATTATGACGTATCAGTAGTATATGAATTATATATACATATATTCTCTTGCACAGTTGCCCCCCTTGAAGCATGACAAGGACTACGTTATAATTTTGTTTAAGTCTTAATTTTCAATGGTGGGAATTTCGAACTTTTATTGGATAAAAATTTTCGTACGGTCAATGTGTGACAATTTGTGATAGCAGTATATGCTTACTCTCTTATTAATTAGTAAAGCTGATCTAAAAATCCATAATGAAAAAAGGAGAAAAAGAAAAATTGAACAACAAATTCACCAACCAGCCGGTTGAACTTTAGAGAAGAGGGTGTCGTGGCATAATCACATTTTAGTATTTTATATCGCTCAACTTTGGGTAAAATGTAAAACTTTTTTTTTTTTTTTGGCACCAAATCATTAAAAAAGAAAAAAAGAAAAAAAAAGTTTTATTATAACCGTATAGAAGTTTAGGGGATCTTAGTGCCCTTATTAAAAAAAAAAAAAAAAAAAGACAGAATGAATATAGAAGGGATGCACTTGATACAGTATGAAAATTTATGTATTAAACTGGTATTAAAAAAAAAAAAAAAAAAAAGAGTTAAGGGGAATTACTATAATAGCATAAAAATTTAAGAGGTTTTAGTGCATTTTACCCATTCTTATATATCACTCAATTTTTGAAGAAACCTCTAATGAAATTATGCTAAAAATATTTGAATGAACTTCTCGGTACAGAGTCAAGACAACTCTGCCTAGAGTAGATAATTTCTTGTTCATTAGAAGAAACTTTTTTCATCTAATATATTGATACTACAATTTTTGTTCTTGGGGAGACTTAGGGTGTGTTTAACGCGAGAAAGACCGCAAGGAATTAATGCTCACGAGAAAAATATCACTTCCTATGGTGGAGACACATATTGCTGTTATTCCCTTGTAAAGCAAAATGTGTATTTTGCATATGCGAAACGAAGTTTAAAAAATCCAAGTTAATAAAATTTTTGATGAACCATGTTAATATCAATTAGGTCATTGTGGATATATAATCATTTTCATACTAAATAGGTCACCATGGGAAAAATTATAGTAAAACATGGTGATAGGCTGATAGGTTTCTTTCTACACAATATATATTTCCCTCCACCCATCTGCTAGTTATGTTTAGCTTGAGCGAAAAAATAAGTAACATTTCTTTGTTTGATTGTTTACACAAAAACATAGAAATCTAGGGTAATGACTGTTAAGGATACAGCTGTAGCTACAGCTGTAATTACCGAGGATAGCAGCTGATGTATATTTGAGTTTGTAAATCATATTTTGAATAAGATATGATAAGATAGAACTAGGCTTGTGATGAGATAGGATTAGGATACTGTAGAACCATTTTTGAATTTGTATCTCAGTGAAGTATATCTATCCGGATTGGTATATCTGATTGTATTTTAAATTGTAACAAACTTTTATATATAAGAAAATGCATTGAACCGTGAAGGTAAGGCTTGGAAACATTTATCAATTATCTGATTTTTACATGGTATCAGAGCTATTGTGACATACGTCTTTTTTTTTTCCAATGGCTTCCTCGTCTTCATCAACTTCTGTTGTCAACACTGCCACTTCTTCTTCTCCCACTTCCCTTACCACCATCCATCATCTCATCACCATCAAACTTACCCGTGACAACTACCTACTGTGGAAAGCTCAGATTGTTCCTTATCTTAAAGGGCAACATCTTTTTGGCTATCTCGATGGAAGCACTCCTGCTCCACCTCAATCTCTCACTATTGAAACCGATGGAGACGTCCAAGTCATCCAAAATCCGGATTTCAGTCACTGGTACTTCCAAGACTAGATGATTCTCAGTGCCATAATATCCTCCCTCTCTGAGCGTATTTTGGCTCATGTAGTCAAATTCAACACATCAAGGGATGTGTGGCAAGCCTTAGAGAGAATGTTTACCTCTCAGTCAAGGGCTCGAACAATGCAAATCCACTATCAGCTCGCCACTTTGAAGAAAGGCAATTCCTCAATTGCTGATTATTTTCACCAGTTTACAACACTGGTTGATACACTTGCTGCTACTGCTTATGCCTTGATTGATTTTGAAATTATCTCATTTCTCTTGGCTGGTTTGGGATCTGAATATGATTCATTTGTCACATCTGTGACCACAAGGGTTGACCCTCTATCAATTGATGAACTATATGGGCATCTGTTAGCTCATGAATTGCGGCTTGAGCATCAACAGCCAACCGTGGACCTCTCCATTGCAGGGGCCAATTTTGCGGGATGAGGACCTTCACGTGGTGGCCGTGGTGGTGGCTCTTCCCCTTCAGTAGGCCATGACTCATCATCCAAGAATCAAAGGAATTTTCGAGGACGGGGGCGTGGTCATTCTTCTTCCCCCCAAAATCGTCCTATTTGCCAGGTTTGCCACAAGCCAAGACACATGGCCTTGAAGTGCTATCACAGGTTTGATAATTCCTTCTCCACTAACACTACCAACAACATGCATGCTTTGCTCGCCGCTCCACAGGCTTCACCCTATCTCAATTGGTACCCTGATTCTGGTGCAACTCATCATCTCACGTCTGATTTTGCAAATTTAAATGTGACGGCAGAGGAGTATCACGGGTCTAATCAGATTCGCATTGGTAACGGTATTGGTTTGAATGTTAAACACATTGGCTCTACAAAATTATCCACTCCTTCCTCTTCTTTTATTTTACAAGATGTGCTTCATGTCCCTCACATTACCAAAAATTTAATTTCTGTTCATAAATTCACATCTGACACTAATACCTTTATTGAGTTTCACCCCTCTTATTTCTTTGTGAAGGATCGAACAACGGGGAGAGTTTTGCTGCACAGGCTGAGTAGAAATGGGCTGTACCTTTTTCCTTCTGCTTTCAATAAATTGCCTTCGTCGTCATCTGTCTTTGTTGGTGAACGTACTTCTCCACAACAATGGCACTCACGCTTGGGACATCCTATTTTTCGTACTGTTAATCATGTTCTTTCAAAATTTAGTCTGCCCGTTATTTCCAGCAATGTTGTTCACCCTTGTTCTGCTTGTCTCAGTTCTAAGAGTAAACAACTTTCTTTTTCTTTATCTTGTACTCAAATAAATTTTCCTTTGGATTTAATACACACTGATGTATGGGGTCCATCTCCTATTTGCTCAAAATTTGGCTTCAAATATTATGTCTCTTTTGTTGATGCATTTAGTCGCTATACTTGGCTTTATCCCATGACAAATAAAAGTGATGTGCTACCAATTTTTATTAAATGGCAAAAATATGTTGAGCGTTATTTTAATCGCAAAGTAAAAGTTGTTCAATCTGATTGGGGTGGTGAATATCGCTCACTTAACAAATTTTTCCAAAATAATGGTATCACTCATCATGTTTCCTGCCCTCACACGCCTCAACAAAATGGTGTTGTTGAGCGCAAACACCGTCATCTTGTGGTACTAAAAACAAACGCCAAAATAAACTATTTCTTCTTCCCATCCTTCAATCGGTACTAAACTACTAATAATTTAATAAATCATGATCTTTGGTTTGGTTCCACACGATTTGAGGATTATTATTGAGTACTCCTAGAGTACCATAAATGCATATTCCCTCGTCTCACATAATTGTGGGTCCCACTAATTAAATTTATGGTGGGACCCATAATTCATATGAGAGAGGGGAGTACGTATTTATGGTACTCCTGAAGTATTCAATAATTTTTCATGATTTGATCAATTCAACTAGAGAGGTTTTAGAACACGGTTTTGGCAACAGGGAGAAATGAGGGTGAGAATGAATGGAGAGTCAATATAAAAGCTTGTGCAGAGGAATTGAAAAAGAGACATATGAGATTTTTTAAATAAAAATAGTGTGTGCTAATTTTTAGGAAAAAGATAGTGTCTCCTAAAAAAAAAAGGATAAGTAGTAAAAAACGTGATTGAAAGCTTGAGTTTAGAAGTTACTTGTGGTTAGTGGGCTACTAGTAAAGGAATCCTCTACCAAACAAATTGTAAAAATTAAAAAAAAAAATGACTTAATAAAATTGAAGTTAAGATTGAATTTGAAAACCAACGGAAAAATTATTATATTTTGTAGGCAATGTTGTACATGAAAGTTAGAAATGTATTTTTATCGGGTTATCTTTTAATTTTGTCTCTACTTAAACTTAGGAGTACGTATAAGGCTATTTTTGAACTAACGAAATATCTATTTCAAATAGGGAATGCCCCTTAAATAGTAGTATTAGATAATAATAATAATAATAATAACAACTTATTACTATTATAAAAATAATAATACATTTTTTATTAAATAATACATTATTACTATTATAAAAATAATAATATATTTTTTCATTTAAAAATACATTATTACTAATATAAAAATAATAATACATCTTTTTCATTAAAAAAATACATTTTTTTTTGGTAAGCAAAAAAAAAAAAAAAACATTATTACTATATAAAAAAATCTTGAAACCTTCCAATGGACAATTGGACATGATTGTCTGCTAGGCCTTCTCGTGCTTCCCATCCCAATTGTCATGTATAACCTTTCTCTTACTATTCTTCTCTCTCTCTCTCTCTCTCTCTCTAACGATCTATTAAATTAGTCACTAAACTTCAGATAAACCCAAGAGGCACTACGCCAATTTAAAAAGTTTTGGAAATGTCTTCCTTCTATAACAATTTGTGTGCAAGCTGCAAAATGATGTCTTCTACTTCTTTACAACAACAATGCAGAAAATATGGTGTAGTAATTAAATGCATTTATGTAAAATAATTCTTCATGCACGATACACTCAAGCTTACACTTCTATAAGCACATAGTGACATCTAACGTGTGATGCCTTTTTTTTTTTTTTTGGGATGCAATAATGTGTGATGACATTATCCACTAGGATAAGCTATATAGGATCCAGATCATTTTATTGAATTTTAAAACTTAGTATTGCTTGTAAGTTGTAACTTAAAAGTATCTAAGTGTGGCATATGCTTGGTTCTATACATTTATAAATCCAAAATCACAGGCATTTTTGGCCGACTCCTTCACTTTGTGGTCGTGGATCATGTATTTTGTACTTTAGAAACCATATATACCGTTTGCTAGTCGTAGTCGATAATGTCACGATTATGACGTAACAATAGTGGAAGTATAACAAGGAACTACTTTTATTTTTGTTTAAGCCTTAGTTTTCAAATGATGGGAATATATTGAACTTTTATTGGATACTAAATTACGTACGGTCCAGTTTTGACAATATGAGATAGCAATGCTTACTCTCTTTTATAGCACTCAATTTTATATATATATATATAAATATATATATAAATATTTATATATATATATATATATATATCTACTTAGAAGGCTCGTTATTTGAAGAAACCTCTAATGAAATTATGCTAATTATAGTGTCAAAGTTGGCCTTGTCTTCGAATGAATTAAGAGTCAGGACAAGCCAATTTCTTGTTCATTAGAAAAAAACTTTTCATCTAATATTTTAATACTGCAATTTTTGTTCTTGGGGTGTGTTCTTGTGAAGCAAAATGTGTGTTTTGCATATGCGCGAAACGAAGTAAATATATATATCACGTTAAATATAAATTAGGTCATTGTGGATATATTCATTTTCATATACTAAATAGATCACTATGGGGAAAAATTATAGTCAATGATGGAGATAGGCTGATATATAGCTAGGTTTTTCTTTCTATACGCGATATATTATATTTCCGTCAACTCATCTGCAAGTTATATATAACTTGAGCGAAGAAGTTGATTCACTTGATTGGTTACACAAACAGAGAAATATAAACTGGTTGATAATAGGCCATGAAGAAAATGTCGTGCTAATTAATTAATAACCTGAAGTACACTGTAAGGACAAAGGAGTAGTACTATCTAATGATAATACCCTATTAATTAATAACTGCAAATGATATTTGAAAGGAAAAAAAAGATTACATTTCTATTTGTCAGTAGGGCCTGACCATAACTTGTGCTAGCTTGTGCACTCTTTCGTGAGCATGATTATGCAGTGGATTGGGGTGTATTTTTTAATATTGCGTACAATTTAAATTTTCTTTATAGCAATTAAGAGAGAAATAGTATTAAATATTCTCCTAAGAGTATTTACTACTATTTATTATTCACTTTATCTCATTTTGTTGTAAAGTTTAAAAAACTAAACTTTTTAGGAGAATATCATTTTTTTTTTTTGAGAAACAAGACTGGAATTTCATTGAATAAAATCAACCATGGTCGGTTAACAATACAAAATAGAGGTGTGGAGGAACATCCTCCATCCACACCTTTAAACCCGCAACATGACGTGCATGTTTTGCAAGGTTGTGAGCAACAAAATTGCCAAGCCTACGATGTGGGAAAATGAAATACAACTGACATCTGTTGAGGTTTTGGCTGCAGCTAGGATGTGACCAAAGGGTGCAAGTGAGTCTTCCTCGTTCTTTAGTGCCTTGACTATCAATTCTGAATCACCTTCCAAGACATAACTAGAGAAACCAAGTTCTGCAGCAAAATAGATAGTTCTTGTCGCTACCATAGCTTCAACCAGGTCCGATGAGTAGGGGAGTTGAATCTGCTCTGATAGGGATGCCAGCACCTGTCCAAACCCATCCCGAATAACAATTCCAAGACCAGCTTTATTTATGTCCTTGAAAGTTGCTCCGTCGAAGTTTATTTTTACGCTGCCATCAGGTGGGGGATGCCAAGCAACTCGGGTCGGTGATGGGGTGTCCATTTGAGTTCGTCGCACTCTGTTCTCCTTTTGGTAATCTAGTAAGCATTGTTGGGAGGTCTGAAGTATCTGCGATATGGGATGGTCCTTGTTCAATCTCAGTTGGTTTCTGCGATACCATATGTTCCACATGATGACCACCAATAAATCCACCTTGCTGCCTGCATTTGAGATAGAAAGAAGCAGGTCCTTTATATCTGCAAATGAGCGAGATTGATGGCAAGCGAAGTCAGGTATAGCGTCCCAAATTGGAGATAGTTTTGAGCACTCCCAGATTGCGTGTAGAACTGATTCTTCAGCTTGTCCACATTGTTCGCACCTATCATCATTCAGGATCTTTCTCTTTTTCAGGTTTTTCTTTACTGGAATCGCATCTCTGCTTGACCTCCACACAAAATTTTTAGTTTTGTTTGGGACATCAAGACCCCATATTAGCTTCCATAGGTCATTGTTTTGGTCCGAATTGGCAGGTGATTGATTATGGAGCTCGTCCTTGGCTAAGAACTTGTATCCGGATTTGACAGTGTATGAACTCGAAGCATTGAAAGGCCATGTGAGTGTGTCAGCAGCAGGGGTAGTGCATAAGGGAATACTCTTTATCAAGTCTACCTCCTGATTGTTGAACAAACCTTGAATGAGACTATCATCCAAGCTGTGTGTCTCCGGGTCTATGAGGACTTTTACCTTGATATCTTCAAATCCTTCTACAATGTGTGATTGTATCCGTGGGTGCTCCAATGATGGTAGCCATGCATCAAGCCACACACTAATGGACTCCCCACTTCCTACTCTCCATCTAGCACCTTTCAACAAAACATCCCGCCCTTTTAGGATACTATGCCAAGCATAAGATCCTGAATGAGAATTTGAGGCCTCCAAAATCGAGCAATCCGGGAAGAATTTAGATTTGAATACCCTATAAAATAGAGAATTTTGATTGTGCAAAAGCCTCCATGCTTGTTTTGCAAGTAGTGCATCATTAAAAAGGGCCAAGTCTTTGAATCCCATACCCCCTTCAGATTTTGGGAGGCATAGAGTTTCCCATTTGACCCAATGAATCTTCCTCCTATCTCCTTTTTGCCCCCACCAAAACTTTCTTATTAGACTTTCAATTTCTGAACATAGACCCAAAGGGAGTTTAAAACAACTCATGGTGAAGCTTGGAATTGCTTGGACCACAGCCTTGATTAGGATTTCCCTTCCTGCTTGTGATAGGAGCTTCTTTTTCCACCCTTGAATTTTTCTCCATACTCTTTCTTTGATGTAGTTGAAGCTGGCCTTTTTATTTTTTCCAACAAGAGATGGGAGGCCAAGGTACTTCTCATATTGTCTTATTTCCTCCACTCCCAATGCAAGCTTAATGTGATCCCTTGTGTCCTCATCTGTGGATTTGCTGAAGAATATGGTAGTCTTGTTTCTATTAATCTGTTGGCCCGAACACCTGCCATAAGTATCAAGAATTTCTAGGATTTTTTGACATTCTTGAATTGTGGACCTGCAAAACAGGAGGCTATCATCTACAAAAAAGAGGTGGGTTAGGCGAGGACTATTTCTAGATAAAGAATAGCTTCTAATGTCACCCTGTGCAGCTGCTTGACTGATTAGGCCATGAAAGCCTTCCGTGCATAACAGGAATAGGAATGGGGAGATGGGGTCTCCTTGTCTAATGCCTCTTGATGGATGGATTAAACCTTTGGGTTCCCCATTAACCAGAATGGAGTAGGATACAGTGGTAACACATAACATGAGAAGTTTAATCCATCTATCATTGAAACCCAATTTTTTCATGACAGCTTCAAGGTAAGGCCATTCCACCCTATCATAGGCCTTGCTCATGTCAAGTTTGATTGCCATGAAGCCATCTTTCCCTGTGTGTTTTTGCATGCTATGTAGGGATTCAAATGCTACCAAAATATTATCTGAAATAAGGCGGCTTTTGGTGAAGGTACTTTGGTGTTTAGTGATAATTTTTGGTAGAATGCTTTTAAGCCTATTTGCTAAGACTTTTGAAAAAATCTTGTACAAGACATTACAAAGGCTAATAGGCCTAAAATCAGAAGCATGCTCGGGATTTTTTTTCTTTGGGATGAGAGTAATAAAAGTGTGGTTTAGGTGCTAGGGTAGAGATGCAGAATTAAGAAAAGAAAGAACAGAATCAATTACATCATCTCCAATCAAATTCCAGTAATGCTGAAAAAATAAAGGAGGCATACCATCTGGACCTGGTGCTTTTAGTAGGGCCATCTGCTTTATAGCTTGTTGTACCTCCCAAGCCTGAAATTCCCGAGAGAGTTGTTCATTCATCTCTCCATTGATCACTTGATTGATTGAGTTTGTGGCTGCTGCACATGGTGGCAAATTTGCCGAGGTATACAGCTCCTTGAAATAGGTGGTTAAGGCCTCTAAGACTTGTTCCATATTCGAGCTCCACTCCCCATCAGCTTTACGGATCTTTAGGATTGAGTTCTTCCTCTTCCTTTGGGTGGCACGGCAATGGAAGAATTTTGAGTTCTTGTCTCCATTGGCTGCCCACAACGCCTTAGACCTTTGGAACCACATCCTGTACTCTTTGTCCACTAGCTCATCAATTTCTTTTTTGAGTTCTCTAACTCGGAAATTCACTCCTGTTCTCATAGCTTCTTTCTCAGCCTCCTTCAGCATTTTTCTCTTTTTTTCAAGCTCCCTTCTCACATTCCCAAAATGCTTACGATTCCATTCTTGAAGCTCTTTCCCACATTTTTTTTATTTTCTTGATCACCTTGATGCTAGGCTCGGCCTCCTCATGGGATGTCCACACCGCCTCTACTATGTTTGAGCATCCTCTGTCAGATAACCACATCTCTTCGAATTTGAATGGTTTAGTGATGCTAGGGATTTCCAAACCGTCTGGGATAATCCATAATGGGCAATGGTCAGAGGCGTTGGATGAGAGGTGGTGAATTTTTGTTCCAGCAAATTGCATAAACCAATCATTATTTGCAAGTCCTCGATCCAATCTTTCCCAAATGGAGTGCCCATCCACAAAATGCTTCTGCCAAGTGAATTGTGACCCAATGAAACCAAGGTCAATAAATCCACATTCATCAATAACGTCACAGAATAGCTGCATTTGGGCATGACTCCTGCATCTTCCCCCTAACTTTTCAGAACTCCTCACTATCTCATTGTAGTCTCCTGCACAGAGCCATGGTAATTTGAGTCTATTGTTGAGTTGACGTAGCATATCCCAAGATTCATGTCGTTTATGCGTCACTGGCTCACCATAAAAACCTGTGAATCTCCAAGCATCCCCTGCACCCTTATTAATAATAGTATCAATATGATTTTTTGAAAAACATTCAACATCTAATTTTATTGCGTTATTCCAATACAATGCTAATCCTCCACCTCTATTATTTCATTCAACAAAAAATAAATTATCAAAATTCAAATTACGCTGCACTTCTTTTAGCCTTGCTTCATCCGCCCATGTTTCGGCTAAGAACACGACGGAGGGATCTTTTGCTCGAACCATTCTTTCAAGCTCTTTCCTTGTTCGTAGGTTCCCAAGCCCACGACAGTTTTAATGCTTTGTCTCTCAAAGAAAAATATATACGATATTTGATAGATATGATAAATTTTGAACTTACAGTTTTCACTCTATAATGAATGTTCTTTATTATTAGGTCATGACATTAATTGTTTTTTTTTTATAGGTAGATCACTACAAGAATTTTGGTCTTTTGCGACCAATGTTTTAGCAACGACCAAAAAGTCGTCACTATTAGGCATACATTAGCGACGAAAATATATGGTCATCGCTAAGAAGTGTATTGTAGCGACGACATTAAGGCAGTCGCTAATAAGTCGTTGCTAACACCATGGAGGGAATTTTATTTACTTTTGGAAAATGGAGGAAAACTTTTAGCAACGACAATAAATTTTGTTGCGACGACATTTACGTCGCTAAAATAAGGTTTATTTTAACGACGACATCTATCATCGCTAATAATCATTTTTAGTGACGACCTTATGTTTCGTCACAGATATGTGGCCAAAAATATATAGTAAATATATTATATATATGCTTTATTTATCAACGATGACAAATTGGTGGTCGCTATTAGAAGGCTATTAGCGATGACACAACATGTCGTCGCAAATATATTTACCTAAATATAATGGAGGGTAAAATTTTCACTCTCAAAAAGTGGTGGGAATTATTGGAGGGAAGCAGATTTTATATTAGCAACGAATTAGGTCGTTGCTATAAGGGATCTTTTAATGAAGATAGATTGTCGTCACTAATATGTGGCCAAAACAATTTTGATATAATATGAATTTTTTTAATCAAATCCTCCAAATGCCTCTTAAAATATTTAAAATGTTTGAAATGATTAAAATACCATTAACCTCGTCAAAATGACCAAAATACCCCCAAACTTATAAAATGACCAAAATATGGCCAAAATTGGCAATTAACCCCAATTGCCAAACTATATAGTTAGTAGGCAACGTTTCAAAACTATATTTTTAACTAACATCTCGAGTTTAAAATACTCGATTTAGGGCTTATAAATCAAGCCTCAAAAACTCGGTTTCCATGTTTTGATCATGTCTAATTTGGCGTTTTTCCACGTGGCGTCTACCTGAAAATCAAGTCTCTAAGACTCGAGTTATATCTCGACACTTTGAGGCTCAATTTATGTGTTCTAAGAATTACATGGTTATCGACCTGGATTCCACCTGGATATCAAGCCTTAGAGACTCGGTTTTTTAAAAGGGAAATCGAGTCTTAGAGAATCGATTTGTAAGCTGTGGTGGACAAGCATCCACGTGGTTGGGCAGTTGCCCGTCCTTAGTCCTCATAATTGTGGGTCTCTCGGTTTCCTCCTCCAAAAACCAAGCAGCACTCTCTCTTCCTCTCTCACTCTCTCTCTCTCTCATACAAAACTCACCCCCATTACAAAACTTCAAATCAAACTCACCCCCCATTTATACATCCTCATGTCAGGTAAGGTTTCTCACTCTCTCGAGTTGTTAGTGTATATATATGTATTGTTAGGTTTTTTTATGGGTATGTATCATGACTAATTTTTTTTTTTTTTTGGTTTGATATTTTTCTTTATATTTTTGTTAGAATGATTTGAAGGTTTGTAATGGGGTGAGTTGTGTGTTTAGTTTTTTTTTTGGTTTGAGTATGAAATGATAATGATTGAGTGTGTTTGTATGTGATAGGGTGAGTATATGCAAATGTGGGGTTTGTATATGCATATGATCTAACAAGTTAGTGTATATATTTTCTAGGCTTTTATAGAAAGTAAAAACTATTTAAGATATATTTTTATTGTTAGGATTTTATTATGACTATTTTTTTTTGTTTGGTTTAATATTTTTCTTTATTTTTTTGTTAGAATGATTTGAAATTTTGTAATGGGGGTGAGTTATGTGTTTAGTTTTTTTTTTTTTTTTTTTTTTGAGTATGAAACGATAATGATTGAGTGTGTTTGTATATGATGTGGGGTGAGTATATGCAAATGTGGGGTGTGTTTGTATATACATATGATGTAAGAAGTTGTAATTTTTTTACTTTGAGTAGATAAAAAGGTTTTGTAATTGATGTTAAATGAAAGAGATAAAATATGTCACTAACATATTACACTTGACTCTAATAGGTTCACAATTTCTGAAGAATATTGATATAAATATATACTACGGTGGACCCCTTGTCAATCCTGAAGAGATTGACGGATTCCCATTTAAAGGGCCGGGTATCCAGTGCTATTATATCATAATACGTCGTAGGTTGAAAACGTTGAATGATTTGAAGATGAAAATAATGGAAGAATTGAATTTGAACCCTGCTTGTTATGACATAAAGATTATTTACTGTTACCCACAAGAAGTCTTTCATGAATGGATAAATTACGGGTATATGGCGATCAAAGAAGACAAATATGTAAAGATCATGTTTAATAGGATCCATAAAATGCCCTAAGTAAATGCTGCTGAGTTGTATGTAAGTTTGGAGCCGCTTGCAGAAGTTGATGCCGAGGAGGTGCAACAAACAACTACATATTTACAATTTACAGCCCTAGATGATGGATGCACTACAATGGGAGGCTATACAATGGGAGGTTATACACTCCCATCTCAAGATCATTCTGCCAATACTGGTGAAACACTCCAACCTCAAGAGACACATTTAGGGGAGGAAGACGAAGACAAAGATCATGCTGCGAATAATGGTGAAAATCTTGATGATATGGATGAGTACAAAGAGAGGATTGAGCGAGGCGACTTTGACAGGGATGTGGATGACCATGAACTTGTTCCTAATTTTGAAGAGGAAAATATGGAGTACCATGATGAAGGTGATGCGGACGATGATATTGGCGTCCAGTATGTTACAAATACGACCACAACCTACCCACCTCCTGCCGAGTCACTCTATGCAAATACTTGGGAAAATATGGTTGATCCTTCACATCTTCAGATACCATTTGTTTCTACTTGGGAAGATGGGATGCATTTTAGTAAAGGGTTGACTTTGGCAAATAAAGAGGCAGTGAAGCGTGCATTGATAATATACGCAGCAAAGGATAATAGAAATTTTACAATTCGGAGGTCGACCAAAACTAAATTGTGCGCCGCATGCATTGACACCAACTGCAAGTGGTATGTTGGGGCATTCATGAAGGCTAACCTTAATGGTCTATGGATGGTCACGTCTTATGTGGGTCCACACAGTTGTATACCCTTTGGCCTGCGAAGAGACGGTAAAATGATGGATTCTAATTTTGTTGCATCATAAATTGTGGGAAAATTGCAATAGGATCACACTGCTTGTATTGATCAGCTCTGGGACATCATACATACTAAGTATAATCATGAGATTTCTTACTATAAAGTATGGGACGCGAAGCAAAAGGCAATTGCTAAGATATTCGGGGATTGGGAACAGTCTTACCAAAGGTTGTGAAAGTTGTTGTTGGCATACTTGGATTGAGAACAATCTTACCAAAGATATTCTAGTAGAACTATTGTTCCTTAGGTTTCAAATCAAAAACAAATCGATAAGGCCCAGAAATCTAAGAAATTCAGAAAAAAAAAAAATTGGTGATCAACAAATCGGTCACCTAACTTTCTCACATTTACAACAATTAATTAGAATACTAACTTTTTCCGTATGTTGATTTTTGTAAAAGCAAGGAACAAAAAAAGAAAACATAGTGTAAACCTAGACCCAATCCTCTTGCGTGAAACAAAAAAAGAAAAAGAAAAAAAATCAAACCCACAACACAAAACAAGCATTTAAGAAACGGATTACCTGTGGAAAAGGAATTTGGTGGAGGATGAGGATTGGACAAAATGAGGGTGGAGGTTCGTGAGAGTGGAGACTGAGTGAGAGTGGAGAGGGCGCGTGAGAGTGGAGACTGAGTGAAAGTGGAGACTGAGCTGTGGAGAGGGTGAGTGAGAGTGGAGGCATGAGAGTGGAGAGGGTGTCTGTGACTTTTGAATTTTGAATAACCCTTAATGAAATCGAGTCTTAGAGACTCGGTTTCCGGGTGGCTTCCATGCGGATAAACCACGTCATTCTAAGGATACAAAAATCGACGGTCAAAGGGTCGAGATATAACTCGAGCCTCTAATACTCGAGTTCTAGGTGGATGCCACATAGAAAAACGCCAAATCAGAACATGATCAGAACAGAGAAACTGAGTCTTTGAGGCTCGATTTATAAGCCCTAAATCGAGTATTTTAAACTCGAGATGTTAGTTAAAAATATAGTTTTGAAACGTTGCCTACTAACTATATAGTTTGGCAATTGGGGTTAATTGCCAATTTTGGCCACCAAAATAAACTTGAAGCCTCCAAAGTAATTTAAAACTTTCAAATCCGTTAAAAAAAAGAAGAAGAAGAAAAAATGAGACAACGGAGTGCTTGTTGCTTCAAAATACTCTCAAATCATAATGTTACCCATTTGAAACTCGAATCGATAAAATAATAAAAATTGAGAAAGTTCTAATTTCACTCAAAATACTGACTAATTCTCATGGTTATCAAAATGTGAATCGTATCGTGAATCAGTTTTTGATTTTTCTGTATCATGTGTCATAAGAAAGGTATTAGTGAATATTTACCAAACTAATAAATTCATTATAAATATATGAAAGGTATATTCATTATAAATTCATAATATATTCAACTAATAACCAATTCAATCATCAATTATGTAATAATTTTTACCAAAAGTAAGTAAATAAATCAAATTAAAATATATTTATAACATACATGTTCAAATTAATTAAAATCAGAAGTGATAAGACATGATATATGAGCCAAAATAATAAAATTTTTCATCATTTTGGCTAATCAACTTTATCTAAGTCAATGTTAACATGATGTTCATCATCTTTCAAACTTATTTCTTTATTAACATTTTCTAACAACTACTCCAATACCCAATAATCCATTGAAAACCTTCCCACTGAACCTAATTTCACAAAGTCTAGTGGTCTCGAGACCATCTATTAAGTTTGACCGGGTTTGACCAATTTTAACTAAACTTTAACTGTGCCTTTCTCTAAATCTAACAGTTTGATTATGACCATAATTTACTAGAATTAACCATTCATTACACTCTTCAAATCCAACGGTTAGATTTCAAATTTAAGTATGGCGTGAGATGGACATGTGCTGTGTATCCTGTATGGCTATGTTCTCTTAATTTGACCATCCAATTGGTCTCAAATTTCACCAACACCAATATGTCATCATACTCTTCAATCCTAATGATCAAGATTTGAATATGAATTTCACCAAGTCTAGTGGTCTCGGAACCATCTATTAAGTTTAACCCGGTTTGACCAACTTTAACTAAACTTTGACCGCATCTTTCTCTAAATCCAGCCGTTTGATTGTGACCATAATTTACTAGAATTAAACTTTCATTACACTCTTCGAATCCAACGGTTAGATTTCAAATCTAAGGATGGCGCGTGATGGACATGTGTTGTGTATTTGTATGGCTATGTTCTCTTAATCTGACCATCCAATTGTTCTCAAATTTCAACAACACCAATATGTCACCATACTCTTCAATCCCAATGATCAAGATTCGAATATGAATTTCACCAAGTTTAGTGGTCTCGGGACCATTTATTAAGTTTGACCGGGTTTGACCAACTTTGACCAAACTTTGATTGCATTTTTCTCTAAATCCAACTGTTTGATTGTGAACATAATTTACTAGAATTAACCTTTCATTACACTCTTCGAATCCAACGGTTAGATTTCAAATCTAAGAATGACGCGTGATGGACATGTGTTGTGTACCTGTATGGCTATGTTCTCTCAATCTGACCATCTAATTGTTCTTAAATTTCACCAACACCAATATGTCACCATACTCTTCAATCCCAATGATCAAAATTCAAATATGAATTTCACCAAGTCCAGTGGTCTCGGGAACATTTATTAAGTTTGACCGGGTTTGACCAACTTTAACTAAACTTTAACCACGTATTTCTCTAAATCCAACCGTTTGATTGTGACCATAATTTACTAGAATTAACCTTTCATTACATTCTTCGAATCCAATGGTTAGATTTCAAATCTAAGGATGGCGCGTGATAGACATGTGTTGTGTACCTGTATGGCTATGTTCTCTCCAATGTTATGAATACCGTTTCGATCCCGTTTCAATTTGTCCAGTGGAATGAAATATTTCGATACTGGCCAATTTCGGTGTACCGTTTCAGAACGTTTCGGATTTCAAAATATATAAAACTATTTACATTTAAAAACATATATATATATATATTCTTCATAACCTATTACTTTTAAAAACATAAGAATTATATTTATAAAACTTTTTATTTTAATATTAATTTAATCAAATCAATTAAACTACTATTATTTTAATTAAAATACTATTAAAATACTAATTAATTCTTTTAATGCAACAAACTGGCAAACCAAGGCTAGGCATACTATACAAAGTCAAACCATCTCTATTTCCAACATTTTATTATATTTTACTTTCTTATCATTTCTTTTTTTTTTCTCTTGTTTTTTCTCATCCCGACACATCTTCATTTTTGTCTAACTCCTTTATTTCTGTCCTTCATCACATCTCTTTCTCTACACTTTTCATCTTTATCTACACATTAACTCAGACACGCAATCTTAGATTTTTCATCTTTTTATTATTATTTATTTATGTTTTTTTACTCACACACGCAACTTGTCTTTTTACTCTTAGTCTATCTTCTCCATTCCCTCCTCTCTCTCTTTGATGGATGGAGATCCAAATTTGTTAAGCTTGACTGCGTGAACCATAATATTTCCCTAGTTCGGTTACTGCTATTCTTCTACAACTCATGAAACAAAAGACTACACATGGTAAAATTATAAATCCATTTAGACATTTGATATTATTTTGGTGTACCGCATTTGAAGTTTTTTTTTTTTTTTAAAAGTTATAAAAAAAGAAAAGATGTGAAGTTTGTATTGATCTTCACGTTAGTGGATGTCAGACACATAAAACAATAAAACAAAATATAAGATTATTTTATTTAAAATAAATTAATAAAGAGGCTGAAGTTGAAACTTAAAACTTTGGAAGAAGTAAAGTAATGTTGGGTCAAGCACATAAAAAAAGACAAAACCAATGTTAGGTTGGATAAGAAAGTCTACAAGTGTGCAGCTAACTTGAGCTTCCACAAAATAAGCCCCTTGGTCATTGCATTCAATGGGGGCAGTGTCTTTGAGACATCCCATCAACATCTCAGTTCCCAGTTCTGAATTTTTATGTAAAAGAAAAAAATAGTAGCTATGTAGGTTACTGATGTATGATAGTGGAAAAGGAAAAAATAAAGACACTTCCAATGCACGAAAGGATTTAAAAGATATGGGCATATGTAAAGATTTGCACTTACAGAAAACTGGTACATCTACAAAAATGCCACAAGCAAAGTATACATTGACAAAAGCTGAGAATACAAGTTTTTGTGATTGGTTGAAAAATGTGAAGTTTCCTGATGGGTATGCATCTAACATTAGTAGATGCATGAACACCAATGAGTGTACGATTTCAGGAATGAAAAGCCATGATTTTCATGTACTCTTACAACAATTACTTCCTATTGCAATTCGTGGATATTTCAATGATAATATACGTACAACATGAATTGAATTGTGTTTATTTTTTAAGGACTTGTGTTCACGAACATTGAAGTTAGATGTCTTAAATCAAATGAAGGAAGACATTGTTGTGATTTTATGCAAAATGGAAATGATATTTCCACCTGCTTTTTTCAATATAATGGTACATCTAGCTCTTCATTTACCTCGAGAGGTAGAGCTTGCAGGCCCTGTTCAATTTCCCTGGATGTATCCAATTGAAAGGTTTCTTGGTAAATTAAAGCGGTTTGTGCGAAATAGAGCACGTTCAGAAGGGTCAATTGCTGAGGGATATTCATCTATTGAATGTTTGACATTCTGCTCCATGTATCTTTGTGAGATTGAGACAGTATGGAGTTGTGAGGAGTGGAATAGCGACAGGTGCCAAGGGGGAAGGGATGTAAGCTTGTCTGTTTTTTCACAACCAGTACGTCATTTAGGAGTAGCAAAATATGTAAGACTTGATGATACGCATCTCATACGGGCTCGATGGTATGTGCTTAGCAATTGCTCAGAAATTGATTTGTACAAAACGTAAGTGTTTCATTGAATTTTTTTTTCAATTTACATGTTACTTAGCAATAAAATGAAGTGCTTATATGTTTTTATTATATAGTAAGCATTATTTGAAGATCCATTGATTTTTTTTTTATAGAAAATTTTCATGTTACTTGAAAATAAAATGAAGTGCTTATATGTATTTATAATATAGTGAGCATTATTTGAAGATCCAGGGAGAAGGCATCATTAACATTGATCATAAACATGAAGTTGAATTTGAAAATTGGTTCCGAAATTGTATATGTGGGAGTAATGCAACAAATGTGTCAAAAGAATTATATAGTCTTGCATGCGGATCTGATGCTCTAGTTGCAGTTTACCAAGGTTGCATTGTGAATGGTGTTAGGTTCCACACAGAAGACCGTGAATATACTTGTCGTACTCAAAATAGTGGTGTCTTTGTTTTGGATGAAGATGGAATAACAAAAACTGACTACTATGGTGAGTTAAGGAATGTTTTGGAGCTAACCTACTTGGGCAATAATTGTGTATATTTATTTGAGTGTGATTGGTGGGACACTAGGGATGGAGCATGAATGCAAAGGGATGAGCATTTTACAAGTGTGAATACATCTTGTACATGGTATCATTCTGACCCATTTATTATAGCATGCCAAGCTTCACAAGTTTTTTACTTGAATGATGCCAAATTGGGCAGTAGTTGGCGAGTGGTGTAACATATGACGCATAGAAACATGTATGATATTCCCACAGGCACAGAGAAAGTGCATGAAGAAAATGAAGAAGATAATGGTGATGAGGTATACCAAGAAAGTGAATGTATTGGGGTTAATGCAACAGTTCAACAAGAAAATGATAAAGACTCAACTTTGTTACATAGAGATGATGTGCCAACAATAGATTTGGGGGACTTAATACCTGTTGATGATGTATATGTGCAACTTGATGGAAGTATGTTCATCAATGATGACTTGTCTAATGAGGAATGGGATACAAACTCCAACCATGAAGAAGAAACATATAGTGATGAAGATGTTTCAAGCTCAAATCAGGAAAAAGATTTATCTAGCAATGATGAATCTATTGGAGATCTTGGGGATGAAGATTAAGTTGAGTTTTGATGCAGGTTAAGTTTTGTTAGATACATAAAGCTTTCATATCTTCTCAGCTATGGTATTTTGGAAAAATAAAAATGTTAAAGTTTTATTTGGATATTAAAACTATTTTGTACACATTTTTGTCATCTACTTTAGTTGACCTTTACATTGGTTTATTCTTTTTATTTTAGGTTAAAATGTCGCATGCCTTGGGCTACTGATGATGTTGAGGGGAGATACTTTTCATTGCAAACTTGGTTATATATCTTTTTGAGGAATTTGTCATTATTTTATTATTATTTGAGAGAGTAGATTTGAATTTAAATTATGTATATGATATAGAACTTAGGTATTGTTTTTCCTTATTAGTAGTTATTGATTGAGTAGTTGTTATGCTTATACAATTATTTGTGATTGAAAATTTGGAATGTGTGGAATTGTGGTTTATTAAAGTCGGATTATTATAGTGGCGGCCTGATTGTCCTTATCATGAGTTCCTCCTTTTTGGCTCAATTTAAGACTCTTGTTTATAACATGCAAATAACACCTTGTCTTCTACACCATGACAATCCATCTGGCAAAATCTATTTCACAAATGGTTAGCATGTGATCCTTGTAGAAGATCCAGCTGCTTAACCCACTCAAGCTGTGAAACTTCTTGATTCATCTGCAAAATATACTACACAATTGTTTGGTATTAAAGCACATTGTTTATGTGTCATTCTACATTTTGACAAGTGCCTGCACTTTTGGAACTCATTGTTGTGTTTGTTTGTTTGGATAGGAGATTGAGAATAAGAAACTTAAGTTGGAACATGTTTATCTTTCAGAGGAGAATAGTGGGTTACGTGTGTAGAATCAAAAATTGGCAGAAGAGGCTTCTTGAGCAAAAGAACTGGCTTCTGCTACTGTTGTGGAGCTGAACAATTTGGTTGGTGAAGTGACAAAGCCCTCCAACATTTCGGTTTCGGGTCTCTTGGTCTTCAAAAGGCTGTGAGTAGTCTCCCTTTCTTTTCCCTCCTTTTGTGTTTACTTCTATAATTCAATGTTATTGTAAATTATTCCGTATAAATCTAAAATTTGAGAGAGAGAGAGAGAGAGAAGGTGGTTGAGGCATTTAAAATATTGACTTATGACTAGAAGGTGAAAGCAATTTTAGTGAACATTTTTGGAGGAATAATGAAATGTGATATAATAGCAAGTGGAATTGTCAATGCTGCAAAACAGGTTAGTTTGTGTTTGATTATCTCAGGTTCATTCTCAACAGTTTCTACTTTCTTGGACATGGTTAACCTTCTCATTCGTACCATGTCCTCTGGCCCATAAAACTGTTGCATTTTGTGTTTTTAACGCTTACATTTTCTTCCTCTTATATTTGGATGATATATTATTTTTTTTATTGGTAAGAATAATTTATTGAAAAAAAAAACTATTTCATGCAAAAAAGGCATGAATTAGCCAAAAAAAATAATAAAATGACTAGAATTATGTACAAGACAAAAGAGTCTATGAACATTGGAATTGAATCACTAGATGTGAGTCACCAAGCTCAAGATCAATCAAACAAAGTGCGTACAAAAGAGGCTAGAAAATTAATTTTGAATAAATTTTGTGAAACATTTACTAAAAGTATTTCATGGAAATTAATTTCAGAGAGATGAATGTTTTTGACATCTTTTAATGAAAAATTAAATGGAAAAATGAATGATAGAAAAGACTCTTTGTGATAATTGAACTATCATAACATTTTAAATTGTTACTTTTCTTTCAACTTCAGTTTAATTTAATGACTTTATTGCCTCCAAGCCATTTGCTGAAGAGTTAACTTCTGTTGGGTCTTGTTTTGAAGGTTATGCTGAAAGTACCAGTGGTGGTTCATCTTGAAGGCACAAACGTGATCAGAAAAGAGCACGATCTCACTCTTTTGTTCAACTTGTAAGTCCAAGGCGTTTACTAGACACTGTGTGGAAGAAACAAAATTTTTATTTTTATTTTTTATAGAAGAAGAAACTAAACTCAAAGTCTGACACTTCAACTTTGGGGAGTGTCAAAGTTCACATCTTTCTTGGTTGTGTTAAATTGAGGTACTTTTGATGATCTCTCTTCATTTTACCTTCTGGGTATTCCTTAATTTTGGTAAACAAGTTGTGGGTATCTTTGAAAATCAGCAATTGTTTCATGGTTCAGTTGTGGGTCTCTATGTCTTAGAGTTTCATGGGTTTTGAATGATTTTTGGAGTTTTTGTGTGTTTTGGGTGTAACTGATTGGTGAATTGTAAAAAGGGTCTTAATTTAATTTGAGTTATGGAGTACTTTTTTAAAGGAGACTACTTTGGAAATACTGAGAAAATTGGATATGAAATTTTAGCTGTTACTTTTCTTTTCTTTTTCTTCTTTGTCTTGTTCCTTGTTGGCTCTTGTTTTGTATACTTCCTGTGTGCTACGGTTACGCCCACCTTTTTGTGCTTTCTTGAATGAATTTTGTGTACTTATCAATTATGAATGAGATTATAATTGTGTTTTTTGTTGGTTTGGTTTTAAAAATTTTGCCTGAAACATGTCTAATTCTTGTGCTAGGCTCACTTATGAGCGTTAAATAATTATAATATTTATATAGTTTACTTATAAAGAAGAAAGATTTGGGATTTATAAGGTTCTTTTCTTAGCTTTAGGATTTATAAGATTTAGGATTTATGCTGAAAGTTGCTACCTAAATGGCTTTTAGGAAATCATTAGTAGTGGATTTGTAATGGTTTGGTGATGATTTTACATTCTCATATCTGTTTCAGTTGCAAAGCCATTAATTGCTGATGGAAGTGCAAAGTCACATGAATTATCACTCGTATTTGATCAAAACTCCCTTCAAAAACTTGAACCTCCACTTGTTCTTCAGAGTTTGTTAACCATGGTATGCAATTGTAAGACATGTCTTATTACCTTCACAGTTGCCACAAAAATGTTGTGATTTCAAAATTGTCATTCCTATCATGATTGTAGGAGGTGTCCTCTTTAAGGTATATATTGTTGGTGAAACTATAAAGGTGGTCAGACGTTTTTCGTTACTTGATGATGTCTGTAAAAGGGAGCTCTCGAAAAATGCAGGTGTGTATCATGTTCCAGGGGTTTCTTGTACTGCAGCTTCAGCAGATGATGCAAATCTGGACCCTCGTGTTGCTGGTGAGCCATCCTTTCTGAGAAAACATTTCTTCAATTGTTCCTAATTTTCTTATTTGTTTTTCAAGAATCATGCATTTTATCATGGGTTTGGTTTGCACTGTTCTGATGGATTTTAAACTTATGGAAAAAGATGTTTCCTATTAAGGGTTAGTGGGGATGATTGGATTGGTTGAGCCTTGGAGCCACTTCATATTAGGTTTTTCTTAGTGCAATCTTGGTGATGTAAAAGCCTAGAAGGGGTTGTGCTCAAGGCATCAATAGTGACATTGAATTGTGTTCAGGTCATGAAATTTTAATTTTAGGCTATGGGTCACAGAACCTTTCTAAAAATTTTGACCATTGTTTCCCCTACAGAGCTTCCTCCACGACCTTTGCTTGTGAAACTTGCAAAGGAACTTCGCCATCGACTGGTTGTTTTCATCATTCTCTCTATGATTTCATGGAAGCGCACATGTCCATGCATTAATGAGATGGTGAAGAGGGGAGATATATTTCATTGCAACAAGTTTCAGCTTGGTTGCATATCTTCATGAGGAATTCGTTATAATTTGATTAGTATTTTTTTTTTTTTTTTGGAGAGAGATTTGATTAGTATTTGAGTGAATAGATTGGAGCATGATATTGAACTTGGGTATTATTTTCCCTTATTAGTAGTTATTGATTGAGCAGTTGTTATGCTTATATGAGTATTTGTGATTGAAATTTTTTTATGTGCATAGGATTGTGCTTTGTTATTTCCTAACAGGTACCCATGTAAAATTCAGAGTGTAAATTTTAAAGAAAAAAAAATGTAAAATATTATTAGCGACGACAATGTCATTGCTAATATTTTATCATATCATTAGTGACGACAAACAATATCATCGCTAATATGTAATTTTTAGTGATGACATGTTTGTGGTCACTAATAAATCATTATCTGTGACGACAGCAAGCGTTGTCACTAGTAATGACACGTTAGCGACAACAAAAATGTCGTCGTTAATAATAATCTACTAACGACGACAAAAAAATTTGTCACTACTAATGAGCTAGTAGCGATGACATTTCGTCTTGGGTTCTTGAGTTATTTATGATGACAATTGTCATTATTAGCGACGACATTAATATCGTCACTAAAAAAGTTTTTTGTTACCATTTTCTTTAAACGAAAGTTAGCGATGATATTTAAAGCATTAGCGACGACTATATGCCGTCGCTAAAGACCAAATTTCTTGTAGATAGTGGGGGAGACGGAAGGTGAGTTCCAACTATAAATAAGCCACATAGGATATTATCATCATTGGACTATCACCTAAACCCCCACATTAATTTGTTTTGGAATAGATGAAATTCAAACCCAGATTTTTATTCGACAACAAAATATTTCACTACTTGAGTTAATTAGATGTGATTTAATTTAAAAATTAATGAAAGATGGGTATTAATTTTTTAAATAATGTAAAAGATAAATGAAAGCATTATCAATGTTGTGTTTATTGACTTTTAAACATAATCATATTACCGGACATCCCAAATAGAATAGATTGCATGGCCAACAATATGGTACAAAGGGATTAACAATTTAATCATTCAAAACATGGAAATAAAAATCTATTAACTTCCAATTATCATAATTCACCCTTGGCCTATTTGGGTACCGAGGTAATGGGTTCATTAATGTAAGGTATGACGTAAACCTGAAGATCCCAAGTTCAATCCACCATACTATCGATATATAAGATTTCTAGGTCATTTCATGGATAAGGATTAAGATAATCTTGTCAAAAATTAGGGCACCACTTCCTTAGAAAAAAAAAAAAAAAAAAATCTAAAATGATGTTTGGCAACATTCTAATGACTAATGACTAGCCTCTTTTGAAAACTTCTTTTTTTTTAAGAAAATTATATGTGTGTAAATATATATATATTTATATATATATATATATATATATATATATATATATATAACATTACCAAGTTGTAACGGCCAAGTAGTTTCTATTAATGGAATTAGAATTATTTTTGGAAGTATGGGAAAAACAATTTGAGGGAAAAGTTAACATTAAAGTTAAAGAGTTATATTGTAATATATAGACAAAGTTTTCCTTCAAATTGGTTTGAAGTAATTTCTCAAAAAAAAAAAAAAAAAAATGGTTTGAAGTAATTTCCTTAAAGGTCCAATTCATTATGTGACAATTTATAAAACCATTCATGTCCGCGTATATTAAATCACAAGTCATTATATATTTCATGTAACTAAAAAGACGTGTGTAATAATTTGAATTGCCACCTAGTGGTTTGGGGGTAAACTATGTCAATGATATACACAATAAGTTTAAGGACACAATATTTTCACAATTGTTAACATGATCAACTGATTGTGATTAGTGTATATATGTTAGTGCAAAACACCCAATGAAAGTGATATTGTCACAACCAAAACAAGTCATTTCAGCAATTGTGAAAAAAATTATATAAAAAAAATGTTATATTACTAGCATTAGTGCGTTGAAATGATTTTTATATATCTATAAACTACGTAATGGCACCTTAAAAAATTCGCTGAAATATGTTCCTTTTCTTGAAAAACAATGTGCTGTCCGCGTGCACAAATTAAATCTTTTCTTTCCCACATCATCAATATGGAAAGATGGATAATTAAGTAGCTTAATATTAATTAAACTGGCGAAAACAAACAGTTGCTTGACAAACAAGTTATTACACAAAATTAACAGAATCATTAAGTACAATGAAACTAAGATATGATTCCAATGCGACGAAGACTAGCATCTTTAATCCTCATTAACCATGACAGTGTACCTGACGTAGATTAAGACCTTAAAATTAAATATTTCGGTAATTAGATTATTTGCACAATATAGTATCATATAATTCATGTGGATATCATAATATACTACTGTTAAAGGCATTACACTACATATATTTTTGTAAGTGGCATATGCTGTGTTCGAGTAAATCTCTGTGGAACCAGAATTGAGTTTTGAGTACCAACCAATTGTAATAGCTATTGATAAAGCAAACATTAAAGAGGATTTGTTTTTTCTTCTTTTTTTAAAGGGAAAAGAAACTAAATTAATCTTGTGCATTGGTGGTGAATATTAAGCACGCAAAGCAAGTTGCAGAAGAATTAAAATTATAAAAACTAAATTGCATACCGAATCAAATCTTCACAGAGGAAGTTGGAATATAAGATCAAAGATTATTCTTAATTTATTGTTTAATTATCCATTTGGTTGCACTTTGGTTATGCCATCAGAATCTGGAATAGTACTCAAAGATACAAAGTGGGTTCTCCCTTAATTAAAGTAAGCAGTCTGTCTCTGATAGATTTCCTTCTTTTTCTGGTCATGCTCAATTTTAGTTTATTCTTCCACTTGTGTTGACGAAATGCAAAATTATTGTTCAGTTGTTATTTACATGGTCATGTATTAGATATCCTGAGAAAATAATTGGTTCAAACTTCAAACTTCAAACCAGTTTCTTTACTTGTTCAAAACGCTCTAGTTGACATTTTTATACAGAAAATTTTCCTCAATTCCTGGCAAAACTTTTCTGAGAGAAATGGCAGATAGGATATGATACAGTGATGCGGAATAGTTCAATGTCAACAGATTCACATGTAAGACCTAGTGTTGCTTCTCAATTGCCTCTTGTTCAAACTTTTTTTCTAGTCAAAATAAAGTGGCATTGAACTCTGAAGGGCTGGTCATCACCAATTTGTGGATTGCCTGAAGAAGATTCAAAGTGGACAAATTGTTCTACATTCAAAGATTCACCATTTGAACAGAAAAAAAAATTGAACAAAAGTCAAGAATATATTTCTATACCTCCCCACCCCACTATGTCAGTCAAGACAGTCAGAAAGAACTCTCAATCGTATTATAGCATCGAATCCAATCATCCCACCAGTTGTTTAAACCAAGTGGGTTAGGTTGTAAGTAGTCCATTAAAATAATGGATTATTGTTACAACTTACTAACACTACTTGCATAACGAAGGTACTCAAATCTTGCATAACGAAGGTAATCAAATCCATGCTAAAGTTTTTTTATAGTGCAAGAGTTAGGGGCTGTTTGACACTGTTGTTTAAACAACAGTTTTTAGTGTTTCAACAACAATAACACTTCTGACACGTATTTCTATAACACTCAAACACATATTTTCACAACACTGAAAACTGAATAACAATACTTAAACACTAATACTAAATGGGCCCTTAGTATTAAAAGGTATATCAAAGATAAGAAATATGATGCATAATACCATATCATACGTAGCAAGTAAATTAACAGGACAAATTTAGCTGTTAAACAGCTCTCTCTCTCTCTCTCTCTCTCTCTCTCTCTCTCTCTCGGACTTAGGACAAATGAACCAGTCAATTAATTATGTCAAACCTTAATGGAAACACAAGACACAATGTCAAACATGGTTCTTCTTCTAGATCCTAACCGAATAAGGATTGAGAGTTAGGTCAAAGAAGTAGGTCTTAATTGGGCAATTTCTTTCCAAAAGCTTCCCCATTACAATAAAAGATGTGGAGAGTTATACTTTTTTCTAGGGCCGGTGCAATATCCCGCTCAATCGGCCCAAACTACCTGAATTGCTCGGCTTTGCCCCACCCCAGATTAATATGATATCTATATCTAAGCAAGTTGGGTGGGTTTAATTGTTAAAGCGGTGGGTCGAATTGGATAGCAGGTTGTGTTTTTTTAAACCACTAAGACTCGACCCAATCCGCCTATAATTTATATTCATATCTTGTTAGTCTATATCTCATATCAAATTTAAGTTTTTTTATTATTTATTTTTTAACTCCATGATCTACATATGTTAATATGGAAAATGTGATATTTTTTTAACATATTCATAAGCATTCATAATGACATGGATATGCTTAAAACCTTTTTTTTTTTTTTGTGTGGAGAAAATGATATTATATATATAAATATATATATATATATATATTGTTAGGTTCTTAATGTTTAAGATTAAATATTTAGATTTCTATTTTTATGTATGTTAGCAAACTGAGATCATCAAAACATGTTTAGATTATGTATTAGACATTGCTCATGATAGTACAAATCTGGATTCAAGAACTCACAAGCTGCAGAAATGAGAAGTTAATTTTAGTGAGGTTCAACCGATTGAAATTAAGGTTCGATCGATCGAAAATCGCAGTTAGGATTTTTTTTGCAGAATTCTATTTCAGTCCAAACACTACAAAAATGTTTAGGGTTTTAAGTGAAACTCTTCTTGGTATAAAAGGATAACCCTAACTACATTTTAGAAGTTCTTGGAAGTCTTGTGAGTTACTCCTATGAGATCTGAGAGGTTCTGTACCTTCTAACTCAACAAGCATCTGCTAGATCAAGAGATCTACAATCAAGAACTAGTGGAATCAAGTTGCTGCTACAAGATCAACAACGACTGGTGATCTGAAACTTTTGAGTGGGATCTTAAAGACATAAGCGTGGGAGCTTGTGTTCAGCAAATCCAAGAGAGAAAAGTCTGTAGAGTTGGAGCTGCACGTGGTCGTGTTAGTAAGTTCTACTAGAGGTAGCATTAAGTTTAGGAGTTAAATATTTTGTAAACTTCAATTCTTTCTAGTGGATTTGTTTACCTTGAGGATAGCTAAGACAAATCCTCCATAGGTTTTTATCTTGAAACTGTTGGTTTCATTGGCTTTCCTAGGTAATCATATCGTTGTCTTATTTATTTTCCCGCACTACATGATATGATATACTATTGTTTAACCAAGATCTCATAATTAACCTAAGTAACTACTTGGCTAATTCACTAAGTGTAAACAATCTGTTTTTAAGGGGTCTAAACAAACAAACACACACACGCCACCATAAGACGTGTGTGTAGTTTGATTTATGAGAAAGTGGACGCTTCCTATGATTTCCTTTAATGGTTTATATTTTTGTAGCAAGTCCTTCAATGGTTTATAGGATTTATGGGAAATACTTTTTAAATTTATTTGTAAATGATAAAATAAAGTTTGAAGTTTAGTACACAACACATAACTAAAACTAAACTGTCCAATTCTTTGAGTTGAAACAACCCAAATTTTCAACTAACACAACATTTTGGTAGTTTGGAGTGTTGGCGGTGGTTGGGAATTTTTCCAACCCGCCAAACCCTACTTATATCAAGCTAAACTATACCATCTTCTTAGAAAAAGAAAAGGAAAAAAGAAGAAGAAGATAAACTATACCATATGGTGAACTAATGCTACCTACAGAAAGTAAATAAAATAAAAAATTGCTCGTGTGTATGATGATTGATAAGTATTAACAACGTAGTAATAATAATAATAAAAAGTAGTCAACAACGATGATAAGTTAATAACAATATATATATTTTTTTTTTGAGAAATAATTACAACATACTGCTAACTTCGCAGCTCGAATCCTTTCCTCTCTAGACCCCCAAGCACTTTGTGCATGGGGAGGTGCCAATTCAGCTACAAGGCCTTTGACAAGTTAATAACAATATGGTACAATCTTATAGAAGCAAAATGGACCCATTTGAAATACCATAATCTTTTTTATTTATTTTTTGTGTGTGGAGATAATCCATAAACTCAATGTTCACGCTTAAATACATTTTTAAAAAAAGAAAAAGACCATCATAACGGATTGTAATTTGTCTCGTTCTCTGCAACAGTTCATGGAAGCCTATCAGACAGTGCCGCAGAGGGCAGCATTGAAAGATTTGGACAATGCTTTGTTATTAGTTAATACACATAACAGAAACTATTTTGTGCTATATTGTATCTTAAATTTTAATTAATTAAAAAGGTTATGAATTTGTATATTATCCAGTAAAAACTATTATACAATGACCTCATATTCCATACTACTTCCTGCCTCCCCCAGGGGGCAACAAGAAGAATAGGCATATATGATTTGGTTATGGTCTTCACTATATAATACTCAAAAGCCTCGTGACAGTTGTGAAATTCATTTTTTTGATTAATAAAAGAACCATTCTTTTATTATTTTTTTAATCTTTTTGAGTAAACAAAAGAGGACTGCAATTTTTTAAGGTTCCCTCTTTCAAGCGTTGCTAATTAACTATCACAAGAAGCTTTCATTAAATTATAGTATAAGTGGTTGTGTTCATACTTGATAGATATAAATCATGGGTCATGTTAACTAGTGCTCTTAGGACATTTGTTAATAATCTATTTTAAGAAAGTTTTGACATCATTTTTATGAGAAATGAAAAAAATCTGTCAAAATATTAATGACTTTTTTTCCTTTTTCCATAAAAACTTTCTTTAAATAGATTGTTAACCAATGTTCTAAGAGTATTTGTTAGCATTTCCCATAAATTATTAGGCAATATGTATTTCTTACGAAAATAATGAAATGCATTAATGGTATAATATATATATATATATATACATATATATATGTTACCAAGGGAAAATTATTGAATACTCTGGAAGTACCATAAATGCGTACTCTCTCCTCTCATATGAATTGTGGGTCTCACCATAAATTTAATTAGTAGAACCCACAGTTATGTGAAGGGGGGAATACACATTTATGGTACTTTGAGAGTACTCACTAATTACCCGTTACCAAGATACATTCACAGAAACTTTGCAGGGGTCAAATGTATTGTCTAATTTTTCTATATGGGAGATGTTGAGTCAGTTTTTTTTGCTTCTAATAGTTTTATTAAAATATATATACTTGCTTATCAAAAATGTCTCCTCCCCAGCAATCACTCCCTACAAAGCCATTGATTAAATCTGATACAATTAATCCAAAAACTCCATCATCCTCAATAACATCTCTGTCGTTGACAACATACATTTCATCTTACTCGTCCAAGCTGATAGCTTTGCATAAGATTTTGAGAGTTAATTTTTTTTTAAAAAAATTTACATACGCACAATCGTGTTCACTGGACCGGACTCTCATAGTTAGATTTGAATTATTTTTTTAATGGTTTTTTTTAATAGGTTTGGTAATTTCCTGTACTAGTTCATTACTGGGAAGTGCGGACTCAATAATCAGAAAGGAATTAATCAACAAAGAATTAAGAAAACAAGGATTAGAGATGGATAAGTGTATTTTTGTGTACCTTAACTTGGATATGATATATGGTGGAATAGATATATGTAATCGTCCTTTCACGTAGAGGCGCTTAAGAGAAAATCTCATTCAAAAAGGAAAGAAAAAAAAAAAAAAAATAAACAAATTAACTAGAGAAAAGTCCTAAAAACATGGAGTTACCCCATTGTTTATTTGTGACACTTAGCTCTTTTGTAGTTTATTTTGTTTTATGGTTTCCACGGTCCAGCTTCTTCCCTCTAGTTTGAAACCTTTTCATTTTCTCCCATTTTAATATAGATGAGTGACATGTGGCAAAAAAACAATCCAAAGCTAAAAAAAGCCCACGTCCTTCAATTCTCTCAATTTTGTCTTTCTTTATTTCCTTTTATCTCTTTCTGCAACATCACCACCCTCGCCTAAACATCAATGGCCTGTTTGGAAGTTTAGAGAGGGAGGAGAGTAGAGGGGAGTAGAGGGAAGGAGAGTAGTGGGGAGGAGAGTAGAGGGGAATGGTTCTCCTCCACCTTGTTTGGGTGTTTTTAAAATTAGTAAGGGGGGAAAGGAGTAACTAGTCATTCCCCTTATTTGGATGTTTTAAAAATTAGGATGGAGATGAGAGAAAATGATTAAAATAGACAAATTTACCCCTATTTGAAAATAGACTTACAACATTGGTCTATTATTAATTTAGAAAGGGTAAATTGAGAAATTTATTTAGTCAATAATTTATTTACTCTACTCTCCCTCCAAATCTCTCCAATTTGGGGGAATTTAAAATGAGGGGTTAGAGGTAGTTGAAACCCCTCCAAACTCCTCCCCCTCCTTCCTTTAAAAACTTCCAAATAAGGTAATTGAATTACTCTCCCTTCCTTTATTCTACTCCCCTTCCTTTTTTTAACTTCCAAACAGGCCACAAAGGAGACCAGAACTTGCCGACAATAAGTCAAGTTTTTCCATTGTAGTTTGGTAACGAGGGACACACACAAGAAATAGTGTGTAGTGGCAAAGGAATCGGTGACAATTTAGACTAACCTGACTCTGGATTCATGACTAAGAGCGTCAAGGCTCGATTTGACAGTGGCGCTTGAGATGGAGGTCCTGCGACGGGCTTGCGGTGGCGAAGGATAGGACGTCCAAAAGTGGTATGAATAATATGTATGGTAGGTTTTCCAAAGAAAATCATTTGAGGTTTGCGATGGCTGGGTAGCTAGATGGGTTTGGTTTCTTTGGGGTTTGCGGATACAGGTCGTGTTGTATATATAGGTATATACATGAATAGGTGTAATAATGATATTTTAAGTTTGGAGAGTATTCATTAATAAAGATGATAAAATGAAAATTCAAGTTTTAGAATTTTCTATGTGAAAACTCAAGTCCAAGAATTTTCAATAGGTCGAAGATTTGCTCGATCGATCGAAGTGATCAAGGAATTTTCTGCCTCTGCCGATTATTGTTTGATTTCTATTCGATCAATCGAGAAGAACCTTCGATTGATGCTCAATTCCTCTCGATCGATCGAGACTCGTAAAAATTAAATTTCTGCAGAATTTTTCTAGTAACTGTTCTGAACATTTGAAAAGGTTTTAAGCCATGTGAATGGTTTTATGAAACATTTTAACTCTTCATTTGTGCCTTTTGATGGATTATAACCCTATGGGTATAAATAATGGTTCATGTTCACTTGATAAGTAATTCTTTTCTCTTTCAAAATTAGTTTTAAAGAAACACAAGAAATCCTGTAGGTATTCTCCAAAATTACTATTTGTAGAAACCAACAAACTTGGTCGTATCTTGGAGATAAATTTGTGATAACCATTTAGCAACAATAGTGTAGGGGCAAATATTGTCTAAGGATAACAATTTTGTACCTCCAAGTTATTTAATTTTCTATTTGTCTTTTGTGTTCACTTTGTTATTTCTTAATTACTTTGTGTATTATACCTAACATGTTGGGTGTTGAGGGAGGTTGATGGGTCACTGGTTACCTTTATTTTTTATTTTTTATCTTTTTTTTTTTCCTTCAGTATTTACATACAGTGGTTGCAAAAATTTGGATCAGATTTGATATATGGGTTTCTGGCATGGTGAGTTTGGTATGAGCTGGGTTGAGGGTTTGTGATTTGGTGAGCAAGGTTGTGGGTCAAAACTGACTTGTTCTTCTTTGATGAGTTTTGATATGGATGCCGCTCGAATGAGGGTGATGAAGTTGGAGAAAGAAAGACCATATTGAGAAAGAAGGAAGTGAGATTGTTTTAGCCTTTGGTTTGTTTGTTTGCCACGTGTCACCCATTTATATTTAAATGAGGAGAGAATAGAGGGTTTTAAATTGGAGGGGAGCCAAACCCATATTTCCATTGTTCTAAACAGATTTTGATGATGGGGGTATTTGCTAACAAAAAACCCATTGAAAAAGAAATTAAGGAAAAGATTGTTCTATCTTTAATTTTTCCCCAAACTTTCTCCTTCAATTTACTGTGTCCATATTTGGCTTTGTGTCTATTCACCAGGCATAAATTTCAAGATAGAATAGTCTTTTTCTTTAATTCTTTTTCAATTGATGTTGTTGGAAAAGCTTTATGAAGCACATCACAAGGAAAGTAAGTGCCGCAAAATAAATCATAGTTTAGTTCTATATTTTAAAGGTATACCACAAGGATGGTATTCGTAATTTACCATTTCTATATTAATTTTTTTTGCTTAAAAACTAAGCTAAGCAAAAGTATAAATGTATCCTAAAATATGAGAGACTCTAAAAAAATGTACATTCTCTATTAAAATGAAAATAAACTAACCAAACAAGCATTGACATATATATATATATATATATATATATATATATATATATACACACACACACACACACTAGCCTCTAAGCACATATGTTGCGCATGCACAGAGACTCTTCTATTTTTTTGAGTAAAGGTTAAAAATTTGCATTTATTATAATTTAGAAATTGGCAAGACTTAGGTACAGTACTTAGGTGCTGTTCCTTAGGTTCTCATCTTAAAATTTTGCCATGTGGATTTTTCCCTAATGGGATGGAAGTGTAATTTTTAGTTAAGTAGCCACATGACTCAATCTTAAGTGGGAAATCTAAGGAACAACACCTAAGGTATTGTACCTAAATTTTGTCCTTTAGAAATATATATATATATATGTTTTTCTCCTATAAAAAAAAAGAAATATATTTTTTTATTTTTCAAACAAATAAAAAGGATAAATTATAGACATAAGCAGTAATTGTAATTTCTTTTTTGAACCTTAAGGAAAAAAAATCCTAAATTTTAGGAGTTTTATTTTCTAATTCAAAATAAAATTTGTTATTTGACATTTATGACCCTATTTCTAAATGAAGTTATCCTTCATTAATGAGGGTATTTTTAAACTACATAAAAATCCAGTTGAGAGTGAGAGAGATGGGTTCAAGTTACACCTTTTTAAGCCATAGATTTTCAAAAGATCAAACGGTTAAAAAAGAAAACATATTTATCCATTATATCATTAAATACTTACTTAATTAATAGTTTCCACATTTTCTCTCTCCTCATTAATATCATTATCTCTTTCTCTTTATTAATTCTTTCTTTCCTTTTTCTTTGCAATTCTTTTTTTTTTTTTTTTTGATAAACTTTTTCTTTGCAATTCCTCATAAGTTTCTACTCAATTTGAAATTAGTGCGGCTATGGAGAAGTTAGTTTCAAGTTGATGTCCATTTTTTATTATTTTCTCCAACAAGTTAACCTTAGAAGTGGTTTAGTTATTATGGATTTACTTGTTTATAGTGGTGTGGCTATTACGATTGTGTATTATCTGTTTAGAGTACTGTTTAGTTGTTAACTGAGCTTCTAAAAAATAAGGACAAGTATGTTCGTTTGGATAAAACAAATTAATGAAAAGAACAAAATAAAATTTAAAGGAGCAAGTACTATAGTATCTGAATTCCTAACAATTTTTCAAAAAAAATAAAAATAAAAAATCAAGTTCAGGGATGCCCGTGATTAGACCCTTTGAATTTCTTGCAAATAGATTTGTACTTGTTATACTTATCTAGTTATCTGTAGGAGTTAATTAGTGATGATTAGAATTGAATAGGGATAGAGGTCGAGGAAAATGCAGAAATAAGAAGAAATAAGAAACATCTGAAGAGAAAAATGGATGAAGATGGTAACCAAGTCTTTATATTAATGTTTAGTCTTACCGTATAACTATAGTATCACTAGAAGTTTTTACAATGTTAAATACCTCTCTCTTAATTAAACGTTTGAATTAACATATAATATTAAATGAGGAGAGAGAAAACAAATGCTCTTAAATTAAGTTAAATGACATGGTAGTTGACTCTTTCTAACCATTAGATTTCTCATAAATCTATGGTGTATAAAAGGTGTAAGTAACTCTTGTGGAGTTACAACAAGTGTAACTTTAAAGAGTTACGCATTTTTTTAACCGTTGAATTTAAACCATTGGATTTAAGTAAATTCAACAGTTAAAAAAAGAAACTTATTAATGCTAATATTCTAATTGATTTCATTTATTATCTTTTATTTAATACATTCTATACTTATCTCTAAACCCCAAAAAAAAAGTCTATGTTTCTCATTCTCTCTCCTCCATAATCACGTTTTTCTCTACTCTCTCTTTCTCCTCCATCGCTTTTCTCCAAATCAATTTCATTGCCTTTCTCTTAATTCCAATCTCACCACCATGCTCCTTGCCTCATCAACATGAACACTCCAGATCTTTTCTCATGATCATGAAGGTTGTTTTTTCAACAAGAACCCACTACAAACAAGTATTACTTGCATTAATCTCATCTGGTTGTGTACTGTTTTTTTTTTTTTTTTTTTTTTAATATGTAAATTAAACTCAACTACACTTTAACCTCAACTACACTTTAATCTCACCTGGTGTAATCTCATATGAGATGGGTTCACGCTTTAATCTCACAAACAATAGGTTGTGTGCTGTTTTTTTTTTTTTTTAAATTTTTTTTTTTAAATTTATGAATGGGTGTGTGTTGGTTTTGAACTCAATTGTCCTGAATCTTGTGTGCGTTGGGCTCTAAATTAAAAAGCCAGCTTATTTTTACTACTATTCATGGGCCCCACTGCACTTTTGGTACTATTCATAGGTCCAATTGTACTATTTTAGCTAACTTTTACCTTTATCTATAGTACTTTCAGCAAAAAGTTTTCAGTTTCAGCAAAATAAGCGGATTCCAAACAAACCCTTAGAATGATAACCTTAATAGCTCATAGGATTCTACAAAGCCACGGTCTACATAGTTATAATAACATCTTAATATATTCGAATATCCCCTCTCAAATTCAAGATGAAAGTTTGAAGATGTCACGAGTTTGGAATGAAAGTTCCTGTAGAAAGAAATTAACCACAGGCCATAAATGACCAAATTAGATGTCGAATGGATTGAGCTTGACATGAATTGAAATGCCCAAGATCATAGTAAATGACAACTATTAATTAATGATGGATGGCGGCCAAAAGATGACTATTGTGGCTGGAGGACAATGCACCAGTGACTAGAGGATACCAACAGAAGAACAGTGGCTCAAGGATTGCATATGCATGTAAGACAAACATTGACAATAACAATGGACAACGACGAATAGTGGATTGTCGGCAACAACTCCGATGACCATAAGAGAGTACAAAGTTTTGGTTAGTACTAATTAAAGAAATAGAGAATACAAAATTTTCATTTGGAGACTATATAGCAAAATTTTAATTTGGAGACTGTATTAACTTTGATGTGATTATATAGGTTTTTTTTAATTATTTTATTTTATAAGCTAATGTTAAGTTCATTGAAAAAAATTCAAGGGTCATCTTTCTGTGACGATTACTGGGGATTCAAGTCAGTCTAGCATAACTAGAGAACATATTAAACAATGAAAAGAAAAATAAAATCTTAGTAATAATCATTGCTTCAGTTCAACTGGAGAACATGTTAAGTGCTTTTTTTTTTTTTGCTGCCAGCGACCTGGTCGTGGAGGTGGAAAAGCCGTAGAGGAGATAGAGAGAGATACATGCAAAGCTAAAGAGAAAGAGACATGCAATGGAGAGATAAAATAAACCGTATGAATTTTTTTGGGTTTAGAAATAAGTATGAAATGTATTAAATAAGGGATAATAAATGAGATTAATTAGATACTCTTTTTTTAATCGTTTGATCTACTTAAATCCAATGGTTTAAAAAATGTGTAACTTGAACCTCTCTCTCTCTCTCTATTATATCATGTCGGCATGTACCATATCTGTGGCACAAAAGCATGAGAAATAGTGGTACATAGTTTACTTGTAAACTCAAACAAAAATTTCAGATTCAGCTTGGTGTAATTTCAAACAAAAAAATGTCGACACAATGCCAATTGACTTAATGGAAAAAACATGCTATTCCAAGGTCATCTGAGTATCGTAACTCAATAATGTCAAACAATAAATATTCAGATTTAGCTTGGTGTAGTTCTCTTAATTGACCGGGACTTTAAGGGTTAACGAACCAAGCCATCTACCATTATAAAGATATTAGGGAGAAAATTGGCCTCTACCCTTTTTAAAAAAACAATCCAGCGTTTTACTCCCTTTCCCAAACTAATTAGGGAAATGCCCCTCTTTTAAAACTCGATTTTTGGACAATCGAGTTATAACAAACTGAAAATTAAAAAAAAAAAAAAATACTGGAACTCGAGCTCTATGAAATCGAGTTCCATGCAATTTTTTAAAGCCCTATAGTGGCGTTTTAAAGGCATATAGTGGCGTTTTAAAGCCCTATAGTGGCGTTTTAAAACATGCAAGTTTTTTTTTTAAGTCTGATCGCTCCATAGGGAGCCCTATAGTGGCGTTTTAAAACATGCAAGTTTTTTCTTAAGTCTGATCACTCCATAGGGAGCCCTATAGTGGCATTTTAAATACCTATAGTGGCGTTTTTTATGGAACTTGAGCTCCATGAACTCGAGTTCCATGCAATTTTTTTGTTTTTAAGTTTTAGCTATAGTTGCGTTTCATGGAGGCCTATAGTGGCGTTTTTTATGGAACTCGAGTTCCATGCAAATTTTATTTTTTTATTTTTTAAGTTTGATCGCCCCATACTCGATTTTCTACAAATCGAGTTTTACATTGAAACTCGATTTTGAGAAAATCGAGTTACAAAAGAGAGGTATTTTCTTAATTAGTTTGGAAAATGAGGCAAAACGCTGTATTGTTTTTAAAAAGAAGGCAGAGGCCAATTTTCTCCAAGATATTAGTCTTATTCATTAGACAAGTGGGTCAACTTGATTTTATTGTAATTTCTCTTCTTTTGATTATATGTTTTTTTTATTTATGTAAATAAAGAAATTGTATCTGATGCCTTTTTATTTATCAAAACGTGCCAAGAGTAAACATACCCTGTATTGTTTTTTAAAAAAAGGCAGAGGCCAATTTTCTCCAAGATATTAGTCTTATTCATTAGACAAGTGGGTTAACTTGATTTTATTGTAATTTCTCTTCTTTTGATTATATGTTTTTTTATTTATGTAAATAAAGAAATTGTATCTGATGCCTTTTTATTTATCAAAACGTGCCAAGAGTAAACATACCTAAATCTATGGGTGAAAATGGTCAAATACCACCATTTTCAGAAATTTGTAGCAAAAAAGCACTGTTTCGGAACTTATTAGGGAAATACCACTTTTTTTGGAACTCAAGTTAAAGACACTCGAGTTCCTAGAAGTTTTGCCACCGTGGCACTGCTGAGGTGGAAATTGGGCGATTAAAAAAAAATAAAATGCAGTTTATTTTATTTCTACAGTACTTGAGTTCACCAAGCTCGAGTACCTTGTAACTTTTTTTTTTTTTTTGGGATTATCGACAAATAAACATAAACATAAAATGCTGTTTATTTTATTTCTAAAGTACTCGAGCTCACCAAGCTCGAGTACCTTGTAACTTTTTTTTTTTGGGATTATCGACAAATAAACACAAACATAAAATGTTGTATATTTTATTTCTACAGTACTTGAGCTCACTAAGCTCGAGTACCTTGTAACTTTTTTTTTTGGGATTATCGACAAATAAACATAAACATAAAAATAAGTAACTTTTTTATGTTTTTATTTATTTAAATAGAAGCATTTTAAACTATAGAGATTTTAATTTCAAAATATGAATTTAATTTCTACATTAAGTAAAACTGTTCACTGTTTTCTCATAAAAATTGTTCACTATTTTCTGCATAAACTATTTCTAGCATTCTGCATAAAATTATTTTCTGTTCAGCATTATTTAAAAAATTGTTCACTCTCTTTTCTGCGTAAATTATTTTTTGTTCACTATTTAAAAAATTGTTCCCTGTTTTCTCATAAAACACCTAGTGAAATTGTGTTTTCTAAATTTAAAAGCCAAATCTAAATGCTTTTTCATGTTTGAATTTCACAATAATTGAATCTATTTTTCTGCATTGATAAAATCTGTTTCTACATTAATAGAATTTGCACTTTGCACATCATGTTTACTGTATATTCGAATCTGCTTACTGCATTCATAAAATCTGTTTTTTGCATTAAGTAAAACTATTCACTGTTTTCTCATAAAAATTGTTCACTGTTTTCTGCATAAACTATTTCTAGCATTCTACATAAATTATTTTCTGTTCAGCATTTTTTTAAAAATTGTTCACTCTCTTTTCTGCGTAAATTATTTTATGTTCACTATTTAAAAAATTGTTCCATGTTTTCTCATAAAACACCTAGTGAAATCAAGTTTTCTAAATTTAAACGGCAAATCTGAATGCTTTTTCATGTTTGAATTTCACAATGAACGAATTTGTTTTTCTGCATTGATAAAATCAATTTCTACATTAATAAAATTTGCTCTTTGTACATCATGTTTACATTATATTCGAATCTGCTTACTGCATTCATAAAATCTGTTTTTTGCATTAAGTAAAACTGTTCATTGTTTTCTCATAAAAATTGTTTACTATTTTCTGCATAAACTATTTCTAGCATTCTGCATAAAATTATTTTCTATTTAACATTATTTAAAAAAATTTTCACTCTCTTTTCTGCGTAAAGTATTTTATGTTCACTATTTAAAAAATTGTTCCATGTTTTCTTATAAAACACCTAGTGAAATCGTGTTTTCTAAATTTAAACGTCAAATCTGAATGCTTTTTCATGTTTGAATTTCACAATAATCGAATCTATTTTTCTGCATTGATAAAATCTATTTCTACATTAATAAAATTTGCACTCTGCACATCATGTTTACTGTATATTCGAATTTGCTTATTGCATTCATAAAATCTGTTTTTTGCATTAAGTAAAACTGTTTACTGTTTTCTCATAAAAATTGTTCATTGTTTTCTGCATAAACTGTTTTTAGCATTGGCGCAGTTATTGCACTTAAATGGTTTTTGTGTATTTTTAAATATGTAACCATATGAATAATGGTCAAACTCAATGAAAGAAAAATGAATGATTCGTATAAATAACCTAATGGTAAATGCCTTGAATAATTCGAATTTGTAAAAAAGTTCGAATTAGTTGAATGTAGAAATTCAGGAAAAATCGATGGAAAATCAATGAACGTACCAAATCGTGAAGGTGTTTCCTACATTACAAAGCAAGAGGACATTGTGCAACCAAAGCACAAGAATCATATGTAGCAATAAAGAACAACAGGGAAAAAATGAGCAAGTGATTTCATATAAACTTAGTCAAAACTAATGAATAGTTAATCTTTAGATTTGCAAAAGTTGAATGTACATAATCATCAGTTGTCAGACATTAACAACAACATTTTATATTGCACAGAACGTGTAGACATTAACAACAATGTCTAATGTTCGTAGGTAGAATTTTTTGGAAATCATCATTACTTGAATCTGAGAAGTCTGAAATATCTCTTTCATCATCTAACATAGTAACTTCATTAATAGACTTGATGGCTTGCTCTTGCGCCTTCCCCTTTAGATGCTTCCTAACTTTTTGGATTGCATGAAAACGGTCTAATTGCCTTTGCATTTGATTGTTCTCTTGCTTTTTGGCAAGTTCATCTCTAGGTAACTCGGTTGAGCGTGTCTTAGGAACTCGTAACCCATGCCATCGACAATACACTTCCAACTCACACCTCTTCTCGTATAGGGTTGACCGTGGTAGTTTTGCTACGGTGAACTCTATTGCGGTGGTATATATACTATGTTGGTTTGCCGACCATGATGTGCCTGACGCTTCCAAGACTCTCGTACGTGTATATTGGCATATTAAAGATATCTCTCTTCTTTCCAACCCATTTCCCTCCATAGTGGTCTGTGTATGTCTGTAGTTGTTGATCTGCTGGAACTTGTGATAATCCATTTGTTGAAGTAGATCCAAACTTGTTTCGCATTGTACGATTTAATGTTGAGGTGTTGCGACTCATAGCTTAGTCAATCTACGAAGTTAGTGGGGGTAGAAATAAGATCATTATTGTGGTGCATTTATAACCTCATTTCATGTTCCAAGCATTATAATTTCAGTTATTAGGGCATGTCATGTCAATATAGGCTGGAAAAACACTACATGAACAGGATTTTAAATGTTCCCAATGTCACAGTGAGATTTGAAGATGTGGGCGGTAGTTGCAGTGTTCTTGAACAGAGCATCATATTTAATTGACACAGTGCTATGTCCTTGGCAGCAGGGTACGATTATTCATATATTTAAGTATTCTCATGAATGTGGATGATATGACTGGACAGTGTGTGAAATCGTGCCGAGCTGTTGAGCAACACGTGTGAAACAGTGGCATCTATTGGCGCATGTGGTTCGTATGACTATAGTTGGTGCTACAGCAGCGGGCTGGTGACGTGTCTTCAAAAAACTACTCATTCCACAGTTGGTGCTACATCATGTTTACTGTATATTCAAATCTGCTTACTACATTCATAAAATCTGTTTTCTGCATTAATTAAAACTATTCACTGTTTTCTCATAAAAATTGTTTACTGTTTTCTGCATAAACTATTTTTAGCATTTTGCATAAAATTATTTTCTGTTTAGCATTACTTGAAAAATTGTTCACTATTTTTTCTGCATAAATTATTCATTGTTAATTAGGTGTTTTATGATCCGGATGCTCTAATACCAATGACTACCCAGGAGAGAGTACAACAGTAATATGGAAGCATAAACAATGATAAAATAGATAATAAATAAGTAAATAGCAAAATAGATAAATTCAAAATAAGGTTAAAATGAAGTATGGAATATGAAAACAGAAACTAGTAAAATCTTACTTGAATAAAAACTTCAGTCTTTGATAAACTTGAAAACAAACTGCTGTCTTTGATACAAGCTTGAAAATAAAACTGTCTGAAGAGAAAGGTTACAAGATTACAAGATGGGGAGAGAGTACAAAAGTCTTTATGAGGGAGAGGGAAGGCTATTACAAAAGGCTTTCTAAAACTTGAAACTTAAAAGCTTAGAATCTTAGAAACTTAGAAACTTGTCTTCTATCTTCGTAGTCCGTCTCTTTTATAGGTGAAATGAACCATGGTAAAGTAACCTGAGTAGGTAAATTTAACTCAAGTTCAGCAGTGCCACGGTGGTATGGAAATTAGTACTGATGAGTAATAGTTTGTCTGTGTCTGTTTGGGAATCTTTCAGATCTCGGGAATCTTTCAGATCTCGGGAATCTATCAGATCTCTTTTTACACTTGCTAGTAAACAGTAGATTCGAATATACAGTAAACATGATGTGCAAAGAGCAAATTTTATTAATGTAGAAATAGATTTTATCAATGCAGAAAAACAAATTCGTTTATTGTGAAATTTAAACATGAAAAAGCATTCAGATTTGACTTTTAAATTTAGAAAACACGATTTCACTAGGTGTTTTATAAGAAAATAGGGAACAATTTTTTAAATAGTGAACAGAAAATAATATACGTAGAAAATAAAGTGAACAATTTTTTAAATAATTCTGAACAGAAAATAATTTTATGCAGAATGCTAGAAATAGTTTATGCAGAAAACAGTGAACAATTTTTATGAGAAAACAGTGAACAATTTTACTTAATGCAAAAAACAGATTTTATGAATGCAGTAAACAAATTCGAATATACAGTAAACATGATGTGCAGAGTGCAAATTTTATTAATGTAGAAACAGATTTTATCAATGCAGAAAAATAGATTCGATTATTGTGAAATTCAAACATGGAAAAGCATTCAGATTTGGCGTTTAAATTTCGAAAACACGATTTCACTAAGTGTTTTATGAGAAAACAGGGAACAATTTTTTAAATAGTGAATAGAAAATAATTTACGTAGAAAAGAGAGTGAACAATTTTTTAAATAATGCTGAACAGAAAATAATTTTATGCAGAATTCTAGAAATAGTTTGTGCAGAAAACAGTGAACAATTTTTATGAGAAAACAGTGAACAATTTTACTTCATGTAGAAATTAAATTCATATTTTTAAATTAAAATCTCTATATTTTACAATGCTTCTATTTAAATAAATAAAAACATAAAAAAGCTATTTATTTTTATGTTTATGTTTATTTATCGATAATCCCAAAAAAAAAGAAAAAGTTACAAGGTACTCGAGCTTGGAGAGCTCAAGTACTGTAGAAATAAAATAAATAGCATTTTATGTTTATGTTTATTTGTCGATAATCCCAAAAAAAAAAGAAAAAAGTTACAAGGTACTCGAGCTTGGTGAGCTCGAGTATTGTAGAAATAAAATAAACAGCATTTTATGTTTATGTTTATTTGTCAGTAATCCAAAAAAAAAAAAAAAGTTACAAGGTACTCGAGCATGGTGAGCTCGAGTACAGTAGAAATAAAATAAACAGCATTTTATGTTTATGTTTATTTGTCAATAATCCCAAAAAAAAAAAAGTTACAAGGTACTCGAGCTTGGTGAGCTCGAGTACTGTAGAAATAGAGTGGCAAAACTTCTAGGAACTTGAGTGTCTTAAACTCGAGTTCCAAAAAGTGGTATTTCCCTCATAAGTTCCAAAACAGTGCCTTTTGGCTACAAATTTCTGAAAATGGTGGTATTTGGCCATTTTCACCTAAATCTATGTGCTCAAAGAGAATCCAGCTCATCTTATGTTGCAAAATATTTTTTTTTATAGGCAACTGCCATCGCTTTCTTTGGATTTTAAATTCAATAAGGATATAGTGCAAAATCTCTCCTCAAACTTATGTTTACGTTAAAGTAGATATATTTTTTCTTAAAGAGAAAACGAAAACCAATAACACGATCAAACAAGATCTAGTGTCCAATGCAAATTAGGAGGATTCTTGCAACAAATCTTAAATTTAAATTTAATAATTTGGAGCTTTAGGTTGTTCTTAGGAGAAATTATTAGGTCCACCAGGAGAATTGATGAAGTGGTTCTCCTAATCTTTTTAACTAATAAAACGCTATTATTTATGCAAATGTGACATCATTTAATAATTTTGTTATTTTTAATTCTTGTGCTGATTAGGAATTTGACTCACACATTTGCATAAGTGCCATTATTTTGTTGGTTGGGAGGACCACTTTAGCAGTCCTCCTGATGGACCTAATAATTTATCTCGTTCTTGATGGCTTCTCTGAGGTAATTTCCAATAGTTTCTCCAACAACATTTATTATACATATAGTTTCTTGATTTTTTTTTTCTTTTCTTAACAAAAATTAACAAAATAAATTGACGTAAAGTATTTGTGAATGTTTTTTTAAATATGGTTATGATTGTGTGTATTAGTAAGTAATGTTTTATTTTAAAAAACTGATGAGTCGTTGTCTTATTGGAGGGTACGTCGTATTTTTATTAAATTAAAACTCTTTGTTGGTTTGTTTTTGTTTTTTTGAAAAGGAATCCCTTTGTTTATTAGAAGATTCTAACCAGCTTGTACAATGTCACAAGTCCAGAGACTTTGGACCAATAATATTTTGGTAAACTAACAAAATGTACATAAATTCCATACTTTTATATTGAAGAAAATGAGCTAGCCCCCTAATTAAGGGAAATCTATTAAATTACCAGCAATCAGACTGGTGACTGGTGACCTTTCAACCAGGATATCAACTTGGTCTTGGTCTTACTCTTGACTCTGGATATGTGATATGTCCTTGACCTTTGACACAATTCTTAGATTCATATATGTTAAATATCCTTTTCAGTTTTTTACTTTTCACCGCATCAGTTATAATTTGCTTAGGGATTAGTCATCGATTAACTTCACTATCATGTACCAAGAAGTGAGCATATAGATGGGCCATAAGTTGTAGTAAATTTTTTTAAATAAAAATCATTAATTACTGTCATTGGGAGAAAGAGAATTTGAACCATACACTTTTTTTTTTTTTAATACAATGCACATTTTTGTTAGTAATACTAAAATGTGTCAATTTTAAGTTATAAACATCAGAATGTGTTAACCAATTGAGTAAAGATGTCAATTGACTTTGGATAAATCTAACTTTTTTTTAAATTTATTTTTAGAATCGGCTAAATCTAACTAATTTGGCTTCATATGATCGAAGTCACTTTATAAGATTATAAAAAAATAAATAAAATGAAGAAGTCGCTTTGTAATACAATCACAGTAATGCCCCTACCAATCCTCCCACATAATTAGAAAGCAAGGGCGTTACAGGAAAGCAGAGAATTTATGCAATGATTCAATAAATCTTCTTAACCTAAACTTGGGCCACGTTTGCCGGGGCGTGTTGTCACCCTCATGTAGATGGACAAGTGCATGAAACAGACAAGTGGCAACTTCCTAACCGATACCCTAATCTATTTTCCATGTTTTTGCTTCAAATGCATATGGGGTATCATGTGCCCCACTGCATCTGACCCCCCACGTGTCAGGCACTCGATCCAAAAAATGTTTTACTGCTCCCATGTTTACTTGTCTTCTGTCCGTCGACTCTTTTGGCTAAATATTGTTAAATTCGGAGTTTATTTATGTTATAAACACTGTTCTAAGTTATTTAGGGAATTGAGGAAAGAGAGTAAATTTCGGCAACAGTGTTGTCGAAATTCAACAAAAGTATGAGAGAGAAAGAGAAAAAGTGGGAGAGAGAAAATTTTGAATTTCGGTAATCACATTACCGAAATTCCTATTGCCTAAGCCTGCTGACCGAAAACCAATTGTGGCAATGCCATTGCCGAAATAGGGGAAAAAAAAATTTGTGGAAATTGTGGCAATGCCATTGCTGAAAATGGGAGGAAAAAAAATAATAATAATGATTGCCGAAATCTGGGGAGGAATTAAAAAAAAAAAAATACTACGTTCACAACATTTTCACAACAAATCATAGGTGATTAGTTATTATTAGTTCAAATTTGAATTTAGCACTGAGATTACTTTTTTAATCCAAAAATAACAACCTGCCACTTAAAATTTGTGTGCACATATCATTTCTATATATAAAAAAAAAAAAGTGAAATGGATTTGTGGCAATGGAAAAAAAAAAAAAAGTGGAATGGATTTGTGGCAATCCATTGCCACAAATCCATTCCACTTTTTTTTTTTGAAATGATATGTGCACACAATTTTTACAACAAATTTTAAGTGGCAGGTTGTTATTGTTGGATTAAAAAAGTAATCTCAGTGTTAAATTCAAATTTGAACTAATAATAACTAATCACCTATGATTTGTTGTGAAAATGTTGTAAAAATATTGTGAACGTAACATTTTTTTTTTTTAATTCCTCCCCAGATTTCGGCAACCATTATTTTTTTTATTTTTTTTTCCTCCCATTTTCGGCAGTGGCATTGCCACAAATTTTTTTTCCCCCTATTTCAGCAATGGCATTGCCACAATTGGTTTTCGGTCAGTAGGAATTTCGGTAACGTGATTACCGAAATTCAAAATTTTCTCTTTCCCACTTGTTCTCTTTCTCTCTCATACTTTTGTTGAATTTTGGCAACACCGTTGCCGAAATTCACTCTCTTTCCTCAATTCTCTAAATAACTTAGAACAGTGCCTATAATGCAAATAAACTTCGTATTTAGCAATATTTAGCCAAAAGACTCTTTGTCTGTCCCTCCAAATAAATAATAAAAGAGAAAATAAATTTAAGAGCAAATTACCATTTACTCACTTACGGTTTGGCCAAAATTTAAGTTGCCTACCTGTGATTTGAAATTTGACACTTTACTCATCTGAGATTAGCTCAGTTAGATTTCTATAACCCATCTCTGTTAAAAACAAAGCTAAATATATAATTTTGCTCAACTTTTATGTCTCTCTCCTTCATAAATACAAAATAAAAAAAAAAAAATTATCCATCGGAACACTTGCATAATGGAATTTCAAATTACAGATAGGCAGCTTAAATTTCAGCCAAACCACAATTAGGTAAGTTGTAATTTGTCCTAAATTTAAAGAAGGTTCTGTTGGACTTGGTTTGAATGCTATTTTTTCCCCCTTCTTAATAGGGAAGAAATTAGGGTCACAAATGAATCAAGCTTGTTAGAAACGACTGAAACTCGACTTGATAAAATGCTTATTTATGGTTTTAGACTTTAGCTCAATTCATAACAAATTATTAATGGTTTTAGACTTTAGCATCAATTAAAAGAAAAAAAAAAACACAATACAAAAAATTAAAAGCCTAATTGTTCATTGCATACTAAGAAAACAAATAATATTAATAAGTTAATACAAATAAGTTACCATTTTGCCCTTACAAAAATTACAAAACTAAAAAACCAGTACGCCCGATATAGGCCGGTAATGCCCGAAATTGGCCAGTATGGCCGGTAAATGGCCGGTACGGCTGGTATTTAAACCGATAGGAAACGTTGGTGTTTCGATACTGGTATATGTACCAGTACGATACATATCGGCCGGTACCAGTACGGTATCGACCACCTTGAATTAAATATCTTTTTAAAACTTTTTATTTCAGGAGAAAGAGAGATTGATTAAAAAAAAAAAAAAAAAAAAGAGGCTCTTTTGATAAATTGATTACTGCAATATAAAAAATATAACAAATTTTAGATAAAAAATCACAAATAAACAAGAAATTAATAAAAATTAATTAAAAGATAATAAAATAATAAAACAAAAAGATAACAATGAAAATAATCATACTGAAGTTCTCATGTGAGATAAAAAAAAAATCATTGATTATATAAAGAGACTAATTTTTTCTTTTTAAATGCATGTATTGCTTACAGAATTTTACTAAAAATACTTGTTATAGTTGTTTTGCATAAAAAAGTTTTTCAAAAATTAAAAACGAATAAAATTCTACTTAAAATCGATTATTCCACAACAAAAATGAGTGTATTATCAATTAAAAATGAGATGTTAGTGAAAACTAAATGTGTGACTAATTATTGTCATGTGTGACTAATTATTCATGTAGGGATAAGGGGCCCAAGAATATATGTTGGGCCTTAGGCCTTGTCTGAGGATGCTTAGTGGTCTGAGGACAGATAAACAGTAATGAAGATGTAAGACTCAGAACTCCACGAGCAAGCTACGAATGAGAAGGCTGGGGAAGGTAGGCCGAGGAGGAGTATCTCCTCGACTAAACGGAGCAGAGGTAAGAAGATGTGTTCTGTCATCTAGAGTAACATTCCAGGAAATTCTATTGATAAAGATATGCATTATGAATGTACCAGACAAATGGGAGCTGTGAAATATCTAAGAGAAAGCTGCTACCACTGCATTGAATTCTCTGTACCTAACTCTCTGGCCGCATTAATGAGGAAGTGATATCTGAACAGTACTTTTCAGCCTTACAGCTACTCCCAAAGACTTCAGGAAGGTGCTGATGGGACAAAGATCAACACTAGCAATCTAATGTACACGTGGAGGGTGGAGATAAAAGAAAGAAGATAATATAAAATAGGGGGGAGACCCAGATGGAAGGGGATCAGAGAATTGAGAGAGAAATACTGTAGTAATAAGAACTGTACTTGTAATCAACTTCAAGAATTATATACCAGAACTGATCTCCTCGGATTGTGCCGAGGACGATTTTAATTAGATAAAACCAATCTATTTTTACTTTATTGTCATTTGGATCCACTATAATTGCTACCCAACTCATTAGAACCTAATTTTCCAACCCACTCTCTACAAATTCATTGTATTGGGTTCTTTGGGCCTATATATAAGTGAAGTTACCCATGTTAAAGTAATTGCCACGTACCATGGCTTTTAAGTAAAGTTATTGTGTGCCTTTGTTTTAGAACCCATTTTCATCTTCTTTGTGTGTGTGTGTGTTTGTTTCTCAAAAAAAGTTATTGCCACGTGTAACATTATTACTAGTTGAAGTATTGTACCTGGTGAAAAAAAGAAAAAAGAAAAGAAAAGAGTGTAGACATTATAGAACTTCTCTAAGAAAAAAGGTGGTATAAACAACAAAGCTTTTTTTTTTTTTTTTTTTTTGAGATAATATAGACAAAAGACACAGTGAATGAGGAAAGAGGAAATGGGAAGACAAAACTTACAACATTAGCACTTACAAAAGGGCCTAACCTTTGTAAGTACTAGCGAGGCTTATAAACCGAAAACTCACCTACTAACTGACCGATGTGATATTTTAGACCACTTATCTTCTTCTTCTTCTTCTTCTTCTTCTTCTTCTTTTTTTTTTTTTTTTTTTTTTTGAGATAATATAGACAGAAGACACAGGGAATGGGGAAGTGGGGAGTGGGAAGACAAGACTTACAATTCTAGCACTTATAACATAGTTGTATTATACTATTGAAAGAAATTTTAATCTTTGAATAATTTTTAAAAGAATATAGATATGTGTTGTGACTTGTGATGTATTTGATATTTGGGAAATTGGAAGGTCGTATAAATCATAAGAAGTTAAAAACAACATTGAAAACACCATTAAAATAATATATGGAAATTTTAATAACACAACTTTTTGTGTAACTCGTTGATATAGATTCTTGTCATTGAAACAATAATATTTTGACTTGAATTCATCATTGACATTATTTTTATTATGTTCCAATAGCAACATGTCACGTTAAGAGCATTCTCATCAGGTGTTCTATAAAATGTCATTTCGACACATCAAAAAGATTACTTTATTATTTTAACACACCATTTTACAATTCACCGTACATCACATCTTCTATTCTTCAATTCTATACTTCAAAATAATATATACAAATATTAAAATAACATTAAAAAAACCAACAATATATAAAAATACAAAATAAAAAAAACCCACCACCCCCACTACCAGCACCCATCAACGCCCCACATCCCACCCCACCACCGTCCATCACCCCACAACTCACCATCAAGGACACCAAAACCACCACATCAGGACACCACATAAACACCCAAAATCAAACCCACCACATCTGAACACCACAACCAGAACAAAATCCATTGCCTATCTTTTATTAAAAAAAATAATAATTATAAGCTGTAACTAAACCGAACCAAGTAGCTTCAGTGTATGAGATAGAATAGAAAGAAGAGAGCAAAAAAAAAAAGAACAGTGAAGGAGATTTTATAGATTAGTGATGATGGAATTTGTGAGATGGTAGAGAGGAAATTGGTGGTGGCTCATGAACGTGTGACTCAAAGTGAAGATAAGAAGTGATATTTTATTTGAGATGAGAGAGAAAGATGAATAAAAAATAATAAAAACCAAATGACATTTCCTTCCGTACCGTTCCAAAGAAAAGATTGTCCTGTAGCAAATGCCAAAATTTTTTGGTATTTAACACACCTCATGATAGTCTGTTTTTGGTGTTTGGTGTGCCAAATGCCAAATATTTAGTATTTGTTACACCTGATGAGAATGCTCTAATTATAGAATTAAAAAAATTATGCTATTAGATTTGTTATATTTGCAAGAATCAAGCATAAATTCAGAAAGAGAGTATTGGGAATTGGAAGAGGGTGGGCCTCACATGGGGCTGGCCTTCAATCCCCGCTAGTTACTGCAATAATTTCTAGAAAGTACAAACACATACTAAAAAAATTACAGCAATTCTCATATTTCATGTATGTTTGGCTCCAAATTAAAAAGCCAGCTTATTTTACTATTCAATTTATTTTTGCTACTATTTATAAGCTCTACTACACTTTTTAGTAATATTCATGGGTCCCACTATACTATTTCAGCTAACTTTTACCTTTATCTACAGTACTTTCAGTAAAAAGTTTTCAGTTTCGGTAAAATAAGCAGATCTCAAACAGACAATTCGTATTATAAAATGATGTCTTATAATTAAAATTCTGCAGACCTTATCATTTATAAGATCTCTTAACCCAAAAAAATACTGCAAAAGTCAACATAACTTTTACACCATATCCATTTATTTTGATGTCTGACAAATAAACTAATAGCAAGGCCTAATGGTAAGTAGTATTTACATGTTTTTGGATGTTATACAATAGATTTATGCTTTGATATCTTTAACATACTCCAAAAAATTTAAGGTAGAAGTTTGCAAACAGCTTGAGTTTGAAAAGAATGTGAGATCTTAAAGGAAAGCGTAACCAAATTGGATGCAGGGTGGATCAGGTTAGACTAAATTAAATGAAGTACAAATGACATGCTGAAATGAAGGCTAGACGTGTGTGATAATCAAGGGTTGAATGTGGAGCACCGTGCATATCATACATATGGAAGTTATTGATAAAAGGTATGGTTTGAAAAACTCTGCTCGAAGATTATAGATACCCATGACTAGAAACAAACCCAATAACGACTACTAATCAAATATAAGGCAATCTAAAGATGCATGACCAGAAAGAAAGTCGATAAAAAAGTTATCGATTAGCGTGATTTGTGATACCCAATAAGATAGTTAACGCTGCATGATTAGATGGAAAGTCGAAGACTATGTGCAGAAGAAAAATGTACGTGCTCATCAAATGTAGTTGAAATTGTCTAGATTTTGTCCTGTTGTCAAATATTAGATCTAAGAAGGATGCGTATGATGTTGTCAGATGCTATCTGATGGACCCGGCATAACTCCCTTAGGCAACCTCCTCGTCCAGAAGAGGGCCAGTGGATGAAGGAACCATCACATCAATCTCCGTCCTTAGCCATATCCATTGGACGAAGGAAAAGCCATTAATTCACAAATAATGGCAAGGCGTTATACAGTAGTAATAAGTCTCCTTACCATTGGAGGGACAAAGATCCTCTCATTAACACCTCACGGAGGCGTTACAGATACCACATTGAAGCCACCATTAAAACACCTCCAACGGCTAGGAGAAGGAAGCAGGTGTATATATACAAGCACCTCAGGACCTAAGGGGGTACTGAATTCTAATCCAGAAACTCTGATACTTTGGTATTCAGCCCTCTCTTTTCTCTCTCAATTATCTAACTTTACCATTGGAGGCTCTGTGGCAGGCACCACACCGGTGTTCCTTCCTTTTTCCTTTATTCATTCGTTCTTGCAGGGCTTTGGACGATCTTGGTCGGCTCTATTGCTAGACGATCATTTCGACTGACGATTTCAGCATCATCACCATTCATGGTAGGGAATAAATCAAGATAAGCTACAGAGTAGTTGGTAACAATAGCAATAGTAAGAACCTTGACATTGTCCACAACATAAAATAGATTAAAATGTGTTGGGAAATATAGACCCTGGTTGATATAATTAGCAAGTTTTAAACTCAAGTTGTTAATTAAATTTATTATGAATAAACCTTGTTAAACAAACAAACATTAATATCATGTCAATGTCATGCAGCGGAAAAATTAAATAAGACAAGATATGATGACCCAGGAAAACCAATAAAACAAACTAGTTTTACAATAAAAAACCTGGGGGGAAATCTTCCCGAAAAGCAATCCACTATAATAAAGAGAAATTTCAGATCTAGTACAAAACCTTTGTCCCTAAACTCTACAATCTCCGTAAATGAACTTACAGCAGAAACCTTTTACCGCTTCAGAACCTCTGAACTCTTCAATATATAAATGCCACCCTTTTTGCACGGATCCCAGTACGTGACTAACCAATTGCGCGGATCCTAGCACGCGACTTCAATCACCAACTAGAGAAGGTTGTTGGCTGCAAAGTTTTTCAGTTCATCCAGACGATGAAGATCAAGAAGATGCTTGGTCACAAAACCCTATGGTGAACAAACACAACAACTTCTACACAAGAACGATGAACTAGGGCAAATATTGTCTCCGATCACAATTTGCTTAAACAAACTTTACTCAACACTTGTGCAATTTGTGTCACATTTGACGGCCCTTAAAATAATCCTTTTATATGTTTAGGGTTGTGAAAAAAGAAAGCTCAAACATACAATCACGGATTAGAGTCAAAACAGAACTAAAATTCTGTTTTTCATAAACCTTGACAAATACCCTATTTGTCGAGCTGTTGTCGAGCCACGGGGCTGGAACAGCTCTTAAAACTCGATAGATGGCTAGCTGTCGAGCTTTAATGACAGGCACTTTCTCAGCTTGAATCTTGGACAGACTTACATGGCTTCAATACTAGACTTGAACTCTTGTTCTTTGAAGTATTAAACACATCCTAGATCTACCCAAATACAAGTAAAGTGCGTTTTGTCAAAGAATTAGTCAATTACATAAATATTGACATATGTTCCTAACATTGAATCACATATGTCCTAACAAAATGAGACTACAAAGTGACTAAGAAAGATTGTGAGAGAAGTACCTAGATCAACCAAGTAGGGATATAGATTAAGGGAGGCCATAAAAGCCTAACTTTGATACAATACTAAAGAAGATAAAGTATATGAGAAAATATGAAGAAGATAACAAACTTATGTTATTCAATCCAATACTAAGGTAAAACATCACGCTCTTGCAAACACCATATTCAAGCTTTTGTGCTTACGTTGGCTACTATAGTATCTTGGAGTTGATTGTCTCCATTGCAACCTCGATCCATTGTGACAATTGAAATGTCTTTCAAATTACCTACAATGACATCTTCCACAAGCTTACGAAAACATGTTAAGATTAAGAGTGTGTTTAGATACCACTTATTTTGTTGAAACTAAAAAATTATTTTTGAAAGTACTGTAGATAAATGTAAAAGTTAGTTGAAATAGTACAGTGGGATTCATAAATAGTGCCAAAAAGTGTAGTGGGGCTCATGAATAATAGCAAAAATAAACTGAATAATGAAATAATTTTAATTTTTAATCTTAACCCAAACGCACACTGAGTGTCACTTCATTCGTCACCATTTGCTACATGGTTTTTTTTGTAATAACTTCTAAACTTAATTAATATTACTTTATCCAACATGAATTCGAGGGAGGTTATTAGAATATAAGCCCAATTGGCTCAAGCTCATTTATTATTGTACTACTAATAACATACATTGTTTGCTTGTATAGAAGATAATCCATTCTTCTTTATTATACTGTTTAATGCAAAACTCATTCAGACTTTAACCGTAAGTTTTATAGATTTTATTTTTATTTTTAAACGTCATCATGTACGCAATTTCAAACCCAACTGAAATATGTCTTCAAAAAAAAAAAAAAAAAACCCAACTGAAAAATGAATATGATCCCAGGTGACTAGAGGGCGTGCCACTAACACTTTTCAATGTCGAATGTTACTTTTTCACATTTGGCCGTGGCGGCGCTGCTTAAAAAAAAGTTTTACTCTACTAAACTCATGTGTGAAGTATACGCAAGGTCCCACTAAATTCATATATGTGGAGTATTATTTGAAGCTAAGTTCTAAGCTTCCCCCTATATATATAGCAGCAATCTAAGTTGTTTCTGCCACAAAAGCAAAAGCCACTCCCCTTTCTAGTTTCCTTTCATCACTCTTGAAACTCCCACACCATGAGAACAGACATAGAAAGCCTCTGGGTATTTGTCTTGGCCTCTAAATGCCAAGCTTTTACACAATCAAACATTGCATGGCTAATTTTAGTCATGTGTCTGGCTTGGCTAGGCATGACCCTTATTTACTGGGCTCACCCTGGTGGCCCAGCTTGGGGTAGGCACAGTTATATCAGAAACAAAAAATCATCATCTTCTTCTTCCAGTTCTATCACCCTAGCCAATAAGCCAATTATACCAGGACCAAGAGGGTTTCCACTAATTGGAAGCATGAACCTAATGGTCTCACTTGCTCACCACAAAATTGCTGCCGCAGCAGAAGCATGTCAAGCTAAGAGGCTTATGGCCTTTAGCCTTGGTGACACTCGTGTTATTGTCACATGTAACCCAGACGTGGCCAAAGAAATCCTGAATAGCTCTGTGTTTGCTGATCGTCCAATAAAGGAGTCAGCCTATAGCTTGATGTTCAACAGGGCAATTGGGTTCGCTCCTTATGGTGTTTACTGGCGAACCCTGAGGAGAATCGCAGCCACGCACCTGTTCTGCCCAAAGCAAATCAAAGCTTCCGAGTCCCAAAGGTCAGCAATTGCTTCCCAAATGGTGGCAATAATGTTGGGAGACCAAGGACAAAGTGTGAGTGTGCGTCAACTACTAAAACGTGCTTCCTTAAACAACATGATGTGCTCGGTTTTCGGATGCAAATATAGTCTGGATTCATCGAACGAGGAAGTGGAAGAGCTAGAGAGACTGGTGGGTGAAGGGTACGAGTTATTGGGTTTGTTGAATTGGTCAGACCACCTGCCTTGGCTAGCTGAGTTTGATGCTCAAAAAATCCGGTCCAGATGCTCCAAACTCGTCCCAAAAGTGAACCGCTTTGTTAGCCGAATCATAGCCCAACACCGAGCTCAAACCAGTGAAAAAACCCGGGATTTTGTTGATGTTTTGCTCTCTCTTCAAGGCCCTGAAAAGTTATCTGAGTCCGATATGATCGCCGTTCTCTGGGTAACTTTTTTTTTTTTTTTTTAAATTATTCTGTTATTTTCACTTATTTTTTTATACATAACTATTCTTCCAATCATAATTTTTAATTTAAAATTAAGGATAAATTATAATAACCTGTATCGAGTTTTGGGAAAATATAATAAATCCGCTCATGTTTTTATAAATGATATCCTCTTTCTTGAAGTTTTTATTTATGTAATAAAAATAACCCATATGATATGACTGCTCTTATAAATTGGGTTAATATATATATATATATATATATATATTAACTTAGCATTCAAAATAAACTCAAATGAATGTTTATTAACTAGATTGCTCAAATGATAAGAAGATTAGATAAAAAAAAAAAAATAATAATAATAACTTTCAGGAATTAAGAAAAGAGATTGGGTTTTTGATATTTCTCCTAATCTCAAGTAAGAGGTTAATATAATTTCCTCTAAAATCAACAAATGTCACAAGTACTTTGTTTTTTTTTTTTTTCATACCATAAATAGTAGTAGTGGGTGGTATTTGAATAATTCTTTTTATAGAAAGGAATGGATAACACCTCTAAATTAGCCGTAATAAGTGGATATGATGAACAAAGACTAACAATAACATACACCCTTTAAAATATGCAATCATTTGGTCATGCATTGACATATTTATTTTTAATTTATTTTAAGTCAAAATAAAAAAAAATACAACGCGTCTTGAATACTTTGATAGACCCCCGGGCCCCGACCACGTATATGCGTGACAACATAAAAACTCTCAAAGTTAAAGTTCAGTCTTGAACTAGAACAGAAGAGAAGTGAGAAAAGTCCTCTCTCGCTACCAACAAAAGCTGTTTCGTTAATTGATGTGCACATTAATTAAATATTATCATTTGCTTTAATTAATTAGTTTACTTTTTTTTTTTTTTTTAAATGTTTGAGGGACACAGATAAATTATTATAAATATTTATACCACTATATGATTTATTAACGTCCTTTTCAGATGGTTTACTTTTTTTTTTTTTTGTGTGTGTAGGAAATGATTTTCCGAGGGACTGATACAGTGGCTGTTTTGATTGAGTGGATACTCGCCAGGATGGTGCTTCATCCTGACGAGCAATCAAAGGTCCATGATGAGCTTGATGAGGTTGTTGGCAAATCACGTGGCGTTGCTGAGGCTGACGTGGCATCGCTGGTGTATCTTGCGGCTGTGGTGAAAGAGGTGCTGAGGTTACACCCACCTGGCCCACTTCTTTCGTGGGCCCGATTGGCTATCAATGACACAACCATTGATGGGTACCGCGTGCCTCGGGGGACCACTGCAATGGTGAACATGTGGGCCATAGCTAGGGACCCACATGTGTGGTCGGACCCACTAGAATTTATGCCTCAAAGGTTTGTCACCAAGGAGGAGGGTGAGGTGGAGTTTTCTGTACTCGGGTCAGATCTTAGACTTGCTCCATTTGGGTCGGGTAGGAGGACTTGCCCTGGTAAGACTCTGGGTTTAACCACGGTCAGCTTTTGGGTTGCCTCACTTTTACACGAGTATGAATTCCTATCGTCTGATCAGAATACCGTTGACCTATCTGAGGTTCTAAAGCTCTCTTGTGAGATGGCCAATCCTCTGATCGTTAAAGTGCGCCCGAGGCGTAGGTGAAAAAGTGGGAAAAAAAAAACTGTAAAACTGTTTAAGTTGTTTTTTATAAATACGTGATAAAAATATGAGGGAAGGGTAAAAAAAGAAAGAAAGAACAGTTTGTGCATAGGGTTTAAAAATCCTAATCCTTTCTCATCAACTTTATGATAATCATAAGGATGGCCTTGGTCGGTCTATTTCTCTCTATATTTTATATTTCATTACCTGTCTGTAAATATTGGTGAAATTAATACAAGTTTGTTTTTTTTTTTTGTTTGTTTTCACCTCTTTCACTCATTGTTAACATTGTTGATGTATACTGTTGAATAAATTTACTTTATTTATCACTCTCTCTTTGTGTCACTATCTCTCTCTCTCTCTTAGATAAAACTTAAATCAATTGTTTTTAAATAATGTTAATGACACAACTGCTTTTTACTATTGTTATATATGATTTATTGAGATTAATTAGAATAATAGCATTTTTTGTTTAGTATTATCACTTTTATTATACACTAAATACAATATGATCGGTCAAAAGTTATAAGTAAAGTACCTTATGTTTTCAAGCCTAAAAAGACAAAGAGAGAGAGAACTCAATTTTTCCCATTTTCTTTAATTAATTAATTAAACAAAGGAGAGGAGTTAGAGTGTTAGACATGTAATTGCTTGAAATTCTACCACATAGTACATACACAATTGGGTAGTTGACAAAATACATGATTCACGTCATCCAATCAAATTGATTTTTTAAAAAGTTCTAATTTACATATTTGTTCAACCATCAAGTCTTGAAGTAATTATATTAAATAAGTAATTGTTCAAGGAATGGTACTTTGAATTTGTTTAGATTTTGTGTATACAGCTGTTCCCATTTCTGCTAATTAATTTAGAACTTGGCCCTTACGTGTCATGACTCATGATGATTAAGCCAAATGTCAACACTACTGACTACACGTATGTGATGATTTGGTTTTAAATGGTGTGTTGATTAATTGGAAGTCGACACTAGAGTCTAGACACTCACAAGCAAGAAAACGCGTTTTAACTTAACTAGCCGTTGATATCGGGCTTAAACATTAGACCGATCACCAAATGGTGACGCACATGTGTGTATGACTGTATGTGATGGTGAGTGAAAAGAAGATATAAAAATTTAATTCATCACCAATCATTTGTTGGGATTTTAAAATATGATTGATCACCCATGTTGCATGACTTCAAGTTAAAGTCATTGTTTTAAAATCTCTAAAATTCTCTAACTTGAACTAGTTAAAATCGTGTCCTGAACCAACAACGTAGATTCAAATGTTTGATTAGTGTAACTAAGACATTAAACACCCCCATGATGCTCGGTCAAGAGGCGATATCTAATTTTGAGTATCATTTTTAACGCTATTAAATGTGAAATAAGTTAAAACATTAAATTTTTTAAATCTGGAGAGATTTTTCCCATAATATGGTGCATGCACCAACAATGATGCATGGATGATCTCATGATTTTGATTTGATTGGGGGTTGAACGAAAAGAACACATACTTCTTTATATTTTCGAAAACAATGAGTTGTTGATAATTCAACGTCAAAACATACTTAGAATTTCAATGTTACTCAAAACAACTACACTTTTTATTTTGCTAATAATCATCAAGTTCCTATCACCTGGTTTTAGCCCCACACACACCCAAAAAAAAAAAAAATCCCATCACCCGGTTAGGAGGAACGTAGTCGGTAGTCCACCCTTAATAAAGGTTAGATCTACTTATATTTAACACACAATGACGTGCATCGATCCCTTATATTCACAATTGCCAACACAATATTGACATTTTTATAATCGATTAATTTCGTCATGAAAATTATACAACATTTCACCTATTTTTGGTACTCTCCTTGCAAAGGGCACTTGCTATACAACAAGAGCGAAAATCCATTGTTTAGATGACTTCAAGGTTTCTAGGGAGATATTACCTCCACAAGCTTCTCAAGGTATTGGAAGATCCGAAAGAAGTTTTGTGCTAAAAGTTTTGGAGTCTTTTTGGCCAAAATCAAGAGGAATATATAGGGAGTTCCATACTATGAAGAGATTTAGGACTTCCAAAAGTTGACACCTCAAATAGCTTCAAGCCTTAAACCGCGCAAACTTTCCGTTTTTGTGCCTGGGGCTTTGTGGCCTTCCCAAAATCAGTTTTGCTTAAATGATGTATCATTGGAAAGCTTGTAACATGAATTTTGATCATTTCCATGTTTTTGGCTCACAATTTCTTATTCTAAGAGTTATAAGTGCATGAAATTAAGTGGTATGGACCTTGAACACTCTTTTGGACAAAATCACACTTTCTTTCTTTTTGTGAGTTCAAACAATTTTTTTTTCTTTTAAAATTTTCACAATCGGAATCGCTGAATGAATGTGCTTCCTTTTCCAATAATATCTTATTTATTTAAATCCGAATCGTTTGACTTTGTTTAACTACAATTGAAGTAACGTGAAACTTTTTTGAAACAACGAAAAATGACTAAGTGTTGATGAACCATTTATTTTTGTAATATCTCACCTTGTAAAGTCAATTTTTAGCATGTGATTTGTAAACAAAGAAGAAGTTTCACATTATTCAAGATGATGCCTCGTCTATTCTGATTGAATAGTCTATTTTTTGGGGTCAAATCTCTGTTACTCTTGGTCAAATCACGGTTCACATTACTCAAAACAACTACACTTTTTATTTTGCTAATAATCATCAAGTTCCTATCACCTGGTTTTAGCAATAAATTTTTTTTTTTTTTTTTTAAATCCCATCACCCGGTTAGGAGGAACGTAGTCCACCCTTAATAAAGGTTAGATCTACTTATATTTAACACACAATGACGTGCATCCCTTATATTTACAATCGCCAACACAATATTGACCTTTTTATATCGATTTCTTCATGAAAATTAGACAACATTTCACCTATTTTTGGTACTCTCCTTGCAAAGGGCACTTGCTATACAACATGAGCAAAAATCCATTGTTTGGATGACTTCAAGGTTCCTAGGGAGATATTACCACCAAAAGCTTCTCAAGGTATTGGAAGATCCAAAAGAAGTTTTGTGCTAAAATTTTTGGAGTCTTTTTGGCCAAAATCAAGAGGAATATAGGGAGTTCCATACTATGAAGAGATTTATCTATGACTTCCAAAAGTTGACACCTCAAATAGCTTCGAGCCTTAAACCGCGCAAACTTTCCACTTTTCTGCCTTGGGTTTTGTGGCCTTCCCAAAATCAGTTTTGCTTAAATGATGTATCATTGCAAAGCTTGTAACATGAATTTTGATCATTTCCATGTTTTTAATTAGCTCACAATTTCTTATTCTAAGAGTTATAAGTGCATGAAATTAAGTGGTATGGACCTTGAACACTCTTTGGACAAAATCACACTTTCTTTCTTTTTATGAGCTCAAACAATTTTTTTTTTCTTTTAAAATTTTCACAATCAGAATCACTGAACGAACGTGCTTCCTTTTCCAATAATATCTCATTTATCTAAATCTGGATCGTTTGACCTAGTTCGACTACAATCGAACTAACGCAAAACTCACAATCGGAATCACTGAACGAACGTGCTTCCTTTTCCAATAATATCTCATTTATCTAAATTCGAATCGTTTGACCTAATTCGACTACAATCTAACTAACGTGAAACCTTTTTGACACAACAAAAAATGACTAAGTGTTGATGAACTATTTATTTTTGTAATATCTCACTTTGTAAAGTCAATTTTTAGCACGTGATTTGTCAACACAAAAGAAGTTTCACATTATTCAAGATGATGCCTTGTCTATTCTGATTGGATAGTCTATTTTTTTGGTCAAATCTTGATTACTCCTAGTTTTTACAAGATTGATATTTTCAATAGTTTCACAAAATTTTGTAATTTCATGTTTGATCAATGCAAATGGGGTTGGTCAACTTAAATTTTGGAAACTCAGGTAAAACGATAATTTTCAAGGTAACCCATGTTGAGTTCAAATTAAAAATTTGTGGGGGAGGGGGGGGGGGGGGGGGGGCAATAGCTCTAAGCAAGTACTTGATTTCTCAACCCTCCAAGCTATTTTGACACTTATGACATGTTACCATGGTTTTTTTCTTTATTATAGGGGGTTAAAAGAAAAGATAGAGGATGAGAGTTCAGGAAAGATTTTGTGTCCATTTAGAAATAATTTATTTAGCTTTTTGCTTTCTTTTTTTTTTTTTTTTTTTTTTTTTTTGTTAAATGTGTTCTAAAGTATATAAAAGTTGTACATAAAAGTTAAAAAGTAAATAACTAACTTATAAGCTAGTCCTAAACACATGTCTCGGCATGACCATAGCAACACTTAACTTGTTAAGAAACCAATATTTGCCTATCAAAAAAAAAACAAAAAAGAATATTTGAAAAGCCTAAACATGAGATGGAGGAAGGTAAGACTCTCTCAAATGGGTTCAACCAAAGCTTAACACCCATATAGTATGGAGAATTATACCATAAAAAGTCGCAATATTGATTGGATAATATTGAAAAGTATACCATTTTATGGGTTTTTTTACTTACTTGTCAACCTGTTTGACATATTTCATTTACACTAAGACTACTGTTCCTTTTTTTTTTTTTTTCTCAAAAGGAAAAAATTTATTTGAGATGTGCACTATTAGCTTATACAATTTCAAGCAATATTATTAATAACATTTGTATAGGATGAATGGTCAATACCTCTATTATCATTGAATCAAACAATGTACAATATTCTTGTTATCATTTGTTTAAAATTGGCTCAAATATACCTACTAAATTAAGTTATATTGAAAATGCTTTAGTTATGTCAATTGAGCATTGTACACCGCTTAGTAGCATTGTCTACTCTTTCTTATGAGGAAAATCATGATTCAAATCATCGTTACATATTGTTATAAATATTGATTTATTTAAGAAAGAAAACTTTAGTTATAAGCGCATTTATAAGACTTTTTTTTTTTTTTTTGAGAGTGCATTTATAAGACTTTTATTATGTATTTTTTTCCTGAAAAAAAAATGGAAAGTGGTGTGAAATACTGAAAACGGATAGCAGTGATTAAAAATGAAACTGAAAAAACAATTAAAATAAATAATTAAAATTTTGAGAAGGCTTTGGGTCAACAAAAGACTCTTACTCTTTAATTATTCTTAAAATCAAACAACTTGCGGCCATCAATAATGTACTCCAACTTGTTGTAAATCTTGTGATATTAGATCAGAGTATCTCAGACCCCAGCTATGGTGGATTTGGTTAGACAAAATTCCAAACCCATTAATATCATGTTCCAACTTTTTTGTAAAACGTTGAAGGGTTAGATATTTATTATTATTATCTATCTCTCTCTCTCTTGGGGTAGGTTTTGTGATAAATAGGTCCAATCCAATGTGTTACTATGTCATACTTTGTTCATCTGGGGGAGGTGTTGGCAACTATGGAATGTGCTAATTATTTGTTTCGCGCATGGTTTTAATCTATATTTATATAGATGTATGTCATATATAAGTTGGAATCGAGAAAATAAAATGGTTTATACTCTATCGTGTAGATGTATGTCATACATAAGTTGGAATCGAGCGAATAAAATGGTTTATACTCTATCATGTGGATGGGTTAAAACTTTTTTTTATAACTCTTTTACAACTACTTTTATTATGTGGTTCACCCATTATTTGTAAAATATAGAATATCAGGGTCCACTCTTGAACTTTTACACTATTTTTTCCAATTAAATTAAATAATTATGAAATTTATTATGTCTAAACCTTTTACTCTAATAATGGGCATTGTAATCTAAATTTTGTGATAAAATGGATTTAATTTTCCTTCTTTGAACTTTTACTATGACTTAATTGTGTTTAGATTTTCTCAATCTATTTGATAGAGTTTTTTTTTTTTTTTTTTTTTTGTTGTTGTTGTTGTTGTTGTTGTTGTTGTTGTTGGACACATCAATAGTTGAGGAAGAAAATATTTGAATCTAAGAACTTATACTAATCTTCACACTAAAAGTGCTCGGTGAAATAATCTTTATTTGGATTAAAATCATGGCCATTATTTTATTTTATAGATATGATAAAAAAAATCATGGAGTGATCATCACATTAAAAGTGCACAGTGTAATAGTTTTTACTTGAATTAAAATCAATAAGTCATGGTTATTATTGGCCATTATTTTATTTTATAGATATGATAATAAAAAAAATTATATAGCACTTTGTGGGGTCAAAGAATGTGGCCGCCCCGGCCCACTTTATACTAACCCCAAGGCCCATGCCGAGGAGGAAGAAATGTCCGAGGACGAATGAAGGAAGTCCTAATCACCAAAAAGCATCACCGAGGACAATCATGTCCTCGGCGAACCGAGATCATAGAAGGGAAGAGCGGCACGCCATCAAGGGCAGTCTCATAGAACGTCCCAAGAAAAAGGACAAGTACAGCAGGTCAGCCATGGGAGCCTGGAGGAAGAGCAATTCAAGGAGAAGCTATCACCTCCACATTAAATGCCCACAACTAACGTTCTGGCCGCATTGATGAGGAAATGACCTCTGAACAGTGTTGCCTTGGTTGCTGCAACTCACAGAAGGCTTGGGACGGTGGCTGATGGGATAAGTGCTCAAATAGTGACCTGTATGATCAACAAATGGAGGGCCAAGATCAACCGAAAGAGGGTATATAATGTAAAGAACTCCTCTAGAAAAAGGATCGGAGATTGGAAGTAGCAAACACTGTAGCAACCTGTATCATCCTTGTATCCTCTGTAACCAAGCACTGAGGTAATAATAAGAACAGATACCTCCTCGGACCAGTCTCCAGGACAGATTTTCGCACTAAAAGCCCATTTTCTTGCTACTTAGCTTACCCATAACCATGTTTATTCGTTGCTATCCTTATTAAGGCCTAGTTCTTAAACTCATTCTCTACAAATCTATTGTATTGGGCTAGTTGGGCCTGAACCCATTTTTCCAACAGTAGAAGTGCTCAGACCCAGTCCTTACACACTTGTTATTTGATAATTGTTCGTTATTATCGATGGTATTTTTTTAGCAATATTATTGGCCATTTTTATTAGGATATCAACAACACTCTTTAATTTCATTTTATTTTATTTTATTTTGGGTAGTAAACGACACTCTTTAAGTTAGATCAACGTTAATGGTTATCTAAAATTTTGATAAAAGTAATGGAACCATTGATACTCCATTTTTTTTTTAAGATAGAAACCAACTAACCATTGATACTTAATTCATTGTTCTCTCGTGCGTAATAATCTAGAAGATTTATCTAAATATGAATTGTTGCCATTCTATCAGTCTATCACAAGGTATTATGCGTATGTTGCAGTCTAAAATCTAAATCTATATAGTATTAGTTAATTATTACCTCAGAAACGTTTACAATACGGTGTTGACTTCAAGAACAGTAAGTCTTTTATTATTTTTATTTTTTTTTAATACTTCCAAGCAATCAGGAGCTTCGATATTAATTTAAAAATGTGGACACGGGTTTATAGCTGACACAATATAATCTTACATCAACTTTTAATTGTTTCGAACCTAATCAAAATGATGGCAATGTGTGTGGCTCTTAGTCTCCTTGCATCAGCATGTAAAAAGCAATAGGTCAAGAATGCGTCAGTGATGATTAAGAATAAGATCAGCTGATTAGTGTTAACATACAAATAGAAGTACTGGCCCTATTCATTCTCTCTTCTGCACCATAAATCGCTTTGCTTCCAAAACCGAAAGCACTAAGCAAAAGAATGAGCGAAGAAAATACACATTAAGAATATACTCTAGCAGACTTTTCTGCCCGCATCACATCATTCTAAGATTGTTATTGCCAGATATGTATATTAGGGAAAACACAGAGAATTAAGATACTCAAAAGTTCCTATCTAGACAGTAACATTTGCTGGGACGACTGAATCAGTTTTACTTGGAACTAAAGAAAGCTTTTTCATTTTTATCATTATCATATTATTGCCATTTCGAAGAGTCCAAAAGCTTTTCGATCCATCCCATTTTCTATTGAGACATGTTAAAGATGTGAACACATCCAAATTACTTTTTACATGATCCCACTTACATTTAATCAGCTAAGAACTCTAGGATGGAATAGATACGTATATACTCTCTTCTTCTTTTCTTTTTTTGAAATGGAGGATAATTGTTTTTTATATAATTATGTTAGTATTATTATTAAATAATTAATTTTACTATTTTTTAGCATTTTAAGTTTTTGGGATAATGGGGTATCATCACAGTATTGGCGCATATGGTCTCCTCCATTATAAACTTTTATAATTTTTATAAGGAAAGTAAAAGAATATGTGACAAGTTATAATTGAAATATAAAATATAACACAAAAAAGTGGGATAGATGATTTATATTAAATTCAAACTTTGTCTTCATACCTCATTTAAAAAGTTAAAGATCCCACGTGATAGACCTAACTTATTGAGAGGGACTCTACGCACACGAGTAAGTGGAGTAAAAAATGTAACAAAAACATTGGGACAAATGATTTGTATTAAGTTCAAACTTTATCTTCATATCTCCCATTTAAAAAGCTAATAATCTCACTTGCTAGACCTAACTTATTGAGGGAGAGTCTAAGCCATAAGCACACATGTAAGGAAAATGTTGTAATTATATATATATATATATATATATATAGTTAAATGATTAAACTTATCATTTCTTAACAATTTAGGAAAATTATAGAATATTCCAAGAATATAATAAATGTGTACTCCTTTCACATAAATAATGAATTTCACCATGAATTCAATTAATGAGACCCATTATCATGTGAGAGGTTATACTTTAGTATTCTAAATTATCCAACAACATAATTAAACTTTTGAGACAAATAGGAATTTATCAAATTAGATATCGAATCTTGCTATGACGATGGCAAGTGCTCTATGCTCAAACAATGTGAGGCAGGTTGGTTGCATAATATATGTATGACTTTTTTTGATTTTCTGATTTTGGATAGATGCTGGTGCTATTAAATCTTAGAAATGTTTGATCATATTCTTTAGTCATTCATAGCTTAAATCAACGATAAGAAATCAATTGTCAATAGCCTTTTACCTCATGTCTTGCGTGTACAATATTGCTGGTAAGTTGTTGTTGCTCATTTGGCTTATATAATTAAGTCGATTGAGAGAAACACATGTATATGGAGCCAATGACAATGATCAAAAGAACAATATGTAGGCTTTCTCTTAATGAATTTGAAAAAGACCCCCCACCAATTCATTAGGGTAATTGGGTAATTATCAATACTGATGGCTTTGATCATAGCTGCGAGAGATCCTCTCCAAAAACTGGACTCGTAGACAGATTGTGACTGGAAAAGACATCTAAACGAAACAAACAAAACAGGATGACTTCCTATGTTTGGATAAGGAACAAAGATAAACAAAATACGTTGGTTTCCCTGGACTTGTTCATGACCATTTCAATCTGATTACTTGCTCCTTTGGATCCATGCTTGTTCTAAAAGTTATGTTGTCACTATAAATGCAGTTGCCCATTAGGTATGTTTCTTGATTATGTAATAAATTGCCCACTTGCCAACAATGAAAGAAACTAGATTACAGAAGTAAAATACCGTTTTTATTTTTTGATAATAAGCTCAATGGAGGTTATATAATTGGACGTTTGTGCTAGGTTTTGAGACTCATGAACCTTATATATGAAGATGCCTGTTTAGTAACTCAACTTAGATGTTTGCTACTTTCTCCACAAAAAAAAAACTTATGTTTGCTTCATTTGTTATGTCAAGTGTTGGAATTACGATTAAGTGATTAAATTTACCATTTTCTAACTAACAAATTAGGTTTTGGGGAAAACCGATAATTTGTCTTGGTATCAGAGGAAGATATCCTTAATTCGATGCCTATTTCCACTTTATCTCTTATTTAAAATGATAAAAATCTCATATGTTGGATATCACTAATTAAAGGAGAGTTTAGACCCACATGTGCAAAGGTGTGTTAAAAATAGAATTATGGTTAAGTGATTAAATTCATCATTTCCTAATAGATTAAACTTTTAAAACAACAAATAATTTATTACTAAGTGCTTTTGGTGGCATGGGTAGTGAAATACTTGATTAGGGACTTGGGGAAAACATACAAAGGAAACTTAACGTAACTCAAACAACAATTTTTAGTGTTTAAACACTGAAAAACTGTGGGCCAAAAAAAAAAAAAAAAAAAAACATGTTTGGTAGGAATGTTTTTTCAGAAGTGTTTGAATTATGTTTTTCATTTTATGGTGTTTAAACATTAAAATTAAAAAAACTTCTTTTACCAGTTTTCAGTTTTCAAATAATATTGTTCAATGACACTTTTGTAAATATTTTAAAAATTGTAAGTCCCACTTATTAAATTACATATCATCATTTTTTTTATAAAACACACATATATCAAACATACAATTATGTTTTTTCACTTTTGAAAAGATGTTATTAGAAATATAGTACCAAACATATTTTTTACATTATGAGTACTTTAAATACATGTTTTCACATAATTTTGAACAACAATACTCAAACACCTCTATCAAACAAGCCCTAATCATTTATACATGTTATAGTGTGTGCACCAACCCTTTGGCAAATGATGTCATTGAAGAACTAATGCATTTCATCATTCAAAATTACATACACTAATATCATTTTTTTTTTCATTCCATGTATCCCTAGCAACATAGTTTCAGCATTTGTAGAAAAAGGGTCATATGCTTTGGCAAAAATGTGTACATAAATAGAAGTACTGAGCAAGGAAAAGCCAAGGTTAGCAAAAGTCCTTATAACCTAAATTTCCGCCAGTCTAATTACGATTATTAGTGATTAGGGATTCTTTACCTATAATATTTCACGTGAATATCCTACTATAAACTAATCACGATCTAATTGATAAGGATTTTTGTACTGAAAGCGGCATCTAAATAAATGAATTCACATGAAGTTTCCTATTCCGAGCTTTCCCATCTGCCTAGCTGATGGAGTTGCTTATCTTTCACATGAAGGTCCCTATTTACCAACTTTCTTATCTAGTTGTTGAACTTGCTTATTCACAACATCTAATCTACCCTCCAAATTATGAACACGACATATCCCACGAATCTTGCAGATTTGAAGCACGAATAGTACGGAACAATGAACTTCTTGATTTTTAGTGTTGGCATTGTCATCTTCAGCAGATGAAAAATAGTGTCGAGGGTTTGGAAAGATAAATAGCAATAGAGAGCTAGCATACCCCTAGTACCAGACAGTGAGATTCTTCTATACAGTGAGATTCTTCTATCTTTTCCATTGATTTCGTTTATGTTACAGGCTTACAGCTGGGTTATCTTAAGTGATGGTGAGTATTGATAGAATTGTTAGTACTGTTCACAATCACTATAATCATCAATCATGTGTCTTTGGATGTACTGTAAAATATAAACCTTTCAATTATGCCCAACAGCACTATAGTAAACTTGCTTTCTATGTCTTTTTCTTTTTCTTTAATCTCTTTTGAAACTCTTAATTATAATGGCATTGGCGGCAGGTATCTTATCTCTTGTGTGTCCTATGTAATCACACAAATCGTCCATATACTTGAAACCAAGCTTTGCCAAACTTATGGAGTATGGACCCAAAACTTTCCATAGAAGCATATAAGCAGCCGATGTAAGAAAACTAATGCCTGCCTGATTTTGGGACAAACAAATGGTTAGGATAAACTTGGGCTCCATTTAATGTTAATTGCTTTGGATTATTGCATTATCCATATCCACATCTCACATTTCTCAAGAAACCTTGCCAATATGTCTATATATTTAGCACCTTCCATACAGAGTTCATCCTTTCTTTTTTTGGTAAGAATATTTGCAAGATGAAGGACTTTTGTCCATGTGGTTAAGAGATTATGATTCTTTAGGGATTGTTTGGGAGTTCGTAAAAGAATAGAATGAATAAATTATAAAGGAATGAAAATATGGAATGGAACTAATATAAGAAATGAAAACGAAAGGAATAGAATGGAATCAAGTAATAGGTAGTAGTATTTATTTATTCATTATATACTTTTGCATGTAAGGCTAAAATTCCAACTCATTAGCCGATGTAATGGGCATTCAAGAAAATCAAGTTTCCCTATTCTCGATATTAAGTTGAGAGTCAATTAATAGGAAATTCTTAATCAATTGAGATGGAGTTGAAGAACCAATGTCTATCTTGACTTTAGCTAAATCTTGGACTTTGTTTTACACTTTAAATGATAGCATGACAACCCCAGAAAAAAAAATTTACATTGTCACGGATTTGCCAACACTAACCTAACACATTCCTATCCACTCCTTTCCTTCCTCCCAAACAAGCAATTGGAGTTTTAAGGTAACTTCACTATGAAGTTCTTAAAATTCTCTCATCCATTTTAAAATAAGTGAATTGAATTTTGCCATGTAAATGTTGATTATTACCATTTTGGTATCTAATTAAATTATTGATGATATGGCGAAATTCAATCAACTCATTTCAAAATAGATGGATATAATTTTAGGAACGTCACTCTTACACTTTGATGTGCATATTAATTTGGTTGTTAAACTTTCAATTTAAGCAATGAGCCCTCTGGATATTAGGATTGTGACAAATCAAACATTCTATTAGTATTAACCCCCACGTGAATGTCATTAAATGTGTAATGGTGACATAAAATCCTTTTTTTCTATTGGAGAGAGCGGACATACAACTCAAGTCAAAAGTGCTAATTTAGTTGAAGAAATTGGAGAGGCAAAAAAAAAAAAAAAAAAAAACTGTGGGAACCATATTATTAATATTATACATATTTTGATAAGTATGGTCATAGGGGGAGGGGAAGAAAAAAAATTCCAACGAGTGACCACCACATCATCAGGCCTAATTTTAGTGAAATAAATTTTTTTTTTTTTGAGCGAAATACGATAGAAATTTCATTAAAGATAAAAGATAAAATAGTATACAAGTATAACTAGATAACTCTAGTTTTGGGGGACAACAAGAAGTATGCAAACTGTGATGTCCCAGTAAAGTAAGAATGACCAAATACACGTGCACAGTACCAGGAAAACTCATTCTCACACACTTTGCGCTGCACTTGGGCGTTGATACTCCTCCAATAAGCCCATTGCGCTGTCAAATATACACCTCGGGTGTAGTTGTGTCTGCTCAAAATAGAACCTATTCCTGGCATTCCATATCATCCGAGCAGTGATTGCCCACTTTTCCAACTCAGAAGAGCAAAGCTTCTACTGCAACATTTTGAACAGAAGGAAGAAGTCACCTGCTTCATTGCTGCACTTTATTTATTTATTATTAATTCTAAGAAGTTTGAGTTTAGGGATTGCCAGACCAAAATGAAAAACCAAAATTTTGGGGCATATGGTTTAAAAGTGAAATAAAGTAATATGTTTTCTGTGTTTATTTAATTTGCTAATAAAAAGGGGTACCAGACCCAATGTCTATAATATATGTTTTCATGCCAGTTTATGATGGTCATTCTTCATAAAACCATACAACTTCAAACAGTTATCCAAGATTTGAGATGAAATTCCATCAAAAAAAAAAAAAAAGATTTGAGATTTGAGATGAAAATTTACTTTTACCAGGGAAACATGAAAAGAAAATAGTAATTTTCAATTGTTATCTTACCGGTTTAGTGGGCTTCCAGAAAATGTAGAAAGACCAGAACAAAATGGTGCTTCAGTTTCAGTGGCCTGGTAATAATAGCACGTAACAGGACCAGGTCAGGGACTAAATATCGCACTGATCAGAAATGGGCTTTACTCAGCATGTGAAGGAGAAGGGATGAATGGAACGAAGCTGATTTTTATTGCTGACACTATTATGGGCTTGTTGTGTGATAACCCAGTTTATATGTAATAATTGGTCTGTGTTTATTCTTATGTGAACTGTGAAAGTGAGGTTCCTATGGTGGTATAAACAGTTTTTTATCAAACACACAAAGTGGTGGGGGTAACATAACATTTCTATCAAATTCTGTTAGCACGAAGGAAGCATACACAAATTGCAAAAACTAGTACATAATCAAATTGTTGAACGAATTTGTTCTAGACAAAAGACCACGTAATAATTAGTGTCGTTTTTCGATTTCCTGGTTCAAATATGACTCTAGAATTTACATTTGATCACGTTTTTGCCAAGATTAGAGAAGAAAGTCTATAAAAAGAGTCAAGACTCAAGAGACTATAATCTTAGAACATCGTTAGAGTTGGTAACTTGGTATGACTGGCTTTAAGGGCATTTTAACAAATCAAAATAAAGCCCTAAGACCTACAAGCTTGTGCCAGCAATTCAAGCCCAAAACCCATATATACTGCCCATGGAAATCAACTTATAAATTTGGTCCAATTTGGACCCACAAAGCCAAGCCCCAAAACCTACAAAATTTAGGCCGTGTTTAGTTTAAAAATGACTCAAAACTCAGTTCTCAATATTCATTTCTCATCACTTAAAACTCTAACCCATACAAGAGAGTCAATTTCATACTAGATACTGTTTCAGCTTGGCCAAAGGAATAAAATATTTCAGTATCGGTTGATATCGATGTACCATTTCAGGATTACCGCTATTTATATATTTCTATGCATAAATATATATTTGTATTATTTATGCAAGTACGAATTTATTAATTTTTACTAGCATTATGCTCGTGCGATGCACGGCTTAATCAAAATTCATATGTAAATAATTTTTTATGTATTAATTTACTTCAAATTAGATAATAGAATAGATAATAAAAATAAATTACTATTTCACTTTTAAGTTATATAATGAATGCTTATTGTGTAAAACTAAGGTATTATAAAATGCATATACATATATAAATATAAATATATATATATTGAGCTTTAAGGCTCAATTAATCACCAACATATATTTAAATAGAAAAACCTTGAATTTAATAATTAAAAACTATCCAAAACAATAATTGAAATCATATTTAAGTGAAAACCTCGATACAATAATTAAGAACAATCTAAATTACTAAAAATTTAAAATAATGACAAATTTTGAAAAAAAAAAATTAATGACAAATTCAAATCCACATAAGTTTGAAGCAAAGCTTACAAATTTTGCTTCATAATATTGGCAAAAAATAATATATGAAAAAAAAAAGAATAAATCATCTTACGCATTCTAAAACAAACATATTTATTGCACTCTTTTAATAAGTAATATATATTATGGTAAATATGTTTATATCATGAATAAGATTTTTTTTCTAATATATAATTTTGAAATTATTTTTTAAAAATAATAAAAATGTTTAATTATCTTAACCCAACAAAAAAGTTACTAATTTTACTTGTTCAAGGTGGGCTTCAAATAGTCAACTAGCTTTGGTTCTTCAAATTTACTGTAGGGATCAGGGTTCAGAATCATATATTGGGCCTTGAGCTTTTTCCGAGGACTTTGAATGGTCCGAGAAGGGACAAATAGTTATGAAGGGTTCCAATTTAAAGTCTCATGAGTAAGGAATGAATGAAAGGTGGTCCGAGAAGGAACTCCTTCTCAGATATAATGAATGCAGCTCAAGTATGTATTCCAGCAATTAGAGTGACTCTCCAAGAAGCTCCAATGGTAGGGACGTGCCTCACGACACACAAGAAGGAAGGAAACCCAAGAATATCTAAGGGAAAGCTGCTACCACCGCCTTAAATGCACTGCAGCTACTTTTCTGGCCGCATTTATGTGGAGAAGACCTCTGAACAGTGCTGCCTTGGCTACCACAACTCACAGAAAGCCAGAGAAGGTGTCTGATGGGACAGATACTCAAGTGGGGGCTCAGATGATCAACAAGTGTAGGATCAAGATGGTCCAAAGGGAGCTATATAATGTGAGAGACCCTCCATAGGAGGGGGATCGAAAAAAAGAAGGAAAAACACTGTAGCAATCAAGAACGCAATTTGTAACCTCATTTAAGTATGAATAGAAGAGAAACAGTCTCCTCGGACTTGGCCGAGTACGTTTTTCTCAAGCCATAACTTGTTTATTTTCATTCGCTTGTCATCAAATCCTACCTTATTGGTTGGCTAACCCACTAAAGCCCAATTCTTCGACCCATTTGCTACAAATTTATTGTTTTGGGCTTCTTGGGCCTAAGTCCATACACCTTTTGGGCCTAGGATCCAAATTCGGTCCTTATAATTGGCGCCGTCTGTGGGAAGAATAGGTGTTGTAGTGAGTCTAACGTCTAACTATGGTAGGATCAGGACCACACCGGGTAGAGTCTATAGGATCCCAACGGGAAAATCCTTTTGTGAACCTCGAGCGTAGAAGAAACTAGGAGGGGAGTGCCCATACTGTTCGGACCGGTAGGAGTTAGTCCCGGGGGAAAAGCCACCTTTCTCATAAGGAGGATACTAGAGCCCTGCAACTGAAGGTTGACCGATTGAAGAAAGAGCAGCGCCATGCATGGCGAAGGCGAACCCCTCCAGCTCTGACGTTTCCTCTGATGGTAGAGAGGATGTCAGTTACCAACGAAGGTCAAGGACCCCACCCAGCGAGACCTTCTCCTACAAGGAAAAGCACCATCACAAACGTAGGTATAAGAGCCCGACTCGCAGAGGATTGGGAAACGATGCCATGAGCAAAGCGCTGAACTGGATCTCCAAGTCGGCCTTCATGCCCAGGATTGAAGAAGCAACTCTCCCTCGGCGTTTTCATCAGCCAACGTTCACTATCTACAATGGACGAACGGACCCAGTGAAGCATGTGACCCATTTTAGTCAGAGAATGGCTGTCCATTCTAAGGACGAAGCCTTGATGTGCAAGGTGTTCTCATCCAGTCTAGGACCCGTGGCGATGAGATGGTTTGACGGCCTAAGGGCAGATTCCATAGGTTCATTCAAGGAGCTCACCCGGGCTTTTGGCTCTCGTTTTATTACGTGTACCAAGGTCCCTCGGACAGATACTGGAAACTATACAACGAGATTGATGGTGACTTTGATGACGTGGCCATCAGCACCTTCAAGGCCGGCCTCCCAACCGAGCACGACTTAAGGAAGTCTTTGACTGGCAAACCCGTCACTAGTGTGCGCCAACTCATGGAACGGATTGATAAGTACAAGAGGGTTGAGGAAGACCAGCAGCAAAGCAAAGGGAAAGGTAAGGCTATCCCCCAGGAAAGGAGGGATTTCAGGTCGGACCGATACAACCATAATGGACCCCGGAAGGATTTCGCTGGGCAGTCTGGGCCTATGGCTCCTTAGGCGGTTAACGTGGTGTTCCGAGAACCAGTACATCAAACATTGGAGAAAATCAAAGGTGAGCTATACTTCAGATGGCCAAACAAGATGGCAAGGGACGCCACCAAACGCAACCAAAGCCTTTATTGCCAATACCACCAGGACCGAGGACACACGACCGAGGACTGCAAGAATCTTTGGAATCATCTGGAGTAACTGGTTAGAGATGGAAGGTTGCAACAATTTTTGTATCGGCTCGACGGGCAGAGAGACTAGGCAGGATCAAGGGCTCAAGGGAACGCCTCTTCCGGGCCCCCTTTGGGTACAATCAACATCATCTTCGCCGCTCTTGGGAGAACCGGTTCGCAGCCCTCTAGGGTAATGTCCATAACTCAGCTGCCTACCGAGGACTTTAGTCAAATGCCGAAGAGGGAAAGAATGGAAGCCCGACCAGCATTGAGCTTTTCGAATGAAGACAAGGTGGGAACCATACAGCCACATGACGACGCATTAGTGACCACCTTCAAGATAGGAGGGTATGACATGAAGAGGGTGATGGTGGATCAAGGCAGCGGGGCGGAGATCATGTACCTTGACTTATACAAGGGGCTGAACCTGAGGCTCGAGGATTTGACAGCCTATGATTTGCCTTTGGTGAGCTTCGATGGGAAGGTTGTCATTCCAAAGGGTCAGATTAGGCTACCCGTGCAGGCGGGGTTAGAGGTAGTAGAGGTGAATTTCATTGTGGTGGACGCTTATTCTCCCTACACGGCCATCGTGGCAAGACCCTAGCTTCATGCCCTAGGAGCCGTCTCCTCCACTTTGCATCAAAAGGTGAAATACCCGTCTGGGAACCGGATTGAGGAAATAGTGGGAAGCCAATCAGTAGCGAGGCAGTGCTTGGTCGCCGCGATAAGGCATCAACCAGAAGTGAAGCCCTCAGCCTTTGCAGACAGGGGCTTATAGCAATCAAAGGGTTGGACGTCATTCTCGGACAGGACAACCGAGGAGACAGGGTGCGAGGATTTAGAGAAGGTTGTTGTCGGTGACAATCCAGAGAAGTTCTTTCAAGTCAGAGTCCAGCTACCCTCTCGGGAGAAGGAAGAGCTGGTGGAGTTCTTTAGGAGGAACACAGACGTGTTCTCGTGGAGTGCCTATGAAGCTCCTAGGGTGGATCCAAGCTTCATATGTCATCATTTGAACGTCAACCCATCAGTCACCCCTAAAAAGCAACCACTTCGGCACTCTTCTAAAGATCACTCTGATGCTGTCAGAGACGAAGTGGCGAAACTTAAGCAGGCTGGGGCTATTAAGGAGATGTTTTACCCTGAATGGTTGGCCAATACTGTAGTGGTAAAGAAGAAAAGCGGGAAGTGGCGAGTATGCGTAAACTTCACTGACTTGAACAAGGCCTGCCCAAAAGACCCTTTCCCCATGCCTCGGATCGACCAGTTAGTTGACGCAATAGTTGGTCATCTGCGGATGAGCTTCCTAGATGCCTTCCAAGGGTACCATCAGATACCTTTAGCTTTGGAAAATCAGGAGAAAACGGCATTCGTCACCCCCACTGGGAACTACCACTACAAAGTGGTGCATTTTGGCTTAAAGAATGCAGGGGCTACTTATCAGAAAATGATGACTAGGATGTTTGAACCTCAGCTGGGAAAAAACATCAAGATCTATATAGACGACATGGTAGTTAAGAGTAAAACGGAGTCCGGGCACATTCACGACCTCGGGAATATCTTTGAGATCTTGAGGAGGCACAAACTGCGACTAAATGCTTCAAAATACTCTTTTGGGGTCGGATCAGGAAAGTTTTTGGGGTATATAGTCACTCACCATGGAATTGAAGTCAATCCTGACCAAATCAGGGCAATTAACAACTTACAACCACCTCGGAATCCTAAAGAGGTTCAGAAGCTAACAGGAATGACTGCTGCCCTAAACCGATTCATCTCTCGGTCAGCAAACAGGTGTAGGCCCTTCTTCTAGTTGCTGAACAAGTGGAAGGAATTTGAACGGACCGAGGAGTGCGTCCTAGCCTTCCAACAATTGAAGGAATACCTTTCTCGGCCACCTATTATGTCAAGGCCCAAGGCGGATGAAGTTTTGTTTGCTTATATCGCTATAGCCCCTCATGCCGTGAGTTTAGTGTTGATACGAGTTGACAGCGGCATACAACGGCCGGTGTATTATGTGAACAGGTCACTACATGAGGCCGAAATCCGCTACCTGCCACTGGAGAAAGCCATTTTAGCGGTGGTACATGCCACACGCAAACTCCCCCATTACTTCCAGGCACATACAGTTATTATCCTAACTTTAGCTCCCGCTCAGAGCTCTTCTCCGAAGTGCTGATTACACGGGGAGGGTTGCCAAATGGGGCACGATCCTAGGAGCTTTCGACATCAAGTACATGTCTCGTACCTCTGTCAAAGGTCAAGTCCTCGCGAATCTAGTAGCCGAGTTTGCCGAATCCCCGTTGGAAGTGGAAGTAGAGAGGCAAAACATGGATGAAAAATCAATTGGTATGATCTCCCGACAAGACCCCTTACCCTAGAGAGTATACGTCGATGATGCAGCAAACCAGAAGGAGTCTAGAGTGGGGCTAGTTCTAGTATCCCCCGAAAAGATTACCATTGAGAAATCATTAAGGCTGGACTTCTCGACCACAAATAACGAAGCCGAATATGAGGCTCTGCTGATGGGGATGGCCATGGTTCAAAAAATGGGCGGCAAAACAGTAGAAGTGTTCTCAGACTCAAGATTGGTCGTCGCCCAAGTGAAAGGAGAACTTGAAGCGAGGGATGAAAGAATGCAAACGTACTTGAGTCAGGTTAGACACTTGCAATCAGGGTTCGAATCCTTCGACCTATCGCATATCCCTAGAAGTGGAAACACGCACATCGACTCCCTTGCCACACTAGCAACCTCCTCGGCACAGAATTTGCCTCGGGTCATACTCGTTGAGGACCTGTGCAAGCCCTCTGTGATAAGAAGAGATACGGTCCAGATCCATCAAGTCAGGGTAAGGCCAAGCTGGATGGACCCTATAGTCTTGTTCCTTAAGGAGGATATCCTGCCCAAGGAGAAATCAGAGGCTGACAAGATACGGAGAAAGGCTCCTCGGTTCTGGCTATTCGAGGACCAGAAATTGTACAAATGCACTTTCTCTGGGCCATATCTACTCTGCGTACACCCTGAGGCATCAGAACTACTCCTCGAAGAGTTACATGAAGAAATTTATGGAAGCCACACAGGAGGTAGATATTTATCTCATCGAGCCATCACTCAAGGCTACTGGTGGCCAAACATGCAGAAAGAAGCTCAAGAATATTTAAAGAAGTGTGACCAATGCAAGAGATATGCGCCGAACATCCATCAACCAGGAGGAGTCCTTAATCCTCTAGCCAGCCCTTGGCCCTTCGCCCAGTGGGGCTTAGACATTGTGAGTCCTTTCCCCAAGGCAGCATGAAACAAAAGATACTTACTAGTTGGCACGGACTACTTCACTAAGTGGGCCGAAACTGAGCCCTTGGCAAACATCCGGGATGTGGATGCCAAGAAATTTGTTTGAAAAAACATCGTCACACATTTCGGAGTCCCTCATACCCTCATCTCGGACAATGACCTTCAGTTCGATAACAAATCCTTCAATAGATACTATTGTGAATTGGGAATAACGAATAGGTATTCTACCCCAGCTTATCGCCAAGGGAACGGACAAGCCGAAACTGTTAATAAAGTTATAGTGAACGGACTCAAGAAAAGGTTGGATGATGCAAAAGGAAGATGGGTGGAAGAGTTGCCACACGTCCTTTGGACATATCGGACTACGCCTTGCAGGTCAACAGGAAAGACACCATTTTCAATGACATATGGGGCCTAGGTCATTATTCCTTTGGAGACTGGATTCCCAACGCTGAGGATGAGTTCTTTCACTTCGAACAACAATGACGAGCTATTGGGAAAGAGCCTAGACTTAATTGAGGAGCGAAGAGAAAATGCAAGGGTCCAACTGGCATATTACCAACATAAGCTCAAGTAAAATTATGACGCCAACATAAAGTTGAGACCATTAGTGCCTGGTGACTTGGTGTTGAGAAAAGTTCTGGGTACTGAGAAGAACCCAGCGTGGGGAAAGCTAGGGCCCAATTGGGAAGGACCATATCGCATCACCTCGGTGGCTGGTATAGGAGCATACTTTCTTGAAGACCTAGATAAACATGTAATACCACGCCTGTGGAATGTAAACAACCTGAAAAGGTATTATTATTAATGAAATTATCTTTTGTCAACATATTCATTTATTAAAGGTATTATACTTCCCATTGTTCAATCTTTATAAGTGTTAAACAGATCCTAAGGCATGTCAGGTCCCTCGGACCACATACTTGGGTGAAATTAACACTCAATGTCATCTCTATAAGTGTTAAACAGATCCTAAGGCATGTCAGGTCTCTCGGACCACATACTTAGGTGAAATTAACACTCAATGACATCTTTATAAGTGTTAAACAGATCCTAAGGCTTGTCAGGTCCCTCGGACCACATACTTGGGTGAAATTAACACTCAATGGCATCTTTATAAGTGTTAAACAAATCCTAAGTTATGTCAGGTCTCTCGGACCACATACTTGGGTGAAATTAACACTCAATGGTATCTTTATAAGTGCTAAACAGATCTTAAGTTATGTCAGGTCTCTCGAACCACATACTTGGGTGAAATTAACACTCAAGGGCATCTTTATAAGTGTTAAACAGATTCTAAGTTATGTCAGGTCTCTCGGACCACATACTTGGGTGTAGTTAACACTCAATGGCATCTCTATAAGTGTTAAACAGATCCTAAGGCATGTCAGGTCTCTCGGACCCCATACTTGGGTGAAATTAACATTCAATATCTGATCCCCCAGACCACATACTTAAGAGAAATTAATACTTGATGGTATATTGCTAAGAATTAACACTGGAGTACTTATTTGTCCTTCACTAAGTGTCAAAACAGATCCAGGACCATGCACAACTCCTCGAACTGATAGCTTTGAGAAAGTTGAAGTCCTTAATCGTCTATCTAAGTGTTGAGCAAAATGAAGAATATCTCCCCCTTTTTACTCTTTGCAAAGTTTATTACTTACCTACATTAGATTCGATCTTCATTACAAAAGGATCAATTCACAGTTCAAGTTTATTGGCAATAGTTATAATCTTAAAGGCATATAAAATAAAAACACGTAGAATAAAAAGAAAAATCTTTTCATTGATTAAAAGAAAGAAATATGTTACAAATAATGGCAACAAAAACAAAGACAAATCCTACATCTAAGCCTTCGATGGGTGGGAGTCCCCCTTGAAGCCAATTACTTGGAGGTTAGCTTCTTCAGCGCCCTTAGCTTTAGAGACCATATCCTTGATTGTGAGTTGATCTTCTGGCTGGCTGGCTTGAGATGGTGGTTGCACCTCCTTACCCTTCTCGGTCTCAATTGCAACCTCAGCATCAAGAGAAGAGTCTCGAATGATGAGAGGCTACTTAGGAGGAGGCAAGGGAAGGGCAGTATGTGGAGGAAGTTCTGCTGGAATCTCTCAGATATCCTCCAGGAAAAAGATATTCTCAGACCTCCTCAGCTTAAAGTCTGCAGGGACTCCCGCCTGGTCCATTGCTACTCCCCAAGACTCGGTGCAATAGTCCCTGCACACTACGGCCACCTCTTCTGCCAGCCGGGTCTCGGTGTCTAGTACCCCACGTTCGTAGGATGTCTTCACAGTGGCCTCAGCGGCTTCCCTGGCCACCCAAGCTGCATCCTTGGCTTTTTACAGCTCCACCTTAAGATCCAAAACGGCTTGTTTTTTGATGGCCAGGTTTATCTTGGTTATGTGCAGTTTTTGGCGCATGTCCTCTGCCTGCCTCTCCGTGGTCTTTAAACCCGCCTCAACGCTTAGGCAAGCCTTGTCCGCTTCCTTCAACTTCTCGGACAGCTCTGCATGCTCCTCTTTAAGGGCTCCAAGGGCCCTCTTAACATTAGCTCGGGAGTGAGCCTCAGCATTAACTTCGTCTCGAGCATTCCTTACCCACTCCTCGACCATGAAAATTTGTTGAGTAACCTGCATAATAATAGCAAAATGGTCAGGTACATATGTATATGAACAAAACATACATTCTAGCATTGAACTCAGAAGAGTATTGACAGACTTACCATGGCTAAGTCCCTCTTTAGGGACATGAAAAGGTCTGGTTACCTTGTCCGCCTCAAGCCCTCTATGTCTTTGGGGAGGAGAAGAGGCTTCTTTAAGGCCTCGGCGAGGACGGTGGAATGCTCCCTTTGGGATTCCCAAATCGTAGCATCCCAAGGAATGAGAGCACCCCCCACCTCTAGCCGAGGGGCCCATGCCCGCGACCTATGGCGCACCTCAGCACTAGTCTCCTCCCTGCTCTCCGCAGAGAGAGCCCGTTTGTCCCTGGCATTCTTGGGCTGTTTTGTGCCCTTTTAAGGAATCACTTCCCCCTCTTCCCCTTCTGGCACATTTCTCTTCTTTTTTAAGTCAGTGTTGGGGGGCAACCCGACCATGGTTACAAGTGGAGGAGGAGGAGGAGGGAGATTCGGAGGAACTTGTGTCTTGGGGACCTCCTTCAAATTTGACCCTCTGTTCCTGTTGGCCAATAGACCCTTCAAGCCAATCCTTTGCTTCAGGTCCATGTCTTCTTCTCTTTCCTCCGAGCTAGTATCAACCTGAGCAACTATCAACCTCAGAGAATGAGCAGCAGAAAACCTATCCAAATCAGCCTCAGAGCCTGAGAGTTCCACCGGCCTTTCTGGCATTTCACCTTCCTCGTCAAGATGGAATTGGTCGATCTCGGCCTCGAGGGTTAAGGGTGTAGAGGCTGTCTCCTCTCTCGGACCGGTTACTTCCCGAGGGGCCAGTTGAATGGGCAGCTGAACGGGCAGAAGGTCTCTCTTAGACAAGAACCCTGGTTTAGAGATGTCTATGCGTGCTAGCCTGGAGTTACCAGCCCTTAATGCCTGGCCAGCGTTTGGAATATGCAAGATAGGGATTCGTAGTCCAAAATTAAGTGGGCAACCCGTAACTGTCCGTCTTCGCTTATGAATATCTCGGACCTCAGCAATTTGTTGAGACCCGGTACGTTGACAAAACTAAGTCTCGGTTTAACGTGGTTTTTGTCTGCAAAAACATCCGAAGAGGAAATTGTGGTTAGATCGACGAGAACCATTATCCGAGAAGGAGAAATGTTAAGACAGTTATAAGAAAAAATATATAGTATATAAGAAGACCAAAATCGTTACTAAGGGACTTAATCCTAAGGTGCCCCACCTAGCTCTCCCGCCCGAGTTGGGCAATGAAGACCGTCACTTCACTCCCCGGAGACAATAAGGTAGTCGTCCTTCATGCCCTTGTTTAACTTAGGAAGGCACGATATTAGTCTGACGATGTCGGATTGGGACTTAAGAGAGTACCCCGCGCTAGCAAGTTTGTGGCACTCGTACATGTGAACCATATCATGCCACGTGAGCCCCAAGCCCATCTGCTCATTAAGAGCGTCTACGCAACCCAAGACCCTAAAGTGATTAGGGGTGCACTGATGGGGAGTCAGTCTGTGGTTAATCAGGTAATCCCTAGTTATCCTACCCATGGGAAGCGTAATTCCTCCCCCTATGAAAGCAATCATTGGAATGACAACTTCACACACCTCTCTATTTGTAAGTACTTGGTCCGGGGAACAATACTTTAGGCCTACTCCCTGTGGGATATGGTATTTGGCCCTAAAACCCTCCATACCAGTCGGAGAGTCCACTAAGTGCTTGAATCTACCCATCTAAGCAAACGGAGATGACGCGAATGAAGTTTTCTAAAAAAGAAAAAAGGCCGAAGAGGTTGGCCAAGGAGAAGAAGAAAGTTTAAAAAGACAGATACTTACGAAAGCAAGTGAGTGTATAAAATCTTGAACCTTTAGAAAAACCTTTTGGAAATTTCCCAAGGGAAAGAGTTGTGGAGGCTTAGGAATTTAGAGTATTTTGTGAGTTGGAACGCTGGGATTCTCTAGAGCACTTAAAGATCTGTGAAGTAAAGAAAAAAAAAAACAAGTCCCCTCAAGGCTTTATATAGAGGGAGAAAGTAAGTGGGAATAATCCCGCTCAAAATTCTAGAGGAAATGTCAACCGTTGGATCTGCGTGTCATCGTTGGATGCGGGGGACAGGACGCCGCCTGGAGCAGTTAATGATGCTTCGCGGGCTTCAAAACGTCAGTAATAATTATGAGGTGCGTAAAACGGCACTCCCGCACGTGTGAATCAAGGAATCAGTTGGTCTTGTCTCTTGAAAATCAAAACCCCACTTTTTCTCCTAGGATGAGAGGGAAAAACTGGAGTTTTTAGGGGCTATTATAGGGATAAGGGCCCAGAATCATATATTGGGCCTTGGGATTTGTCCGAGGACTTTGAATGGTCCAAGGAGGGACAAATAGTTATGAGGGGTTCCAATTTAAAGTCTCATGAGTAAGGAATGAATGAAAGGTGGTCCGAGAAGGAACTCCTCCTCGAATATGATGAATGCAGCTTAAGTATGTATTCCAGCAATTAGAGTGACCCTCCAAGAAGTTCCAATGGTAGGGACGCGCCTCACGACATATTAAAAGGAAGGAAACCCAAGAATATCTAAGGGAGAGCTACTACCACCGCCTTAAATGCACTGCAGCTACTTTTTTGGCCGCATTTATATGGAGAAGACCTCTGAACAGTGCTGCCTTGGCTACCACAACTCACAGAAAGTCAGAGAAGGTGTCTGATGGGACAGGTACTCAAGTGGGGGCTCAGATGATCAACAAGTGTAGGATCAAGATGGTCCAAAGGGAGCTATATAATGTGAGAGACCCTCCATGGATGGGGGATCGAAAAAAAGAAGGAAAAACACTGTAGCACTCTAGAACGCAATTTGTAACCTCATTTTAGTATGAATAGAAGAGAAACCGTCTCCTCAGACTTGGCCGAGGACGTTTTTCTCAAGCCATAACTTGTTTATTTTCATTCGCCTGTCATCAAATCCTACCTCATTGGTTGGTTAACCCACTAAAGCCCAGTTCTTCGACCCATTCTCTACAAATTTATTGTTTTGGGTTTCTTGGGCCTAAGTCCATACACCTTTTGGGCCTAGGATCCAAATCCGGTCCTTACATTTACTATTTCTATTTCTCTCAAAAATTTCTCTTTAATTTATATTCATGGAAGAATGCAAAATTTCTATTTAATTTATATTCATGGAAGAATACATGTTACCGATTAAAACTCTTAAAATACATATTGATAATCACAGTGAAATACCATACCGAACCCTCAAAAAAGTAAAATAGCTATCATAAACTTTATCAAAAAATACATGCAATAAAATCAATGCCTTACAAAGAATAAGAAAATAAAATACAAAAAAAAAAAAAAGTAACTTGGATGACCAAATAAAAAATAACTTAAATGAAGCATCAAAAAGAAAGAAATATAAATCAACACATAAACTCAAAGTTACAGAGAAGTTCCTATTAAAAAAAAAGTTACGAAGAAGAAATTGAGAGAATGAAGTCTAATATATGTGCAATTTTAGCAAAAAGAGTGAAGGAAAGGTAACAACAAATATGTTTTTGTATTTATCTAAAAAATTGATAGAGATGTATAGACAAAAGTTGATAAGAATAATTATAATTTTGTGTCTATCCATGAGGTGTTTTAAAAAATAAAATTAAAATTAAACGATTTTTTTATAAGAAAGTAAATGTAGGGGTATTAGGCCCAAGAGCTCATTATCTCTGTATATATTGAGCCTGTGGCCCAATCCGAGGACAAAAGGTCAACCAAGGAGGAGTAAACATTGTCAAGCGAGTCCGTGTTAGTAAAAGAGAAAGTTAGTCTTGGTCATAAAGGCCCAGGAGGATGGGCCGAGGATGGTCTGCCGTCCAGGGGAACGTTCCAGAAAATTATGTTGGTACGGATAAGCATTACAGAAACGTAGGACAGAGGAGAGTCCTAAAATATCTAAGGAGAAAGCTGCTACCATCGCATTAAATGCTCTGCAGCTAACCCTCTGGCTGCATTAATGTGGAGGTGATACCTGAACAGTGATTTTCAGCCTTACAGCTACTACATATAGACTTTAGGAAGGTGCTAATGGAACAAGTATCAACACCAACCATTTGGCCTATACGTGAAGGGTAAAGATGAAAGGGGAAGGGAGTAAAAAAGGAGAGAGAGGCACTGAGAGAAAGGGATCGAGAAACTAAGAGAAAAAAATTGTAGCAATCAAAAGTTGTATTTGTAACCAAACTTGAGAGAAATATATAAGAACTGATATCCTCGGACTGTGCCGAGGACAATTTTCTTTAGTATAAACTTGTCTATCTTCATTCTCTTGTTATCTAAATCCATTTTACTTGTTTTCCAACTCATTAAAGCCTAGTTTTCCAACCCACTCTCCACAAATTCATTGTTTTGGGCTTTTTGGGCTTAAGTCCATCCACCTTTCGGGCTAGGGACTTAAATCTGGTCCTTACAATTGACACCGTCTGTGGGAATTACTGGTGTTATAGTGAGTCTAACGTTCAACGATGGTAGGTTCAGGTCCACACCAGGTAGAATCTATAGGGTCCCAACGTGAAGATCATTTTGTCAACCTCGAGCGAAGAAAGGACTTGGTCAACCTCGAGCGAAGAAGGGACTGGGAGGAGAGTGTGTATACTACCCATACTAGTAAGAGCCATTCTCGGGGTGGTTGTCACCTCTCTCATGAGAAAAATACCAAAGCCATGCAGCTGGAGATTGATCATTTAAAGAGGAAGTTGCGCCACGAACGGAGAAGGCAAACTCCCTTCATTTCTAACTTCTCTTCTAACGATGAAGAGGATGGTAGTTATAGGCAGAGATCAAGGACTACCACCATGAGCTCAAAAACAGAAGCTCATTTTCCAAAGGCCTGGGGAACGATGCGATGAGCAGAGCACTCAAACAAATCTCCAGATCACCTTTCACACGCAGGATTGAGGAAGGGAGACTTCCTCGGCAGTTCACTCAGCCTACATTCACCATGTACAACGGTTGTACAGACCCTGTGAAGCACGTAAGTCACTTCAACCAAAGAATCTGTACACTCCAAGAATGAGGCTTTGATGTACAAGGTGTTTCCCTCCAGTTTAGGGCCTGTGGCTATGAGGTGGTTTGATGGCCTAGGTACAGGTTCCATTGATTCCTTCAAGGAGCTCACCCAAGCATTTAGATCTCGTTTTACCACGTGCAGTAGAGTTCCCCCTTAGATTCCCTGTTAGCCATGTCCATGCGAGAAGGAGAAACCCTGAAAATGTACTCGGACAGATACTGGGAGATGTTTAACGAGATTGATGAGGATTTTGATGACGTGGCTGTAAGGACCTTCAAGGTCGGCCTGCCCACCGAACATGATTTAAGAAAATCCTTAACCAAGAAGTCGATAAGGAGTGTGCGTCGGCTTATGGACCACATCGATGAATATAAGAGGGTCGAGGAAGACCAACAACAAGGCAAAGGGAAGGGTAAGGTTATCCCTCAGGAGAGGAGGGACCATCTGGAGCAACTAGTCAGAGAGGGAAGGTTACAACAGTTTTTGTATCGGCCCAACGGGCAAGGAAACCAATTAAGGTCAGGGGCTCAGGGGAACACTTCTTCAAGGCCCCCGTTAGGCACAATTAATGTCATCTTTGCTGCACCTGGGAGAACTGGTTCTCATCCTTCCAAGGTGATGTTTGTAGCTCGGCTATCAGCTGAGGACTCTAATTCTGAGCCGAAGAGGGCTAAAGCGGAGATCCGACTGGCGCTAAGTTTTTCGGACGAAGACAAGATTGGAACCATCTAGCCACACGATGATGCTTTAGTGGTCACCCTCAGAATAGGAAGGTATGATGTGAAGAGGGTGATGGTAGACCAGGGCAGTGGTGCAGAGATTATGTACCCTGACTTATACAGAGGGCTGAACTTAAAGCCTAAGGATCTGACAGCATATGATTCACCTTTGGTAAGTGTTGATGGGAAAGTTGTCATCCCAAGGGGTCAGATTAGGTTGCCCATGCAAACAGGTTCAGAGGTGGTTGAAGTGGACTTCATTGTGGTGGATGCATACTCTCCTTACATGGCCATTGTGGCCAGATCCTAACTTCATGCCCTAGGGGCCGTTTCTTCAACTCTGCATTTGAAGGTGAAGTATCCATTAGGGGACCAGATTGAGGAGCTTATGGGGAGTCAATCCATGGCTAGGCAGTGCCTCGTGGCTGCCATCATGCATCAGCCTGTAGCTGAGTCCTCGGCCTCTGCTGAGGGGGGCTTATAGCAGTCAAAGTCTCCGATGTTACATGTCAATGGGCCAGCTAAGGAGGCGAAATGTGAGGATTTGGAGAAAATTGTTGTGGGTGATAATTCGGAGAAGTTTTTTCAAGTTGGAGCTTAGCTGCCTCCTCGGGAGAAGGAAGAGCTGATAAAGTTTCTTAAGAGGAACGTTGATGTGTTCGCATGGAGTGCTTACGAAGCTCCAGGGGTGGATCCAAGCTTCATCTGCCGTTATTTGAATGTCAATCCATCTGTCACCCCCAAAAAGTAACCACCTCGGCGCTCATTTAAGGATCATTCTGATGCTGTCAAAGACGAGGTGATGAAGCTCAAGTAGGCTAGGGCTATCAAAGAGGTATTCTACCCTAAATGGTTGGCTAATACAGTGGTAGTAAAGAAGAAGAATGGAAAGTGGTGGGTGTGTGTAGACTTCACAGACTTGAACAAAGCCTGTCTAAAGGACCCCTTTCCCATGCCTCGGATTGATCAGCTAGTGGATGCAACTGTAGGCCATCCTCGGATGAGCTTTTTGAATGCCTTTCAAGGGTACCATTAGATACCTTTAGCCTTGGAATATCAGGAGACCATTACAAGGTGATGCCTTTTTGATTGAAAAATGCAAGGTCTACCTATCAAATGATGATGACTAGGATGTTTAAGCCACAATTGGGCAAGAATATTGAAGTCTATATAGTCAATATAAACGACATGGTGGTCAAGAGTATGTTGGAATCTGAGCACGTTAACAACCTCGGGAATATCTTTGAGATCTTGAGGAGGCATCAGCTACGACTCAATGCTTCTAAGTGTTCTTTTGGGGTCGGATCAGGGAAGTTCTTGGGGTACATGGTTACACACTGCAGAATTTAAGTTAACCCTGACCAGATTAAAGCAATCAACAATCTGCAGCCACCTCAAAATCCCAAAGAGGTCCAGAAGCTAATAGGGATGACCACTGCTCTAAACCGATTCATCTCTCGGTCTGTAGACAGGTGTAGGCCTTTCTTTCTGTTGTTGAACAAGTGGAAGGGATTTGAATGGTCCGAGGAGTATGTCCTGGCTTTCCAGCAGTTGAAAGAGTATCTTTCTTGGCCACCCATTATGTCCAGACCCGAGGTGGATGAGGTTTTGTTTGCTTACATTGCAGTGGCCTCCCACGCGGTGAGCTTAGTGCTGGTACGAGTTGATAGTGGTGTACAGAGGCCAGTTTATTATGTGAGCAAGTCACTACACGAGGCCGAGGTCCGTTACCTTCCACAGGAGAAGGCCATTCTAGCAGTGGTGCACGCTACACGTAAGGTCCCCCATTATTTCCAATCGCACATAGTTGTAGTCCTAACCTAGCTCCCGCTAAGATCTTTACTTCAGAGTGCCGATTACATAGGGAGGATTGCCAAGTGGGGTACAATCCTAGGGGCTTTTGATATCAAGTATATGCCTCGCACCTCTGTCAAGGGTCAAGTCATCGCCAATTTGGTAGCTCAGTCTGCTAAAACTTCATTAAAAGAGAGAGTAGAGGAGCTGAACATGGATGGAAAATCGGTTGGTGCAATCTCCTTACAAGAGCCTTTGTCCTGGAAGGTCTACGTTGATGGGACAGCGAACCACAAAGGATCTGGAGTGGGGCTAGTTCTGATATCTCCTGAGATGATTATAATTGAGAAATCCTTGAGATTAGGCTTCTCGGCCACAAACAATGAAACTGAGTATGAAGCTCTACTGGTAGGGATGACCATAGTTCAGAAAATGGGTGGAAGAGCAGCGAAAATATTCTCTAATTCAAGGCTGGTTATGGGCCAAGTTCAAGGGGAGTTGGAAGCCAGAGATCTCAGAATGCGAGAATATTTGAACCAGGTTAGACACTTACAGTCTGGATTTGAATATTTTAATTTGTCACAAATCCCTAGAAGTAGAAATAAACATGCTGATTCTCTTACCACGCTAGCAACCTCCTCGGCACAAAGTTTACCTCGGGTGATCTTTGTGGAAGACTTATGTAAACCCACTGTGGTGGGAAAAAATGTATTTCACGTTCATCAAATAAGGGTGGGTCCTAGCTGGATGGACTCTATTGTGCTATTCCTTAAGGAAGATGTCTTACCCGAGAATAATTCTGAGGCCGACAAGGTATGGAGGAAGGCTCCTCGGTTTTGGTTGTCCGAGGACCAAAAGTTGTATAAACGCTTTTTTTCTAGGCCATATTTGATGTGCATACATCCTGAAGCAGTTGAGCTACTCCTAGAAGAATTACATGAAGGGATTTGTGAAAGCCACACAGGGGGCATATCTTTGTTTCACAGGGCCCTCACTCAAAGATATTGGTGGCCAAACATGCAGAGGGAAGCACAAAAGTACGTGAAGAAGTGCGATCAATGCCAGAGATTTGCCCCAAATATTCACCAACCTGGAGGGGTCCTTAATCCTTTGTCCAGTCCTTGGCCTTTCACTCAATGAGGCTTAGATATTGTAGGGCATTTCCCTAAGGCAGCAGGGAATAAAAGATACTTATTGGTTGGCACGAATTACTTCATCAAGTGAGTTGAAACTGAACCATTGGCTAATATCAGGGACGTGGATGCCAAAAGATTTGTTTGAAAAAATATTGTCACTTGGTTTGGAATCCCTCATACACTCATCTCGAACAATGGACTTCAGTTTGACAGTAAAGCCTTCAGGAGGTACTGCTGCGACTTAGGAATTACGAATAGGTATTCCACTCCGGCTTATCCACAAGGGAATGGACAGGCCGAGCCTGTCAATAAGGTCATAATGAGTGGACTCAAGAAAAGGTTGGATGATGCGAAGAGAAAATTGGTAGAAGAGTTGTCACACGTCCTTTGGACATACCAGACTACACTACGTAGGTCCACTAGGGAAACGTCATTTTCAATGACTTATGGGTCGAGGCTGTTATTCCTCTGGAAACTGGATTCCCCACACTGAGAACAAGTTCTTTCACTCCAAGTAGCAATGATGGGCTACTAAAGAAGAGTTTAGACTTAATCGAAGAACAAAGAGAAAATGCCATGGTCCAATTGGCCTATTATCAACACAAGCTCAAGCAAGGGTATGATGCCAGTGTGAAGCTGAGACCACTAGCACCTGGTGACTTGGTGTTAAGGAAGGTTTTTGGTACTGCAAAGAACCCAGCCTGGGAAAAGTTAGGACCCAATTGGGAAAGACCATATCGTATCACATCAGTGGCTGGAATAGGCACATATTATCTTAAAGATCTAGATAAAAAAGTTGTACCCCGCCCCTGGAATGTAAACAACCTGAGAATATATTATTATTCTGGAAAGCTTTCTTTACCATATTTTTGTTCATTATATTGTGCATCATGTTTTCTACCATTTGTTTGAATATCAAACAGAACCTCGGTCATGCCTGGCTCTCCGAACCACATACCTTAGGTAAATTGATATTCTAAATTATTTTTTCTAAGTGTCAAACAGAACCTTGGTCATATCTGGCTCCCTAAACCACATACCTTGGGTAAATTGATATTTTGGGTCAGCTATCTCAGTATTAAACAGAACCTTAGCTATGCCTGGCTCCTTGGACCACATGCTTTGGGTAAATTAATACTCCCTGACATCTATTTCAGTATTAAACAGAACCTTAGCTATGTTTGGCTCCTCAGACCACATGCTTTGGGTAAATTAATACTCATTGACATCTATTTCAATATTAAACAGAACATTGGCTATACCTAGCTCTTCGGACCACATGCTTTGAGTAAATTAATACTTCCTGACATCTATTTGAGTGTTAAACAGAATCTTAGCTATGCCTGGCTCCTCGGACCACATGCTTTGGGTAAATTAATACTTCCTATTATTTTCCTAAGTATCAAACAGAATCCCGGTCATGCCTGGATCCTTGGACCATATACCTTAGGTAAATTGATATTTCAAGCTATTCACATAAGTGTCAAATAGAATTTGCATTATATCCGGATCCTTTTGAGTAAGTTAACACTTCCTATTGATTATTTAAGTGTCTGATAGGATCAGCCCTGCTGAATGAGATGGATTTTCATTGAAGTAATATGATCAATTTCATGCTTGTAAGCATCACTTAAAACATTTGAAAGTATATCCATGATCTGTTTCAGGTCTGATTATTGTATCCAAGTCTTTTAACTTAGTAATGGGAAGAAACTTAGATGAAGTCTGACATGAATTGATGTCTTACCATTTATACACATGAATGGAGTTGTATCTAATTTCCATATTAGCTGAGTGTTAAATAAAATAGAAACTATATCAACACTTGTGTAAGAATCATAGAAGTAAGGAAAATGTTTATAACTTTCATTAACTAAAGCCTCGGAAAGGCAGATTGGATACAAAGAGGTAACACTAATTACAAACTTTGAAAATACAAACAGTAGCTTAAAAAAAAAAAAAAAAAAAAAAAAAAAGAACTACACTGGAAGTTATTTCTTTTTTATTACAATCTTTTCTTTGGGAGGGGCTTTGATAGGCTGAGAGGATGCTACATCTGAGGCCTCGAGGCCCTTGCTTGCAAGATCAGCCTTGGCAGGCAAAGAAAGGGTGGCCAAGACAATCTCCATCTTTTTAGGAACTTCTTTCTCAGCAGGGGGTCCTAGGTGGCAGCTGGAGGCTTGGTGGCATCAAGGGCCACTCCCTTAGTCACTTCAACCTCTTTTCCATTCACCTCAGGCTGCTCGGCCGCTTCTAGAGGGCTGCCTGAGGAGGGAGGGACCTTATTGGGGCTGCTCTTCTCAGGATCTGCCACCTTGGGAGGGGTGACTGCCTTAGAGCTGTTGGAGGAGGAGGCACGAATGGCTTGAGGATAGTAGACATTTTCTGCCTTCTTAAGTACAGAAGAAGCCTCAACCCCAGCTTAGTTGAGAGCTTCATTCCATACTTGGAAGCAGTAAGTCCTACATACCCCCGAGACCTCAGCCCTAAGGCCTTTCTCGGTCTCAGCCACTCGTATATCATAACCTTGCTGCTCTGCGTCCTCCTTGGCCTTCTCTACCTGAGCCTTGGCCTTTTCGACCTCCTCCAACTTTTTCTTCAGGGCAACGATCTACTCTTTGGAGGCGGCCAGCTGGTCCTCAGCATTACAAAGAAGTATCCTTTGGCCTTCGGCTTGCTTCTCAACAGTGTCCAGGGCAGCTACAACACTTTTTCTTTCCCTCTCCTCCTCAATCAGCTTGCTTTTAAGGTCTTGAACACTTTTTTCGGCCACGTGGAAGGCATCCACTGCCGCTATCCTTCTCCCCTCTTCTTCCTTCATCTTCCGATGGGAATAATTCATCATCTCCTCGGCCCTAAATGTGGCCTGGATGGCCTGGAAGGGAAGAGAAGTACAGTTAATATATATATAAAATAAAAAAAGAGAAAGAAAGAAAGAAAAGAGACTTACCATGGCCAGGTCCCTCTTCAGTCCGAGGAATACCTTATGCTGCCTCATGGATCTAAGGTCAGCCATGTCCTTGGGAAGCAACAAGGAGTGCTCCATGGCATCAGCAACATACCCAGCCGTGCCCTGCTGGAAGTCTTGGATGAAGGCATCGTTTAGAAAGGGAGCTTTGTCCAGCTCTATGCGTGGGGCTCAAGCTGGGGCTGCAGCTCGGTGGTCACCCCTCCTTTCTCCCAAGTTGGCTGACCTCATCTGCATCCTTCTAGGCTGCTTGCCCCCCCTTTGGGGCCCAATCTCTTGGGAAGGCTAGGTTCTCCCAATTTCTACCACTTCCTTGCCTTTTTCCTCCATCTTCCTCTTATGGTCAACTGGATCAGCTTGGAGGGGTTGGGTGGGTAGAGGAGTGGGAAGCTTTGTCTGGGCCGCCTTCTCAAGAGCGTCCCTCCCTGGCTGGGACTCCAGCAATTCCTGCAGGGTGGACCTCGGTTTTCATTGGATCCCCATGTCGTCTAGTATAGGAGTAGATCCTCGATGGTGGCTGGATTGGGATGGGGAAGACTGCCTGAGATCACCAGGTGAAGCATCCGAGGACAACGGTTGATTAAATATCTCAAAGTCATCCTTGGACACAGACACTTCAACTATTTCTTTTTCTTCTTCCTCCTCTTCCTTGATGATGGGATGGGAAGAGGAAGCCTCTACCTTGGATATACCTTCGGGTATGGGGGTTGGGCCAGTGATCATGAAGCTGGGGGCAACAACGCTGATCCGGTGTAGTCATGGGTCCCTTGCCTTGATTATGCACTTCAGCGCTTGGAAGCTCTTGGAAATAGAAATGTAATCCAAGATCAAGGGGGCAGCCTTTAGTTGTCCGTCTGTGTGGACAAACACCTCAGCTTTCAAGATTTTGTCCAAGCTTTGCTGGTTCACCAAACCAAAATTGGGAATGGCAGCGTTCTTGTCTGCAAAACCATTAGGAAGAGCAAAAAAATATCATTAGTAAAGAATAATGCAAATCAAAGAAAATTTCATGTACGAGTACAAGCAAAAGAAATAGCACAAATGGGGTAACTTTAAAATAATCATCCTAAGTTTGAAACCCCACCTGGTTGCCCCTCTCTCATCGAGCAGAGGAGGCCATCGTGCCATTCCCCCAACACAATCAAGAAATCCTTTTTGAGGCCCTTGTTGGATTCAGGGAGGCATTGAATGAGCCTAACCTCGAGGTACCTAGATTTTAGGTAATACCCCTGCCCCGTTAAGTGATGGAGGTTGTAAACCCAATTGACATCGTGGTGCATGAGGTTTAAGCCCATCATCTCATTAAGGGCATCTACAGAACCTAAGATTTTGAACATATTGGGCGCACACTAGGTGGGAGCTAACCTATGGGCCCTAAGGTAGTCCCTAGTAACGGTACCCATAGGGATTCTCATCCCTCCTTCTATGAAGGCAATCATTGGGATCACCACTTCTCCCTCTTGCCTTTTCTCATGCCATTCCCCTTCCTTACAATACCTAATGCCTACTCTTGGAGGAATCCTATACAGAGCTCTAAAACTCTCTATTCCCTCCTCGGAATCTACCAAATAAGCGAATCTACCCATTCCTAAGAAAAACTTGGATGTACTAAGAAGATAGAGAGAGGAAAGAAGAGCCGATGAGGAAAAGACACAAAGAAAAAAAGAGTGTATAGAAAAATAAAGAGTAAAAGTTTATGAAGACTTACAGAAAGAATAAAAGTGTCCTCGAACAGGCTTTTGGTATTTGTAGGGGCACGAGTGAGTTGGGAGAGTTCGCAGGTTCAGTGTATGTGCGCTAAAAAGAAATGAATGCTAAAGTGAGATGAGTGATTGATTTGAGTGGTATTTATATCAAGGAGAAAGTCACAAGCGGGAAAATTCCCACCCAAGTTCCAGTAGAACCCTCAGCCGTTGGATCTGCATCGCGCCGTAGAACGTGGGGAACATGGAGCCGTAAAAATTTAATGAGGAAGAGTCTCGAATGCTGAAGCGTCAGGAGCAGGCCTTGAGAAGTTAAAAAGGGCATCTGTACCGTCAGAGGTGATGTAAGAAGGGCGCGGAGGAATTATCATTACATCGAAATCCTCCTTTCTTCTCGAGGAGCCAGAAAGAAGAATCTCGAGGGGCTATTGTAGGGGTATTGGGCCCAGGGCATTATCTCTGTATATATTGGGCCTAGGGCCTAATCCGAGGACGAAAGGTTGACCGAGGAGGAGTAAACATTGTCAAGAGAGTCCGTGTTAGTAAAAGAGAAAGTTTGTCTTGGTCATAAGGGCCCAAGAGAATGGGCCGAGGATAAAGGCCTCCTCGGCTAACTAAAGCTAAAATCCAAGGAGATGGTCTGCCATCCAGGGGAACGTTCTAGGAAATTCTGTTGGTACGAATAAGCATTACAGAAACGTAGGACAGGGGGAGTCCTAAAATATCTAAGGAGAAAGCTGCTACCACCGTATTAAATGCTCTGCAGCTAACCCTCTAGCCGCATTAATGTGGAGATGATACTTGAACAGTGGTTTTCAGCCTTACAGCTACTACATATAGACTTCAGGAAGGTGCTGATGGGACAAGTATTAACACCAACCATTTGGCCTATACGTGGAGGGTAAAGATAAAAGAGGAAGGGAGTATAAAAGGAGAGAGAGGCACTAAGAGAAAGGGATCGAGAAACTAAGAGAAAAAGACTGTAGCAATCAAGAGTTGTATTTGTAACCAAACCTGAGAGAAATATATAAGAACTGATCTTCTCGGACTGTGCCGATGACGATTTTCTTTAGTATAAACTTGTCTATCTTCATTCTCTTGTCATATGAATCCATTTTACTTGTTGTCCAACTCATTAAAGCCCAGTATTCCTACCCACTCTCTACAAATTCATTGTTTTGGGCTTTTTAGGCCTAAGTCCATCCACCTTTCGGGCTAGGGACTCAAATCTGGTCCTTACAGTAAATAATGATAATTTATTATAAAAATAATAATTATAATAATAACTCCTATTAACGTTAGACTACTAAATGACGTCTAACCTCTGTCTTTTTCTTTTTCTTTCTTTTTTTCCTTGAGAAATCATCAAACTTAAAAACACAGAATTCATCAACAACACCTATCTAAATCCAGATTCATCAAAGTTAATCTCTTCAAAACAAATCGTACGTACATGGATATGGTTGCTAATCTCTTCAAATGAAATCGCATTAAGAATTTGGATTGCAATAAAGATTTTTAGTAACTTATAGATAAATTAATAATAAAAGGATTAGATGAAGAATTTGGATTGTAATTAAATTACAATTTTTATCAACTTAAAAATTATAGGAAAAGAAGTTAAAGACAATAAATATATATATATTTATTTAAATCTAACAAAATTTCTGCAATTTGGTGAAGCCACTTGGTGCAGCCACGGTTTCTAAGCCCAACTTTTATTATATAGTATATGATGTTTATCAACATAAAATTTAAAATCCACATATTTTATAAGCCTACATATTAACTTAAGTACATTAATCAATATATTAGATTAAATAAAAAAATAAATTTTTTTATTTGTTTTTATTGTACCGGCCGAAATGCCAATATTAGCCAATACGAGCCGATACAAGCCAGTACAACTCGGTATTTTTTTCAGTACACTTTGGAGGAGTACCAGTACCGATTTAATGGTTGGTACAATATATTTCTCCGGTACGGCCGATACCGGTACGATGTTGACTTCCTTGAATCCATATCTCATATCTTTATCTCTATTTTTCTCTTAAATCTATTCCAATTATGTTTGGCTCTTATTCTCGAGTGAAGTTCTCAGCTAAAAGACTCAAATTTTACTGAAATTAGTGGAGCCCACGTGCTGACTGATGTTAGAACAGTTCTCTTTCCTTACTCACGTGACCTCTCTCTCTCTCTCTCTTCAACTTTCTCTCTTCCCTTTTTTCAGTTTTATGCCTCTCACTCTCCTCTCTCTTCAATTTTTTCTCTTTACAAGTCATCAGATAGCCTAAAGTAGAGAGCAAAACAACAAACCAGAAGTAGTAAGAAATAATTTTTTTAAAAACTGACCCAATTGGATATCATCATTGTTGTATTGCAAAAACCTTAAGGCCAGCCCCCAACTAAAAAACCCAAACTACCCCACCTCCTACCACGACCAACAACCCACAAATCCAACAATCACAACTCTCAAAAACCCAATCCACCGTCGTTGTTTCCATCCACCACCACACAAATCATAAAAAATCAAACCCATCCACCATAGCAAATCCATTCACACCACCAATACCTTCAACCCCACAACAAATTACCCCATAAAACCCACAAACTCTAAACATTAAATTCCAAGTCTAGAAAGAGAAGAAGCTAAGAAAGAAAGAAAAAAGGGAGAAAAAGAGAGAGAAAAAAGAAAGAAAGAAAGAAAGAAAGAAAGAAAATAAGAAAAGAAAAGAGAAACCAAACCCAAAAACCCAACATGAAAAAAAAAAAAGAAAAAAAAAAAGAGAAGAAGTGACGAGAGCGGAGAAACCAACGTGAAGAAGAAAGAAAGAAAAGAGAAAAGAAGAAAGAAAAGAGCAGCTTGGGAAGAGAAGAGGAAGAAAGAAAACTAAGAACAAAGAAAAGAGATAGTCTAGTATGAGAGAGGAGAAAGCTGTTAGGGGAGTAATTTGGGTTGGCAAGGATTAAACAACTCACAGATCGTGGGCCCCACAAATTGAGTGCAAAATTGCTATCATCACTCAAAAACATCGAAATGTTGTTTTCATTTTCACTTACTTATTACTCATTACTCATTTTGTTAAGTTATGGGTGATGAGAACTGAAAATAAAACTTGGCTAAACACACTTTTTAGGCGTGGGATTCACCAAATTTGAGTAATGGGTGATGGAAACAAAGTAATGAGTAATGAAAATTGGTGAAACCAAACAGAGTCAAGACTAAGAGCATCTCCAATAGGTTCTCTAAACCTAATTTTGGAGAGCAAACACACCAAAAACTCACTCCAACAGCTTCTCTATCTCTATATATTTTTTTAGAATTGCTACAGTACTTCTCTTAATGTAGAGAATACTGTAGCTCCTTCAAATTTTTTTTTATCTATTAAAATAATCAGTTGGTTGAATAAAAAATAATTTTTTCTCTTTCCTCTGTTTCTCTTTCTTCTACACTATCTCTCTCTCTCTCTCTCTCTCTCTCTCTCTCTCTCTCTCTCTCTCTCTCTCTCCTCTTTAGAAAAAAATCTCTCTTTCCTTCTCATCAGAACAACGGGGAAGCACAAAATCGACGCAGCTCTCTCTCACAAAACCCCAGATTTTTTGAACCTCAAACCGTGGCTCAACCACTTGTGAGGAAGAACGGAAATCTGAGAACATCAGTCAACAACGAAAATCTGAATATATTGGCCAACAACGGAAATTGGTACCCAAAATTTGATTTCATGGTTTTTTTGCATAAAGTTTGAATTTATTGGTTTATACAAGATTTGGTGGTTTTACATGATTTGCTATTACTATTGTCTGGATTTAGTTTTGGATTTATGGGTTTTTTTCTCTATATCTCTAATTTATGTTTTTCTCTTTCACTCTATTTCTTGATCTCATCTATAGCTATTTAATTAATCTTATTAGAGTCAATAAGCTAATCTGATTCCCTTATAGTTTCTTATTTTTTTAATAAATTTTTTGGCCTCATCTCTATTTTTGCATGCCAACTGTTCGACTTAAGGCCTTCCCTCATTGATATACAAAACCAATTATATTGTTAGCACATTGTTAAGCAAAAGTAACCTACTTTTGGGCACACTTTGGTTATCCTTTAATCTCCCAAGTGAGACTAACTAGGGCTATAGCCATAGCACAATAGCGATGGAAAATACGTTAGCAAAATCAGTGTGTTTATAAAATACTTAGTATGTTGTGCAACACAACCAAAACAAAGTACCATGTCAAGGAAGAAGCACTGATAAAGAAACTGAAATACAGGACATTTAATATGCATTTTGATAGAAATATCATGTTGATATTTCTTTTGAGGTAAGTATGGAAAATTTTGTCAAGGAAAATAGATAGAGCCATTTTAATATGCATTTTTTTAATGTTTCCAAATTCAGATGATCATATTATGTTTACTAAGCTCCTAGTTGCTAATTGGTGCAGGTTGGTTTAGCACACATCTAATACACCAAGACATGTTTCAACAAACTAGGAATTCTCTTTGCAAAATTTATTGACCAAAGAATGGCATATGCCTTCTCTAAGTGTATAATCTATCCTAAACATAACATCTAATACATGAATATTGCATGGTTTTTTAAGTATCAATATGTGAATTATTCACACACGATGCAATAATTGTGTTTTTTTGTGGTAGCAACTTGGGAAATTTTTTCCATGGGCCGTAATACAAATTATGCACGTAATATGCTTCTAAATGACTCTGATTCCGATGATGATTTTGAGATAATTGCACTTCTTGCATTGGAAGAAGAACGATTAGAAAGAGAGAGGGCATCAACATCACATCGTGGTTCTATTCTAGGCCATAGGTTCATCCAACGTGATCATGAGCAAGGCCACCAAAGACTTTTTCAAGACTATTTTGCAGAATCACCAGTATATCCTCCTAACATATTTCAGAGGAGGTTTCGAGTGAGTCGTTCTCTTTTTATACGTATTAAATCTAATCTAGAAGAGAAAGATGAATATTTTGTTCAAAAAAGAAATGCTGCTGGAGTGCTTGGTTTGTCTTCCCTTCAGAAGATGACTACCGCACTAAGGATGCTTGCGTATGGAGTAGCGGCATAATTTATAGATGAATATGTGAGAATTGGAAAAAGCACTGCAATAAAGAGTCAAAAAAAAATTTGAAGTCATAGTCGATATTTATTCTACAGAGTACTTGAGGTCACCAAATAGCAATGACATTGCTAGGTTGCTAAGAGTTGGTGAAAGGCGTGGATTTCCAAGGATGCTAGGGAGCATTGATTGCATGCACAGGAAATTGAAGAATTGCCCATCGGGGTGGAAAGGTCAGTATACTGGTCATACTCGTGAGCCAACAATTATTTTGGAAGCAGTAACATCATATAATCTTTGAATATGGCATCAGGCATGCATTTTTTGGGTTACCTAGGTCTCATAATGACATCAACGTGCTAGACCATTCTTTTATATTTACCAAGCTTGCTCAAGGCCGTGCACCTTCGGTGAATTACTCAATCAATGGTCATGATTATACAATGGGATACTATCTTGCTAATGGTATATATCCTCCATGGTCTACTTTTGTAAAGACAATCCCAGCTCCACAAGGTAGAAAGAGAAGTCTTTTTGCTACAACTCAGGAGTCAACAAGGAAGGATGTAGAGCATGCATTTGGAGTGCTTCAAGCACAATTTGCAATTGTTCGTGGGCTTGCACGTCTTTGGAGAATAGAGACTCTTGATTACATTATGAAGGCATGCATAATATTGCATAACATGATAATTGAAGATGAACGTGATGCTAATGGAGCAGAAGACTTTGATTATGAAAAAGTGCCTAAAAGCATCCCTACAACAGTGTCCCACGAGCCTACAGAAGAATTTAGTCAATTTGCGGTGTTCATTGCAGCCCATGAAAAAATTAGAAATAGAGAAACTCATTCTGAACTCTAATCAGATCTCTTTGAGCACTTGTGGCAACAATATTGCGAGTTGTAGGATCATCTAATTTTAAGTTTTATGCTCGCATTAATTTTTATGTCTTTAGTCTTTATTGTAACTAGCTTATAACCCGCACAATGTGCGGGATACTTTTATTTATTACAAAAGACAAACCATAGGTGAAAATTTAAAAATTTCATAATTAGATAATACCAAAAAAAAAATTAAAAATTAAAAATTGCAAGAAAGAAACCTAAATTCAAGGAGTTTTACATAGAGACAATGAAATGTAATCTTGAAATTTCTTGCTCATTCAACAAAATTTGAAATATACCCAAAAAAAAAAATGTTTTCCTTCATCACACATGCACTCAAGAAAATGAAAGTGATTTTTTTTTTCTTTCTTTAGACTCCAAGAGTTAATTATTTTGTTTCTTAAAAAAAAAAAAAGAGTTAATTATTTAAAGCATGTTCCAAAGTTCCAAAAAGATAAACAAAATAAATTCAGGGTGGTCCAAGAGAGATAATAGTTGTCTTTTGTTTTTGCTAGAAGTAAATACCAATGTCTTCAACTAACAATAATTAATAATTCAAATATCATGAAATTCAAATCCTATAGTAACTATGAATTACATCAACTACGGTAGTAAATAGTCTCGCAGAATTCACTTAGCCCAAAAAAAAAATCACATTTTCACTATAGGACTGATTCCAAAAATGTAGTGCCACTAATTTATACCAAATTATCAATTTCACTTTTTTTTTATATAACAATGCCTACAACACCAAAGGAAAATGCAGACAATGTTTATAATGTAAAAATATGAAAATGTAAGAAACCATGGGTGGAGCCTACCAATTGTATTAAAGCAACAAAATATTGAATAGAACCCAAATGAAGGCCAGTTTAACCGTGAGAAATCTCAACCATGTATAAAAATCAAACTGAATATTACAATTTTTTGTATATAATTGAGAAATCTCAACCTTGTATAAAACTGAATATGTTATTCATTTAGCTACTGATATAGATTGTCTATTTACGATAGCAAGATCATGCGCTCTACCAGCAACCTCCTCATCATAATATTCATCTGTATACAAAACGTAAATAAATGAATACACAATTTATATGAGATAACACATCTATTACCAAGTTTATCCCCCATAAGTCTATGGAGATGTAATTTCTTTATGTCCAGCTCTTATGCTTTAGGTTTAATGTTATATCTTTAAATTATAAAATGCAACTTTTATATTTCAGTTATGGTTTAAATTTTGATAATGCAATTTTCATGGGATCCTCTTCTCAAAGATGTCACTCAGATTAATAACAATGGACTGTAGGCATCAAACATGTCTATGTTTTCTACTTTTAACTATCTAAGGATTGGAAACATTTTCAGTCCCCACTAACAAACCCATTTTAGTAAACAATGTAACTCAAAATATTAAGAAACAAATTAAGCAAGATGAATATGGTAATTCCTCTCCGTAACCTGACAATTTGAATGGACAATTCAATTATTTTTACATAAATATGCAAAATTAAAGATCAAGGAAAATCATTGTATCAAAAGATTCAAAACCCTCCGATTCAACAAATTTGAACATTTTCACAACAATCTATGAAAGCACAAAATCAAAGAGATTTCAATAAAGTAAAAACTATACATTGGTCATACCTTATCTTCTAAGACTTGGATTGCATTAAGGAAACGCCTTTCCACCTACAAACCCAGGGGAAAAAAATCAATAATAAATGAAGAGAGATAAGTAAACCTAAAATTGTTCTCGATCAAAGTTGAGTGAAAAGTTTGTAAACTCTTAGGTTGAAATGGTCATTCAAGAAGCATGATGCATATGCATAGTCAAAAATTCTTATGCTAATTGAAAAATTGCCCAAAACCATATTAAACATATATCCAAAACCAAACCAAATCAAAACAACTACACTAAGCAGAAATCAATACTAACTGAAATACCTTTATTGAAAAAGCACCTAAACATAAGTACCCAATAAGACAGCAAGAATCAAGATTAATTGCACTAAAGTTCCTCAAATTTTTTAGGTTTTGCTTCAAAATTACACAAAGAGATAGATTAGATTATACACACACCCAAGTTATGGAATTCATGAAGCTTTTCACCCATTATTATGTAATCTTCTATTGATAAAATAAATAAATAAAATTAAAGCATCTATAAGTACTCAATCCAAAAAACTAAGACATGCGCAATAAAAAAAAATGAATAAACAAAATACACAAATTAAATATACAAAACTGGCTTAAAATTGAAATTAGCAATTATAGAACCCTCACTATTACAAACTAAAATCTCTCAAAAACCAACACAATGTCATCACTGAGCTAGTCTGAATTGTAGTGAAAAAAATTTGTAGAGAATTCCAACCTTCTATTAGGCTGCTGCAAAAATGGTAAAAAAACTAAAGCAATTCCAAATTTCCAACAATTTTATGGGACAACAATGAAATAATAAGATTTTCTTTGATAAAATAAAAAAGAGCACAACTGTACATGCTACCAACATCAGCACAAACAGAAGTTAGAAAGATGGCAGTGAAAGCAGTGACAACATAAAAACATATTCCTCAAAATTTTTAGGCCAACTTATGTTCTGATATTGGGTAGCCAAGTATTTAGCATGCAGTCATCGACAAAACATAATCAGTTCAAGAAAACAGAACAAAACAGAACTCAAGAAATTGAAAAAAAGAAAAGAAAAAGAAAAAAGGAAATTAGGGAAAAAGGTAGCCAAACCTTAAACCTTGATTGAGTAATGCAGCAAAACAAAGTTCTCACTCCCAAATTAAGATAAATAAATAGCTTTTGCTTTGGGTTTTCATTTGTTCTGCTATTAAATTTCTATTGCCAACAATGCTTAGCTTCATTGAAAGTCACACATGACCAAGTATATATGTTGAAGAGCATTCCAAAGCAAAAACAAAACAAAAACTATAATCAATCTATTGTAAAAGCTTGTTAACTGAAATTTTTATACCTGATCATGAGTTTCACTTTAATTTTCCTCCTTTTTTTTTTTTTTTTTTTTTTTTTTGTTTTTGGATATGAATTTTTTCAAAGAGTTGTGAAAATGATAACCAGTGCATAATTGTAGAAATACGTGGAATGATGAGAGTATTTATGATTGTACATAATTGTAAAAATGGTTTCATTAGAAGTAATAAAGTTATAAGATTTTGACATCATTACGTTTCTTTCAAAAAATAGGGAAGAGAAGAGAAGAGAAGAGAAGCAATGGAAAGAAAAAGTTGGATTGCTAGATCTATATATCTGAACATAATATGAACCAAATTTTGATGAACACTATGATGAGAAATCACTCGCACTTATCATTACCTTTTTCATTATTATTTAACAATTATAATCTGGTCTGTCCTTATGGGTAAAACACCATAGTGTTCCACTAAGCAACTGAGCATGCACTCTACTACTCAAAAGATTATGAGAAGAAACAATAGACTATGTAATATTACATGCAATACCGAAATAACTTGTATAAGATTATCAAACTTCTGTATCAAGATTGTGCTTTACTGCTTTAACAATTTACCTTGAAAATATGAAAAAATGGTGAACCAAATTTAACATCACTACATTATAGTCATGATACAAAATCTTATGCAAAATTCAATAGACATTATAAGGAAAATTTTGATGCATTCAAGCAAATATATAACTGATCTTAGATAGTCACAATACAATTAAATACGCTATACTGACTTAGTTGAAAAATAAAAATAACTAAAAACATAGGAATCAAAGATGTAAAAAGTACCCTTTCCAAGCTTTCCAATTTGTTTCATAGCAATAGACACAACAAAATTATTAATAAAACATGAAAATTCAAATAAATTTTAACCCTTTGCATGTTTACCTTAGCTCTGTCTCTTTGTTACAATAGGAATGAAAGAAACTGGAAAAATATAACTATAAAAATTTAATGTTTCCTCGGCATTCTCTGTTTTTTAAAAAGAGTTTTGAGAGAGGGCTTGTTTTTTGTTCTTTTGAATTGAAGTAGTATAAATCTCAGTCACAACTCTAATGCGAGTCCGATTGACAACTATAATCAAACACATTCAAGGCAACTCATCAAATGACAAAACACCCAAATCTGCTTTTTAATTAGCACACATTGTTGCTTTCAACAGTATAAAGATAAATTTTAATGAAGAGCCATGCTAAAAACAAATCATGAACTTATGCAAATTATTCTATAAAAAAAAATGCAAATTAGAAAATTTCAAAACTGTGGTGCTTACTGGCTTCTCTTCAAACTTGTTTTTGCCAAAAATCTTCAGTTGGGCTTCAACACTTCTGATTAAAATCCACTTCAAAAATCTTCAATTGGGCTTCAACACTTTCTGATTAAAATCCACTTCGTTCTTCAAAAATTTCGTCTAATGCAAATGTGCCCCTATCAAACCAAAGTATTTCAAAGATTTTAAGAATTAAAAACAGAACTTTACAGGTAACGATTTCGGCAATCAGACTGTGTGTCTCTACTTTAAAATCTCAAATCTCTACGTCGTTATTCTAAAAGCCCCAAAATTTTCCTGTTTGATCCTGAAACAGTTTTTTACAGCAACTGAGGTTCTACCTTTCAACAGAAACTGCCATAGAACAGTTGCAGACAAAAAAAAGTAAGAAGAAAGAAAAGAAAAACCAAATAGAATTCAAAGAATAAGAAGAAAGAAAGAAGAGAACAATAGCATTAACAAAAAAAAGGAATATACAAATCTGAAAAATAAGAATTAGAACTGATTTTTTTTCCTTAAAACTTTTAGTCTCTCTCATTCCGATGTGCGCCTTAAGAACTGTTTCTCTTTGTGATTGTGGTTCCGGTGGTCTAAGTCTAGCGAGGGTAAAGCAATCCAACCAAAAAATTCAAACCTAAATCATATTCAATCCCCAGATTTGAAAAAAAAAAAAAAAAAAAACAATAACTTTACTGGTTATGGGTATACGGCAAAAAAACCTAAAATAAATATCAATGCAACATTCAATTCTATACTTATTTAATCCCAAAGATTTCGTTAAGATTAGAAACAGAAGTACCCAAACTAAAAATCAATATTTTTTGTGATTTCTGTAATCTAAAAAAATAAAATAAAAGAAAATATCTAAAATTGAGAAAACAAACATTTGGATAGAGAATCCAAAAACCCATAACAAAAACGAATCAAATCTAAACTTTATACCCAAACATACAAAATTGAGAAAAAAATGTACCGTTGTCGATGTCGGTTTCAGCGATCTGGTGGTCTAAATCTGGAAAGGGAACGGACGGTGGTGGGGAAACTGATGGTGATGGCTAGCCTAGATATTTCTCTCTTCGCTGGTAAGAAGTCCCAAGATCGCCTCTCTTTCTCTGTTTCTTTCACCATGTCTTCATCGCCTCTCTCTTCTTCTGTTTCTTTCTCTGTGTCTTCATAGCCTCTCTCTCGATTTCATCGCCTCTCTCTATTTCTATTCATGTGTAGTCTTTAATTTTAACCGGCTATTTTTTGCTATTTATAATGAGAGGTTTTTAAAAGGTGCTATGGTATTGCCAAACAACATAATTTATCGTTTTTTAACTTAAACGTGGCAGCATTTTAGATAGTCCTTTTTCCTAACGCGGCAACATCTCCTTAAAGGCTTCTGCTTTTATATATAGTATTAGATTTGAAATTTCTGTTCATTTATGTTAGTCTTCTACCGGTAAAATTCGATGTAATTTGAAATTTATCAAATCTATGTTAATCTTGAAATTTATCAAGTCCTTTAGAAAAATATGACTATTGAGAAATATTACCATTTGAAAAATATGACCCTTAAAAAGGCTATTGAGAAAATATAATTGTTGGAAAATTTGAAAACGTTGGAAAATTTAAAAATATAGTTGTTGGAAAAGAATAAAGAAATAATAAAGAAATAATTTTTAAATATGATGGAGAAATGATAGAAAATATGTTAGAAAGTGAATTTTAAAAAGTAGGTATGTAAAAGATAAATATCACTGTTCACTCTCTAAACAGTACAAAAATTAAAAAAAGCTGCTAGAGATACAATAAAACATCGTAATCTTAGAACATCGTTGGAGTTGGTAACTTGGTATGACTGGCTTTAAGGACATTTTAACAAATCAATTTAAGCCCGAAATTTTGTGCCAGCAATTCAAGACCGAAACCCATATATACAGCCCATGGAAATCAGCTTATAAATTTGGTCCAATTTGGACCCACAAAGCCGAGCCCTAAAATCTACAAAATTTAGCCTTTGAAATCAGTTAGACAACAAAAATGGCCAGACTAGGCCCCACAAAGTAAAGCCCAAAATCCGCCAATTTAGACTAAGGCTGAGACGACAACAACTAGGGCCTACAAGGTCCATCATTATTTAGTCAACAAGTGATTTTCAGCCATTTCTAGTTACCTGACAACAAAAATGGCTAGATGAATACTTTTTTTTGTAGTCTTTGGTCAATCTGGTTACCTGATTTTCAAGGAAATCAAAATCAGATTTCTCTTTTTAAAGAATTCAGTAGTTTTCATTGTTTAAAGTTAGCTGAAATAGTACAGTGAAACTCATGAATAGTACCAAAAAGTGCAATGAGACCTATGAATAACAGCAAAAATAAACTAAATTATAAAATAAGCTAGCTTTTTAAGCTGTAACCAAACACACACTTAAACATGAAACTACGATAATGCCCGGTTCCATTATTCTATTTACTAATCAAGATAATCCAAGTAAACATTTAATTATGATAATGGGGACATCTAAACATCTCATTGCAAGGGGGGAAAACTAATTATCATTATTTTGAGAAGTTTAAAATGAACTATTCTAAGTCATGAAACATTGTTCCTAGTATGCATAAATACACATTTATTCTTATTCATACCACAACATATCAAATGACAGGTTTTCTTTCTTCTTTTTTCTACCCACGCCAGGATGGGGGCAGCGTGAAGTACAAAATGAACCACCAAAATGATAATTTGTTCTAACGACTTTGGTTTAGTGGATGAAAGGTTGAACTACCCTCTTTTGCCGAAGTACTGCAGACCAAAAGCTAGACCTAAAATCAACAAGGGCACCAGAAATTGCAAGATTTTAATTGTAAATCCTGGAGATTGGTTTTGTTGGGGAGGTGGATTGTGGTTTTGTTTGACTGGAACAGCCGGTTTGTCAAAATCACCAATGTAATATTTTTTCATCATCTCCTTTGCAGAGTCACTGTGGCCCACAAATTCAAACTCATCTGTTGCATCTCTCTCTGCAAAACTCTAGATGGATTAGTCAACTATTTTTTGGTTGCCAAGAGATTGTTATCATCATCATCATAAAGAGATTATTATTAATCACCTCATTTAAAACAGAGAAATGAAGCAAATGACAAGAAGAGATTTCCTTACCGGTAGATGATATTAAAACTTCATCACCTCCAGGATGATCCTCCAGAAATGGGGTGACATCGTACACCTGAGATAGCATTTAAGCATTTACCAGTGAGCGAAATCATCCATTTGGGAGAATCTAATCCTTACATGATAAACAAATGGGGATTGTAGTTGAAGGTGAACTAAAACCCCCCCTCCCCCCTATAAACATCCATACACTGGGGGGCACGCGCGCACACACAAATACATCCATACATGTCCAACAAATCTAATTCCATCCCATTCTCTTTTATTTTTAATCCTCTTATTTACAGGGAAGATATAAAGGAAAGCCTGAAGAAATCTGCATGGGGTCTTATTCATCATATCGTGATGAATGATCCAACGAAATTGTTTTTAGTTTAACACATCTCATTCTAGAGATCAATTCTACTTCCAACTTGGCCACATGGTTTCAGTGTAATTAATCTTTGTTTAATTAAGGTGGTTGTGAAATTGTGTGCTGACAATTTTCCCTAATCTAGAAAGTTGCATAGACAGTCCTCTTATCAATCACAAGCCATTGTAGCTTGAGAAAATATGCTAATTAATATGTGAGTACTAAAGCAACACGGAGCACTACAATTTTCCCTACTTTTCCTCACACTTTTACTTAATTTCCCTCGTTTTGAAAATCTGTCCCTACAGAGAAGGGAAAATAAATCTGAAGGGGGAAGACCTAAAGAACTACCTTTCCTTTTGTCAGTTTGAACTTTGAGCAGAACATAAAAACATTGCCAGCAAGTAAGAAGCAGATGATAGAGAGTTTCGGATGATTAAGCAAGTAAGAAGCAGATAGGAATTTGTCTTTACCAACATATTATCCACAAAACCAAGACAATAGTAGATAATATATATACTGAAAGAAACAAACCAGAAACTGAAATGATGTAGATAATTACAAAGTAAGGAGATCTAAGTCTAACAAATAGAAGCCACAAAAAGCTTACGTACTTTCCCAGAGACTATAATCCAGCAGGTCTTCTTATTATTGTGCTTTGCCACCTCTTCCAAGGTATAAACTTTGACATTAGAAGCCATCCTTGCCCCTAATACAGAGCTGGATCCCCCAAGAAATCAAAACATCAAATATAAATATAATATAAAAACAATGAAAAAATTAGCCAGAAAGTTCATAGTTGGATTTGATAACAAAACATAAAAGGAAAAAAATTATCTAACAACAAAGATTAGAAGAAAATTTTCTTACACAGGATAGAGAAAGAAGACGCAGTTAGAGAGAAGATGAGGAGGTCTGAAATTGAATGATAGTTTTCGCCTAAGTAGAGCTGACTATTTAGAATCCAACCATCCACATGACCAGTGCTAGTGGCATTACTTAACAAACTACAAATGTAGTTTCTTTTCAAAAGTTCACGTTGACTATAAGTTCTATTACTATAAAAGTCTATAACACGAGCGAGCAAATCGTGATGGCTGAATACCGATGATCACTGAGTTGGTGCGCACACCTTGTAGTTGTCGGCGTTCACATCATGCGCTCCAATTAATCATTCCCTTTCCAAATCAACTCTATTATTAGCTACCACGTTTTAGTTTTTACCTATTCGTTTCTATTTTTATTTTTTTAAATTCGATTTTTTTGGGTGGAAAGATTTGACCGAATTTCTTTATTCAAAACACAATATACTAGTAGTTTAGCACCTAATGAAGTAATTATTTATTGTATAATATAAATTTATAAAATTTTAAATTTTAAGTGATAGTGTGTATATATAAAAGAATAAGGTCATACCTACAACTCAGAAAGTTAGGAATAGCACTTGTGCAAAGTTAGGGATAAATTAATTAGGGAGAGAGAAAATAGAAAAAAAAAATTATAATATAATATTTTTCTATCATTAATTTGGTTAATTGGTGTGACAAGTAATAAATGTTTAATAATAATATAGACAATTGATATTTTTTAACCATTAGATTTAATAGAAATCCACGGTCTAAATATGGTGTAATTCTTGTGAAGTTACACCAGGTATAACTTGAATTCATCTTATATATATATAAAGCGCAAAACTTAGGTACAAATATTTAGCCAAGTTCCTTAATTAATTCAAGCACATAGATTGAATATAATTTTTCTTATAAAAAACAATATTATTTTTTTATAACATTATTTGTGTTGCATTGGTCAATTCAGCCATGTGTTTGAATTTAAATAGATAATCTAATGTAAAGTAGTAAACAACTGTAACTAAATTTTATCCTATATTATTTTTTATATATAAAGAGAATTGTTACGTCCACAATATTTTTACAACACTTTAAAACAAATCATAGATGGTAAGTTGATATTGGTTTTAATTCAAAACTATTATTGAAATTAATTTTCTATACACAAATAACAACTTATCACTTTTTTTTTCTTTTTTTTTTTTGGTAACAAAAAATGGGGGCCCTTATGGTTGTATTATACCCTCAGGCAGGGCGCCGAGCCGAATCGAGACCAGCCCGTGTGAGGGGGCCAACCCTCACTAAGGATGCCCACCAACAAGAGCCCGCTGGCAACGGGAATTAAACCTGGGCTGGTTAGGCGGAGCGAACGAACCTTACTAACTGAGCTAAGCCCTCGTTGACAACTTATCACTTATAATTTGTTATGAAATATTGTCTAATTTCATTTATTGTATATAAAAAATGAGTGTACATATGTTTCCTCTCATTTTTAGCATGCGACCACAAGCCCAAGCCCAAAGGCAAGCGCAAGCTACTTGAACCCCACAAAAAAGGAAAGCCCAAATTTTGTAAGGCTAGTCAATGAAGGCAAGTAACCACCTATGGAAAGCAAGTCTTTAGAATTGAACCTACCAAAGTGAACCCTGCACGCACTAAGAGCCCACAACAACCAAGCTTAGGAAAACAAACCCAATTCATGCCGCAAGTCAAAGAAGGCAGAATGGAAAGTGACTTGACAAGGGTCTTTTACAACGTGGAAATGCATCACGAGGGACTGGTAAATAAAACCTTCAATTCATTTAAAATACAGTACGTACTCTGAGGGAGAGCGTGACCCACATCCCAATCAAAATCCCATGGGAGGAAGAGCTGAGTTGTAACATTTTGCAGTGGCTTTTGACTTTTGACTTTTGTTTATTAGTATTTATCTATTTTTATATTTAAAAATTTTCTTTCTAATTTGTGTTAATTTCTAATTATGAGATATAGAATGAGTTTGATTATTTTTATTTGGGTTATATTTAATCTATGCTCTAGTCAGCACAAACAATAATAAATAAAATAATTTCTCAATACAAATTTTTTCTTAGTTATAATCTAATTAAAAAAATTAACACACTCACAAATTAAATATAATAACCAAAACTCAAAATCAAAACATATAGAAAAGAGTTCTAAAATTGAGCATATAAAAAAATTTAAAACCTACATAAGAGAACCAAGAACTTAAATAGGTGTCCATTGTTTTGCTTTTTTATAGTAAACTTCCTGCACGCAAATTTGAAAGCAAAAAACAATAAGTAAGATGAATTTATTAGATTAAAACATAAGCATAAGTTGCATCTTGGGAAAAAAAAAGTAAAAAAAAAAAAAAAATACAACAACGTGGGGCGTATTGTGTGGGATTTAATTATAGGGATGAATTTATTGGTTAGGAGAGATTATATCGAAAATTCATGGATTTAATATATATATATATATACATGTGTGTGTGTGTGTGTGTGTGTGTGAAAATTTTGATAATAGACTATTACTTGGAGTATAATTTAAATTTCTAATACTTAGATGATAAAGTTTTGGGCAAATTACAGTAAACTCACCTGTAATTTGACCCGTTTGAACCTTACCTACCCGTGGTTTAAAACTTAACACTTAGCACACATGTGTTTAATTCTGTTTAGTTTCCATTACCCACCTCCATTAAAATCAGGGATAAAAATGTATTTTCTCTTCCCTTTTATGTCTCTCTCCTCCAAAAACAAAAAATAACATAAAAAACACAAACAAACAATATCAAAATGGGCTATTTAAAACCCAAGAATATACATCTCTTAGAACATGGCTCAAATAAATAAATAAATTCAAACCCAGAACACAAGAACACAACATTTGTAAATATAGTTCAAAATTTTCAGTTACACACATCCAAAACCCTTTAAATCCTCTGAATCCATACCCAAAACCCCTCTCATTTTTCAAACCCAAATTGTAATAAAAAAAAAGTTTTAGAACCCAATCATAGATTAAATAGAAAATAGAAACAAACCAAAGAGAGAATTTCAAAAAAAAAAAAAAAAAAAAAACCCACAACCCAAAAGCTTAAATTATGAAGCTTTTAGGAAAGAACCTCATCTTTCTCTTTGATGAAACGATCCTTGCTCTTTTTGTACAGAACTTAACACCACCTTTGCACCCTGGCATACAAGAATAACAGCAACACCATGGCTGCCACTCCAGTCATCAATGCAATCAACCAAAACCCCCTGGCACATGCTGCACAATTCCAAACTCTACGAGCCAACTTGGAGACCCCAGCTCTCAGAATCTCCAAACGCAATTTCAAACCCCTCCTTATCTCATTAGCCACTTGGGGCTGTGACAACCTTCCTTTTTCCTCATCACCTTCAGAATTGGATGACATTGATGATAAGGAACTTGATTCTGGATCTGGGTCTTAAGTGGCTTCAAGTTCAAGATCCAATACTTGAGGTACTTCTTGTTGTAGGCCTTCATGGTGGATTGGAGGGTAAATGGAACAGCTATTGTCGAGGTAGTTATTGTCTCTAGTAACTACCATATCTTGTTCCACACTTGTGGGAGGGAGCTTGGGAAATAGGGATTGGATTTGCTCCCATTCGTCCAAGGATTCAGGAACCTCAGAAGTAATAAAAAAATAAAAATAAAAATAAAAACCACCATAATTAGATCATAATCAAACCTACAACCCAAATGAAAAATAAAAATAAAAATAAAAATGAAAACCCATGAAGCAAAGATAGTAGTGGTCGATCTGGGTTTTCGCTATGGTGGCTAATCGGCCTCGTCAACACCACCATTGGAGAGAGGAGATGAGAGGGAGAGAGAAAGGTCAGATAATTTACTCATATCAACAACCCAGATTAACTTTCGGTGCAGTGGAACAAAGGGATAAATCTAAGTTTGAGAGAGAGAGACGATGAGAGTTTGAGAGAGAGAAATGATGAAGTAAATGAGTTGGCCTGTCAATTTGATCTTGTTTTGACACATAGCTTGTTTTATTGCAAAATTCCCTATTTGATCTTGTTTGTTTGTGTTTTTTATGTTATATTTTGTTTTTGGAGGAGAGAGACATAAAAGGGAAGAGAAAATACATTTTTACCCTTGATTTTAACAAAGGTGGGTAACGGAGACTAAACAGAGTTAAGCACAAGTAGGCAAAATGTTAAATTTTAAACCACAAGTAGAGAATGTGCAAATGGACTAAATACAAGTGGGTTTACTGTAATTTGCCCTAAAGTTTTATCTAAATTAAATTATTTTGTTAAATCTTATCCCTTAGTCAAGAGTCTTATAACTTAATATCCTAATAAAATATTAATTTAATAAGATCCAACTTGAGGGGAAAAAAAAACAAACAAACAAATGTGAGTTGTGTGGGATTAAGTTTAGAACATTTTGATGATAGACTTTTAGCTTTATTTAAATTAAAAATTTGTTAAATGTTATCCCTTAATTTGAGGGAATATATCATAACAAATAATATAAAATTAACTTACTAATTAGTTGTTCTTAAAATGTTAATAATAAACTTTCAGTTGGAGTAGAAGTCAAAAAAAAAAAAAAAAAAAATTTAAGAAAGAAAACGTGGATTGTTGTCTGGATTTAAGTTTATAATTTTTGATAATAGACTTTTAGTTTGAATAGAATTTAAATTTATTGGAGTTTAAATGTTTAAAATTAATTTACTAATTAGTTGTTCTTAAAATATTGATAATAGACTTTTAGTTGGAGTAGAAGTTTAAATGTGGGTTTTTTATAAGAAAGAAAACGTGGGTTGTTGTTTGAGATTTAAGTATAGAATTGTTTTTTATAATAATAGACTTTTAGTTTGAACAGAATTTAAATTTGTTGAAATTTAAATAATAAATTTTTACCTAAATTAAACAGTTGTTAAATATTATCACTTAATTTGAGGAAATATATCCTAACAAATGATATAAAATTAATTTTCTAATTAGTGAGAGTAGCCACTTGACGTAATCACGACTTCTAAACCCAACTTTTATTATATAGTATATGATATGATGTACGTTTTTAGACCCCTTAAAACACAACCAGATTAACCTAGTTAATTAGCCAAGTGATTACTTAGTCAAATTATTCAAATCTAGGTTAACACAGATATATCATATCATTGTAAAGTGCGGAAAATAAATAACATAACGATATGATAACTCAGAAAAACCAAACCGGTAAAAAACCTGGGGAGGATTTAACCTAGCTATCCTCAAGGTAAACCAAATCCACTATGAAAGAATTGAAGTTTTACAATAGCGACTTAGACCACTAACATCCTATTGCTACCTCGAGTAGAAAACTTACTACCACGACCACGTGACAGCTCCGAGTCCACGGACTACTTCTTTCTTGGATTCACAGCAAGCACAAGCACTCCCGCTTGTATATCTTTAAGCTTTTTATGTAGCAACCAAACTAATCATCAAGCTCTTGACATAATCTTGATTCTTGATAACCCTAAGTATATGTGAAGGCAAACACCTCTAGATCTCACAAAAAATTCACATATACAGCATAAACAACAACTACAAAACGTAGCTAGAGGTTTTCCTTTTATACTTAAGGAAAAACATAAAACCCTACACGTCAAACGGGCTTGGGCTGAGTTGGAAAATTCTGCAGAAAAACAATCTGCACGAGCTTCGATCGATCGAGTCTAATTCTTGATCGATCGAGCCAGGCAGATTTACACAGTAAATCCTGCAGCACACTCGATTCCAACTTTACACATAAACATACTTTGAGCAAGTCTAAAACAAGACTAAACGTTTTGATCATAGTTTGCCAACATTACAAATTGAAGTTCTAATACATTTAAACCTAAAGTCTTAGAACCCAACATATAATATTGTTTATTGTTTGGATTTTGGATTTTGTGTTTACTTGTAGGTTGGTAGTGGTAGGATAAAACGTGATTGCACATTTTGCGAGAGTGTTGGACCCACTTCCCCTTTGTTTTTAGCAAAAGCTTAGACTAGTGGTTGTCCAATCAACTTAGGGCAGTTATTTTAGGTGTAAAGAAAGGACACCCACAACATAAATTCTCTACATTTTACTTGAAATACTTTATCACCTCTAGGACATTTTTTCTTACATATTTTTATTTCACATCTTACCTAAAAATCATTTTAGAGGGTTTTAAGAGATAATAGGTATGACTTATGATATAAATTGATGGATCATAATCCTTTTTCTGTTAAATAATATTGATGAGCTGCACATAAAATCCTATCTCTAACTTTAATGCTCCAAGTCAAGCATTGGATTGAACAAACAAAAGCCAAATCTGACCCAAATGGGTGACCATGTGCCTTTTTTGTGGGGTTGCAAAACCATAACTTAATTACGGGCTTATAAGTATTTGTGGGGTTGGAAAATAGCCTAGAAAAAGACCTAATCTCTCTCTCTCTCTCTCTCTCTCTCTCTCTCTCTCTCTCTAGACAGTTTGAGGGTTTCATCTCAAAAACCCCAAGTCTTGTTTATCAATAAACATGTTTATCTCAAAATAACCTGATTTTTGTTCATCGATGAGATTATGAGATTGTTAAGGTTGTGGTGATTAATTGATTTTTAAAACATGTGGGATGAAAGGGCTGTCCAACACATCTGAAAACCCAACCCACCCAAGAAACTCGACTTGATCCAAGCTGCCCGACTCAATTACTCTAGTGCTCAGTGGTGGGTCACTTCCTCTAGAAACCAACGTCGATGAATTAGTTGTGGATCTTAATAACGCTTTAAAATGTATATTTATTACATATTTATTTGGGCATTATCTCCTTATTATTATGCTTAATTTGTATAATTAAGCAATGATTTGAATTAGTCTCTATTATTTATTTTTACATAATTTCTTGAATAAAATTCCATTTATTATGTAATTTTATAGTTTTAGGATAATCATGTAAAATATAATCTTATAAGAGTTTGTGGAAGAATGGAGGCTAAATTAGAATTAAAGAGGAGCTAAAAGACCATGCTAAAATGTCTAAGGAGATGCAGCTGGAGTGCTTGGGTCGTTTACCATGTTTAGAAGTTTCAAATTAAGGAACGAAATCAAAGAGGCATAATTTGAAAAGGAAAAAAAAATCATATTTGAGCACTGATCAGTATTTTGGGTGTATCTCTCTTCTCAAAAGTCCAATTGACTCAAGGCTGGATCGGCTGGAACCTTGACTTAAATATCTACAACTTTCCAATTTTGAGTTTTTTGGAATTCACAATTTAAAAGGCCAAAATTAACTCACGAGTTGTTGAAAATCTGAATAAAAATTAAATAGTCAAAAGTTTATTTTCTTTGTACACTTTTACGTTAGGGTTTTGAAGGGGGGCCATGAAGAACGAATTTTGCGGAGAAAAACTTGTATTTTATTATTCTCTCATGGCAACCTAAGCTCTCAACTAGGGCTAGGGGTTAAGTTTCTTCTATACGGTATGATAATTCATTGTGATTCTTTCTAAGATTTGAGACAACAACATATTTGATTGTTCAATTAGATTTCTTTTGATGTATTAGTTCTTCCATGCTTTCAATAAGTTCAAACATGTGTTTCTTATTGTTTAGATGGATTTCTAATAGTTTCAAATAGAAATCAGGTTTTAAAATAAATGAGTTTTTCTGAAAACTATTCTAACCGCATTATTAATCTAGATTATCATGCTTTCTCGAATTATCTCAGTTCAATCGAATCACAGGTTTTTTATTGTTTAAGAAAAATCAATTATGAAATACATATTTTCTTAGACCACAAAGAATTTCATATCAATATAAAGAAAAACCCCGATGCCCTATTTAATTACATTGTCTTTGAATTTACCCTGCTTCTTGTGGTTTGACCCCGGTACTCCGAGAATTATATTGCTACAATCTCCTGCACTTGGGATTGAGCAAGCAGATCTCCACCCCTAAAATCCGGAAAACCTAAACCGATCAACTATACAAGAGTTTCCTAGTGAGATTCAACCATTTTCGGTGAGATCTCAGCTAGATCTGGATAGATTTCCAAAAAATATTGTGAGATTTCCTCTTGATCCAGTGGAAATCTAACCAAATTCGGTGAGATATTGCAAGATCCGGCAAGATCTCACCAATTTTTCGCTAATTTTTGTGTTATTTCTTCGAATTTCCACCTCTATGACATCGACTGCCACTCATTGAAGGCCCGGTCTGATTAATCTCTCCAGTTGGCGATGGGTTGATATATCCTCCACACAATCAGATCGGGTTGGGTACGAGTTGAACCCAAACCCGATTTGATCCGACCCATGGATAACCCTACGGATGAGTCATGGTGACGTGTTTTTCAATTTGCTAATAGTATTTGGTTTTTATTTACAAAACCCTTAAACTAAGATTGGTTCATACTACTTGGTTTCAATTTGCTAATATTAATTTTGGGAAGCCTTGCACCAAACCGCTTCATCCTCTAGGGAACCTTGGTTTTGGATTAGAGACTTTAATACTGTACTTTCCCAAATTGACAAAAGAGATGGGAGTACTCTAGCAACATCTTCCACTGATGGATTCACCTCTCTTATTAATCATCATAGCTTCATAGACCTTGATTTCTCAAAAAATCCTTTTACATGGTCCAATAAAAGACACGTATTGCAGTAATTTCATGGTTTGATTCCTCTACAGAGATTCATTTGCTATGCCAATGATAACTAAATCATACCTATCACAACAACAATAATTTGAGATAAGCAAATTGAGTAACCTTGGTTAGCTTTGTATTAATTAGTTTATTTGAAAATTGTTAGCCTTTTTATTTTTTTAGGTAGTTACAATATGCTGCAACCTTGCACCTCGAACTCTTTCCTCCCTAGAACCCAAGAGTCAGTTAAAAATGAAGTAAAAACCAAGACCAAAAATCTAACTGGGGTATTTGGAAGCCTAAATGGCCAAAGATATACCCACCACTAAGGCCATCCACAGGTCAGGCCGAGTCGGTTTGTGCCTAACCCAGACTCGACCCGAATAATTCGGGTGGATGAAAACGTAACCCAAAACTGACTCGGAATATCTAATCGAATCTGCCAGTTCAGGTCTCACCGATTTCGGGTTGTATCGGGTCAGTCTCGGGTTTTATCACCGAAGTCGATATTTGGCCGGTTTCGTCGATATCGAGTTGATATCTGGTTGGACCCGACGAGATCTGGCCCAGATTTCATCGGATAATGACGAGATCTCGCCAGATCTCAAAGGATCTGGACTAAATCTCAGCAAGATCTCGTCGGATCTGGTTTGAAATGCTTGAAAAATCGCCAGAAACAATAAATCTTATGGGTAGGTCAGGTTTCACGGGTTTTGAGAAAGGAAACCCGCAACCAACCTCCGATGTCAGGTTTAGAGAGTTCCGGACCTACGTCCAACCACCGGAGTTGTTGGATCAAGTGGCGGCAGGAGGGTCAAGGTACCAATAGGCGGCTAAAGAGCCATTGGAACTCTTGGTTTGTTGTTATTTATCACATAATAAAAAATCAAGTCAAGACACTTTCAAGAATTAGTACCATTTTCATTCTATTGTAGGCTTGTAGCATTAAAGTCCAATCCCACGTACCTAACATGATGCATCCAAATGCCAAAACATAAACCATTGTAGTCTGTCAACTACGCAACAAATCAAACTTCAATCATACACTAAAGCCAAAACATTGGAGGAACCTTACAAAACAGAATCACATAGTCCAGTAGTTCATAAACAAGAAAACCTAATTAATATTGTCCTTGAAAAGTTATTTAACAATAAAAAAAAATACACATTTCTAGGAGACCAGGCCATTATTCAGATGAAATTTCAGACTGTAGCACCTGCAACAAGAAGAGGGAAAAATTATCAACAAAGCCCATGGACCTCTCCATTTCCAAAAATATATGCAATTGCATGATATGTCATGATGTTCATGGTGACTCTAATCATGATCAAATGAATCACTGGACAAACAGATAATGGGTTTTGTTCCCACTAGTACATCGAGCTGTGGCAGACATAGCAGGCCCATTAAAGAGAAATCGTGGGCCGAAGTAAAATTCGAATAAAATACAACCACCATTGGATTATAAGCATATCAAAGAATGATTGGAATGTCATTATATTGATACCTTCCTGGTTGGATTTATCTTTCGAATTGTATTGTAGAAGGGACCCGTTACCAGTAGATGGTTTTATCATATTGAAGATGACAGTGAGGATGGCTTCTTTTTTGTGTACCCACCTTGACCTTCTCATGCAAATTGCATAACACTTAAAAGAGTATGTACAAATAGAACAGGTTAATGAGCTCCTATAGTACAAGAAGAAGGGTGAAAAAGGCTAGAGTATAGAATGTGAAATTACAAGGGACTTGCATTCTTTTCATTTTTGGACATAAAAGCTAAAGTTCCATACCTGGGTCAATCCATTAATAATTGATGAGCAATGCTAAGTTCACAAAAAAATATTTACATTTTTTCCCCCACAATTTATTAAAGTGTCAAGTTATGATAGGTATAATCAATTTTACATGGACCAATTCCAATATATCATTTCAATAGTTATGAAATTTTTTTGTACCATTAGAGTTACTGATAATTGGTATGCGAAAAACGGAACCTTTTGCAGCCTACCAGACCAAAAGAAATGACTAGACATAGAAATGTAGCATTTTGTTCATGAATTTGGCCATTAAATTTTGCAATAGGTCCCATTTAGACTAGACGATGGCAAGACTAGGGGACATGTGATTTGTTTTCTCTTTTTTTCCCCCCTTTTTCATTTGGGAATTGAAGATCTAAAGACATCGAATTTTCTCTTCTTTCCCCAGAAGTTATGACATTCGGAAACGGGACATGGCCATGTTAGTACTTTATCCCAATGATTGGGTGTTCAAGATTGACATAGAATCACAATTATTGAAGGACACTTTGCACTACAATGAAAATTTAGTTCACATTTTAATTACCTGCTCTCAGTTAATCATGCTACACAATTTGTAAATTGAAAAAAAAAAATGCGAATGAAATATGGGGGAAAAAAAACAAAATTGGGGTTCTCAATAAATTGAGAAGAATACCTTGAGTTGGAAGTAGAGTGACTGTATCAGAGATTCCATGTTCATCATTGGTGATAACTCCTGTTTCTCCAGGCGTCTGACTTTCTGATTTGTGTATCTTGACTTCAAAGTCTGGATGGATCTTCCTCTTCAACATTTTCCTCATAAGCTATAGCATTACAAAAAAGTTAACTAATTCATTGAACTTAGCTAACTCCATTAAAGGCCTCTAAGATTAATACTCTACTACCTTATGGCTACCTAATTAAAACAAACAAGTAGCAATTATTTAATACTAGCAAAATAAAATGTCCTCATACCTAGGACAATAAAATGCAAATCATGTTATAACCCTCAATGATTTAGGCATTTAATGATTATAGTACCGTCAAGAATTTTGTAGTTTTATGGCATTACCCGGTTTTACTTACGAGGAGAATCAAGGTTCAAATCACTAATCCCCTCCCCTACTTGTTATAACAATTTTAAAAACAAAAAACAAAAAAAAAGACTATGGTATTAGAATGACACTCACAAAACACTAATGGGTGAATTTAAAAATTCAAAATAGTGCATGAGGGTGACTAAAAGTAGTAGAGGTGTAGAGAAAATAATATTACTCACTCGTTGCAGATTTTTTATTGGACTTGAATCCTCTTTAACTCCTTTGACACGAGGAATAAATTTCTTGGCAAAAGAGAGACCATTCTTGGTTCGAAGCACTGTTTTTTTACCAGAATTTGGGAAGAAGTGGTCGGGATCAAGCTTCTCTTTCACATCAGCATCAGCCAAGAAAAGGTCGGCCAGTGTTATTCTTTCTCCCTTCTTTTTCTTTTCCTCTCCCTCCCTGTTGTCCAATTCATCATATTCTGGAGGAGTTAGAGGAACACCATCAACAGTCATAATCACACCAGGTTTACAAACATTAATGTCATGGTCAGGGTTTGATTCCAAATCCTCAAAATTGTGTTCAAATGTTGTGAACATCAATGGATTCAGCTCTTCATGTTGGGCATTTTCGTCGCTGTCATCGCCATCCCCGTCATCATCATTGGAATATTGTCCAACTTCAGCCTCCTCAATATCCTCATCCTCTTCCTCACTTTCCAAAACCAAATATTCCTTTTGTTGGTTAAAGGGTTTTAGAGGATCAAACCCAAACGTTCCAATGGTTAGAATGCCATCCCTCCAACCATCAAGCACTTCAGCAAGGGCCACTTGTTTCAGTAACGCTTGCTTGTCACTGTTATTAGTAGTTGATTCAGTTGTTTTCACGTTTCGAGCAAGCCCATCTGTGCAAAAAAACAAAATGTAAATAGAAGATACATATATATACTATATAGATCATACAAGCTTTATTTGTGTCAAAATTTTAGCAACAAACGTAGCATAAAAGCCAATAGTGTACTTGACAAGAATGGCTGAACAAGAATATTTAAAATTAATGCATGGAATATTTGGTTTTTTAAGTAGAAATTCATAAAAACCAAAGTGATAAAAATCAAACCCTTAAGGACAGTGTGATGAAACCTCTTGTGTACCCAGTTGAAGATCTGCCACAGGAAAGAAAATTAAAATATAAATAAATAAGCGTGCTCGTAAGAACATGTGAAATACATATAGACATAGTCTAGAAAAACAATGTGCATGCTTCTTATTACCTTCATATTATTTTTTTTCTTCTTCTCTCTGCAAGTTGGTGAGTGAGTCTGCAGGTACAAAGGAAATGTCAAGTGATTGAAGGAAGGGAGTATTGGGAATGCCTAAAAGAAAGGGGCCAACTGTATGGGGATAATCAGGGGAAGACACGTGTCCAGGGAGCGTGGGGCCTAGGATTTAGCCATGTTTGTGGTGCATGGCCTGTTTGACGAGCCACCATGTTGGGTCTCTCTGGCTTGATCGATGTGCCGAAATTCTCGATATGATGTGCTTACTGCTTTTCTCCTATGTTGCATGCTCTATTTATTACTACACCAGCTAATGACATTCCAATTTTGCATTAAAAATTTTAGAAAATTGTTAGTTTATATTATACTAGCAATGTTGTAAACTTATATTGTAAACACACATAATGTGGCAAATGTTGTACACATTTACAAAAAGTTTTCAATAAGTTTACATTGCTAATACAAATGAAAATCTTTAAAATTCTCCAAAAAAAAATTATGTTAAATTACACTTTCTAAGTTTTTTTTTTTTTTTTTTATAATAAAGAAAGTGGTGTCTTAGTCTTTGGCCAGCTATTCCACTTCCTACAAATAAAACACGCTGAAAACCCCAATGATTAATAGTGTGGTAGATGAAATGAAATTTAGGATCTTTAGGTTTATATACGACACATCATTTAAGTCCATTGAACCCAACACCTGAGTGTTCCCGAAATGACTCACCCTCTAAGTTGATCTGTTTTCATTTTTATTTTTATAGGTTTAATTTTTTCAATCAAGTCCTTCAACTTCCATCCTATTTTCAATATAGCATTTTTGTCTAACTCCATCCAAATCTCGTCTGGAGGAATATTCGAATCCTGGTTCTCACATCAGTTTATCTTTTGGTTGGATTATAATTATTTTGATCCATTCGAATATTGAATTGATGTTCATACCAAAGAACCTGATTAACTATGGTGAATAAGACCAAATGATTCTTGTTATTGGGCAACGAATAAATATGTTAGAGATATATTAAGAACAATAGTATTGGCTGAAGACTAATCATGCTTTGCGTGCAAGCCAAACTTCATAATTTTACTTTAAGTCTATTAAACTTAGTTAATATGTGGTTAGTTTAATGTTTAGACTCCTATAAATTCTCATATTGGGATCATTTTGTAATATAGGATTTGAATGTGAATTGTTATACTAAACCACATAATTTTTCTGTGTTCTTCTTTATATGCTTCCACATCTATTTTCTATCACCTCCAATTTATTTATTTTTTTAGACAAACGAGAATATCCAAACCTCTTTGAGTATCTAACTATTCCTTCAGATGTAGACAGTTTCCTTGTCTCTCTCACACACACACTAGGTTATTACATGAAAAAAATCCCTTGGAGGTCCCTAAAATACTGGCAAGAGATTTCAAACCCATAATTTCATGAATATAATGAAGCCTTAGGAACCATTAAGCCAATCCCTTGGAGTTATCACCTCCAATTTATTAAACATGGAATCATAGTATGATTAACATAATAGAAACTCTAGAGTCTTCTCCTCAACTCCAATTAGGATGCATTTTGTTTTAGAAATTAATTCTTTTACTAATAATGCCCAACTATATTCTTCAAAATAAAAAAATAAAAAATTTAGTCTTTCCTTTTTCTTTTCTTTTTTTCCTTTTCTTTTTGAAATTGTTACAGTATACTGCTAACCCCTAGAACCCTTCTCTCCTAGACCTCTAAGCACTTTGTGCATAAGAAAATGTCAATTAAACTACAAGGCTCTTGGCTCCTTTTTCTTTAACTTCCATAACTTTTTCCATATTTTTCCCTCCAATGGACTACTTTCACTGTGTCTAGAATTATGAGTTATCTAATAAGCTGACTTTGTTGAAATATTCTCCAACAATAAACAGTCCTATGAATGAACACGCATGAAACATTTGATCATCGTGAGTTGTTGTTGTTGTTTTTTTTTTTTTTTTTTTTTTTATCCATTTGATTTTCGTGAGTTTCATGTGTAACATTCCAATATAAGCTTAAAATTTTATCTAATGAATCTAATAAGATGATAATGGTAGGCAATATACAAATTACAACCTTAAAGTTTTCAATTGTAATTTTAGTCCTGTATATTTGATTTTTGTCATTTTGGTCTCGTAACTTCACATTTGCTGTCACCTTTAATCCTTTTTTCCATTATGTTAAAAAAAGTTGGCATTAAGAACTATCATTACTTATCCACGCAAAAAAAAAAGAAAAAGAAAAGGGAAGGACTAATGGTGACATTAAATATGAATTTACGATACCAAAATGACACAAATGAAACTTACAAAACCAAAATGAAAATTTATCAAATTTAAAATATGTAATTTGTATGTCTTTTTTATTAAAAAAAATAGTATTAAAAAAATTAATTTTTAATAGATAGCAGAAGTTATATGGACGGAATGACCAACGGTGACAACAAATACAAAAAATATATATATAAACTTGCAGGTCCAAAATGACAATTACCAAACTGAAAATAATAATAATAATAATAATTTACATTGTTGCTTAACTTTTAATATTTCTTGGTGCGAGACTATGAGCAGTCAAGGCCCAACTTAAAGTTTTTGACTTAAAGAAGACCCGTGATTAAATTGATAAAATGAGTGAAAGGAACTATGGCTAACATGATGGAGCTCACCATTATATGAGACTTGCCAATTGCCATAAGGCAACTCAATGTTTTTTTTTTTTTTTTAATATTTTAAAGAAGAAGATTTTTTTTAAAGAAGAATTTACAAACTTTAATTCTATTCAACTCGATTAATTAACAAGTACATTATAAAAACATTCAACAATTAAGGTCAGTTCCAGATAAATTCTAAGAAAAATTCATTCAACAATTAACAGGGACAAGAGTAGGAGCATGAAATTGAAATTCTAGTTCTGCATTGGGAAAATAACTTCCCCAATTTTCTAGTACAGGTTCCTTGTCTCATTGTTTGTTGCCCAGACAGGTCTCTCCGGTAAGCATATCATTGACTAATCACTAATGTTAGGGACTTTTTTTTCACAATATTTTTTTTTTTATTCTTAATAAAAAGTTGTGATCCAAGATTTTTTTTTTTTTTTTAATTTTTATTTCCAAAAGTGATTGGAACAAATTTACAGCATATCAGTTCATCATTGATACTATTTTTTGTAATGCACTAGTCATTAGTTACACTCACAACACAACATGCCACATTAATAATTATGAAAAAAGTTAATAAGAATAAGTGACCCTTAACTTATTGCATCATCTCAGGTGTTAAGTTGCAAAGTTAACACTTTTCGCTTATAACGGCATGAAAGTTCCTTTGCCTTTTTCTTGGACCCAAAAGTATCACTTTTCTCTCAAGATTCCATCTGTTGATTGGGCTGGACCTGGACTTGACCGATTGCACCTTTACTGGCATTGATTACCCAACTGCCAAGCTGTATTGCTTTATTAATAAGGACTTCATTTCAACCACTAATTTTATCTTCTTCTTTTTTTTTTTTTTTATTATAATTCAATAACAATGGAAGGGAAAATTTGAATCTTAAATTGAAAACGGCTAAAAAATTTTAATTAAGTTACAAGGCTCTAACAACTATTTTAACAAAATGTGTGATTGTGAAAGAACTTTTGATAAAAACCCCCCAACCTAAAAAACGCTGGACTTTTGAGCATGACTTCATGTCACGCTTCCTTTCCCTGTACATGAAGCATCACTTTCATGTTAGGACCATCTCTGTACACATGAAGCACCATATCCTGAGCTAATTGGTTGTGTACAAATGGATCGCTATCATGTTTTTCTTGTTGTGGCAAATTAAAAAACTACAGGCTAGCTTTAGCTAGCTAGCACCCATATGGGCAGCTAAGACATTTACATATAGAACGTACCATGAAAATCAAAGCTTAGCTGGAGCAGGTTTTAATAGAGCTTAGCCAAAGGGAAACATAGCCATAGAAGAAATCGAAGTCATATTGATGGTACTGTTTTTTGACCCTTAGTAACTTGTCTGGTAGCAACAAAGGCTAAAAAGCCTAAAACGAATTAGGATGGTAAGCATGGACTGCAGGCTCTCTGGCTCTTGTTGCTGCCTAAAAGCTACTAAAATGCTTCGGATTCTTCTTAAAGCTAACTAATCTAATCTTTCAAATGTGGTGTGGGACATCGTTGGTCCTTCCTGATAATTACAAGCATACATTTTTCGGTCACAAAAGAAGCAAAATTTAGGCAAGAAAAATGACTTGATTCTTCATATGCTGAAATCTGGTGAATGACAAAGCACTTTAGTGCATAAAAGATTTGTACAGTCCATGTTGTATCCCACTTTATGTAACCATTTCGTGTGCACTCCTATCATTCCAACTGCCACTCACATCTTCTTCGATGTCATACTCAAGGCAGTTTATTAGCACTTTTTTTTTTTTTGTTTGATAACGGGAATTATTAGAGGGGTTGAGAAACATAAATAATTCGAGATATATAATAGTGGAAGCATTCATCAAAAGTCTTATAATTCAATTAGTTTTTTTGGCGTTTCCAACACAAAGCCCCTTATAACTAAACCGGGCTGTTATTAAGAGCCAAATCAGAATACATCTCTAAGGGTCAAAGTATGGGATATAAATTAATATAAATTTATGATATGGGGGTAAATTTTATGTTGTGTTTGGTTTGGTTCGACGGAAAATGTTTTTTGACCATAAGATATTTTCAGGTGAAAATATTTTTCAGAAAAGAAATTATTTTCAAACATTTGGTTGCATTTCTGAAAATATTTCGGAAAATATTTTCTAGTGTTTGATTGCAATCTTGAAAATGTTATGAAAAAAATATTTTTCTTTTTACTACTTTCTCAGATTTTCTCATCTTCCAAGTGTGTATATAATAAAAAAGATGAAATTTTAGATAAAAACATTGTGATCAGGGACTAGCGGCCACCGACAGCGATGGTTGGCCACCAAAGACTAGGAACTTTAGTGGGGGGTGGTGGTTGGATGGCAAACAATGGGGGTGGCGAGTGGATAAGTCTTGGATGAGGGGGAAAATTATTTATGAACAATGAAAGTGTAAACTAATTTTCACCATAATTGCCTTTATTTTATGGTCAACCGGAAAATATTTTCGGTTGACCAACATTTTCCGTTGCCCCAAACACCCGTAAATACAAAAAAATATTTTCTAGAAATCATTTTTTGTTGAACCAAACACAGTTATGCATATAATTTTGGGAGATCATCACCACCAGAATTTTAAAAAATTAGCCTCATTTATAAAGACCAAATTGTACAATCTCATTTTTCTTTTTCTTTTTCTTTTTCTTTTTCTTTTTCCAATGGATGATAATTTAGCCCACCAAAGTGGTAACAACTGATTAACAAAGCTTACCCTTTTACAACGAAAACGCACTTTCATTTGTTCAAAATTGTTGGTGAGAATACAAATAAATAATATAGAAATCACAATAATTTGTAAATTATTACAAACAAAATTGGGGTGAGACATGAAAATCGGTTCTCTTTAAGGGACTTCAAGCTCTGTACGATGTGCAATGCCCATGAATAGATGCAATGGACATACTGTTTAACTTCAATGATTGAGGCCTTTTAACAAACAAACAGTTTTTCTACAATTACTCTATTTGCCACAACGTTTTCCACAATTTAATAAAGTGGTTGACTATGAATTGTGGATATACATCTTTACATGGACTCATCACTTTTTTTCCACCACTCATAGCCAACCACTTCAAAGTAGTGGCAAAAGCTATGTCCCTAAGCTTTTTCATTAACAAAAGCCAAGTGAAAATCATTAGGAAAACTAATGATTATTGAAAGGCTAAAACTATTTCTTTGGAAGTTAGCTTGAAAACTAATTTTGAGGAATTTTATCTAATCCATTACGTGATGAATTACAAGACAATCTACATGTAATATTTAAACAAATCACACAATTCATTAAAAATGTCATGTAACTAAAAGTATTAATGCTTTCTATTAGATCACTTGTAGGCTTGGAATTTCTTTCACACAGAACAGATTGTCAAGAATTTAATCCCTCTTTCTGAAAAAATTAATAACTATTTTTTTATTAAAAAAATAAAAAGGAAAAGAGATAAAGATTTGGTCCCCCTAAATTAAATAAACTTTGATGCAGCTACTCAGGGCAAAAGATCAAGTCTAGCAACAGTGTGTAGGAATCATAAGACAGAAATTCTCCACGTTTGGAGTCTTTGGACTGAATTGGTATCAAACAACGATCCTCTCATGGCCGAGTCAAAAGCAACAAGTTTGGTTGTGTTCAAAGTATGAGACGCTGGTTTAGTAAGCATCATTCTCCCAGGAAATGTAATTCAATCCCCACAGTGCATAATCCATTTGTCCATTGAATTCTTGATCATTGCTGCCAAGAATGCTTTGTCTTTTTTCTCTTGTTGGGATGCAGTTCATGCATTTAGAGAAGGTAATGTGTTGACAAAATGCCCTCTTTTGTAATTTGGAAGGAACTATCTCTGTCACCTCTCTTCTCTGTAGACTGTAGTCTGTAATGGAATACTTCCCTTTTATCTAATGAAATGTTATTCACCAACAAAATATGCTAATCACCTCACTTCGTTGTCCTATTTCAAATTCAAATGAAACAGGCATACCGAAGTCGGTGTTATTGCTTGATATTGATTGACACAACAAGAAGCTCATTAATAATTTGGGCTTAAACTCCATGCAAGTTTTTCCCCCCTTAAAAATAGGTTAAATTACAAGTTGCATCATTTAGTTTTGCCTAAAATTTATTTCATTATTTTTGTTCAATTCAATACTCTAACTTTCAATTTTGTTCAATTTAGTGATTCCATTAGAATCCGTTAGAATTGCGTTGTTAACTTTCAATTTTGTTCAATATAAAACATTAAAACTACATTGTTTTGGGGGGTCCTTAATAGCTAAATTTTGACAAAGATTAATGGGGAGGACTAAATTGAACAAAGTTGAAAGTTGAATAAATGAAAGTGAAGTTAGAGATCATAATTGAATTTTAGGCAAAGTTAGAAGGTGCAATTTGTAATTTAGCCAAAAAAAAAAAAAAAAAAACTATATGATTGACTACTAATTTGCAAGATTTTAAACTACAGGGTTTATTTTGAAATTAGGTATAAATTATAGAGTTTAAAATTAAGTTTTCCCTTGGAAGTTTTATGCTTGAGGACTCCTTTGTTATCGCCATAAAAAATATAAGTGTGTAAATAAAGGGATAAAAGAACTCTTCATGAGGCATAATTCAAGATCCTACAGCTACCAAGTACTAACCACATGAGCCAAGAAAATTAACTCACTGCTCTTTTTGGTTCCCATGCTTTCTCCCTTCTCCACAAACGTTATTCGCTTCCATCACCATTCTAGAGCATAGAAGCACCTACTGCAACACAGAACTTTGTAACTGTAACTGCAAATCAACATGATCTAATTTGCACAAACTTATTGTTAAAATATGTTAATACAATTTTTTTTTCCTGATATCTGTCACATTGTTTCCATGCATCACCACTTCTGCCACAATTAAGATTAATCGAGCATATTTTCTGTGAATCCCATTCCCCACTAGTTCATCTGAAAAGACATATCTTAAAGCTAATGCAGCACTAGAATTATAGGAGAAAAATAGAGCTATAGCATAGGGAAATATATATCAAATATGGCAACCCGTTATTCTTTTCAATAATGCAACAAAAAAGTTTATTTCACTTAATTGAATTCATTTATCTAGTCAAAAAGATTGTGACCCATCCACTTGATCATTATTAGGGTATTATCTGGCAGAGCCCTGGCCTATCCTCTCTTTTTCCTTCAGAATCGTTTTCTTTACCAATAACAGGTTAACAGGTCACGGCATAGCTATGAGAATTGCATATATCCACCACCCAGAAAATCTAGAGAGCTAGCTATGCTAGCTCTATCCAATAGATGTATCGTCTTTGTCATCCAATGCACATGTGCAAAGCTTTAGACAACACACAGACCCACTTAATGTTTGATAGTATTAACTTGAAGACCAAACAAAGTGCATTAAGGGAGTATTCCATTGGCTCATTTCAGCCTCGAGAATTTAGTGGGGATCCATGCATCTACCAAATAGGTTACATGGACAAAGTTGGGTGTTTGTTTATGGACACTGCCTTGCAGGTCCCTACAAATGAAAGAAATGAAAGAAGCAACAAGACAAGATATTATGTATGAAACTAGTTATTTAAGAACTTTAATTATTCTGTGATAATTAGGATTTGGGAGGGCCAAGATTTTTTCTTTAAGTAATTTCCCAATAACTAATTTTAACGTGGAGATTCAACTGTAGATATTGCTCTCCTTATCTAAGAGACTTATAAGGAGTCTCCACTTAATTTAAGTAGAAAGGAAAAATTAAGAAAAATCTCAAATCAACTATTTTATTGAACAAATGAAGGGTTCAATTGCAAATTATATCCTTGGAGTTAGAGGTAACTTTAATTTTTCCCCATAAAATTGCAATCCTATAACGTATTGTTTAAAAGAAGATAGTCAAATTATCACACCATGTCAATTAAATAACATAAATAAACTTTTAAAAATTAAAATAAATTACTCTAAAATATCCCCCTCGAGATGTATGGCACCGTACAACCCAATGGGTTTGCTTGCAATGCAATATAGAGAAGATGGGTGAATCGTAAACCAAACTGTGTTTTACGGGCAAGAGCTAAACTGATTTCTAATTGGAGAGCTTAGAGATCTTTAGATCTCGTCACCGAAAATCTGATCTTTAAATCTATTTCTCATTCACTAAAATGATCTAATAGGCCAGAAAGACATAAGTGTTCAAATTTAGATCAACTAAAGTCTTCCTCATTATCAAGCATGGGTATTTATTAGGAATGACAAGACCATAGGTGACGAGCTTGGGCATGGGTTAGGTCCGACGAGATTGCCATTGATTTTGAGATTCTTGCTTGTAGATATGTGGGGATTCCATAAGGTTTTTTTTTTTTTTTTTTTTTTTTTTTTGAATCTTCTGTAGGGTACATTGATTTCTAGGCTTGATGTTTTGAATATGGGGTTGTAATGCAAATTGGTTTATTGAACATAAAATAATTATTATATGTTTCTCCTTTTCTAGTTGAATTAGAATTTTATTTCCCTTTTCTAGTTAAATTAGAATTTTAGATTATGTTCTCTCCTTTTTCCTAGTTGAATAAGAATTTTATGTTTTTTCTTTTTTCTTTTCCTAATTAAGTTGTTTCATTTCTTTAGGAGAAGTGGAACTTTGTTATTTGTTTTTCTTAAAGGAGAAAGAAAATCTGATCCTCTAAATATAATTCAGAGGGACTAGGTGATTATGAAGCTGTTATTAATAAAATTTTCTTTTGAGAGGTTTTCTCTATTCTTTTGTCTTCTAGCATAGAGTTCTTCTTGAATTTAGATTTTGTGATAAGAGTTTTAGTTATTGTATGTTACTAATTCTGCTTCTACACGTCTGCACTGCATCAATTTGTATTAGAGCCATACAACACCACATCAATTATTGTTATTAAACTAAGGTTAAGTGTTCCTACCATGGCACAAAGAAGAGCACGTGGGAGAAGGCATGTTGGCGTAGTTGACGTGTATAAATACAATGAGGTTGCAAAGGTGTTCTTTCAGCATATGGATAAGTGGTTTGATGTCCCATTAGAGTAGCTCACTGCCTTAGCCATTGGAAATTGACCTCATAACCGCCATCCAAATCCATGTTATGTGGAGGAGGAGGAGGATTTTGATGTCAAGGAGGAGGATTGCAATATTGACGAGATGGATGAACACATTGAAAGAGTTGGTGTCATAGGTTAGGATCTCTACCAATTTATGAAGACTATCTTGTGGAACATAGTTAATGAGATAAAATTGTGCTTGATGAAGATAAAGTCTTATGCACAAGAGGTTGTTGGTGCTATAAAAGGCAATCATTTAGCAATATATATAAATATATATAGATATATATATATATATTTTTGGTTAATAGAAAGATTCTTCATTGATGAACAAAGTTTCAATTTCCTAGAGCTTGAAAACATTCAAAAATAAGATTTCATTGGGGTTGATAGGTTTCTGTCAAATTTTCATGGAGATAATGGTAATCTTACTGAGATATATAAATCAAGGTTTTAAAATTGTGATGTACTCTTTTCTGGTTAGGTTAACCCAAATTAAATTGATTTCTAAAATTATCAAGACAATTATTCATCCTTGAAAGATAAATACTTATTTTAATAATTCAAAGAATTGCACATTATCTCTAAGCATAATCTTATGTTTGCATGTTTATAATTATTTTAGATCTTAACAAATGGGAATTAAACCCTTAGTTGACTAATGAATCTTTTAAGGACCAATAAAAACTAACTAAATTTCATCCCATGCATTCATGCATATTATAAGACCATCCTTTGACCAATAAAATATGTCTTTAGCTAAGCTGAAGTCCATTATTCCCACAAATCCCATTTTGATAGGACTTTTATTCCTAGGTAAACTAGAGAATTTTAAAGATTCCCTAAGCACTAATAAGGATTTTGACGGTAGTAAAAAGCCGTGTCGACATATGCCCCTCATTTGTGGACCATACATCAGTAAGTGAACACCAATAGCTAAGAAAAGATAGCCCATTTATCGCCGAGGTGAATTCATCATCACTTGAGAGGTTGGTTTCTCTCTTTTCTCTACTCCGTTAATTACTAGCTAACCTGACATAATGAATAAAGAACATGTACAGTGACTTCAAATTGAAATGATTTCACAAATTAGGGACTTTAATTGACAATATTATAAACATAGGACCAAATACGAAAGATGATATAAATTTTAAGCCTTTTATGTAATTTTCCTTATTTTTTATAATGCAAGTAACAAATTTATCAAGAAATACTTTAGGCAAGCAAATACTATATTTGAGATTAATATTTTATAATAGATGATTATAATTAAAAAAATTATAAATAAATAAATAAAAAATTATCAACAATGTAAAATTATCAATACATATAATACGTAGTGAGGCAATATATTTGTGTGCCAAAAAATATTTGGGCTTAACATTGTAGTGCTCTTCAGATCGGCTTACTCCTTTTTGTTTTGGACCTTGAAGAGTAATGCCATTCATGCATTATTGTATAGACTTGAGTGGTGATGCTATGCCAAATAAATTTTCTGAAACTATATATTGGTCTGATAAGATACATGAAGTGACTAAATTGCCTGGCTGGGTCTCATGAGCCATGCTGATTGCCGCTAATCACGTACTGATAAGTTTTTGTTTGGCCCTATAACAAAGTCATACTATTTTTCTTCAGTAGTAAAAACAAAGTAAATATTTTTGGTACACTTGTGGAAGTGATCATTCTTGTAGGCTCACTTTTCCAACAATCCTCAGTATTATAAGAGTAGGATGTCTTAGAATTTTTAGGTTATCATTGAGTTCTTAAACTCATATTCATCCATTTTCAAATAAGTAGATGAATCTAACACAGCATCATCAACATTTAAGTATATGTATATGTACACATGCAATTAAACGCCAAGCTCAACACATACAGCAAGGAAAAGGAAACTACTCTGCATGCAATTTGAATAACATGGCCATTGGCATCATGGAATTGAAGGACAAATTCCATTCTGGTTATAATAAAAGTACAACTAATGCTCAATAAATAATTATAAGCATACATATATAGGCACATACATAGCAAACTTCCGCTTTTTATTACCAAACATAGGCAATGGACAATCTTCAGCTACACTCCACTGGAAGTGCAACCTAACAATGAAGAATCAGAATCCATGCCCTTTTTCTCACCAGCACTCAAATATCACTCCACCTTTATTCTCTTACGTACTATACCCTAAAACTTGAAATTCAAATTAAATAAGTAAAAAACTTCTTTTTAAGTATCATCGTCTCCCTCTAATCCCGATCGCCATTAACGCGTTCCTTGGCCTGGAACCCACCAGAGGCTTTCCTGGAGAGAGTAAGGTGCACCCCAGGGTCATGGTGGTTGTATGAGGAATTGTACACAATGGAGTTGTTAATACCCTGCACATTGCTGTTCATGAATGCATTCATGGGCACAGAGTTAGTCCCTTTGGTTCCTTTGTGACTCTTATCTTTCTTTGGATTTCCCTCCTTATCGCTACTGCTATAGCTTTCCGCGTCACTGCCTTGGATTCCCGTTGTAGTAATGCCCTTCTTAACTTGCAAAGATTTAGATTTGTCTGAACCATCAAGTTTCTTTGGGGATCGAATTAGTTCCATGAAAGCACCTTTGTTTTCGCCAGCAATTGTTATGACCCTCGTACCCGCCTCCTCTGAATCCGAAAGCTTTTTGTAGCTACCTTTCTCCTTGATTTCAACTTCTTTGTGCCCTTCTTGCTTTCCACTATGGACATAGCTGGGCTTGTAATGCTCGCTATGTTCCCACTGCGAGTCAGCATTGCCACCAAGCCACGGCTTAGGCTTTTCAATAGTCTTTTGGACCAGCACAGTTTTCTGCTCTGCCTCCAGTGGGATCTTCTGCTCTGTCTCAGTTTCGGCCTTCAATCGTGTAGGTGGAAGGTTTAGAGGAGAAGGTGGTGGAGCAGTGGGCTTGGGTTTTGGTGACTGAGGTGGGGTTTGAGCAGCAGGCTTAATGGTTTTTGGAGATGGGGCGGTGGTGATAGTGGTGGTATCATAGCTAGTGGTGGCTGCTTTGACATTGGGAAAACTCTGTGTTGGTGCTTCTTTAGCAATTGGAGAAGTACGAACCGAAGAGGAGGATGGCACTGCTTTAGTGACCGGAGAGGTTTGAACTGAAGAGGAAGGAGCTGAAACTCTGGTCTGAGGTTGTGATACCACAGGGACCTGACTCACAGTAGAAGAAGGGGCTGCAGGAGCAGAGACTCTCTGAACTGGAGACGATGGAACTGAGGTAGTAGAGAAAATAGGACGTGCTATTAATACTGGTGCTGGGGCTGGTATTGCAGTAGCAAAGGGTCGTGTAACAGCAGCGGCTGGGGGTGGAGCAACGGCGGATGCAGGAGGAGCAGCGGCGGGTGGTGGTGGAGTGGGTTCTTGAGGTTGAGTTGGCTGGGAGGGGGCTAATGGCCTAAATGTAGGCCGAATTACTAGAGGTGGACGTGGCTCCGGAGCAGGGGCAGGGGCAGGGGCAGGAGCTGGGGCTGGGGCTGGGGTCGGGGTTGGGGCCGCAGGGCGGGCAATGGAAGCTAAACGGAACCATGGACGAGCTGGGGTGGGTTGGTTTGCCATATTGGAGAGGAATTATGCAAAGTGGCTCAAAGAGCTTGAACTAGAACTAAACAAGAAACTTATGAATGAGCACAAATATAGATGGCTGGAATGTGTTGTTATTTATAGTTTTACAAGCAATGAGAATTCTACTTTGGAAGAAATTTGAAAAAGGCGGATGGGGGAGCATGAGAAACACGCCGAAATAAAGAGAGAGGGGAGAGAATAGGAAAGGCATCGGATTCAGCTAGCACCTACAGCCGACAAAAGTTCACAAAGCAAGATTGGTATCCATTGGAGTCCTTTTATTAGAAGAGTTTACTTCTTTCGCAGCCCTCTTGGGGCGACTTTGCATACGGTGGGAATTCATTCAGCTTGTAATGGTTATAATTCATGCAATTTAGTAATACCGGATTGAAGAAACCTTTAGAAACCACCATTTTTAAAGTTACATACTTTTAAAGACTAGAGACTCATTCCAATAACCCGTACTAGAGAGAGATGCCCTTTTCATAGAATTTTACATGAGTAATTCGTAAAAGGATGTCCAGCAGAATAATAGTAATGTTCTTCTAAAGGTAAATCTTTCTTTTGAAAATTTAAAAATGGAACCTTAATGAAACTATTAGTCTGCAATCTGCATAGCAAATTAGCAATATACATTCACGTACTTTTTGTGTGAATTTGTCTCGTTCACATTTTGTGCAATGTATCTTATTGTGCTGATAAACGCAGCCGCCGCGGTCCACCTCCTAGTGAGCTGGGTGGCATAACATAAAAACTGTGCTCGTAGCGGCTCGTATCATACTTAACGATCACAAAGAAGGACTTTTAAAAGATTCAATATGCTCAACATTCAACAATGCAAAACAATCACTATATTAAGATTCTAGCAAAGCAGTAAAGATTTAAGAACCTATCAATTTAGTACCGTGTCTCTCTTGCTATACATGTCTTCTCTCTGACTTTGCTTGCTGAGGTAGTAAGATTGTGATGCTGTCCACCACTTTGTCTTTTCTTTTCTTTTCTTTTCTTTTTTCCTTCTCTTGCCTTTGAGCTGAGAATTGAGATGCTTCAAGAATGGCTTTCCTTCAATGTACGGATACCCAAACCTTGTAAGGGTGCCCTTGTAATTCAAAAGCCAAAAAATGAGGGCAGCTAAGGGATGATTGAGGTGCCAATATGCCAATGATGAGAAAATGAAATATACCCCCAGGTATCTCATGGTTGCAAAAGAGAAGTAAAGAACCTGAAGTGGACCAGGTTTGTCACCTTCAATCTTTTTCACTTTTTTATTTATTTTATAAAAGGTTGTGCATTTTATTTTTTGTAGCCCCTCCATATTGAGTGTATATGTATGGTTCATAATTTTAATCTTAATAATTTATCAATGACTACTAGATTTGCAAGCAATATTCGCACAATCTTTTGTTATAATTTATAATATGTATAAAATTATAGAATTTTGACTTCTTTTATTAATGTTCTTAAGTGAATTTTTTAAAACTCACAATTTCTCCATCTTATTCTTGTAGTACTTATTAATTAATAGGTTTCAAAATTTGTGAAATCATTAGTGCTGCCGACAAAATTGCATGAAAGTTAGTTACCTAAAGGGAATTTTCGTAAGGATCAAAACAACATTACCTTACCGACGAGAAATTATTATTTACACTGGGAGGACTGTTGATGTGATCCTCCCTGACCAATGAGATGATATCATCTATGCAAATGTATGTATGAGCTTCCTAATCAGCACAAGGAATAAAAAATAAAAATTACTAGATAATGTCACATTTGCATAAATAACAGCATTTTATTAGTTGGGAAGTCAGGGAGAACCACGTCAGCAGTCCTCCTGGTGGACCTAATAATTTCTCTTTACCAACCCTAACCTATGCGGCTTTTTAAGAAAAATCATTCATTTATGCCTTTAAGTATTCATTTTTGCTATTTATAGTCATTTTATTATTATAATTTAATTTAAAAGTCATAATAAAGTCCATCTATTTTGAGACATCTCCTATAGTTCGTAGGATATGATGAATTAATAATTTTCTCAACTTTTCCTTTTTTGACGATTTTTCCTATTTTCTAGCCTAATTTTGTAGTTAACACAAATTAGGGTGTAGCAACCTTAGGAGAACTTTAGGCATTTAGGGTTTCCTAAGGGTCTCCTAATACCCTAGGATTATTTTCCTATTTAAGCATATTGTAGCCTCCAAGGCAATTCAAATTTTCATAAATAAAATTCCAGAGAAATTGTCTTCTTTCTTTCTTGGTGGTTTTGAAATTTTCCTTTTGGATTCAAGAAACCCCTTGTGGGTTCAAGAATTATTATCTTACTCAAGATGTATTCTATATATTTCTTGTGGCTTTCCACTTGCATCAATTTAATTTATAAAGGGGCTATGATTATGCATTTTATTTTCTTAGATCTTGTAGAGTATGTAGATTAAAACTCTTGATTTATCAATGAATATATTACCTTTTTTTTTTTTGAGAAAGCAATGAATATAATACTTAAACATAATAGTCACACCATCTTTTGTTGCAATATATAATGTATATACACATGTATTTTTTACAAATAAAGTTTAGTTACAAAATTAATTGTAACTTTAGGCTATAACCTTACTCAATATCTTTTTATTGAATGTGAATTTTAACAAATCCACCAATGGATGACATTTTCTTCTTATATTCTTCATACTTGCAAAATTTCTAGAAAATTAAATATCAATAGCTATGTCATTAATAAATTGTTCAAATTGCAAATTTTTGTAGTTTAAAATTATACTAAAAATATAAGCTTATAGATCATATAGTAAATAATATCCGATTGACACAAAATTTGACATGAATATTAAGAGCGTAAAGAACATGCAATTCAACGATTAGATTTTCAAAATATATAGTAATGTTTATTTTATTAAGTAAGATTATAGATTTAGGCTACAATCAATTTTGTAACTAAATTTTGTCATTTTTTAACTTTGTTCAAACCTAAGAAACCTTCTCTTTATTAGAATCATGTCGTATCAATTTTTTTTATAAAATAATTGAATGGATGGTTTGGTTTCATTGGGTCATCATATCGTATGTGTTTAAAGTGGTTATTATTGGGTATTTTTGGGTCTAAACAAACCAAGAATTTCTCTTTTTCAGATTATATACAAGAGTCAAATAAGAAAAGAGAGAGATTCTAGAGAGGATTATATCATTTGATTGAGATTTATGAGTCGATTGAGGGAGATCAAATTGAAATCAAATCCAACGGTGAGTCTATAACTCACAAATCCCTATTAAATTTCTGGGGTTAAAATTTGTAATTTTGTCATTATTTTGGTCTTGAAGAATTTTAGGTTTTGGTATTTAAAGAGACTGTATTTAAAAAGAAAAGTATTCAAATTATCAATTCCTATGAGGTAGAAGATTTCAATTTGACACTAAGAACTTATTGATAAAATTAGCAGAAGGGTGACATAGCATTAGCACGTCTTGCATGTTAAAAGAAGATTTTTGTTTTTAAATTTATAAGGGTAAATTACAAAATTGGTCCTTATCATTTACATCATATCTCAATTTAGTCCTTAACCTTTCAATTGTGTCAATTTGGTCCCTAACCTTTTAAATGTTGTGTCAATTTAGTCCTTACCATTATTCCTTGGATGGAAATTGTTGACGTGGCAAATAGTTTAAATAAAAAATTATTTTTTTGCCACATCAACGGACATATGTATTGCCACGGCAAATTAAAAAAATAAAACGAATTAAATCTGCACACATGAGATCGCATTAAACTAAAGAAGAGCATAAACTATTTTCTCAGCCCCACTCATCAACTATTTTCTAGATAGCCAAACAGAAAACAAGTAACCCATCACAATAAACGAAAGTAGAAGCAATTTTGAGATTGATTTTTGCAACCCATCTGTTTCCTCTCTTTGTCGATCGTGAGTTTAGAGAGTGAAGGAGTAGTTTGGGGCACACTTCCTAGAACTTGTAGAGTCTTTGCTCAATCATTGCATCTATATCTCATATTTGTAATTTTACTTTTCACACGCACACCCTTCTCTTTTATTTCTCCAAGTTCTTGATCCCTTCTGGACACATGTAGGTATATTCATTTCAACTTTTCAAGAATAGATCACTCTTCTGCAAACCTTATATTAAACCCTGTTTTTTTTCTTGTTTCTTTTTGTGGTCTAACTCTTGTTTTAAGTGTATTTCTCAATATGAATAACTGTTTTGTTGCTTCAAGATTGGGAAAAGGACATTGTAGCAGCTTTGCTAGGAACCCGGTGGTTCTTGTAACCGAGGGAAGCACCTTTCCGTTTGGATACAAAGAGAGGAAACAAATGGGTTTGCAAAAATTAATCTCAAAATTGCTTCTATGTTTACTATGATCGGTTCTTTTTGTTATTTATTTTTTTTATTTACTTGTTTTTTGTTTGTTAACCTAGAAAATAGTTGTTGAGAAGGGCTGAGAAAATAGTTTATGCTCTTCTTTAGTTTAATTTTTTTTTAATTTATTATTCCACAAGTAGTACATGTTTAATCTGATGTGGCATAATTTTTTTTTTTTTTTTTTTTTTTTTTGCAGTTAGCCACATCAGCATTTTTCATCCATTACTTAACTGCAGGAACTATTTTAACACAATACTAAAGGGTTAGGGATCAAATTGAAACAAATAAAACGTTAGGGACCAAATTGACATATAATGTAAAGGTTAGGGACCAAATTCAGAATTTACCCAATTTATAATTTGCCAAGTTTTCTAATAAGGCATCATTTCGTTTTTTATGATTATTTTTATGAGTATAGTTAAAAGTCTGATTATATGGTAGTATATTAATTAAGATTGTTTTATAAATGTTTTTCAGTTTTTCCTTATAAAATTGATGTTATGGAATCTTTAAATTAGCTCCTACATTGTAAAATGAAGATGAGAATTCAATATTTACCATTAAATTATGTTCAGAGTTTTTTCTTTTTTTTTTTATGGATTCTAAAGTTTTGAATGTTGATTGTTGAAGTGCAATAACATCATGAAGAACTTATACAAAACATTGTTCTAACGATCATGTTGATTGTTTTAGAAATGGTAAAACTTAGGTACAGTACTTAAGTGTTGTTCCTTAGGTTCTGCTCTTAAAATTTAGTCATGTGGCAGTACTTAACTAAAAATACACTTTCATCTTATGAGAAAAAAAACCACATGGCTAAATTTTAAAAGGACACCTAAGGAACAGTATCTAAGTACTGTATCTAAGTTTTGTCATTTAAGAAATGTTTTTCTATGGCCCATATACTTTCAAAGGTTTGTTACTCAAATGAAGTAACCTGTCTGCAGACTTTGCCCACAATCCTGGCCCAATTTGCAGGTTAGAGGATGGATTTTAGCACTTAACTAGAAACAAGTATCATTGCAATGCAGGCTCCATTTCAAGGATTATAGATTTGGGCTAGCTGAATGGTGAGATTATTACTGCTTGATATTGTTGCAATTAGTTGAAGTAAACAAAGATTCTAAGATGATGATACTTCAAAAATCTTCCAAACAAATACAACCATTTCTGTCAATTTGTGAATGATATTGTACTTCTAAATAAACTCGCAAGTAATGCAAGATATTTGTACATGATTTGTTCCCTGTTTTCCAGCACATCCCCATTTTACGTATGATGTATAAACTGCTTGGTGGAAAATGGTTCGGCTTCAAAAAATCTAAACATGCGAACGCTAGCTGTGTGAACTTTCTTTCTACTTATTAGCTATCTTGCACTCTTGCTCGAGGAAAAAAAAATAACTCAATTCATTACTAGCAAGGGGTTACTCAAGACATCAAAATTGTGTAATTTATACACGATGGGCACGAACTCAATATCACTGGGTACAAAAGAAGGTGAACATAGATATATGAAATCATGTAACAGAGGAACTTTTGGAAATCGAGACCCAAAAAACATTCAGAAGCTTAGAGATAGAAATAGGATGGCTAATCTTTCTAGCTAAATGGGCTTCTTGCAAAAATGTAAATGGCTTAATTTGGCCCAAATCCTATCCCGCTAGGTTGTACTGGTTTCTTATCAAAGGTTTTATATTTAGCCCAAAAAAAAAAAAAAAGATCCTCATACTCATGAAAGTAGAGCCGGTATTGAGATATCCAATCATGAAACTAAGGCCTTGTATCTAATCTATCAATAGGGCACAAGGTCATTTGGTCAGGCAATTCATTCTCTTTTTTCAACAGTCTCCCTATGAGAGATTTCCATAATTAAGATCAACAAAATTGTGATCAAAATAGTAGGGTAACTGCCAAGAGCTTTATAGCTCCACTGTTGACACCTACTCGTATTCTCAATGAAAATATCCAGGGTTAAAACTGTCCCTCTCCATTATAACTATTGAATTATCAAAAAAAAAAAAAAAAAGTAGTGTAACCATTATGCGGTCAAACGTTAATGTCTTTTATGCCTAATAGAAATGTAGTTCATGTATTTTGGAATTGCTTAACATAATCTAAAGAATTTCACCTTAATTTAAAGGCAAAATCACGCCCCTTGTAAAATAATCCTCGTAAAATAATTATATATGGTTGGGTCAAAGATATATACTAGAAACACGAGTGGGAAAAGGGGGAAGAACAAAAAATTGGGAAGTTGCAGATAACACAGGTGACCAAAAAACAAAGAAAGTACGAGAGAGCTCACAATTGCAAGGTCTGTAATTCATGGCCAATTAGTGAATTCAAAAACCTTGAAAACTATATCGATTCCAGTGGGGATCTGCCACACAAAGAGCAGAACATTCAACACATTCAATGCTATGTGAAGATTTCTGGCCGTCTCATTTCCTTTCTGCATTGCAGGTACAAGAGCCGCAGCTGCTGCCCATAGTGCTGTAATGGCTGTTCACATAAATTATACCAGCAAAATCAGGTTAGATAGCACAAATGCAGGACAGCAACCCTTCTGTCAAATACTTATGTATGGCTAAACGAGTTCTACTTTCCATGATATGTTCAGTTTTGCTCAAATGAAAAGCTAAAGATTTACCTGCTCCTGCAAACAAATGAGGCCCTGGAAATAGCTTTCCTGTCCTAAACCATGTGTTCACTCCTCCGAAAATTGATTCAAACACTCCGAATCCTAGCAGTATTGACCCTGAATTGAAGTGTCTATCCCTGAAGGACCCTTTCAGCAGCTCTTTCCGTTCCTGAATTTGACAAACCAATATATCAGCCTCTCCTATAGGCTATAGTGAGCATTATACCCTTCTTTTTCTTTTTTCTTTTTGGAAAAATTTAGATACAGTTTTTTAAGTGTGGTATCTTAGATTCTCCAATTAAATTCAATCAAATGATTGCATTGGGCATTGACCAATGCAGTACAAGCAATATTATCTTTCCTTAGGACAACTAAATTCAACCATGTGCTTTATTAACCAATGCAATCACATGGTTTAACTTAATTGAGGAACAAAGGTGTAGCAAAACTTTACTTCTTTTTTTGGATACATAAACTATGTGACATATATAAAACCAAATTTCTGTGTAAAAGAATAATCTGGCAAACTTATATTACTAGAACTATTGCAGTGTCATACAAATACACATTTTGTCACCAGAAATTTCATACATACAAGAATATTATCTTCAATCCCCTGTAGAGCAAACTGGCGATCAACATTGCTATTGTACTTTACAGTTCAAAGTTCAAGCCAATAATGCCTTTTATTTCAAAGAATCTTCTTATAATTATATCTCTCATAAGCAAACCTACCTCAGTGAGTTGTTGAATTTGGAGCTCAACCGGAGAGGGTGCCACTTGCACTGGTGTCCCTTCTGGAGTAACTGGGGCAGGCTTCACTTGCTTTTTGAGTTCAGTAATCTCATTCTGTATCGTCCTGACTCGGCGCCATTGCCAACCCAAATACCCAGCCCACAAGGTATAGAAGAACAAACTAGCCATCACAATGGGGTGTATGAGTGCAAATGTCCTTCCCTCCAGTATTCCAAACTCTCCACCGACAGCAAGTGCATCCTGTTGAATCACATTGACACAAGAAAATCAGAATTCAAGCCCAAAAGTAAAAAACAAGCACTAGAAATCTGATACTGGTGTGTAACTTGCCTTTGGGTCAAGAAAGAAAGGTATTGTGAGTGCTGTGAGAGGAAGAGAAGCTGATTTAAGAACATGGACGATATCATGTGAGAGGCTTTGTGGGTTGGTTGTTGAGTCTTTGGAGATATTCAATTTTGTAGGTTTGCTGTGGGGAATTGGCAGTTTGGATTGGTGTGGTTTTTGAGGAAGAATTGAGAGTTTCAGGAGGCTGAGTGTGGCAGCCATGCTGTTTCTGTATCTACACTTTCTTGGGCAGAAATAGAGGGGTTAACATTTTTCAACAAAAGATAAGGAAGTGTGAGTTTATGAGAGGTTTTGGTTTGATGTTCCGTGATTCGCTTTACCTTGTATACCGGTCCACCACATCCCTTTTTTGACTTCTAGGAGGACTCCACGAGAACTCTCCTGAAGTTGAGGGGTTTTTTTTTTTTTTTTTTTTTGGTAAAGAAATATCAAATATCTTCTATTTTGGTTTTTTTTTTTTTAATTATGTAATCAAGAAAACTACATGTGTATTTAACAAATGAAGCACCTTTGACATTTTTTTTTTTGGGTAGAAACGGGAAAGTCTTATTTAATTAAAACAGAGTTTATACTGACACAGCTATATCCGGCCTGATGGGACATATTCTACTAATCCCTAGGCCTGCCATATCCCTTACAAAACAATGGTATACAAAATTGAGACAAGTGTCGTAGATGGTCAAAAGTTGCTGCTGATGGTATCCTCGTTTCGCTAACTCATCTGCGCATTCATTGGCCTCATGGTAGACGTGGTGCACTTGGACCACCCATGCCCACTCCATAAGACTCCTGCAATCTCAAATTAAAGGAAAAACATTAGGAGGGAAATCGTTAGTTGAAGTAGTTAACCAGGATAATACTATCACAGAATCAAGTTTTAGTTGGATAAATTTGAAACCCAAATCCCACACTAGCATGAGACCCTAACGCACAACTCCCAATTGGGCCATATTGTTAGTAGTAATACCCATACTTAGAGAAAATCATGATATCCATGAACTTGAACTATCTCGAAGTAGACCCTCTACCTCGGCCCTACTCGGGTTGTCTAAAGCACTACCATCCGTGTTTAGCTTAGTGAATGGGTCAGCTGGGGCAATCCACTTAATAATTTGAGGAATACTATTCCTAACAGGTTTAATAGGGCTGGCCAAGTAAAAAAATTCGATGGCTACTTGAATCATTTTGTGGACAATTCTATGCTGGTAGGTAGATTGATTTTTAAATATACGCTCGTTTCTTGCTAACCATAAATGCCAACATAGGAATGGAAAGTATATATTCCAAGGCAATTGCTGGTACAGGATGACTCGATCGGAGATGGCATTGGTTTAAAGCCAGGACTGTAAGGATGTCTGAAAAAAAGATAATGGCAGGATGCCCGGGGAATTACCCCATACGTCCTTAGCCCAAGGGCAATCTCTTAATATATATTGATTGTGGTTTCCGAAGAGTTGCATCTCGGACATATAATATTCACATTTGGGCAAGAGAAGGCTAAATACTGTCTTGTGGGAACCCGATTGCGCATAGCTTTCCAAATGAAAATTTGGATTTTTTTTGGGACAGTGGAGTTTCCAGATCCAATTCCACAATTGCTTATTTGTAGAGACCTTAGCTTGTTGGTATAAATATTTTGTGGCTGACCTAACCGAGCAAAGACCGTTATTATGGGGCCACACAAAGGAACCAGGTAACCTAGTAAGTTGCACCACAGGGAGACCTTTAATAAGTTGTTTGAGTTGCACAGGGAGGGGGACCTGAAGGACATCTAATGTCCAAGCATGATTGTTTCGCAAAGAGCACACAACTCGTTGCTCCTCATTTGGCATTAATGGTCCTGCAATACAACTCCTCAGCGTGTCCCCTGGGATCCAATGGTCCTCTCATACCCGAATAGTTTGACTGTTCCCTAGGATCCATCTCATCCCTCGCCGTAACCATTGTATTCCTTCATGTAGGGCTTTCCAAATGTGGGACCCTCGAGGAGTCCTAACACTTTCAAAAAGGTTCGTGTGGGGAATATATTTGCCTTTTAAAACTTGTGCCCACAACATATTCGACTGCTGTTGAAGTCTACAAGCCTAATTCATAAGCATAGCCTTATTCATATGTTGACTCATTTTTAAGCCCAACCCCTTGGCCTCTTTCAGGGATGCAATAGTATCCCAGCTAACAGTATGGCAACTTTTATGCTGTGTCATATCTCCCCATAAGAATTGGCAATTAATTTTATCTAGATTTCGGCTTACTTTCTGCGGGAGCAGCGTTGTTTGCATAGTATAGAGGGGGATGGAAGCTGCCGAGGATTTGATCAATGTGACACAACCAGCTACAGACAAATATTTGGCTTGCTAACCCTCAATTTTCTTCTGGATTTTATCGACAAGATATTGATATGCGTTGGTCGTACGGCGTGTGGTAAAAATAGGGGTTCCTAAATAGGTTCCTATTTGCATCGTGGTTAGGATATCAAATGTTCCAGAAATCAGATCCTTCGTTCTTCGGGGGGTATTCGGTGAGAACCAGATACGTGATTTATGAGTACTAATAATTTGGCCTGAGCACTGGCAAAATTTTTGTAAAATGTTTCTAAGGCTCTGGCAATCTGTTAACTTGGCTTTGGTGAAGAGAAAGATATCATCTGCAAAGAATAAATGTGATATCCAAATTTGCCCTTTGAACACAATAGGGTGGATCATGTTGTCCCTAACCGCCTTTTCCAATAGAATGGAGAGGCGTTCTAAACACAAAATAAAGAGATATGAGGATAAAGGATCTCCTTGACGCACTCCTCTACTAGGGATCACTTCCGGAAGTGGACATCTGTTCCATTGAATAGAATATCGAGTAAAGGAGATCATGTTCATAATAAGTGTAATTAACGTTGGTGGGACTTGGAAGAACTTAAGCGATTCTTGGATAAATGGCCATTCTAGGCAATCATAGGCTTTATCCAAATCAAGCTTTACAGCTACGTAACCCTTTGTTTCCTCTACATACCAATGTATGAATAATCTCCTGAACCAGAATAATATTGTCACTAGTTCTACGACCTGAAACAAACCCTGCCTGAAAAGGATTAATAATATCTGCAATATAGGGTTTGAGTTTTTGAAGGATAATTTTAGAGACCAATTTATATAAAGTATTGCATAAACTAGTCGACCCAAATTAAGTGATCATCTCTGGGTAGGGCACTTTCGGGATGAGAACGAGGTTAGTAAGACCCCAATCAACTTGGATCGTCATATTTTCAAAATTTTCTTGAATGACCTAAATCACACTCGGGCCTACAATATGCCAACTTTTTTGGAAAAAAACTACATCATATCCATCCGATCCGGGGGCCATCAAAGGAGGAAGAGAGAACATGTTCCTAGCTATCTCCTCAAGTTGGGGAATGCTAGTGAGCCATTGGTGATGTACTAAGAAATGACTATTTTGACTGTGGTGCTGACCTAAGAAGGTCCTAGATCTATGAGGAGACGAGGTGGATGTGAACATTGTTTTAAACGCGTCACGAATATGTAGCGTTAATTCTTCCCCCGACAACCATATCCCAATTTCATTTTTAAGGGTGATTATACAGGACTGGCTTCGATGCTGTAACGTTTTTAGGTGAAAGAATTTTGTATTAGCATCACCATAATTTGGCCACAAGATTCTAGATTTAAGTTGCCAAAACAAATATTCTTGGTGAAGGGTATCATTGTATTTCTAGATAAGTTGTTGTTCTAAAGAATATAGAAAGGTAGATGGTTTGCTTGATAAAGCCACCTAGATACCTCGAATCCTGGCTAAAAGATGGTTCTTTTGCTGAAATAAGTTTCCAAAAATATTTTTGTTCCAATCGATAATGCTACGTGTTAAAAATTTTAGGCGTTGTGGAAACCTAGATAAAGAAGAGAAGGAGGATGGGAAAGCTTCTAAGGAAGTCCAACTTTGTTTCACAAGGTGTGAGAAGGAGGGGGTCCGTGAGCGACATTTGCTCGAATTTAAAAGGCTTAGGCAATCTACAAGTTGAAGGATCGGTATCCAGTAATATGGGGCAATGATCAGATTTAGTACGAGGAAGATGATGAATTTCTGTTCTGGGGAAATGAATTTTCCATTCCGTATTTCCTAGACCTCTATCTAAATGTTCTTTTATATTACGATACCAAATCGGATTTTTATTTGACCACGTAAATCGAGGTCCTTGAAAACCCAAATCCATCAGCCTACATTGATCAATACACTCTCTAAAAGCAGAAATTCTATTTCCATTTAAAGGTAAACCTTCCATTTTTTCATCCTCAGTAAGCATTCATTAAAATCTCCTAATAGAACCCAAGGTAAATTAACCAATGGAGCTAAATTCTTTAAATATTCTCATAACATTTTTCTCTTATTAAAATTAGGAGAAGCATAAATAGCAGTGAGAAGAAAATTATGTGATTGAGAAGGTACCTTAACCAACGCATGTATGATATACTCACTCGTGGTGAGCATCTCCACTTTGAGGTTTCGACCCTCATTCCACAACATTTATATACCTCCCAAGAAACCTATAGAATCAACCCTTTGAGAATAGGAGTATGGTATGGTGTCAATGACTGCCTGTGCCCGATCTTCAACAATATGGGGCTTAACTTTAATCAGAATTTGGGGACGATGCCTACGATACAGCTCGTGAGCATGGATACAAAAAGCTATATTTCCTATTGTAGACACCGCATTTTGTACCCCTTACGACTCGGGCCCCTGTTTCCTAATGATGCTCGAACTCTAAGGCTCAAGACTAGTTTAGAACTCAATCAAATATTAAATTGACTTGATGAGTATTAAAATAGAAAATATAACATTTTGAAATGAGCAAAAATCTATTTTTGAAAATAAAATGACCAAAGTAGCCATCGGCCTGCGTACGTGATTCGTGGCCTGTTTACACGAGCTAAAGCATGTGTACGTAGGCACATTCTTGCGTACGCAACTAGGATTTCAAAAGCATATGAAAGCAAGTTTTCTACAATAATGGCTGAGGTTTGGAACGAATCCCACATCGTTTAGGAGCCGTTCCAAATCCCATTTTTTCAAATATAAAAAGCCTTACATGGTACATTTTCAAAACATATAGAAATCCCATAAGAAAAACCTAAGATTCACTAGAAAATAGTGAATCAAAAAGGAGTTTTTCACAAAACCCCCTCAAAATTTTTTTTTTTTTTTATTGGGACCTTTTCTGGCCCCAATCCTCTTGAGTTTAAGATCACTAATCACTCTTTCATTGAATTGTGATAGATTTGACTAAGGAGAACGATCAAAATCAAGCTTAGGAGCTTTTGCTTTAAGGCAAGCTTTAAAACCCTTTTTTTTTCTTTTCTACCTTAATCTTTGTTTTAATCTGCTTCTTTTGTTTAGTTTATGTTTTCTTATGTTTTTCTAGGTTAGTTTTAGGTTGTCTTTATATCTTTAAGCATGATAGGTTGTTAGATTGTACATTTTAAGTTTCTGCTCTATTTTTGTGTTGATTAAGGTTTCTGGGTAGGGATCTGCGTACACATGATCTAGCCTGCGCACGCAGGCTAAACTCATTCATATGCAGACCTGTTCTAACGTGCGTGATGCCATTACCCAGAAAACCCTAATTTTTGTTTGCCTTGATTTTGCCTTCACTTGTTTGTCTGCATAGCCTCATTTTCACATGTTTTTAAGCCTTATAAAATGCTTGCTAACCTTTTTAACATGCTTGTTTGTTATCATATGTCTAGATTAAGGTTTAGTTTAGGGTTTCTTCGTTTTAATGTCATTCATTCACATGTTCATGCATTGATGCCATAGGTGTTGTGCTGTTGAGAGATAAGTAAAAGGGTAAGTCATGCATTAACAATGCTCAAGCATTTGTGTTAGGTTTTCTTAGATGCATGGCTAGGGTTTCTAACATGTTAACTTTTTGTGTTTGATATGTTTTGTTTGATGATATGCTTGCTGTCATGTTTTGTTTTAAATAGGGTTTTTCATATGTTAGATGTATGATTAGGGTTTCTTTTGTTTGGCTCTCTTTTGTTTAGGTAGATGGATAAGTATGTTTGCTTAGGGTTAAAGATGCCATATTGTTTGTTAGATGCATGTTAGTGTGTGTGTGAGTTTAGAATACAAGTATTTAGATAGTTTTTAATAGGGTTAAGACATATGACACAATAATGGGAGGCTAACCTTAGGGTTGGGCAATCTTGGGTGCGTAATACCTTCCCAAGAGCGTACTTAAACTCCGAACCCAAACTCTAGTAGTAAGATCAAAGGTCCTTCCTCATAAGGACACTATATTCATGGTTCCTAGATCATATAAGTAGACGGCGACTCCGATTTACCCAACCTTCCCTTGTGCCCACACCTGCGCCCTGGCAGTTCCATGCTACCAACTTCATGGAGGAAGAGTTGGGGTTAAGATAATCATTGGGGACCCCCACGTTCCCCGAAGTCCCCATTGTGGACTGAGTAATGCATTGATGCCTCGCTGTCGTTGTCTTGATCCTGTACATTGGTTCTAGCTCTCCTAGCCTTGCCCAGTACGTGGGGGACACGATGAATGGTAGGCTTGGGTTGGAGAACATGATGATGTATAACTTTGGTTCCTCTTCCTTCAGTGTGATGTTTACTTCGCTTAAGTCCAAAAAGCAAAAAATGGCTTCGAGTAGACGCTCTGGAGACATCACGCTGTCAAAGCTCTCCTGGATATCCCTTTGTCTGACCGGTGGGGCTTGGTAAGGATGCATTATGCACCGAACTCGGACATGCCCCCTGGTTTGCCTCCTAGGTTGAGTTTGAGAGGGTGGCTCGAGGCGAAGTGGCAGACTGGAGGTGTGGGTCATCTGATTCCATGCTATCGCAGCTTGTGGGTACACTGGGATTGGCACATAGCTCACGTTCTCGTCGTTGGAATTCTCTATTGACAAGCGGCTCCATAATTGCTCGAGGTTCTTCATTGAGAAGGATTGGTCGTGGGCAGGGGAGAGGTTCATGTGCATGGAAATTTGAGGTAGGTGAGACGGGCTCCCTGGAAAGGATGGTGTGAGGTATAGGTCCAGGTCTGTTGGTGTGGGTGTCGTGGAGCCTTGGTCGGAGGAGGGTGCCATGTGCATCGATTAGACTACTCTGTTTTTGCATGGGTAAAACAGAGCCTATCTTATCCCTCTCGGTTTCACTCGTTGAGGTTAGACGTGGAGTTACCTTGCTTATACGAGGACAGCTGGCCATGTTTGAGGATTGCATGCAATCCGTGTGTATCCCATGTGGCAGTGGTAACTCCAGATTTTCACCCTTCCTCGCCACATCACTGTGCCTACTACTAGCTAGAAACCGAGATGATGCATCAATGGACGCCTTGTTCACCGTTTTATGCTCCTCAGCTAGCAACACGTGGAAATTATAAGAAGGGTTGGGTTGGATGTCACTCGGCTTATTCGGTGGGGAAGATACACGTGAGTTAGCTAGGATTCTATTTGCATTCTCTCTTCCTACTCCACGTGTCCTTTGTCTACGGGTTTGGACGATTTTCCATGGAGAATGGGACGACTCACTTCCTGAGTTCCTGGTTTCCTCACCATGCGAGTTCAAGATGGATGGATGTCAACGTATCACTCCTCAAGATTATGGACTCCAAACAAAGTGGTTCTTTATGTCCTATCCTACCACAACGAAAGCATAACACCAGCACATTTTCATACACAATATCTTGCCAAAATGTGCCAATTTTAGGACGCTTAGGAAGAGGTTTAATGGTGTCCAGTTGGACACATAGCCGAGCGAACCTCCCTCGGATCGCTGTGTTCGTGACCGCAACTATTTTAAGAAGTTTCCCTAGTTTATTTCCTATGAAGCACGGACGTGGCTCGGAGGGTGCCGCACCGGAATCCGACGCGGCTGCCCGCGCGTTGATGCCACGTCTGAGTTTTCTTTTTCTTTTTTCTTTTCTTTTTTTTTTTTCACGGATTCGTGCCGACTCAGCTCTATTCACGCTGACTCGACTTCGATTCGCGCCGAACCGGGCAGATTCGACCCGAATCAAGCCGTATCGGCCGAATCAAGTCATATTGGCTGGCAACTGAAACGGACCGAAATGGCCAAAACAGGCTGAAATCGGCTTTGAATGAGAGGCCCAAACATCCTAAATCTGTCATTCCTTAATTTTATTCTGAATATTTGTTACTTCTTTTGTGTTTTCTTTTTTGTTTTGTGTTTCTTGCCTTCTTCTTTCTTTGTTTTGTGAATCAAGGCATAATAATGTGTTTTTTAAGAATATTTTAATAGTAAAAATATATAGAAAATAAAAATAAAAATATTTTTAATAATTTTTTAATCGTTACACCCCGCCGCACCCGCACCCAACTTTTTCAAAAATTGCCGAGTCCCGCACCCGCACCAGAACCCGGAAACGGACCCATGCTTCATAGTTTATTTCCCACTTGTTTTAAAAAATCTCGATGATAATACTCAATGGACAATTGTTCCAATCTTACCCAGACAGCCGTAGTCGTAACTTTGGCTGTACTGGGATGGAAGTCCACCTCCCATGCTTGAACATGGAGGTATTGTTCACCCACAAACCATGGGCCATCCATGAGCATGATGATAATCCTTTAGGGCATCAAATTTCATAATAAAGTATCCATATTCGATATCAATTCAATGCGTGTTACCTGTTGGGCGCCATATACCGGCTAACCTGATTTACAAAGCGCGAAATTCGAGCTATTTACCCATAAGTTTCAGAATAATGCTAGTTTGCCACGGTCCCGACATTTTCGCTTCAAGTCTGCTGACACATGTATTTCCCACTCCGCTTCATTCATTTGGTCCTCTTCCCTGGGCTGCACCTCATCTTCCCCTATCTTGCCAGTCCTCTCGAATTCAGTTTCTACCTCCTCATCCACTTCAGTTTCTGCGTCTTCAAGCTCCGTCTCGTGCATGATAGCATCCCAAGTCGCTTCAACATAAGATTTTTTTCCTCGAGTTATCCCTCAGATAGGTAGTCACTGGGTTTTCGGTTTCCTAGGGTGTGTTGTTCATGTTTTTTTTTTTTTTTTTCTCCTTTTTTGTAAGATGTTATTTGACTAGAAATCTTTTGCACCTTTGACATCTGCATTCTAGACTGGGGTAACTCAATATAATTTAGGGTTTAAAAAATTATTTTAAGTGAGTTATCTTCTTATATTTAAATATCAATCATAAATGTTTATTTAATTTTGATGTAAATTCTAAGTAAGCTTCATTTTTAATTGATAAAATGAGTAGTCTACTTCATCTTTATTATGATATTTATTTAATTTTGATGCAAAATTCTAAGTAAACTTTTGTAAAGTTTTGGTAACATCTCATTTTTAATTGATAATAGGACTAATATACTTAATCTTTATAATGAAATAGTCAATCCTAGTTATCACTTTTAATTTTTATCTTAGGTATAATTGGGTTTTGCACTTTGTCCCTTACTTCTCTAAGTAGTCCCTTAAAATATTGGGTCAATAGAAACTCAACTCAATTTAAACTCTAAACTATTTCAAAATATATACATCTTAAGTGGGGAGGGTGATTTGTATAATTGATGTCTTCATTAAAAATACGAAGAAGTGCTTGTCGACTTAAAGATCGTTGACACTAATTTTTTGACTTGTGTTAGTAGTCTATTAGATCAAATATAAGCATTAAGGTTAATCTTAAAGGAAAAAGTTTAGCTCCAAACCGGTTTGAAGGTATTTTCCTCCAACTCATTATGTGTGATTAAAGAGACCATTTATATGTAGTTTTAATCACATGACTTTTTTAATGAGTCATGTATCTTGTTTAAAAAATAAACATTGATAGTCTTATAAATTGTCACGTAATAGATTGGAAGAAATACTTTCAAATTGGTTTGAAGCTAAACTTTTTTCAATCTAATATAAGCCATTGTAAGGAAACAGTTTAACTCCAAATAGGTTTAGAGCTATTTTTTTTCCAACTTTTTATGTGAATATTAAAAAAACCATCCGTATGTAATTTTAGTCACTTGAATTTTTTTAATGAATCGTGTCACTTGTTTAAATAATACACATGGATGGAAAATGTTTGGCTGTAAACTTGTTTTGTAATTATCTTGCTACAACCTACTATGCGGCAATTGAAAAGATCATTCATGTGTAGTTTTAATCACATGATTTTTTTAGTGAATTATATGACTTTTTTAAATAATACACATAAATGATCTTATAAATCACCATATAGTGGGTTGAAGAAGATAACTACAAACTAATTTAGAGTTAGGTTTTATCCGGTGCTAAAAGAGTGGCCTTTTTATTAATAATTTAATCTCATATCAAAAATAATTCAATCCAAATATTTAAAAAGAAAAAATTGTTTTCCAATAATCTAAATTATTTTTTCCATAGAGATTCAAATCTCACAATTCCCCCACTAAAAAAAACACCCACATGGCCCAAGTGAGAGAATGTAGACGTTTTTGGTAAATTGTTTTGTGGGCCAATAAATTAGTGATTGTATTGTATTTTGTTGAGCCGTATTGGTTAATTGCTCAGTGTTTATTAGGTATAATTATAAACCCAATTGCCAGTAATTATAAGGCTAGCGGACTAGTTGAACCTAGCAAGGACTAGCTAAAACGTTATCATGAGGAGGACTCGCTTCTTCTTCTTTTTTACCACTTTGTGGGCTCTCCGCATATGGGCTAATCATTAAGTTTTGTTCATTTAAGGATGAATTATAGTTGTGTTGATACTTCTAATAATTGCTATAATTAACATAATGATATAGCCACGTTGAAGGGCCGTCTAACGGCCCATGAGCTACGCTATAATTAGAAAAATTGAGCCCAATAAGTTTAGGGACGTACAGGGAAATCTTTGCAACGATTGATGTGACGAGTTACATAATTAATGTATAATAAAATTGGTGCTAATAATAAATTTATGTAAAAGTAAATTACAATTTATGTGAGTTTCAGTTAGTTCAACTATTTAATTCTCTGATCTGATGGTTGAATAAGAGATCTGAAATTCTATTTACACCTATACTAAAAATCAATTAGTGTCTTAATCTGATGATAAAGAGTTATTATCAAGAGCAGATGCTATAGATTGAAACTAAAAAAAATGCATGTACCTCGTTAAAAACAAATCACAATTTATCACTTAAAGGCTTAAACAAGTTTTTAAATTTATTTTAAACAAGTCATACACAGTCTAATCCAACTTCTAAGGTACGTAACACCCAAGCAGCCGTCAGCTATTGGTTTACAACAAATCCGCACAAGAGGATCCTTGTGGAGGATCCAAGTACAACACAAAAATATTCACTACTACTATTTCTTGACTTTGTCAAGAAATGTTCACAATAATTTCGGGCCGCTTGGTAACGTTATTTGTATTTTTTAGAAATATGTGTAGATGAAAAAATGTGTAAAAATACGTGTAATATTGTTTAAAAATTGAAAAGTGCTACAAGATTTATATGCAGTAATCAAAATTTTTTTTTTTTTAAACACAACAAAGGTGAGCTAAAACCAAATTAGTAATAAGCGTGTCCACTTAACTCCATGATGAGCTTTCGAATAGTTAAAGAATGTACCAAATCTAGGTCATGTCAAACTGCCCACAACTCGACTATCATTTTAACAAGTTTTGGAGAAAAAGAAAAAGTCTTTAGCAGTAATCGAGCCATGTACAATTGCATTTCCAGAGTACTATTAGGGACTCAAGTAAACTAAATGATCAAGGAAGTGAATTTTTATGTGCTTTTCTCGATATTTCTAATAAGACTTTAATGTCAAAACTACAGTTTCTCATGTCGAATGATAAGCTAGATGATGGCAGAAATGCAACTGGGATGGAATCTATTGGTGGTGCTTAACTGCGTATTAGAGTTGGCCTGGCTGAGGACTAGTTTGTGGAAGTTTTTTTTTTTTTGAAAGAATGTTACCCGAAACCTCAGGCGAACTATTTTGCTCAACACATTTACCAAACAGTGTTTTGAGAAGTGTTCTATATATATACACACAAACAACTAAATTCTTATTTATGGTGTCCGCTCCATAATAACTGTTTTTTTATTATAAAGCCGAGATACCAGGGCTTGAGCTGTGTGTATCAGTGGGTTTTTTTTTTTTTTTTTTTTTTTTTTAAATGTTGTAGAGCAAGTAAAACTAATGCCCCGATTTAGTTTTTTCATGAGCTGGCCACCCCAGCACAAGATTCACCACTCCCCCGCGGGCGGTCCCCCAACTTGTCTTTGCCCCTTATTTTTCTTTTGCCGATTAGTTTTTCCCCATCTCCCTTTCAACATGTCAACCACCCACATTTTTACTAACTTCTTTAGTTGAGCTTTTCCCAAAATATTTTATAGTTTTTACCTTCCAGTCACCCAAAAACTTTTAATCACTCAGTACTCTCAAATTCTCTTCAATTTCACTTCATTAAAACTCTTCCTTAACAAAGCATATTCTAAGAAAAAAAATATATCTTCCTTAACAAAGAGTTTTATATTAAGAAGCTATGTGAATTTTAAGAGGTACACAATTCTTGTTTTGACTTTTCATTTCTATTATAGTTCAATCTTTAATTACTAATCTTATGATTATGGTTTTCTAACTAAGTTAAATTTATATATATTTGAGAGGTGCAAAAGTGATCTTGAATTTTTTTTTTCACTATAGTAATCTAATTTGGTTGAATTTAGATTCAATTTATTTTATGCTTGCTAACGGTTATTTTGTTATATTTAATTTCTATTAATATTATTTGTTCTTAACATGTAGTCTAGCTTTATTATATACTTATATTTTATTTCTATGAATGTTATGGACCTATAACCGTTTAAAGGAGTAGGAGAAACTCAATGGCAAAAAAAATGACCTTAAAATGATCAATTGGTCATTTATTTTTATTAGTATTTTGGGTATTAATAAGAATTACATTGATTAAAAATTTCTAACAAAAATTTTGCGATATTATACATTCTTCCAAGTTAATTGTAACACTTTTCTTTTTTCTTTTTTCTTTTTTCTTTTTTCTTTTTTTGAGAAAGTTTATAAATTCAAAAAAATTCATTTGTTGATGTAACTAATCGTTAGTTATAGGTAAAAACAAAATGATGTTAGTAGTGGGTGTGGGGCTAAAAGAGAACTAATAAAAGCTAATACGATAGTTTTGCCTCAGCCCACCCAAAGTAAAATTCCTAGCTCCACCCCTGTGAAATACCAATTAGTTTTTGGTATAAGTGAACTGAAAAATCATTAGTTAAAATAGAAAAATTAAGTTCTTATTTTAAAATAAATAAATAAATAAAATTTGTTTAAATTTTAATGCACTTAAAATACAATTGTGTCTAAAGCATTCAAGCATTAGAACATATTTTAGCATTGACATCCAAACACTGCAAAAGAAATGCTAGACAGCATAAAAGGAAGGATTGAAATCAATCCCTGGCACAAAAATTTCAACTTTTTCAAACTTTTTAACTTTTTTTTAATTATTCACTTTTTTACAATTTTAACTTTTTTTGATCTAAGGGTTGAAATCAAAAGTTAAATTTTTTTAACTTTTGAACTCAACCATTGAAAAAAAAGTATTATTGCAGGAGGAGAATCTCAATCCAAAAAGGAATCGTGGTGCGCAGAAGACACACGGAAGCCACTAAAACAATGTGGTGGATTGCAAACGTCAAGATGTGGATGTGGCCCATCTGATCTGACCGGACTTTCAAGCAACTTGTACATTTGGCTGCTCCACAACATCACACATCTGATTCACGGTCACAGCTCGGCTTCTAAATTTTTGCCTTTTTGGCACCGCTTAATTTTGTAGCTAATTTTGTGGTTCATTTGCAAATTATATTTTGTGGATCCTATTCAATTCACAGCTAGCTGCCTCCACAATTTGGCTAAAAGACAGATGCGTCAATGAAATCTTAAGAATTAATGGCAAAACTATCATACAGATTGCAACTCATCAAATTCGTTTATTGACATTTTTGTTTTATGTACTTCTCATGACTTTTAGGATTTTGCTTGTCAAATTATACTTCCAGAAATAAAATTGGAATATGCCTTAGAATTAAAACCATTGAATGTCTGATCAAAAAAAAAAAAAAAACCATTGAACGTCTTGTCATGTCTTTTTTTTTTTTTCTTTTCTTTTCTTTTTCAGGGACCGAGGGAAAGCAACATTAAACAAATATCTACTATGTGCCTTCCACATGCAACCTAAAATTATATATATATATATATATATATATATATATATATATAAAAAGAAGGAGAGATAAAAATTATTTCGTACACCAGGAAGACCACATCAGTAATGTCTAGTAATCCTTCCAATCAATAATACAACGTCATGTGTTCAAATAAATTGAGAACATAATCACATTCTTAGTTACAACTTAGAAATAATAATTTTATAAAAAAATCACAACAATAGCAACGACCACCCACCTTCCCCATATGTCATTGATAGGGTCCTCTACATCGCACCACTAAAGTTTTAGCAACTTGGACCACTTTTTGGAAGGGACGGAACTAAAATTTGGAGTTAAGGAGGCCAAAGTATAAATAGAAAAAAAAATTAAATTGTTATGAAATTCCAAATAAGCATCCATTTAGTATTAATAGACCGTAAAAATAATAATAATAAAGACACAAAATTATTGTTTCTTAATATATTACAATGCAATCATTTATGAAAATGGAACATTAACTTTTTTATGTTTTTGAAATTATCTATGATTGAATCTATACTAAATGTCAAAGTGATTTTCTTTCAATGAATAACATCATAGCGTGTGTGTGTTTGTTTAAAGTTATAATACACCAAATAACCTAGAATTAGAAAATAAATAATTAAGATTCTTTAGAACCCTATTCCTTCTCTCTTGTGTGGGTGCATGAGTGTGTGTTTGTTTCTCAACTCAAAACTAAAATAAAATAAAATCAAAGAGACCACCCCTACTCATCCCACCGATTTCCTATCTTAAACAAAAAATTGTCCCCATTTCCATCGTTCTCCAACCATTATAGGTTCAGACCCAACCTCACTTAGTCTTCTCCTTTGACCCCACCCCTCCTCCTTTAGATGCCACCACCATTCTAGATCCATATATGCCATATTCGTTCCACACTTTAACCAAATTATTGCCCTTAGAATCAATCTTCATGGCTCTCAACAAATACAAAATCTTTTTCCTTATTTTTTGTATTTTACTTTATTCTCGATCAATCATGGTATGCCATGTGATTATTATTATTATTATTATTTTTTGAATTTTGAACTTTAATTATTATATGAAGAAAATCAAATAAATATATGACAAATCGTAATTAATAAAGAGCAAAATATATCACAAAAATTTAGGCCAAAAGATTTGTAATTGCTTTCAGGTTCAACTCAATAAATTGGGGGGAAAACCCAAATCCAAGTTGACATTGATTCCATTAATGTCCTAGAACTCCACAATATAGAGAACGTGTGTGTGAATGCCAAAATTGGAGAATGTGGTGGTGATGGTTGGTGTCGTCATAATTTTTCTTCTTTTGGAATCTTGTGACTATTGATTTTTTTTTTTTTTTTTTTTTTGCTCTCGCACAGTGTATTTTCAAGGTTTTCAACTAGAGACTAATTACTGTTCGCGCCAGGTGGACCCACAAAGAGATAAAGCGCTGGCCCAAAAAATTCTTTTCAAAGTGTAGGTAGCCGAACTTGAACTGGGGAGTACACCCAGTCGAACCCAGTACAAGCACCTTGAAACCGAGAGCCCAACCAACTAGGCCAACCCCTGGGTTCTTATGACTATTGATTATGATTATAGAATATGACTCAATTTAATTTGGATACAAAGGGACTATAATATTAAATGAAAGAATCACCAAACATTATTATTATTGTTATAATCCTTTTATAAAATATATACTAATTCTAATTATTTGGGGGGAGGGGGAGGTGTTTGTTGGGGATTCGTGGAACTCCATAGGGGTCTAATGCGTCACGCTTCTTAACTAGTGTTTGTATCTATCAAAAACAAAAAACAAAAAAATAATAATAATAATAAAAATAAAATCATTGTGTCTGTATTAGCATGACACCTAGGTAAGTTCAAAAACCACAATTTAACGTGTAAAATCCGTGTGTAAAAAGTTTCAAATAGGTTGACATTTCGCAGTTAGACAGAGAATATATTTTATATATATTCATTATCTTTGCCACCTTCTTGAAGTGCCGTAGGAACAAAGATGTTGGGAACTTGTCTCGTCACTTTTTTGCGTGTCTGCCGGTTGGGGATGCAATTTCGTTAACCTTTTACAAAATCATCATTTTTCTCAAAAGCGTCTTTATTCCATCGCGTAGCTTTACTCCATTTTTATTTTTGGAAAAGTATTTTCTGCATTGTTGGATGTTTGTTTGCTTGTAAAATATATATATATATATTTTTTTTTTTTAGGCTTGTAAAAATATAGTTAAACTTGTAAAATGTTTTTTTTTATACCAAAAATCTATATGTAAAAACTTATAAAATGTTTTGCCAAAAAAAAAAAAAAATCAGTAAAATATTTTACAAGTTTTGAAGCAACCCTCCCACTCTCCCTCCTGCATAGTGGTCGTCCGGGTTGTTGATGGTAGCTGGAAGCACCAGTTTTGGATCGATATGATAGTTCGAGTCTGAAAAATTTTAGGTCACACCAAAAAGAACTTATAAGTGTGTTTAGATACCGCTTATTTTGCTGAAACTGAAAATTTATTACTGAAAGTACTGTAAATAAAGGTAAAAGTTAGTTGAAATAGTACAGTGAGACCCATAAATAGTACCAAAAAGTGCAATGGGACCCATGAATAGTAGTAAAAATAAGCTGAATAATAAGATAATTTTAAGTTTCCAGTCTATCCAAACGCACGCTATATATAACCATTTTATGACTTCTAAAAAGTTTTGAGAAAAATATGAAAAATCCAACCATATGTCTCCCCCTTTTTCTTTTTGGTCATTTGTTCCTCATATAGGGTCAAGATTCTGTAAAGACTAATTAATTTGGTACATGAACAATTAAAGTGAGGTTGTGTAATGGAGTATGTCACAGAAAATGTGAAAATAAGCCAAGAAATAGAAAGTTAATGATATTGGGCCAACTGTCCTCTTTTATCTTTAAGAGAATTTTGAAAGGTATTCCATTTTGCTTGTTCAACTGTAAAAGCTCATTCATGACTGTAAAGCCCAGATGTGCCCTATGACTTTGACTGATTCAGTTTAGAATTACACGCCATGTACACGCATGGGCTTGAAAATTTGAAGAACCATCTTTTTTAGCTTAGCTCTGAAGTTTTAAGCCGTTCAAATGTTTAGGCAGTCTACTAAGTAACAAATTAACAATATGGTTCGACCGCCCACATGAAGAAAATTTCTGCAAGAAACCTGTTGTTTATAGTTTACTTGATTGTTTGTTTGATTGTTGCTAAGTTTAGAGAGGAAAATAAAGGGATATTCGGAGGTTACAATTAGTCAATATCCCGTGTCAATTTTAAGTTTTTTAGGTTGGACTCAAGCAACTTGTTGAGTTTTTTTTTTTTTTTTTTTTTTTTGATAAATAAGCAAATCCATTTAAAAAATTAAACAACCTGCACCAGCAGGATAAACAGTCCCAAAAGGACAAAAGAACACAAGGCCTAATCATTATTAATCACTCACCCACAAGGCCACAATGACTTATTATTTTAAACAAAACCAGGACTACAACAACAAGCCTCCTTTTTTTAACAATTGACGTAGAAATAGAACCCAAAGAGTCCATAAGACTCTCCATCATAAAAACAACAAAAAATGGAAATAATAACCTTCAGAATTTTATTATCACAAAAATAAGGTAAGAAAATAGTAGCAAGCCAACTTACTCGTATATATAGAGTCTGTTTGGGAACAGCTTATTTAGCTGAAACTGAAAACTTTTTACTGAAAGTATTATAGATAAAACTAAAAAGAAATTGAAATAGTATAGTAGAACCCATAAATAGTACCAAAAAAATGTAATGGGACCCATGAATAGTAGTAAAAAAAAAACTGAATAGTAAAAAAAACTAGTTTTTTAAGTCAATGCCAAATGCAACCATAGCCTTCCCAAAACTATCACCATTTAGCATTCCTTTGGATGAACTTATTTTTATTTTAAAATATAATGTACAGTATTTTAAAGCATTACATTCTTTAAGGTAGGAGTATAATTTTACACAATAAACTCATCCAAATAGCAAAAAACAATTAGTATCTCGATATGATGATAAAAAGAAATACAAAAAAAATAAAAATAAAAACTATTATTGTGAAGCAGACATTATAAGTTGATTTATTTTTTATTTATAAAAAAATAATTTAAAAAAAAAAACTAAACGCAAGCTTAACCTCCCCACACATCAATGTGTATGTCAAATAGACGCTTAAAAATTAAAATTTAAAAAAAAAAAAAAACTATCTCCCTCCACAACCTTAGATTAAAAAAACACTTAAAATAAAGATGATCTCTTGTTTGAAGTTTACTTCTAAAACACATTTAAAAATAAAAAATAAAAAAATCAAGTAACTCCGCTTAACTAACTACTTATAAAAAAAAAAACCTCCACTTATCCTGTCTCTAGTGACCAACTTGTACTTGATTTAGTTTAGCTGGTAATACCGGTCACTCCACAAGTATAAGTGTTTGTGGAGTGTGGGGGGTAGGGCCGAGATTCAAGTCTCCAGAAGGGAGCTTCACACACATATACACTTAGATTAGATTATGTTAAAATAGAATTTTTATCTCGTATCAAAAAAAAAAAAAAAAGTTTAGCAAGTAATGAATGCATTCTTGAATCTTAAGATGAATATGGAAAACCACAAGCTCTTTTGCCATATATTACCACAATTTGCTCCCTTCTTCTAATAGCTTAAAAAGTCAGCATTTTTTATTATTTATCTTTTTTTTGCTACTATTCATATGTTCCATTGCACATTTTGCTACTATTTATGGGTTTTACTATACTATTTCAACTACCTTTTAACTTTATTTATAATACTTTCAGTAAAAAAATTTCAATTTCAACTAAATAAACTGTTCTTAAACAAACACAAAGTATCGTTTTAGAAAGCCTACTATGAGTAAGTACAAGTGGATTTGACCTTACTAGAGGCCAATCCCATCTACTATCATGAATCAAGCATTCAAGGGTTTCTTTGAGCTGTCCGTGTCATAATATAAATATATATATAAAATTTTATAATTGAAAAAAGTAATTTCAAGTTTTTCAACATTCATTTTCAAAAAAAAAAAAGTTTTCAACGTTCAGGAACCATTTGGTATGGTAGTTTAAGCAACACTTTTCAGTTTTTAAACAACATCATACGTATTTCTACACATTTTTTCACCCACATGTATTTCTAAAAAATGCAAACAACGTTACTAGAATAACGTTACCAAATGGGCCCTTAATGTTTCATTTTAAAACATCAAGAAGTGTTGACATGTTAAACTATAAGTTTCTTGACATCACAAATATTCTTTTTAACCAATTAGTAATCCATGTAATACGATAAAATTCAAAAAAATAGTTTAGTAACCATAATTATTTTTTAAATATATAGTTTGAAAATTATGATGGTCATTCATTTTTTTTTATGAAAGAAAAAAATGGGTAGGGGGGACAATTTGAGTTGGCATCTTCCACTTGGGCGTGACTATAGTGACATCATCTCCGTTGAGCCTAGGCCTGCGAGAGCAAGGGATTGTGATTGTTAATAATAGTAATTTATTATAATTGTGTTCGTACATTGAATTAATTATTTGTGAAAATATTCTAATAGAGAGTGTAATTGTATAAGTGTAGAAGATTTTATAGGAAATCCTTGTAGAATTTAAAATCAATTAAAAATATATATTAGTGTGAGCTTTCAAAAGTTGATGCATCAATATTAGATAAGATTAATAAAAAGTTAAAAGTTTCGGTTATATATATTATATTATAAATTAAAAACTAGTCAATAAACTATGCAATGGCCATGACAGTTCCTCAAATATAATCTGCTAGTTGTATTATTTTTTCCAAATATAATCTTCTAGCCTAATCTTGGTCCGTTTGGATTGAGGGGTAGGGAGAGGGAGTAGAGTTGGCACAAAATTAGCCTATTTTTAGCCAACTCTACTCTACTCCCCCTTCCTCTCCCCTCAATCCAAACTGGTCATATGAGTATAAACTCTCTTTTGGAGACTTGAATCTTGGTCCTTATCCCCCCCCCCCCCCCTCCACTCCATAAGAACTTGTACTTGTGAAGTAAGTGACCAATACCATTACACCTAGTGGCGAAGCTAGAAATTTTTTTCAAGGGAGGGCCAAGCTAAATATATAATATAAAAAAAAATCCAAGGAATAACACATACACATGGAATGTTTGTAGTTTTGATTTAACATAAGATATTTTCTTACCTAAACAAAATATTTCAATCAAATAAGTATTTACATCTTTACAAAAAAATTAATAAATAAATAAGTTTTTTTTTTTTTGAGAAAAATAAATAAATAAGTATTGATATGTCTAAAAATATATAAGTCAATTTAATAAAAATAAAATAAAATAAAATTACATATGGTATACATTAAAGTCAATTTTTATTTAATGAGCTACATATAACATAAGAACATTTAGAGAGAATAAAAAATGCATTACATGTTTTTAGGAAAAATTTAGGTGGGCCATTATTGAAATTTATGTCTTTTTTGTTATACCAAAAATACAAGAGGGAGAAAGGATTTTTGAAAAGTCAAGGGGGTCATGGCCCACCCTCCCTTGATCACGCCAAAACTGCATAGTGATAATTATTAATCTTATATGTGAAATAGATAATTATGAAAGTTATTAATTGATATTGTATTTATAATGATTGTATTATTATATGAAATATTTTTTCAACTATTTAATGAAAATATAATGTAGCAATATTCTAATGAAATATGTAAAAATAGAAGATTCTATAAGGAATTATACAGAGTTTAAACTTAATTAAACATATATATTAGAATAATGATGTGAAAATTATAGAGGCATCTAAAGATTTATGTGGCACAATATTAAGAGGTCATTGAAAAATCAAACATCTTTAGTTGTATATAGATACTAGTCAATAACAATGCAATGCGCATAAAATTTTAATATAATATGATTTTTATCTTCTTTTTATTTTCTTTTATTCTCTAAATATATGAAAGTTGATAATTATGAGTATTATTAATAGACTATTATTATGATTAAGTTTATATATGGAATTATATATTCTAGAATTAGACATTTATTATAATTTTATAATTGTGTTTGAATATGAAACTATATATTTTGTCATTTAAAGAAAATATGATGTATCAAAATTATAATGAAGGATTTGTCAAAATCTCGATTAAATCTAGCCAAATATGTTAAGATCTCATCATATCTCGATAAAATCTGACTAGAGAAAGGCTCACACTAGTGGAAAAATGATGACCTGTGATGGTGGAAATCAGTTGGATCGAGTGGAATTGGATTTTTATACAATGACCTGCCAACTGACTTGCCAAAGTCAATTTCTATGGGTGAGAACCTGTCACCAACTGCCATAGGTGTCGAATCGGCTGACGGTATGCTCGAATCGAGTCGGTTAAGGCGGATGGGTTGGTTCCATAGGTTGCTTGGACAACCCTACATGTTATAATTAGTAAATAATAAAAGAGTTTGGCTTACCTCCAATACTTTTTTAATTGGACATCTCCTGTTGTTTTAAATATACAATGACAAGTGGTAGTAAGTTTTAATCTCCACATTTTATTTAGTTAACGAGTGATGTGGCAATTTCTCAATAAAATAAAAGGAGATTTCAGTTAAAAAAGTATTGGAGGTAAGCTATAGCGTCAATAATTGTCAAAGGATAAGAATTGATAACAACCTTGCAAATCAAAATTAGTTTGTATATAACATTGCTCAAAATCTGTTAATTGGTTCCTATAAATAACAATGGTCAACTATGTGGCGAGGTATGTTCAATATGGAAAAATCTCTCATGCGCCTGACGCATGAGATACCAGCTCGTCCAATATATGCCTGAGGTCTTTCCATAAAAAATGTATGTCCAGAGGTCTCCACACTCATTGCAGTGCAAATCAACCTTCTGTCAGCCTTTTGAAATAAATAATGAGGAGTTCTTTATGGAAAAGTTTAGGGGCATAAAATTTTTTACGACTTTTTACTACAATTGTTTTACAACTTTTTGCTACAACTGTGACATAGCAAGTTTATTTAAAAAAAAAAACTGTAACATGGCAAAATGTAATTGGTAAAGAAAAAATGATGGATCTATGTAGAAGTGATAGTTAACCACTTATTGTCTGTCATGTTAAAATTGTGGAATAATTTAGGATCCTAGAACTACTCTCTCTTTATAATTCCGTTTAGACATGATATATATCTATATATATATATTTATTTATTTATATATTTTAATGAGAGATACATCTAGTTATTTGGAATTGGATGCTAATTAAATAGCTTAGAAGAAGATCACTTTGAAATTCAACCGTTAATTATTAGTAAAAAAAAATTTATCTTGTTATTATTAGGATTAAAAATGGTCACAATTTGAAATTGAAATGTGATGTACGAAAATCAATTTCTTGGAAGCTGGAACTCATGGGTCATGGCTGATATGCCAATGATATGTGGGCCCATTAGAAGAAATGCTGAGAAGAGGTCTATCATGGCATCTAGCCTATAGAGTGCAGTATAATACTGCACTGGATTGAATTTGAGGTAATAATTAATTACAGAAAAAAAGCTGAACTACAATTCTGACTGTTGAGAGCAGCAAGCCTGCAAAGCACACCCACCAAAAATTAAAAAAAATAAAAGAAAGGTGAGGTGGCATTAATCATAATCATACGGAAAACTGGCATATTATATGATGGATATACATATGAATGATACCCTAAAAAAAAAAAAAAAAAAAAAAATTGATAGTTGTTTTTTTTTTTTGAGAAACAAAAAATTGATAGTTAATAGATACAACCTGAACGAGGGCCATAATAACTCTTTATAAGGATGTAATCTAGTATATATAATATAATTGTTATAAAAATATATATATATAATATAATAATATGGGCCCAATTTATGGATGTTTTCATAACATTTATTAATAGACTATTTTTAAAAAGTTTTTACACTATTTTTATGAAATATATTAAAAAAAAAAGTGATGTTAGGATCTAGTACTTAGTTGTATTGAACTCGTTAAGATAATAACATGTGTCTACTTTTGTATATGTGTCATCATCTTAACAAATCTTTAAATGCATTGGATTTAATCTCCAGAAAAAAAAAAAAAAAATCTCCAAAATATATATAGATATATATATTTTTTGTATTTTCATAAAAAGTTTCTATACATATTTTCTAAATTAATGCCACCAGATTTTCTGTTAAACTCATTCTCAAAAAAAAAAAAAAAAAAAAAAAAAAATTCTGTTAAACTTTTTTCAAATAAAATAATAATAATTTGAAAAAAAATTATACATAAAAAAACTATTAAAACAATATATAAAAACCCCATTAGGTTAATTACATATTTCAATCCTGGCTGGAAAGTAGCTAGGAAGGCCTCCCAAATGCAATGACGGAGAAATAGAAAGAGGGGACTTATGCAGATTCTACAACAAAAACCTCTCTTCCATCCACCTCGTAGTCCTAAGCTTTCTCAGTCCCTCTTTGGCTCTTTCCTTCTCTCTCTTCCCTTCTACCTATCCCACACAGTTCACACTTAGCCGGCAACTATAGCTGTCTCTCTATCTCAGTTGTATACTCCTTCTCACCATTAAATACAATTGATTTCCATATCTCCTTCCTCATATATATAATCTTCAACACCCCACGTTTTCTTAAAAACTCCACCTTTCACCTTTCTCAATATTTATATTTTTTTTTCTCTCTTTATTTTTGTTCCCAAACAATACAAAAAACTATGTGTTCTCCCAAGAAAAGAGTTTTCTAACACAAACACAAACCCAAACAAACAAGAAAAAAGCTACAATCTTCGACCATGATTCTTCAAATTCTTGTTGGGTTTGTGATAATTTGTTCTCTGGTGATGATTCTTCGGATGCTTCTGTTCAAAACCGGGTTGATTTACACGGTGAAGAAATGGTGGAGATGTGTAGAGAACATTATTCATGTACAGCAAGTTCTCAAAGTCCCCGAATTCAACGAGAGCATGCAAGACAATCAGCTTTATCGAAAAGTCTCTCTCTACCTGAACTCCTTGTCCACGCTCGAAGACTCCGACTTCACCAACCTCATCACGGGTAAGAAGCCGAACGACATCGTTCTATGCCTCGATCCGAACCAGACCGTCGACGACAACTTCCTCGGCGCAAAGGTAACCTGGACCAATTCCAAGAACTGTTTCGTTTTGAGTCTCAGAAAAGCCGACAAACGCAGAATCCTCCGACCTTATCTCCAACACATCCACACGGTATCCGACGAAATCGAACAGCTAAAGCCTCGAGATTTGAAGCTGTACATGAACATCAAAGACCAGCAAGGCAACGGACGGTGGAGATCTGTTCCTTTCACGCATCCTTCGACTTTCGAAACCATCTCCATGGAAGAAGATCTCAAAAACAAGGTAAAGTCCGACCTCGAATCTTTCCTCAAAGGCAAACAGTATTACCATCGTCTAGGCCGTGTTTGGAGGCGCAGCTTTCTCTTGTACGGTCCTTCGGGGACAGGGAAATCGAGCTTCGTGGCAGCCATGGCTAACTTCTTGTCCTACGATGTTTACGACATCGATGTCTCCAAGGTCTCGAAAGATTCGGATCTGAACTCGTTATTATTAGGAACGACGAGTCGTTCTATTATTGTGATCGAAGATTTTGATCGGTTTCTGATGGAGAAACCAAGAACCGAGAATTTATCAGTGATAATGAAGTTTATGGATGGGATATTGAACTCGTGCATCGCTGAAGAGAGATTGATGGTGTTCACAATGAATAGTAAAGAACATTTGCTCATTGACCCGGCTGTTCTTAGACCGGGTCGAATCGATGTTCATATCCATTTCCCTTTGTGCGATTTTTCGGGGTTTAAATCTTTGGCTAGTACTTATTTGGGGGTTAAAGATCACAAGCTATTTGCTCAGGTGGGGGAGATTTTTCAAACTGGGTCTACTTTGAGCCAAGCTGAAATTGGCGAGTTGATGATTGCTAATAGGAACTCACCCAGTAGAGCTATCAAATCGGTCATCACAGCGCTGCAACAAATGGACGGTGATGCTAGGGTGTCAGGGAAGATCGGACGGTCGAAGAAGTTTGTTGAAGAAGTGGGCGAAACGGGTGGCGTTTTTTGTAGCGATACCGGTAGCGGTGGCAGTGGTGGTGGGCATATGGGTCGGGAGTTTAGGAAATTGTACGGTTTCTTGAGGATGAAAAGCAATAAAGTTTCCCATTCTTTTGATTCGGGTTCGGAGAAGAGAGATGGGCGGTGATTGGTGATTTGTGATTTGATGAATGACTGATGTTCATAACGTTTCGAAACGTTTCTTGTTGGGGAAAAAGACAGGAGTTTCGAACGTGTCAGAATTTCATTTTGGGGAAGAATATCCTAAAAAGAATGTCATCAATTGGAGCCAGCCAAAATTGTTCAATGTGTATACAGAGTTTGATTGGTTGGAATGCTTTGTTCATACCTTGATTGGAATATGATTCTATGATTTTTTTTTTCTTTTCTTTTCTTTCTGGGGAATAGTTGATAGTTTGCTTCTCATTAATGTTGTAGTATGATAGTTTAGTCCTTTGGTCATGTAAATGGCAACATTAGCTTGGGTGATTTTTAATAGGATACAATCAAATAGATGAAAATACATGTTTCAGTGTAGTTGGTAGTGTGTACAGTTTGTTGATTTGTATAGTTTACCTGTTTTTTTGTGATTTTATTTTGGCTGGGAGGGACGAGGCAAGTCGTGTTCGTCGAAGGCTAGGGACACATGAGAAGCATAGGTGTCTACGGACTGAAAAGCCTTATTATTGGCTTTGGTGATATTATTATTATTAATGATGTGTGTGATAAGCATGAACAAGCAAATCAAATTGATTTCATACGAATAATGACTGTTTCTCAAATATTCATGTGGTATATATCCATCGTGAGGTCATGTTGTGGAGCTCATTTATTAACCTTTCGTTCTTTTCTTTTCGGAGAGGAATTAAGCTGAAAAAGACTGGAGATTAAAACTTGAACCGATAACCTTTAATTCATGATGCGTGGTTCCACTACTACTCCTTGAGTAACCGATAACCTTTGATTCATGATGCGTGGAAAAGTTAATGCTTTTCATGCCCCTCAAAAAAAAAAAAAAAAGTTAATGCTTTTCATCTTCTCAACAAAAAAAAACAAAAAAATTGCGCTTTGCGTTTCAAAGATTCTACTTAGGATGCGTTTTTATAAATTGTTGTAAAATAGTGTTTTCGGGTTAAAACGAATGTTTGTATAAAAGCTACGAAGAGTTACAGTTACGAAACATAAATACATGCTTTTAAGCGTTCAACATGCTTAACCAAATGAGCCCTTCTTGCAAATTTAGGAAAAATGCATACAAATGCTGTAAAGTTTTTTTTTTTTTTTTTTTTTTGGTAAACAAAAAAAAATTCATGATTTTCCTTTATTTTCTACTTGTATATCCATGAATGATCCCCATACAGAGACTTGATCGTTGCCAAAGTGTAGGAGAGAGATGATGAAAGTAGAAAGAGAAATCTACGTAGGCCTTATTGTTAGTGACCAGATTCACAGACCACTAAAACGGCGTCTATCACTATGCCTTCATTGCCTTGCGGTTTCTTTGTTTGTTCAGAAATGTAAAGGAAGTTTGTTCAGGTAGTTGTCTTGCTCACTGTGACTCACCATTGGCGATTGATACGTAATTGGGCCCTTTGTTGATAAAGTCAGTTTGTCTTTAGGTACATATTCAGCCAAACAAAAGTAAAGCATAGAAAAGTGTAACTTCACTTATCACGATTCATGCGTTAAACAGAGTTCTCCACACCACCAATAACATACTATCTCTCTCTCACACACACACACAGCGTGTAAAAGATCCGAATTTATTGTTTTCGGGTGTGGTTCTCAGCCATTCGACGAGGCTTTTTCTTGTTTGCATTTTGATTCTTTTTCTAACGTTTCTGGAATTGTCCCGGGTCAAATATTTAGATAGATGCCTAAAACATAGAGAAAGTATCTAGTAAGTCGTGTTATAAAGCGCGTGCACATCCAGCTTATACAAAATTTTCCCCAAAATATGACTTGATTTTAATCTCGTTTGAATTATCAGTCATGAAATCATACTCAACTTTTACTAACTTCAAAGTTTTTTTTTTTTTTGAGGAACTACTAACTTCAAAGTTAAGACACTCTTATCTAACTGATTAACGAATATAAACTATACAAATAATTTAACATTAGTTTTACAAGTATTATTAAAGTATAATAGTTTAAATTAATTAGAATTTACCATTGTTTTACATAGAAATAGCCCAACGGACAAATTCTTATCAAATTAGTTTTCATCTTTTCCAAACAAATTTTTATTTAATTAGGTTTTATATTTTACAAATCTCTAATTTAACAGAAAACATTCATGAGATGAATCATTTGATAGATTTTGTTGTTTGATGTGTATTATTTAAAACTAGCCTCTAACCACGTGCTCACACGCATGCTCAGAGGCTCTTCTATTTTTGGGGTAAAATTTAATAATTTGCATTTATTATAATTTGAGATTATTACATTTTACAATTAGGGGTGGCAAAATTTGACACAATCCGCGAACCTAACACGACACGACACGAAATTAATAGGTTATGGGTTGAGGCTTAACGGGTTCGTGTCATATTCGGGTTGACACGGCTGACCCGTTTAATAAACGGGTTGGGTTAGTGTTGAACACATAGAACTTGTTTGACTCGTCTGACTTGTTTAATTAAATGACATTTTATCAATATACCATTCAAACTCTAGGTATATAAACTTATTAGTTGTTGTGATTTATTTTCTTTTACATATTGTGATTGATTATTTGTGATATTGGGATATGCTTTAGTTTTGAATGATTATTTGTGATGCAGTTACTCGTTAATTCTAAATTTTATATTAAAAATATTTATTTGTTTGTTTTTTCTTAATTTTTTTTTATTTTGATAAAATATAATAAATAGGTCGACACGATTGACCCGTTTAATAAATGGGTCGGGTTAGGGTTGAGGAATCTTGACTCGTTTAATAAACATGTCGGGTTAGTGTTGACCTATGTAGTCGAATAATCATGACTTTACACGACACGAACCCGACATGCGAACACGAATTGTCACCCCTATTTACAATCACAAAAAAATCTAGGAGTGTGATGAAAAAATTATTCACCCACAAATGCATAATACTCATCACACCCCTAGTTTTTTTTTTTTTTTAATTACGTTTTTTTTTTTACAAATCTCTAATTTAACAGAAAACATTCATGGGATGCATCATTTGATAGATTTTGTTGTTTGATGTGTATTATTTAAAATAATTTTTTTTTAAATTAAATGACTTCAAAAAAATTTCTTTTTGGACAAAGGAACTATATTAGCTCATTTTGGACAATAAATTGAACTTAAAACTAGTTTTCAGATAATAATTTTTATATTTTTCGTGTTTGGCTTCCACTTTTAAGAACAATTTTCAAAATACTAAAAACAAAAAATAATTGTTTGGGAGACCATTTCTATTTTTGAGATTTAAAAAAAAAATATATGTGTGTGTGTGTGTGTTTACAAAAAGTAACGTTAGGATCCATAGATTAGTTTTTTTTTTTTTTTTTTTTTGGTGGAAAATGATAAGGGAATAGAGCTTATCATTTAATTAATTTATTTATTTATAATGATAAGTTTCAAATTTGAAAGGTGGGAATTCTTTTTGTGATAAAGATAAGTTCATTAATTTAAAAGATAAAAGAGTTTGGACAAATATGTGGAATCCACTGTTTTCAATATATTTATAACTATGTAACATTTTCTATATCCTGAAAACACCCCTTCGCTATTTTTAAAATCCTATTTTAAACCCGAAAAATATGATACAGTTTTTTGAAAACTATATTTAGAAAATATTAACCAAACAATAAATTTAAGTGTGGAACCCACCATTTTATGAATTACAAAATAAAAAACTATATTTAAATACTCTTATCAAACAGATCCTAAATATGTGAGCTATTTTGTTTCATTTTCTACTTATACGAGTCATATACTCACATGTCACTTGAATATTTGAATTTTAATTTGTGAGTATAATTCAATGCTATTAGTTGCTCTTCTACACAAGGAAAATCAAGATTTGAAATTTTGAATCCTCCTTCTCCACTTTATAACTATTCCATTATTGTTATTATATTTTTAAATCCTTGACATCCGAATTAATTTTCAATTTGAAATTATGAGTTTTTATGTAACTTGTTTTGGGCCTTTTTTTTTTTATATAGATGTCGACAACAGCCCAACCAATTAGATAAATATTTTTGGGCCCAATTGACCGATTCGCTTATTCTCCCGTATCTATAACTTTCATCTAAAATTGTCCCCCCCCCCCCCCCCTTTTTTTTTTTTCTGGAATAATTTTATAATTATTCTTCGAATCGATCATATTGCCTATAGTATAACACTAAAACCAGCCGCTCATGTTTATTTATTTATTTATTATGTACGAATATTGGTGATTAATATATGCCAAACTGGACCAATAACTCATTTATTAATTTTTAATCAAGGACCAAATAATTCATTCAGGTTAAGTTCGGTATCAAACTTTTAATTTATTTTTTATTTTTTAAGAAGTATCAAGTCTATCAACCTTTTTATTTGTTGATTCTCAACACAATATATATATATATATATATATTTACTTAGTTATTTCCTTCTGGGATATTCTTTTTATTTGAAGATGCCATGCCTGACCTGTTTTTATGTTGGAACAAAAAAAAAAAGGAATTAATTTTCATGAAAAGTGCAATCATGGACTGTATTAGAGTCAGGCCAGCTGTTTCTGTCATTGATTGAATGCCTCACTGGGAATACTACAGAAATAAATAATGTAGGCACTAGGCAGAGACTACTACATTGGCAATAGCAAAGCATATATTCTGGCAGATTCAGATCCGGTGATTCCATATTCTGCCATTGTATTCTACAGCTCCACGGGTGGAGTGGACGGTTTACTTTATTCATTACTTTATTTACCATCAATTATATATTTTTATTCTAAATTTATCTTTATTATTTATATTTTTTTAATACATTTATTATTTAGATCATTTTATATTTAAAGCACCAATAGATTTCCTTTTTTAAGAAATTGTGGGAAGTACGTCATTGCTGAGTCTACGGTTTATTTAGTTTGCGATTTCTAATATCGTTATTTTTAAATATTATAAAAATATGTGTGAGTTAAAAAATATTGTAGAAATATGTGTTTCAGTATTTAAATACTGAAAATTATTGCTAAATTGCATATATCAAACACCTCCTACCTTTCAATTGGGGTTGGTACTTTCATCTTACCAAACAAAAATATCATCCATAGCAAAGCATTTTGAAAATTTTAATTTGTGCAATAGTGATATGTAACATCATTTAAATATGAATTTTTTATTTTATTTTATAAAGCACTAACAGCACGTTTGGTAGACTGTAATAGATATTCCTATGGCATAACTATTCGGTTGTTTGGTTATGTTTTTATTACAATAAATAGTTATTCTTCAAAATGAGAAATAATTATTCTTTATCAAAAGTACTGAATATTTATTCATTCACTTTATGTAATAATTTTAAAAAAAAAATTCTTAAAAAGCCATTAGTTGTCACATCTTCAAAAAGAAAGAAAATAATTTTTCATTTTTGTTAATTATTAACTCTATTTTGAACACCCTCAAATAAGTGCATTTTAGGATATTTGACTTAAAAATGATTAAATTACACATTCTTTTTATACTCTACTAAATTGTGGATGCATATTCAGGATTCTATTCCTAAATGGTCACCAAACTAATGAATAATAATACTTATTACATTCTAACTTAATGTATTCCTTGTAATACTTATTCATATTCTCATGTAAATGTAATAATTATTACAGTATATCAAACGTGCCCTAACAGATTTTTATTTAAGAAATTATGGAAAGTACATCTTGTTGGAATGTGTGTTTGTCGGGGGCGGTTTTTTTTTTTTTTTTTGTAGCCACGTGCCTTTGGAGGTGTGACTTTGCTAGGCCCGGATTTGTTTTTGGGAGGTCAACCCGGAACTCGACATTGGGCCGCATAGACCAATAGCTACCAGTGTATTTTTAAGCCTACAAAATAAATAAAACCCAAAATCTTAGAATCATAATAATAGTTGAAATAAATAAATAATATGCTTAGCATAATAGTTTTGATTAAATGGTGAGTTGATACGTTATTATTATGTATATTAAGTGATGTCCAGTATTAGAAAATAATTAATTAGATGTCAAATGTCCAACAATGGGATGAGTCTAATAGTCTATATCTAGTTGCGGTTCATGGTTCATGTTTAACATAATAAAGTATGTCCGGCAATGGTACATGTCCAAATAATATATGTCTAATGGTAGTTCATGTCCAAAAAATATGTGTCCAAGGGTGGTTCATGTCCAAAAAATATGTGTCCAATGGTAGTAGATTGATTTATTAATATGTATGTTCATTAATGAAGTATTAGTGAGATCATGTTTATTAGATAGTGAGATGATGTTAAAATAACTTGCATTCAGCAGTAAAATAATAATGAATAAGATATTCTTAATAATATAATTTTGAAGATAAAATATAATGACTTATCTTCATATTTTGCAGCTCCATCCGTAACATCAGTGGACTTTAACATTTTAGAAACATGAGAAAAAGAAATCCAGCAGCATAATACATTAGTTGAGTGGTATAATGACAATAAATAAAATACACTTAATAATATAAATTTGAAGACAAAATATGATGACTTATCTTCATGTTTTGCAGCTCTAGCCATAACATCAGTGGACTTAGCATTTCAGCAACCTTCAGACTTTGCAGCTCCAACCGTACAACACCAGTGGGCTTAACACTTCAGCAGCATGGTGAAGTGAATCCTTTCGTGGTGACTTCATGTTTGAAAGAGAAAAATGAGTGCAACTGGAGAGAGAGAAAGAGCATGTCTAGCTGTGTGCATAGGTTGGTTAAGTTCATCCTCTTTATCGTGCACTTGAATGATTTTCTCTTTTAATTTTTTAGTCAAGTATGAGTGATATTGCCTTCCATAAGAAGGGTTTTTAATAATAAGTTTTTGCCTTTCATAAGAAGGGCTTTTAGCATTATAAATATATGTCTTACATAAGAAATTGCTTTTGTAATGTGTTCTTGGAAGAGTATTTTGATATGTTTTGAGATGTATAGAGATGGTAAGGAATATGTATATATTGTGAGATATGATGTTTGTAATATGTATGAGAATTATATGTAAATACTTTGTTGGACATGGATCTTGTATATGTATACTTTGTGAAACATGGAGTTTAAAGATATATGAGGAGTATGTATGGGTATTTTGTGAGGAATGTGTTTTGTAAAATAAATGGAAGTATGAGATAGATAAATGAAGGTTAAATGTAGTAAAGGCTGTTGCTGGGATTGTTTTTTGTATTATGATATTGGTTATGTTGCTTTCTAAGAAGGAAGATTTTGTATGAGAAATAAAGAATGAGATGGAGATGTGTTTTGGGCAGCAAAAAATGATGAAGTTTCAGAATAATGGAGTGTGGGAAAGATGGATAAGGATAATGGTATGTTGTAATATGTGTGTTGTTTTGTTATCTATGAAGAGGGACTTTGTAAGAGAGATGGGGAAGTGTGAAAATGTGTGTTTTGCAGCAAAATGAGTGAGGTTTCAGAATTATTGAAGATTAGAGAGAGAGCTGGATCAGAGAGGGATCAGAGAGGGGGTAAAGAGAGACCCCTTTGGTGTGTGGCTTGGTTCTCTTTATATAGGGCCAAGTATGTAACTAGACCAGAACTTAGTTGAAGGGAAACTTAGCAAATGAGGAAAAATCCTTGACAAAGTAAGTGGTATTTTGTTTTTTGGCCAAAAGAAGAAAGTTTGAGACTTTAAGGCTAAAGTTATAGCTGTAACAGCTATCAATCACAGTTGTTACAGCTAGATGATGTCATCCGAATGACATCATTTGCTTGGAGGAAAGTATTTGGTATTAAATTCATGATTTGACTAAAGATGGTGAGATAAGCTTTATGAGATTTTTCTGGTACCACAGTTGGAGCTACTGCAGAATGTGCTGGAACTGTTACAGTTTTTGCTGGAACTGTCTGTAGCTTCTGCTGGAGCTATTTCAGCTTCTGCAAAAGCTATTGCAGCTTCTGTTGGAGTTGTTGCAGCTTGTGCAGAAGTTGTTACAGTTTCTGCTGGAGTTGTTATTGATATTTTTGGCTAAGTTTCCTTTCTTGAAAAATTATATGTTTAGTCCATATATAATTTTGGTAAGTAATAAACTAGTTGGTTGATATTTGATGAAGTCTTAGAGATGTAAATATGGTTTTTTTGCATTTTAACCAAATCTTGGAGAGTAAAGAGAGCATTTAATGCTAGATATGAGATATTAATATATATTTAGCCATGTGCTTGGAATTGATTTAGATGATAATAATATAATTTATATGAAATGATATAATTACATTTCTAAACTTATATTATATGATGGACATTAATTTTTATGTAAAGAGCATGGAGAGTTTTATCATTTTAAGTGTTATGTGATACGAGGGGCTTAACAAATGTTACCTATTGCACACTGACCCGACAGAGTTTAGGGAATTGGGGAATACATGCCAAGCAACATGCTTTCCTTTATCAACTTTGAACCACTGGAGCTTTACTGAACATACTTCTTGGCTCTCCAAACCACGACTCCCAAAATTCCCCTGATGAGACTCATGATCTTGGATCATGAGCCAAAAATGAGATGATATGCCATGAGCTTGAACCATGGGCTTTGACGCCTTTTTGTGTAAATATGGGCTCTTTTGGGCTTTAAAAGAGGTTTTCCCAAAATCCATGATAGTGTTGACGTGGTGCGGGTCGCCAATGAAATGAAGCCATGTGGTGTGAAAAATTTGTCGTCAACAGTGTTCCATCAAACCAAACTAAAAGTCAAAAGATCATCCATTGTGAAACATATTAGAATTTTTTATTTGTATAACTGTGATATTTGATATGTAATGCCTTCTCGCATGGGAGTAAACCCCACCTCATATGAGAGGAGTGTTATTATAGGCAGGTTTCTTTGCCTCTTTCTCCACTCTCAAATGAATGATAATGGATTCAATGAAGAGTTTATTCTACTTGTGCTATGCCTCAAAGACTTTAGCAAACTCTTTCTAAGATTAGAGAGTGGTAACATGTACTTCTTTTACCACATAAATATTGTATAGAATATAGAGAAGGATAATGCGTATGAAACTATGAAAGTTGGTGAAAATTTTCAATGAGTAAGTTGACAAAGTAAATTCTTTATCCAATTTAATCTAATTGTAAGACACTTGATATTCAAAAAACCCATGTAAACAACACAAAATCAAATATATGTCATGTGTCTTAAACCTAGCTAAAAAAAATTAGAGGGAATTGGAGGATTTAAATGAGAGACAATATATAAGTCAAGGGGCTTATTACATCCAATTTCTTGCTTTAATGAAATTAAACTTTGTTGCATAACTTGTTGTCAAGAATTTTTTTTTTAACTGATGTGAGAAAAATCATAATTGTGCAAATAAGTTGTACACAATTTAGTTTTTCATTCAACTTTTAAAATGTTTGAATCCAACAAAAAGGTAGATTTGAACTCTAGACACCAAACACCACAAAGGGTGTGGATACCTTCGGGCTAACGACTTGAACCCAACTGTCAGACTAAAAAAATTATTTTATCTAATCTAAAAACAGTCTACTTAAATAGGTCATACTAAAAAAAAAAAAAATCCTAAGATTAGGATTCGGAGTCGATGAACTGCCCAAGTGGACACCTTTTTGGGCTTTACACAAAGCCTATACGCTATACCAACCATACCAAAGAAATGAATATGCAAAATTTGTTTCATGAGTGAGAAATGCGAATACAGGAACAAAGATTCGTGCGGCCCAATTGGTTTAAATTGCTTGACATTATTGTCCGGAAACATAGTAACATACTAAAACACGAGAACTAGTTGTCATTTCATTTTGTGATCGTTGCTTATTAAGAGCGATTTCATCATTTGTCAAAAGAAATAAGTTTTTAGTCATAATTATTTTTCAGAAAACGAAGGCATTCATTGAGATAGACCTAATATTCTATGGTTGTTGAAAAGAAAATAACTTTGTTCCCCGTTTATATTAGTTGTCACCAACCATACCTAACTCATCATTGTGTTTAGTTTGTTTTTGAAGAATGAAGTTCAGGTTAACCTACACAACCTTGTTCTTTGGAAGTAATCGTATGTCTTATCTGCGAGATGTATAATTGAGGCTGTTTGTTGGGTTTTATTGTCTTTTGGAACTTGGAACTTAGAAGGGGAACAATTATGCTCTGCAAATTTTGCTCACCAAAACATTCTCAAGAAAGGCATGGGATTCTTTTAATGAGAAGTGAAAAGTACTTTTAATTTGAATTAATGATTTAACTTGAAGAGATGTTATTGGGAAATACAACTTATATATGACACGAGAAATTATTTAGTATATGCGGCGAACTACATCTTCCTCTCACATAAATGTGAATCTCATATGAAAAAGATGTATAATCCACTAAGTATATTGAATAATTCCATAGTAAAATTAATGTAGACATATGGTACATTCCATGGCCCGCTTAAAAAAGCATATAGATAATAAAGTCCTTTTTTTCCCTTAAAAAAAAAAAAGTTCTGATATTTTATCTATAATTTAAGATTAAATCTTACGTTCGTTAAATTAGGAGACAAAGAAAAGTACAAAGGCAAATTAAAGTTTGATAGAAAAATTACTACTTCAGTAAAGAGACTCTAATTGATATCATAAAAATAAGAAGTCTCTAATTAACTTTAATTATTAAAATGAAAAAAAAAAAAGTTCAGGAACATGCCATATTGCCATATATAGTGAGACAAACAGTAGCACGTGGATAATATCTTACTAAATTTCTAGTACCAAAATTGGTGTCCCAAAAATCCAACTCCCCCACTATTTACCTATCCAAAAACAATTATATTAAGCCATACATGGACTAAGAATTTTATTTTTCTTTTCTAGTCCACACGAGCAACTATAACTCACAATCCTAAATCCCCATTTTTTTTTTTTTTTGGGTAGATCGGATTTGATTATAGTCTCTCATTTTTCAAGGACAAAAAAACTTTGTCAGCTAAGTCAGCTGACATTCATAGAGTTAAGACCTATCAATATAACACATAAAAAACTAAAAAAAAAAAAAAAAAAAAAAATTTAAGCATCTCCCACTATATTACTCCCCTAAAAGATAGCCACCACAGAAGAGATTTCCTTCTCAATAAAAGGATCTAACAAGAACATGCAGATAATTTCTTCATCTCACTAATTTCCAACTCAGCCCCAGAAATAACATCAATCTTGGACCCTTTGAGTGCCTGGGCATCACCACCATTGGATTTTCCATTGACACGTTCCAAATTCTTCTTAGAAATCACACCATAAATTTCCTCTAGCAGCCTAAAAAATGCAGTGTCCACATTGTCACCACTGAGAGCTGATGTCTCTGAGAAAAAAAGGCCTTGCTCCTCTGCAAACTCAATAGCATCTTCAGTGGGCACAGCCCTCAGGTCTACAAGATCAGCTTTGTTCCCAATCAGGGTGATCACAATTGAATTATCAGCATGGGCCCTGAGTTCCTCAACCCATCTTGCCACATGATCAAAGCTGGGTCTCTTGGTGATATCGTAGACCAGCATGGCCCCTAGTGCACCCCTGTAGTATGCACTTGTCACAGCCCGGTACCTAGGAATTCATTGCACAAAAAAAAAAATTTATAATTCATTGTACGGGGCAAGGGCCGGGTTTAATGTATTTAGAGGAAACTTCATATACATATACACTTAAATTGAGCTTTTTATCTCAAAAAAAAAAAAAAAAAAAAAAAAAAAAACTTGTTTGATCTGCCAAATTTATGTCAAGTATCAACCCAAGCTTGATGAATGACTCTTGCATTTTTTTACATGGAAAGAGATAGTAAATCAAATCAGAATTGAAGTTTACATGGAAAGAGAAAGTACCCTATTGAAACTTGTTTGGACTGCCAAATTTATGTCAGCCCCAACTTGTTGAATACTATTGCATATTTTTTTCTTAGTTAAAAATGTGTAACATTGAAACAATCAAATTTAGTCATTCCCGATATTTCTTGGTCTAAAACATGAGAAATCTTTGCCAAATTTAAGGAATCCTTCTTAGTTCTTATTGAGGACAATGTTCGCTATCAAGTCTACCAAATTGTGTACTCCTTGTTGGCTAGTAATTATATGGTCTGACTATTCTCTAATTAGAACAATAATACACACAACGATACTTTTTTGCCCCACTTGGATAAGTAGAGTGGGAATTATATATACAGGTGGATAATGAGAGACATGGTGGGATTTGAACAAGATATATGAAGCATCACAAAAAATGCCATATTATTGGACCGCAGCTCAAACTCTTTCCCCCCAAACCTTCAAGTACTTTGTTTATGAAGAGATGTCAAATAAGTTACAAGGCCTTTGGCCACTAAACTATCACTTAAACCTCTAATACAATGATATATACTTTCTTCTTCTTCTTCTTCTCTTTTTTTTTTTTTTTTTTTTGATGAGAAATACTGCAACTTTATTAAGATGAAGAGAGATTCAACATAGCTTGAGTTATGATTGACTCAATAATAGTTGGATTTTCCTCTATATGCCAAATGACTAAGATGATATATACTTGATTGCAATATGAATGGAATATCATTAATTTGAATAATGAGATACGGTCATGGGACAACTGTATGTCAAGCATGTTTGGTAATACATATTACAAAATACATTAGTCATTCCAAAATATTAAGGTTAAAATATCTCAACCTTCCTTGGATTAGAACAACCCAATATCTTTCATGGATAATTATTTTATGGAACCTATTATATATATATCTATATCTATATATATATATATATATATATATAGGGTTGGGTTCAAGTTACACCTGGTGTAACTCTAACCAATGTTACACCACCCAATAACTTGTTATAAAATTTATATTTTGAAAATTTCACCATTGAATTACATGTTTTATATATGTTTTATATGTTTATAGCATTCTTGCCAATTTTCATGTCAATTGGATGTTTATTTACTATTCGATTCATAAACTCATATTTTATGCATTATTTTAAACTACAAAAATTTGAATTTAAACAGTTGACTGATGACATGGCTATTAATCTTTGATCACTATGAAAATTTGTAAGCATAGAGAATATATGAAGATAATGTAATCTAACGGTAGATTTGTCAAAATTCGCATCCAATTAAAAAATATTGAGTGGTATAACATTACTTAGAATTACACCAGGTGTAACTTGAACCTAACCCATAAATATATATATATATATATTTGAACTCTAGAAGTCTTCATTAAAAATACTAGGAGGTGTCAACCAATTGAGTTAAAAGCTCTCGATTTATAGAACCTATTGTTAAAGTATATGTTTGTCCCATCTTCAATTATACAAATAAATATCAAAATGATTAGAGATTAAAAACCATCTTGTATAATTTGTTCAAAATTTTATTTTAAAATACATTAATTGCTCAACTTTATAAATTGAATAGTAAATGGAATTCGATTTATATGAAATTTGACATGCATAACCATATTTAAAATTCTTTTATTTTTTATTTTTTATTATAAAGAATTATACGTGGAATATGATTATAGTAATAACATTCGAAGAGATGAATTGATGATATAGGCTTCTTCATTTTGCTCCATCATGATTGTTGACTGGAGTTAACTGCATGCCAACTATTAACTTAAAGGAGGTATGAAAAATTATTTTAAAAGAGAAGAAAATACACTTTACTCACCAATAATTTGGGGTGGAATTGAATTTCAATTAACACTTTAGCCCAAAAAGTTACACTATTCATTCACTTGAAGTCTAATTATATTTATTTTAAATTCATGAATTTAATTTATTCAAATTGTAATTGTGTTATTGGAACTTTTCGATTTATACATGTAAATTTTAATGAATAAGAAATTTTTTCTTTTGACATCATGTTAGTAAAATATAAGTTTACAAACCTCAATTAGTAAATCAAACTCGATCCCAAACATATGTAAGCATAATTAAACCTTTTAAAAACTACAAAGAAGATACATTCTGTCTTCCCTACGTTTGAATATTTTACCAAAATTTCAGCATGTTGCTCAAACAGCTATAGTTTACTATTTTCTTTTCTGGATAAACTCATAAACAGCTTAGTTTACTGTGTACTTATTAGTCAAAATGGTGTTTTATATATATCCATTTACTTATTAGTCAAACTCTTAGAAACACTAAAGATAGATGATAAATCCAACAAATAAAAATAGCATTTGGGGAGAGAGAGAGAGAGAACCTTTCTTGGCCAGCAGTGTCCCAGATCTGGGCCTTGATGACTTTGCCTTTAATGGTAACAGTCCTGGTCTGGAACTCAACCCCAATAGTGGACTTGGAGTCAAAGCAGAACTCATTCTTAGTAAACCTGGACAAGAGCTGACTCTTCCCCACAGCTGAGTCTCCGATCACCACCACCTTGAACACATAATCAATTTTCTCATACCCATTCTCTTGGTAACTATCAGTGTCAACCCCATTCATTTCTTGATTCATTTTTTTCACTACACAAAAAGCCCACACAAAGAGGTAGCTAGCTAGCTAGCTGGGAGCTGAGTATATATACTATATGATAGTATAACACTCACTAAATGTTAATACAAAGTAAAGCTCAAAACTTTGGCCTCGGTCTAAAGTCTTTAGTAAGTGGGAGTAAGTAAGAGAAAAGAAGAAAAAGCTGTGATGAGAGTGACAGAGTAGACAATATTTGGGGGGGTATTAATAACTATTCAGCGGCGGAAAAAGAGTGCTAAGTATGAAAAGTGGTCTTGTCCTTGTCTGAAACTTTAATTGCTTTATCACAGTGGACGTACCATGCATTAGGTTTTGTATATGTATTGTTGTAGCATGATTCATGATTTTGGGGGCCATGGATATCACACAAAAACCAACAGTACTTGACTGTCAGACAAAAAAAGCTATAGCAGTTTTGCTCTAAATGGATAATTAGGAATTGGGATTTGTGAATGTAAATTGAAATGCCAGAGCTGAATAGCACTGATCATATCTTGGTTCTGTGCGTAATCTACGGCATTATTCCATACAAGTCATGGAGATGATTGTTTTAGAGTGGCTTTAGTTTATAAAGTTGATTTCATTATTGAAAGCGAAAGAGGTGGGTCCTTCAACGTGGAACAGCTCATTCAATCCAAGTTGCGGGTTATGTTTGGATTTAAGTGTGGGTTGCGTACTTCGCAATTTCTCGTAACTTATTTATATAGTATTTGTTTTTCAAACAAAAATATATAGTGTTTGATAATTTTAAGACTAAAATGCAAATTCATTCTCTAAATTTTTTTAGAATTCATTTCAATCTTTTAACTTTGTTTTTATTTATTTCAGTTCTCTAAGTTTCACATTTATTCAATTAAGGTTTTTCTGTCAATTTTTGTTAAAATTTTTTGGAAAAAAATTCTGAAAATTATTTTTCAATCATTAATTAAAATTTTTTTAATTTAAAATTTTTGAAGAAATTAGAAAATTAACCACAAAATATAACAAAAGTTGATGGAAAATCATTGAATGAATAAACTTGAAAGTCAGAAGACTGAAATGGACGAAAACAAAGTTAGAGGACTGAAATGAATTTTGGTCAAACATAAAGAGTGTGTTTTGCATTTTAGCCTAATTTTTATGTTTAATATGTGATAATAAAAAAACTAAAAACAAATTTATTTTCTAAAAAATTAAAAAAATTATATTATTTGTAAAAAGCTTGAGACAAAAAAAGAAAAAAAGAAAAAGAAAAAGTGTTTCAAAATATGGATATAACATAAAAAGACATGGTCCTTAAAGTTGTATATTCGTTTTTAGAATGAAAATAATCTGAACCTAACAGCAATAACTGAACTGACTAGGACTTCAACAAAGTTTTTTTTTTTTTTTTTTTTTGGGGGAGGCAGTAGCCTTTTAAACCAAATATTAATTTTGGTTAGGTATGTTTAATGGACAAAACTAAATATTAATAAATTGAAAAAAGGACAAAACAAAATTAAACCAAAAAGAAGGTTGGTTAGGCATGTTTAATGAATGATTTCAATGACTATTACGACCCCTACTCTTTTTTTATTTTTATTTTTTATGAGTACGACCTCTACTTTTTTTTTTTTAATAATAAAGAGTTTCATAATCTATGCATCCGCTCTTGTTGATATAGGAATGAATTGAACTCCAGATCTCTTATTCAACTATCAAAAACTTTAATAGTTGAGTTAACTGGAATCCACGTACAACCCCTACTTAAGTAAATGTATACTCATCATATTTTAATCAATAGTTTTTATTCCAAAACACATAATTTATCTTTAATATTTTTTAACAAAACCTTATAAAATATATATATATTTTTTGTAACCAAAAAAAAAAAAAAAGAATATACCAACGAACTAACAATTTTATCTTCTATTAATAAAAAGTCAACCTGTTTGAATTTTTATTTTTCAATTTTCTTTTTGTTGAGAAATTAGAATGATCTTAATTATCACACGATTACTAAAGATTTATTCACTAATAGTATGTCATATCATATGCCATTTATCATTCAAAGTTTTTGTCGGATAAAATGCTTAAACTAATTATCTTGAATCCAATGTTTCATTACTTCATAACGTCTATTTTTCAAAAAAAAACATTTTATAGAGAAATATATTTTTAATATTTTCCATAATTAATATATTGGATCAATCAAAATTCCAGAGGCATCTAATGGAGAGTGGGTCCAGAACTCTCATTTTATGATATATTACTTTAAAAACTTTATACATATCTCCTTTTATTGATTGGATTAACGAGGCCGGAAGTGAATTGAATTTGTAATTCCAACCAAAGACCCATAATAAGAAACAGAATAGGAATTTTAATAATATAAAAAAAGAAAAAGAAAAAAGAAACAGAATAGGAAAGTTCTTATAGATGTCTTAACTCTCTTACCTGTACGGGTGGAGCTTATAATGTTGCACCGACAGAATTTGTCACAATGACATTCGTAAGAATGATGGCAATTTAAGGTCCGCATGGTTAAAAAGGCATATGAAATCGAGGACAACCAGAGCCAGGAACACGAACCAATGCTAATTATGTAAATACTTTTTTAATTTTTGAAAAAATATTTTTAAAAATAATTAATTATTGTGTGCCTTTAAGACACACATTAGTAAAATCCTCTATATATATATTGATTGTTGGGCCAATGTTAGACCTATTTATCTTTGAGAATATAATTAGCTTTTAATAATAAATAATTAAAAAAAAAAGTTGGTCGGCCTAACATCTTACTAAAAAAATATATTATTTTACAAAATAATACACACATTTTGTCACAATCACACGATTAACTGTGATTGATAAAAATAAAGTGATAGTTTTATGTGAAAATAACATATAACTTATCATGGTCCACGTAGAAGAGTTTTGACAAAAATAGTAAATTTGTTTGTGATAGTAGAAAACTTTGACATCTTATTTTTGTCAACCACACAAATTCATAAACACGAGGCATGCTATCGATTGAGCAATATGTTTTGGGCAGTAACAAGTTGTGCTACCTTTTGTGGTATATGCTTACATGAGTTCTATTTTGGCAACACGTTGGTGTCTTTGTGATTATAACGAATCCGTGGTCATGGCTTGGCAAATTGCGGGTTATAATGACTCTTATGAGTGTGATTGGTGAGCAGCATGTTCGGTAGTGAGCCATGGCAATATTATGTGGGCTTGATCATAGATAGGTAAGTTGGTTGTGTGGGTTGCTTGTGTGCAAGGCAAGATTGGGTTGGTAAAGTGCGAGGCATGCTTGAATATTTTGAATCCACCTTCTTCCTCATTATTAACTATCAAATTATTAATAAATTAAAATAATAAAATTTATCATTTTTAAAACTCTCAACTATCCAACTTGTGTGACAATACAACAATACTAACTTATCTAATGCGGCTCTCCTCTAACAAAGTGTCATTTTTTCCACAGGTTATCCGGGTGGTAGACTCATTGGTCTGGAGCGTGACATAAACTTAGAGATCCTAAATTCAATTCACCACACTATCCACACATGAGATTTTTGGGATATTTCATGAGTAAGAAGTGAAATGATCTGACCAAAGACTTGAACACTACCATAAAATAAAATAAAAAGTGATTTTCCCCTCATATTGAATACTTGTATTAAACACAAGAACAAAGCAAAATAAGGTGATTGGCCCTCACTCATCTCCATCTATGGCTATAACAACAGATCTTAGTGGAGTAGAAATTGGCAAAGGCCCAAATCTGTTACAAAAGCATGCTCAATGGGCCAAAAAGTGAGCTGCCATGTTACAACTTAGATTAGCAAACTTCCATTGACTAGCCCAAATAATGAATTGGACACTCAACTACCAGTCTACCACATCTTTTTCAATCATATAAACATTACAAATGACTGTTTCAAGTTCCAAAGGCTATTGGACTTGCCAATGAGTCAATGACTGCATTGGTCTAATCTAATGGCACCTTCCTACGTCTTCGGTTTGAGACCCAAAGAAGGTGAGTATATCTCTAAAAAAAATTTTGGAATGAGACTTTTTGTGGCTAAGAGCGATTCCCTGCGACTCTTCATCTCATCCAGCAACAGAAAAACCAAAATCTAAAACTTCTCTACCAGAACAAATCTATTTCTTTGCTCCTTCTCCATGGATACTTTGTCAAGCTCAGTTTCAACCCTTAAAGTTCCAACCCCATATCCAACTTCTCGTGAACTATGTTTCTTCAAGTCAACTCCTCAGACACCCCAATATTCCCACCTTTCCCCACAAACCCACCTTTCCTCTACCACCAAAACCACCAACAAAACTATAACTCTCACCCACAAGACCTTCACTCCCTCATTCCTCTCCCACTCTCAACCCTCATCTTTTACTCCAAATTCTCCAACCCTTTACCGAGAACCAGCCAGTGGTTATGCTGCCGCACTGGTAGACATAGCTCAATGCAACAATTCCCTTAACACACTTGGAAAAGACGTCCAAAGGTTCTTGAAGATTCTCAGAAATGAGCAAGTTCAAGCATTCTTGGATGACCAGTTTATGAGTGAGAAGGATAAGGGACAAGTTATTGGAGAAGTGGTCAAGAAGGGGAGATTCAATAGGCATTTGGTGAGCTTGATAAAGATGTTGATTCAGAAAAACAAGGTTAGAATTGTGAAAGAGGTGTTGGAGGAATTTGAGAGGATTCATGATGAGTTGAGCGGAACACAAGTGGTATTGGTCTCATCAGCAACAAAGATGGAAGAAGATCAGTTGTTTGGGATTGCTAAGAGGGTTCAAAAGCTTAGTGGGGCTACGAAGGTGAAGGTAAGGAATTTGGTTCATAATAGCTTACCTTCCTTTGCCGTATGAATACAATCATAAACAATGTAAGATTGCAGACCTTGAACGAAAAGAAAGAGCTGCAAGTATTATTCACCCCACCTTGAAATTCCATCTGTGGATGAATAACAGTATTTAAATGTAAGTGGGATTCGAATTTCTGATTTATAATTTGATGACAAAAAATCTTTAACTGAAATTCATAATAAAATTTCATGTTTTTGTGATAGATCAATTAGACATCGGAAGTTGATCAAAATAGCATGACACCCAAAGATTTCTAATCTATTGCTTTGTTTGTACAATACTAATATTTCCATTATTTGTTAAGTTTTTGTACTTTTTGTTTTTTTTTTGTTAGTGTTTATTTAAATGGTAATTGTGCTATTTTAGTTCTTGTTAGTGTTGCAAAAGAGAATGAGGCATTTGTTTGCTTAGAACAATGTCCCATTGTTTCTCTTCCTTATTGTATAAAGTGATTTTCAATATCAATAAAGTTTACTATCATTTTCTTTGTTTAGAAAAACATATATTTATTGTTTTCTTACCCAATATTTTTTTACTATTCCTACATAATATTATTCCTTAATATATTCATTAAGCAATATTCTATCTTGGTTGAGATTACGTATATACGGTACATACAAAAAAGAAAGAAAGATGTGTACCACATAATGTTGGTAAATACTAAATAGTACACATTGTGCATTTAGACTTTGCTATCTTACTTTTGCTTTTGTCTTTGGAATAAAAATAAATTCACTTTGGATGCTCTTTTACTTTTCTAACCTCGAATGCACAACTTATTTTGCATTTTTAGATTTTGCTGAATGCACTTTGGATACTTTAGATTTGTTAATGTTGTGCTTTACTATTTTGCTTTTAATTAAGTGGACAATTAATTCAAAAAAATTATTTTTATTTTCTAGCTAAGAAATTTGTGGAAAACTCTAAAGATAGATGCAACTTTCTTTATGTTTCCACTTTCCTCTCATCGTTAATATCAAATAATTTTGATAATGATTCTTTAAGTTTATTCGTATATATCAATGCATTTTTCTTTTTTGGATATTAACTTAACATATTTGGAAAATGAATGTTTTTATAAGACCTTCACTCTCTCATTGTTAAGCCTCATCCTGCAAGATTTGAAGGAGTAGTTCCACAAAATATTTCCAAAAAACTAATAATAATAATAATATTAAACATCCAGTACAAACTTTCAATTGTTTCTTATTTGTAACCAAGGAATATGCATCCAACAAAATCTAAAGTATGTAAAGTGTATCCAACAAACTTCAAAGTATCCAAAGTGTATCCAACAAAATCCAAAATGCAAAATAAGTTGTGTATTTAGCATGAAAAAAAGAGAGTATCAAAATTGAATTTATTTTCATTCTTAAGATAAAAGTAAAAGGAATCTAGTAGAGTCCAAGATGTAAGGTATGCATCCATCATCAGAAAGTAAAAAAGCGTCCAAAGTGATTCAAATAACCGACAATGATATAAAAGACGAAAAGCAAGATGCAAAGTAAATGAGCATTCACTGCCATCAAAATTCAAAGTGATTTAAAAAGCCAATAATGGAATCGGAGATCAAAAACCAATCAAGGACTAAATAATAACATGTAAGAGAATAAGCCGGTCAAAGACAATAGTGACTAAATGAGAAATTGACAAACTTCAAAAGTCTATGAGAAGAGAATTTCTCTTTACAAAACGATATCACCTTATCTTTAGCTGTCTCTTTTAACCTTTCTTCCAAAAGTTTCAAATGGTAATACTAGAAGTCTCAAATGGTAGAATGGATATTTGGGGTTGGGATTTATTTATTTATTTATTTTTTTTTTTTGGCATGGGTAAAAGTATAAAAACCACGCTTGAGGTTTGGATAATACCAAGTACTACTTAAAAAAAAAATTCAATTTGATCCCTAAGCACAAATGAAACTTAACACCATTTGATAGTTCCCTACCATTCTAAGTCATTTACTTCCTTCTAATAGCTTATCTTGATTGTGCATGTCTCATAGTAATTACATTATGGTAATTACATGCGAGAGAGTGTCTAGCTAGCCAATGGTAGATAAATAGCAATTTGAGATGGAGAATGAGGCAAGAGAAATAGGAGAATTTTCAAACGGTGCTAAATGACGTTTGTGCATAAGAAGCAAATGCTTTATACCAATAAAGTATTTTCACAGTTGGTTTTCCCTTATTAATGGTGCAGCAATAGAATAGCTCCTTCAACTAGCCCCTCACCCACTTTGCATTTGCATTTGGTTCGCACTCCGTGTGATTGAGTGTTAGAAGGATACAGTTTCTTGTAGCAACTTTTAGAAGAAACTCTAAGGGTTAGTTTGGTTGGAGGGGTGAAAAAGTGAAAGGATAGAAAATGGTGGGAGGATAGAAAAGATTTTAATTTCTCTCATTTTTGTTTGGTTGGGAGTGGAAAAGTGTAAGGATGGAAAAAATGAATTTGAATAAATTTACTCATATACTCGTATTAAAGAATAATGCTCAATTAAAATAAAAAAGTGACAAATAACCACAAAAGAAAGACCAATCACCCAAATTTATTAAAAAAAATAAAAATCATGTCTAGTTAAAAAAAAAAAAAAAAAAAACAACTATCACGCCCAGGCCCTAGAAAAAAAAAAGAAAAAAAAAAAAGAGCATGCCTAGGCCTAGAAAATCAAAAAGAAAAAAAAAAAAAGGCAAGTGGACAAAGCCCATGTGCACATGCACATGGGCATTTTTGTCAATAAAAAAAACAACTATCACGCACATGGGCACATGGATGAAGCCCACTCAGTTTTCTCTCCATTTTGGTGGGCACAGGGAGAAAACACTCGAGCCCCACCATTTATTTTCCTTCCTCCCCACCCAATCAAATACACTTCAAAAAAATTTTCCTTCCCATTTTCGCTCAAAAGTTTTCCATTCACCCTGTTTCACCTCCAAACAAACACACCCTAAATCCCCTATCCAAGTGAGTCATTCTCTAAGGTCTTCCCTCTATTACTATTTTTATTTCAAACATACTACGAACACACCCAATTTCATAACTTACTGAAGTAATCAATTGTAAGTTATAGAGAAAAGTGTTGGGTCCATGAAAAAATTGATAGGTAGAATGTGTCCACCATTCCCAATTGACTTCTCCAAATGATGTCAAATTGGGTGTTGAATTGTATGTGTACCTAAATTTATTCTTTTTTCCCCCTCGATGGGAAAAAACTCAAAACAATGGAAAAGTACGAATGACCACAAAAATAGTTGAGAATGGTTTCTAGTTTGGGCAAGGTTTTCCTTTAAACGAAGTTTGGAGGAATCTTCTCTAACCCACTACTGGATGATTTATAAGACTGTTCATATTTATCATTTAAAAATGGAAAATGTTAACAAGCATCGTATGGTGCTTGTTAAGGTTTGCCAATGTGGGTCTTGCATCAATAAAAATTGATTAAATAGGAGAAAAAGTACCACACGGTTGGCAAGAAAATTTTGGACAAAATTGCCCTCTTAAAGAAGACACGGCTGGTAGGGGTATTTTTTCTTCTTTGTACAAAATTGTTCTCTTAACACGTTTCCCTCCATTTCATTTTTTATTTCCCACCAAATCTTATTTTACCAATATTTTACTATCCACTTTCTTTCACTTCACCAATATCAAACTCAATTTCTTCCCTTTTACCAATATCAAAGAGAAGAAGGGATGAAGAAATGTCAATGAAAGATTGAGGAATAATTAAACAAGGTACCACAATTGTATTTTATTTGATTCATAGTTATTTTTTAAAAATAGGTTAAAATTAATATGATGTTAATTTTTATTTTTGATACATGTATTTTGTAGCACTAATGGATGGGAATGTAGTTGCAAGTGAGACTCAATACTTTACTCAAAAAGATTGCTTTGACTTAAATGAACCAATTCAAGAAGGTATTATCATTTTATTTTATTTGTGATTTACATTTCATTTATCATATAATATTTTTAAACTTTGGGTTTTAATATAGCACCAAAATTAATATGATTTTAATTTTTATTTCTAATACATGCATTATAGCACCAATAGATGTGAATGTAGTTGCAAGTGAGACTCACTACTTTACTCCAAAAAATTGTTTTGACTTAAATGAACCACTTCAAGAAGGTATTATAATTTTATTTTATTTGTAAATTTACATTTCATTTATCATAGAATATGATGTTTATATTTTAAATTCTTGTTTTAATATAACACCAATGGATGACAATGTAGATGCAAGTGAAACTCATCAATTTGTTCCGATGAATTGTTTTGACTTAAATGAATTGTCTCAAGAAGGTATTATTATTTTCATTTTATTTGTAATATATAATTCGTATATCATATAATATGATGTTGATTGTTTTTTTAATTTTTGTTTTAATATAGCACAAGTTGATGATGATTTGATTGCAAGTGAGGTTCATGGAAGTGTTTCAAAGAATTGTGTTGAATTAAATGAGCTTCCAAATGCTGGAAAAAATAATAATACATATGGAGATGAAATAATTGATTGGAATGAATGTCCAATAGATGAAATGGGAGTTATTGAAGAACATGAAGATATAAATTCAATAGAAAATGAGTTTGAGCCTTTTGTTGGTCGATGTTTTCCTAATAAAGAAGAAGCTTTCATTTTCTATAAAAATTATGCAAATTGATATGGTTTTACAATTCGAAAAGGTCGTACTGAGAAAAAAAAGGAGAAATAGTAAGATGTAATTTCTTTTGTTACCGATAAGGTAAACAACCACTAAAAATAGTTAATCCATTTAAGGAGCAGCGAAATAGGAAGTCTTTAAAATGTGGATGTAAAGCTCATTTAAGTATCATTTTGCGAAAGTCATTTGATATTTTTCCTTGAGAATGGCATGTCATTATTTTTTTTGTAGACCACAATCATGATTTGTTCTCCCCTTCAGAAGTGCGATTTCTTCTAGCCAATCGAGTTATCACTATAGATGATGAAAAACACATTTTCTTATTGAATGAAGCTAGACTTTCAATAATAGAGGTAATGTGTGTTATGGAACTTGAGAGACATTTGAAACATGGACAACTTCCATTTTTTCAAAGGGATATTCGTAATCTTTATGCGAAAATGAGGAGGAAAAATGCAAAGAATGATGCCATGGATCTCCTACAATTTTGCAAAGTTGCTAAAGAAGAGAACTCTAGATTCCAATATGCATTTACAACTGATGAAGAAAATAGATTGGAGCATATTTTTTAGTCACCTACTCATTGTTTTGATTGGTATCCAAAATATGAAGATGTGGTTGTTTTTTATACTACTTATAAGGTGAATACTTATGATATGCCCTTTGGTATTTTTGTTAGTGTCAATAATCATGGAAAGACAATTCTCTTTGGTTGAGCACTTCTTCAAAATGAAACAACAAGTGCCTTTCGATAGTTAATGGAGGTACATTCTATCTTATAAATTTGTACAATTATTTTTTAAATTTTATTTGATTAATTAGTAGAATAATAATGTATATCCTTTGAAATATTTTAATGCTTTAGTAAATTTGTATTTGATTAGCAGACTTTTGCATGCTTAATGAAGAATCAACCCAAGGCAATTTTGACAAACCAAGATCCATGGATTACAGAGGCAATATCAAAAGAATTGCCGGCTACAAAGTATGCCTTTTGTATATGGCATATTACTGCTAAATTTAGTGGTTGGTTTACATCAATTTTTCGTAATCAATATTCAAATTGGTTCATGGACTTCTATAAGTTATACAAGTTAGAGTCATGTGAAGAGTTTGACAATCAATGGCTTCAAGTTATGACAAAATATGACATGCTCTCTAACAAACATGTAATTGATTTATATCAAATCAAGCACTTTTGGGTACTGTTGGGAAATTTAGACCCCGATTGATAGAATTAACAAGTTTTAAACTCAAGTTATTAATTAGATTTATTATGAATAAAACTTGTTAAATCAAACAAATATCAATATCATGCAGCGGAAAAATAAATAAGACAAGATATGATGACCTAGGAAAACCAATGAAACAAACTAGTTTCACAGTAAAAAACTTAGGGAGAAACCTTCTCGAAAAGCAATCCACTATAATAAAGAGAAGTTTCAGATCTAGTACAAAACCTTTGTCCCTAGACTTTACAATCCCCGTAGATGAACTTACAGCAGAAAAATTCTACCGTGTTATAACCTCTGAACTCTTCAATATATGAACGCCACCCTTTTACACGAATCTCAGTACGTGACTAACCAATGATCTTGGCTCCTAGTACGTGACTAACTCACCAACTTGAAGAAGATGTTTGCTGCAAAGTTTTTCACTTCATCAACAATGAAGATCAAGAAGCATTTGGTTATAAAACCCTAAGGCGCAAAGACGCAGTAGCTTCTTTCAAAGAGAATAAGGCACTCGGTCACCTTTTGCTTGTGTTCTCCTTGTATTCTCTTATGTGACGGCCTTTAAAATAAGCCTTATATATGTCTAGGGTTGTGAGAAAAGAAACCCTACACATACATGTCAGCATGGGTCGAAAATCATATCTGAAAATTTTGATTTTGTAATTCTCGATAGATAGTATCTGTCAAGTAACTGTCGAGACCTCGATAGATAGTATCTGTCAAGCAGCTGTCAAGACCTCGATAGATTATCTATCAGGAATCTGTCCAACTTTAATGAACAGCCATTCTTCACTTGTTTCTTGGACAAATTTGCATGGCTTCAATACTAGACTTGAACTCTTGTTCTTTGAAGTATTAAACACATCCTAAATCTACCCAATTACAAGTAAAGTGCGTTTTGTCAAAAGATTAGCCAATTCTAAATTGACATATGTTCCTAACATCAAATCACATATGTCCTAACAATCTTCCCCTTTAACAATCCATGACAAAACCACAACAAATAAATGAAGTATGAGAGAAGCTATAAATCACTCAACTCATAATCAATTGTTGAATACAATAAAATCTACCTTAACACAATCTCTTGAAAAACTTTGCAAGAAGAGAGTTCATTGCATGGAAGACTTTGACAACCTGTATTTCTGAAACACTTTAAACAGAACTCATCACGGCATCTTAATGTGAAATAGAAATAAAAAATTGCATACAATAATAAGAAACATGTGTATAAAGATAGAAAAGAAACCACACGTGTAGAGGTAGGTGAAGAAAAACATACATCATCATATTAAAGATAAGTACAATGTATGTAAAAATGGTCACAAGACCGGTGTACAAGAAGAAGAAGCTAAAAGAAGCTCCCCCTAACAAGATGAAACACACCTCAACCTTACAAAGGCATGTATTTCTCCCCCTAACATGTAGAATCTTAAAAAGAAACCACAATTTCTCCCCCTTTTTGTCATGATTGACAAAGGGTACAAGAAGTTAGTAAGCTTCACCCGAGAAACATAAAGATGATCGAGGGCGCACAAGGAATCTATATAAATGCATGAATGTAATAAAACAAGATGCTATGGATGACAAGATAAAAGAAAGATGCAAAACATGTGAAAACAATGCATGCAAGAGGGTCTCGATAGATCAAGAAGCTGTTGAGAAGCTATTGAGCAGAAGCCAACCTCGATGGATCGAGAATCTGTCGGAAATCTATCGAGCAGATAGAAAGTTTCTCAATGGATCGAGAATCTGTCGAGAAGCTATCGAGAATGCGATAAAAAGAACACAAGGATCTCGATAGATAACTTAGCTGTCGAGAGGTGTCCAGAAGCTGTCGAGAAGCTCAAAAACAGTTTTTCAAGAAGAGAAAAATACAGATATGAATGCAATCAAGCATGCTACTCAATTAAAGATCCAAACAACATTTTAAGCTCTCAAAATCATCTCTTAACAAGAAAAATGTTAAGCACATAGATCCAAAACACACACACACTAAACATGTCTAACCAATTTTATATTTCAAAAACAAGTTAAGACAGTTTAGTGAGTATACATTAACACATGTATTCTTTGTGATGGCCAAATCACATTGTACCTGCATATGTATCAAAAGTAGCAAAGAATATTGCGCGTTGTGTGTGAAAAACATCGCAAGATTGCATAAGTGTCTACATGTTATGACGATTTGAGATATGAGAAAATCACTTTAACTCACACACAATCATAACTGCTTGATGGAGACTATCACCTTCGAGATACATCCTATAACTCTCACATCTCCTAGAATACACGCTTGCAATAATATATAAAGCATTTTGATCTTTTTGCTTTTATTTTTCTTTTAAGCAAACCATGCATGGGCATATAAGAGATAGAAAAGAAATACCCAATTATGTTAAGCATTTGACATTCCATGTTTGCTATGTTGAAATATACAAATGTCATTTCATGATTGGCGGGCAACAATGGTGAGATAGTTATTTATGCCTTTCTTTTAGAATTTTCTAGTCATTCCCATCAAAAAGAGTGATATAAGTGTTAAGTATAAGAGATTACTTAACCTTACTCATCACAAACACGAGCCACAAAGTTTACTTGCTTAGTTGTGCATAGAGATGCTCATCTAAGTTATAAAAGATACAAAGTTTAGAAAACTTTGTTTCAATGGCCATCCAAGGTACACAAGTACCAGTGTACACAAACACACACTGTTTTTGTATTTTTCTAGTTCCCTCCCACCCCTTTTTTTTTTAAAACAAAACAAAATAAAAACAAAACAAAATAAAAACTAAACAACCATACAAAAACAGACAAACAACATGAAAGCATGAAAGAAAGATGCATATGCATGAAAGCATGATTCCAAAGAAGATAAGAAATCAAGCAAAGAGAATCATACTTTAGATAGAAAGAATTAAAGTAGAGGACAAACAGAAAAGACAATTAAGTCTTAGGCTTCTTTCTCACCCACACAGCACGAGTCTTTGGCTTTGAAGATGAAAAGACATGTGTCCTAGTATGTCTACTAAAGGACATAGAAGAATTAAAATTCTCCTAAAATTGAGTTAAAAAACTTAAGGCTTTTAATAACTCTCCAAACAAAGGTGTAGGTCATTGAGAGGAAACCTGTGATCGTTTGGACACTTGCTTTTAAGGATACAACTTAAAGTAATTACGACGAATGTGTCCAGAAACGCCACAATGGTGACAAACATGAGGTCTAACAAAAGATTTAGAATTAGCCAAATCAGTTTTAGATTTCATACCTTTATCACCTTTCTCAGATTGAGGTTTATCACCTTTCTCAGATTGAGGCACAAAGATAGTCCTTGATCCAGAAGCCGTGGAAGAGGAGGGGCCGGAGGAGACAGCATATCCTACGCCAGTCTTATCAGAACTAGGCTTTTGAACACTCAATACTTCATCAAACTCTGCACTAGACATCCTTTCTATTTGAGTTCTAGCTTAACTAAGCTCAACCTCAAGATTCTTGACCTTCTCTTCTAATGAGGTGTTCTCCACAACAAGAGTCTCAACTAACCTTGTAGTCTCATTCAGTTTGACTAACAGATAAGCTTTTTCAGTTTTTACCTCATTAGCTTTTTTCTACAAAGATAAGAAGTCTTTTTCAGATTTTATAATTTCAGCGCATAACTTATCATAGGATTCCGGAAAGGTCTCTTCTTAAGTACTTCATCATCAGAAGAATCCTCACTGTCACTAGCGCTCTCCACAATCACCTTGTCAGTTGTGGCAGCAAAAACCATAAAATGACCACATTCATCCACATACTCATCAGAAAAGTCATCCTCAGTGTCACTCCAGGTAGCAACCAGCCCTTTATTTTTTGACTTCTTGGTCTTTTCCTTCATAAGATAATTCAAGCACTCTATCCTCATATGAACAAAACCCTTGCACTCATGGCACTGGATAAGGGATTTCTCATTCTTACCCTTCCTAAAGGATTTATATTTCCTAGGAGGTTTGTCCTTATCATTTTTCCTTAATTGAAAAAGCTTGATAATCTCATTAGCTATGAAGGTTAGATCCTCATCCTTATCATCATCTTCATCTTCATCTTCAGAGTCATCAATCTCTTCCTCTATACCCTTAAGAGCCAAGTTTTTACTCTTTCCACCTTTTTCCCATTAGACCTAATCCCATCTCATAGGTTTGAAGGTTCCTTACAAGCTCAGTCAAAAGAATTTGATCAATGTCCTTCGCTTCTTCAATGACAGTGATCTTGGCATGAAATTTTTCAGGTAAGGACCTAAGGATTTTCTTAACAATTTTGGATTCTGCTATAAATTCTCCAAGGTTGAAGGTAGAATTCACAATATCCTTGAGTTTAGTATAGAACTCATCAAAGGTCTCATCCTCTTCCATCCTTATTTCTTCAAAACTACTAGTGAGTCTTTGAAGCTTCACTGTATTTATTGCCTTGGTACCTTCATAAGTGGTCTCAAGAATGGTCCATGCTTCCTTGGCAACTTCCGTGGATGATATTTTCTTGAATTCCTCATTGGTCACCCCAAAAAACAAAGTATTCAAGGTCCTACTGTTGAAATTTGCCGCTATGATTGTTGCATCATCCCAATCCACCGTCGCTTCCTTTGGTTTAATCCAGCCAACTTCAACAACTTGCCATACCTGTTCACCTAAAGCTTGCAAAAAAACTTTCATACGAACTTTCCAGTACGCATAATTAATGCCATCAAATAAAGGAGGAATCCAAAGAGATTGTCCACAATCCATGACAACGGGGGTCAAGGATCACACTCAGGAAATTAATCCAATCAGAGTGTACCTGCTCTGATACCACTTGTTGGGAAATTTAGATTCTGGTTGATAGAATTAACAACTTTTAAACCCAAATTGTTAATTAGATTTATTATGAATAAAACTTGTTAAAACAAACAAACATCAATATCATGTTAATATCATGCAACAGAAAAATAAATAAGACAAGATATGATGACCCAGGAAAACCAACTTAACAAACTAGTTTCACAATAAAAAACCTGAGGGGAAACCTTCCCGAAAAGCAATCTACTATAATAAAGAGAAGTTTCAGATCTAGTACAAAATCTTTGTCCCTAGACTCTACAATCCCCGTAGATGAACTTACAGCAGAAACCTTCTACCGCGTCAGAACCTCTGAACTCTTCAAAATATGAACACCACCCTTTTACACGAATTCCAGTACGTGACTAACTAATGATGCACGGCTCCCAGTACGTGACTAACTCACTAACTTGAAGAAGATTTTGGCTGCCAAGTTCTTCACTTCATCAACAATGAAGATCAAGAAGCACTTGGTTACAAAACCTTAAGGCATAAAGACGCAGTAGCTTCTTTCAGAGAGAATAAGGCACTCAGTCACTTTTTGCTTGTGTTCTCCTTGTATTCTCTTATATGACGGCTTTTAAAATAAGTCTTATATATATCTAGGGTTGTGAGAAAAGAAACCCTACACATACATGTTAGCATGGGCTGAAAATCAGATCCGAAAATTCTGATTTCGTAATTCTCGATAGATAGTATCTATCAAGCAACTGTCAAGACCTCGATTGATAGTATTTGTCGAGAAGCTGTCGAGACCTCAATAGATAGCTATCTGTTAGGAATCTGTCCAGCTTTAATGAACAGCCCTTCTTCACTTGTTTCTTGGACAGATTTGCATGACTTCAATACTAGACTTGAACTCTTATTCTTTGAAGTATTAAACACATCCTAGATCTACCCAATTACAAGTAAAGTGTGTTTTGTTAAAGGATTAGCCAATTCTAAATTGACATATGTTCCTAATATTAAATCACATATGTCCTAACAGGTACCATGTTACTTTCGTGAGCATTTTTTTGGTGGAATGACAACAACCGGAAGATCGGAAAGTATAAATGCATTTATTAAATTGTTTGTTAGTTCTCACACAAACTTGATCCAACTCATCAAACAAGTATGTCATTATTTTACTATTTGTAGTTTTAAGTTGATCTTGCCATTGAAGATATTGAGCAAACACAATCACATGATACGATGTTGGAGACATATAGAGGTTCTTCTTTAAGATCAATGTCACTGTTAGAAGACCAAGTACATAGTGTTTTGACGCCCTATGCTTTCAAGATTTTTCAAGAGAAGTTTGGGAGAGCAACACAATATTTGGTGCTTCAAGAAAATGGTATTGAATTTGTGCTACAATATTATAAAGATGAAACTAGTCAAAGGCACAAAGTATTATGGGATGGTAAGATGACATATTGTAGTTGCAAGAATTTTGAATTTTCAGGTATACTTTGTCGTCATGTACTTAGTGTATTCCTTCATAAAGATTGTAACCAAATTCCATCCTTGTATTTCCACCAAGTTGGTGTCGTGAAGCATCATTAAGTGAAAAAGAATTGCTAATGATGGATGATGAAATTTTAGTGGACAAGGAAAATATGGTTGATGCTAATGTTAATGATATGATTGATGGAGATTGCTTCATTAATTTTCCTCTGCTCTCAAAGACAAAAGGTCGCTCGAAGCAAAAACGAAAGAAAGGTGGAAGAGAATTAGGAAAGAAAAAGAAGTCTTATGGCCTTTGCAAGCATGTTGGTCATAACATCTCAACATGTCTAGAGATAGATTATTGTACTTCCTCAAATGGTGTGAAAAGAAAAATGTACTTCAAGTGAAATGTGATTGAATCCAATATTTTCTTTGAAATGTTAGGCATAAATTCTTGAGATTGTAAAAGAAAAAAACTATGACAATAATGTGTTTGTTAATTTTGACAATATAATGCTTTTGTTAATTTTGTCGCTTCTCATGTCTTTTTTTTTTTGACAATATTATGCTAGTGAATTGTAGGGATGACAAGCCCAGAAGTGTATATTGGGCCGTGGGCCCTGTCCGAGGACACTTAATAGTTTGAAGACGGGTAAACGTTATTGTGGAAGTGCATATTAGTGAATAAAGAAAGGGGTCTAGTCAGGAGGGTTCAGGAAGGAGGTCCGAGGACGAATGCCACCTTGGCTTAACAGAGCAGAGGTCAAAAGGATGGACTTGCCATCAAGAGCAACGTTCTAGGCGATTCTACTGGTAAGGATAAGCATCAGGAAAGGATAAGGCAATGGGAAAGTAAGAAATATCTAAGGAAAAACTGCTATCACTCCATTGAATGCTCTGTAGCTAACTCTGGCTGCATTAATGTGGAGGTGATACCTGAACAGTGATATTCAGCCTTACAGCTACTTCTAAACACTTCAGGAAGGTACTGATAGGACAAGGATAAAAGTTAGCCATCTAATCAACACGTGGATGGTTGAGATGGAGTGAAGAAGGGTAATATAAAGAAGAAAAATCCCATTATAGAAGGGATCGGAGAATCGATAGTAAAAAATATTGTAGCACTAAGAGTTGTAGTTGTAATCAAGTCAAAGAGCAATATATTTAAGAACTACTCTTCTCGGACTTGGCCGAGGAAGAATTTCTTTGCAAAAACCTGTTTTTCTTTGTCTTTTCCTTGCTTTCTTACCATCTTTAGTCCATTGTGAACGTTGTCAAATTAGTTGAAGCCTAGTTTTTAGCCCATTCTCTACAAATTCTTTGTATTGGGCTCTTTGGGCCTTAATCCTTTTACCTTTTGGGCTTAGGATCCAAAACCTGCCCTTACAATTGGCGCTGTCTATGGGGAGCTTGAGTTTTGGTGAGTTCAACGTCCAACTATGGTGAGTTCAGGGCCAAACCGGGAGGAGTTTGTTGGTTCCCAACGCCAAGACCAGTTCCTCAATCTTGAGCGAATAAGGGACCAGGAGGATAGCGTGCATACCATGCATACTAGTAGGAGTCAGTCTCAAAGTGAGAGTCACCTCTCCCATGAAGAGAATACTAGAAGTATGCAGTTGGAGATTGACCGACTGCGGAGGAGGCTATGCCGCGAGCGACGAAGAAAGACTCCTTCAAGCTCTAGTCCTTCTTTTGATGACGATAGGGATGGTAGCTACAGGCCTAGGTCAAGGACCCCTCCCAGTGAGTCTTTTTCGTATGATGAGGATCACCATTATAAGCGTAGAAGTAAAAGTCCACCCCGCAAAGGTCTGGGCAACGATGCTATGAGCATGGCCCTTAACCAAATTTCCAAATCGCCATTTACAGGCAGAATTAAAGAAGGAAAACTTCCTCGGCGGTTTACTTAGCCAACATTCACCATGTACAATGGTCGAATAGACCTTGTAGAGCATATGAGCCATTTCAACCAGAGAATGGCTGTTCACTCCAAGAATGAGGCCTTGATGTGCAAGGTGTTCCCATCCAGTTTAGGGCCTATAGCGATGAGATGGTTTGATGGCCTGGGTGAAGGCTCTATTAATTCCTTTAAAGAGCTTACTCGGGCGTTTGAAGCTCGTTTCGTTACTTGTAGCAAAGTTCCTCGACCCTTGGACTCTTTGTTGTCCATGACCATGTGAGAGGGGGAGACCCTGAAAACATACTTTGACAGATACTGGAGATGTTCAATGAAATTGATAGGAATTTCGATGATGTGGCCATAAGGACTTTCAAGGTCGGCCTGCCCGCCGAGCTTGATTTGAGAAAGTCTTTAACAAGGAAGCCTGTTAGGAGTGTGAATCAGCTCATGGATCATATTGACGAGTATAGGCGGGTCGAGGAGGATCAATAGTAAGGAAAGGGAAAAACTAAGATGGTCCCCCAAGATAGGAGGGATTTCAGGTCAAATAGGTATAATAACAACCGACCTCGGAAAGATTTTGCTGGGCATTCTAGCTCAACTACTACTCAAGCATTTAGCATTGTATTCCGAGAACCTGTGCACCAAATTTTTAGGAAAAATTAAGAATGAGCCATACTTTAAATGGCCAAATAAGATGGGGGGAGACCCCACGAAATGCAACCAGAGCCTTCATTGCCAATACCACCAGGAACAAGGGCACATTACCGAGGATTGCAGGACTCTGTGGAGTCATCTGAAGCAATTGGTTAAAATGGGGAAGTTGAAACAATTCCTGTATCAGCCCAATGGGCAGGGTGGTCAGGCAAGCTTAAGAGCTCAAAAAGATGCTTCTACAAAACCACCTTTAGGTACAATTAATGTCATTCTTGCTGCTCTAGGAAGGACTAGTTCTCGGCCATCCAGGGTGATGTCTATAGCACGGCCATTTACAGAAGACTTGCCCCCTGATTCAAAGAGGAGTAGAGTGGAGGTCCGACCAGCTTTGAGCTTTTTCAATAAGGACAAAGTTGGAATCTTGCAGCCACATAATGATGCCCTAGTAGTTACTCTTAAGATAGGAGGGTGTGACGTAAAAAATGTGCTGGTAGATCAGGGCAGTGGTGTAGAGATCATGTACCCTAACCTATTTAAGGGACTGAAGCTGAGGCCTGAAGACCTAACCTGCTATGACTCTCCTCTGATAGGGTTTGATGAGAAGATTGTCTTTCCGAAGGGCCAAGTTAGACTGCCTGTTTAGGCAGGGTCAGAAGTTGTGGAAGTGAACTTCCTCATGGTAGATGCCTACTCCCCCTATACTGCCATTGTGGCAAGACCTTGACTTTACGCCATGGGGGCCGTGTCTTCCACCCTACACTTGAAGTTAAAGTATTCGTCAGGGGATCAAGTTGAGGAGTTATTTGGGAGCCAATTTATGGCTAGGCAGTGCTTGGTGGCTGCAATCAGACATCAGGCTGGAGGCGAGTCCTCTTCTTCTGCCGAGCAGGGCTTATGGCAATCAAGGGTGCCAGTGTGGTCTACGGACGTGGTGGTAGAAGAGGCAAGTTGTGAGGAGTTAGAGAAAGTTATTATTGGTGATGATGGGGGCAAGTTCTTCTAGGTTGAAGTTCAATTGCCTCCTTAGGAGAAGGAAGAGCTGATAGGATTTCTTAGGAGCAACATTGATGTGTTTGCATGGAGTGCTTATGAAGCTCTTAGGGTGGACCCAAATTTCATTTGTCATCATCTAAATGTCAATTCATCTGTCATCCCCAAAAAGCAACCACCTTGGCACTCATCTAAGGAGCATTCTGATGCCGTCAAGGAAGAGATAGTCAAGCTTACGCAGACCGGGGCCATTAAAGAGGTGTTTTATCCTGAGTGATTGGCCAATACAATGGTGGTGAAGAAGAAGAGTGGGGAATGTCGAGTATGTGTAGACTTCACAGATTTGAACAAAGCCTGCCCGAAAGACCTCTTTCCCATGTCTCGGATAGATCAGTTAGTGGATGCAACTGCAGGCCATCCTCGGATGAGCTTTTTAGATGCCTTTCAAGGATATCATCAGATACCATTAGCTTTGGACGATCAGGAGAAGACTGCTTTTGTCACACCCACTGGGAATTACCACTACAAAGTGATGCCCTTTGGATTGAAAAATGCAGGGTCTACCTATCAGAGGATGATGACTAGGATGTTTGAACCTTAACTAGACAAGAATATTGAGGTCTACATAGACGATATGGTGGTAAAGAGTAAAGTAGAGTCCGAGCACTTGAATGACCTCGAGAATATTTTTGAAGTACTGAGGAAACACAAATTATGTCTTAATGCTTCTAAGTGTACTTTTGGCGTTGGCTCGGGCAAGTTTTTGGGTTATATGGTCACTCATCGCGGAATTGAGGTCAACCCTAATCAAATTAGAGCAATTAACAATCTACAGCCCCCTCGGAATCCCAAAGAAGTCCAGAAGTTAACAGAAATGACTGCTGCTTTGAATTGATTCATTTCTCGGTCAGCAGATAGGTGTAGGCCCTTCTTCCAGTTGTTGCATAAGTGGAAGGGATTTAAGTGGACCGAGGAATGCGCCTCGGCCTTCCAGCAATTGAAGGAATACCTCGGCCACCTATTATGTCCTAGCCTGAGGAGGACAAGGTTTTGTTTGCTTACATCGCTGTAGCACCTCATGCGGTGAGCCTAGTACTGATACAGGTTGATGATGGGGTACAAAAACCAGTTTACTATGTAAGCAAATCATTGCACGAAGCAGATGTGCATAATCTACCATTGGAGAAGGCCATCTTGGCCATGGTACATGCCAACCGAAAGCTCCCTCATTACTTTCAGGCTCACACCGTCATGGTCCTAACCTAACTACCACTTCAATAACAACTTCGGAAAGCTGATTATACGGGGAGAATTGCAAAATGGGAGAAAATCCCAGGAGCCTTTAATATCAAGTATATGCCTCGCATTTCCATTAAGGGCCAAGTCCTTGCAGATTTGGTGGCCGAGTTCACTAAGTCTTCAATGGAAAAAAAATAAGGAGAAGCAATGCATGGATGAAAAATCAGTTGGTGTGGTCTCCCTGTAGGTGCCTCTATTTTGGAGGGTATATGTTGATGGTGCAGCAAATCAAAGGGAATCTGGAGTGGGGCTAGTTGCAGTATCTCCTGAAAAGATCATCATTGAGAAATCCTTAAGGTTGAGCTTCTCGGCCACGAACAATGAGGCTCTGTTGGTGGGAATGGCTATGGTTCAAAAAATTGGAGGAAAAACAGTGGAGATATTTTCAGATTCAAGATTAGTTGTAGGCTAGGTAAAAGGAGAATTGCAAGCCAGAGATTTGAGAATGCAAGAGTACCTAAACCAGGTTAGGTACTTGCAGTCAGGGTTTGACTCATTTTCCTTACAGCAAATCCCTAGAAGCAGAAATACGCATGATGATTCCCTTGCCACTCTTGCAACCTCCTCAGGTTATCCTGGTCGAGGATCTATGTAAGCCTACCGAGATGAAGAGGGAGAAGGTCCAGATTCATCAAATTAGGGTAGGACCTAGTTGGATGGATTCTATTGTCCTATTCCTTAAGGATGACATCTTACCCAAGGAGAAGGGAGAGGCTGACAAAGTACAAAGAAAGGCCCCTCGATTTTGGCTATCCGGGGATCAAAAATTATACAAGCGCTATTTTTCTGGGCCATATTTGCTATGTATCCATTCTGAAGCAGTAGAGCCACTCCTAGAAGAATTACATGAAATGATTTGTGGAAGCCATACAAGAGGCAGATCCTTGTCTCACAAAGCCCTTACTCAGGGATATTGGTAGCCCAATATGCAAAAGGAAGCACAATAATACATGAAAAAGTGTGACCAATGTCAAAGACTTGCTCCAAACATTCATCAGCCAGGGGGCATTCTTAATCCTCTGTCTAGTCTCTTGCCTTTTGCTCAATGGGGCTTAGACATTGTAGGGCCCTTCCCCAAGGCAGCGGGAAACAGGAGGTGGCTTTTGGTCGGCACTGATTACTTCACCAAGTGGGTTGAAGCTGAGCCACTGGCAAATATCAGAGATGTAGATGCCAAAAGATTTATGTGGAAAAATATTGTCACTCGGTTTGGAATCCTTCATACCCTCATCTCGGACAATGGGTTTCAGTTTGATAGCAAAGCCTTCAAGAGGTACTGTTGTGAATTGGGCATTAAGAATAGGTACTCCACTCCGGCTTATCCATAGGGGAATGGACAGGCCGAGACTGCTAATAAGGTCATAGTGAATGGACTTAGGAAGAGACTAGATGATGCAAAGGGTAGATGGGTGGAAGAGCTGCCACACGTTTTTTGGACATATTAGACTACCCCTCGTAGGTCAACAGGGGAAACGCCCTTTTCAATGACTTATGGGGCCGAGGCTGTGATCCCTCTGGAAACTGGATTCCCAATGTTGAGGACAAGCTTGTTCACTTCGGATAGCAATGACAACCTACTAGAGAGGAGCTTGGACTTGATTGAAGAACAAAGAGAAAATGCCATGGTTCGATTAGCATACTATCAACAGAAGCTCAAATAAGGGTATGACTCAAGTGTGAGATTGAGACCGTTAGCACCCGGGGACCTAATGTTAAGAAAGGTTATGGGTACTGCAAAAAACCCAGCGTGGGGAAAGTTAGGGCCCAATTGGGAAGGGCCATACCGCATTACCTCGGTAGCTAGGATATGTGCTTATTTCTTAGAAGATTTGGATGGAAATGCCATACCACGTCCTTGGAATGTAAATAACCTACGAATGTACTACTATTAATGAAAGGCAGCTCTGCCATATTTTTATTTCTGACATTATGTATTGGCTTTATTATTTGTTTAAGTATTAAACAGAACTTCGGTCATGTCTGGCTCCTCGGACCACATACCTTGGGTAAATTAATACTCTTTATTATTTGTTTAAGTATTAAACAGAACCTCGGTCATGCCTGGCTCCTCGGACCACATACCTTGGGTAAATTAATACTTTTCATTACTTGTTTAAGTATTAAACAGAACCTCGGTCATGCAATTAGAAATCCTATATTTAGGTGGGAATAATGTAAGGGTTGTGTATGAGAGAGTGTGAAGAACTGATCAAGTGTGTGCATTCAAGAGCATTCTCGCGACTGGAGCTTGCAACTGACTTGCGAGTGGTGACTCGCTAGAAGTGTCACACGTGTGAAGCACGCAGGAAGTTGAAGGGCCAGTACAGTTGGATCACTACAGGATAAAAAGTACAATTTGGCCATTTTGTTACTTGGCGATTGGAACTCACGACTCATCCCAGTCGCGAGTCACTTACCAAAGCCCCCTGTTTTGCAGAAAAATGACTTTTCACATTCCTTCTCATACCCTACTATAAATACCCTTATACCCACAAAATGTAGAGAGTTTCTAGAGAGAATTTTGAGAGATAAACCCTAGAGAACAACAAGATTGATTCATCCACAATCTTATACCTTTGATTCTCAAATTCCTCTACTCTCACCCTCTCCATTGTCATACCCTTGAGAGGATCTTTAGTCAAATCCTTACCTCATCATATTCATATCAGTGAGAAGGTTATTTGGTGCTTGGGAAGCAGTTTAGAGAGGACCAATTCATTTTGGTTGATGCAATGGGCTTATTGCGGGATCCGATAAGTTAGAGAAGACAAAGTTAGGCTTAACCCTGTTGGAGCAAGAAGCTTGGAAGGCTTAGGTGCATCAGGTAGATTAGGCTTGGAGGGTCTTTTGCTATCCATGTATCCCAACTGATTTTCTAGTGGATCATTTTACCGTTTAGAGGGCGGCGGAGAGGTTTTTCGCCGAGTTCTTCAATTTCCTCTTCGATAACACGTGCCGGTGTTATCTTACGTTTGCTTCTCTCTATCCCTTACTCTTTGTATTTAATTACTGCTATGTTGTGATTAAATTATGGCTTAGAGTAGTTTGTTTATTTGGGTATAGCTTATATTTATCATTCCGCACATATATTGTTTGAATATAAGCTTGTGTTGGTATTATTGAAATTGGGGGTCTAAACATTCACTAGTGTTTTACACACCAAGTGAGCTTTCAATTGGTATCAAAGCGGGCATACTTTGACGGATTTCTATATCCTTAGTGTGATCCTTGACCCCTAGGATGGATAGGTCTCAATCCCTTAATGCACCTCCCTTCTTTGATGGTAGTAATTACGCCTTTTGGAAAGTGCGTATGCATGCATTTTTGTGCTCTATTGATGAGAGCGTTTGGGATGCTGTTAAGAATGGTTGGACTAGGTCGGAGGCTACCAAATTTGAAAGTTCAATTAGTGTGTAAAACACTAATGAATGTTTAGACCCCTAATTTTAACAATACCAACACAAGCTTATACACAAACAATATATGTGCGGAATGATGTATATAAGCTATAACCAAATAGGTAAAACACTCTAAACCATAATTAATCACAAACACAGCAAAAATTAGAAGGTAAAGAGTAAGGGAAGAGAGATGCAAACACAAAGATAACATTGGCACGAGTTATCGAAGAGGAAACTGAAGAACTCGGTGAAAAATCTCTCCGCTGCCCTCCAAGCAGTCAAATGATCCACTAAAGAATACAGTTGGGATACATGAATAGCAGAAGACCCTCCAAGCCTAATCTACCCAATGCACCTAAGCCCTCCAAGCTTCTTGCTCCAACAGGGTTACGCCTAACCTTGTCTTCTTTAGCTTCCCGGATCCAGTAATAAGCCCATTGCATCAACCAAGTAAATTGGTCATCTCTAAACTACTTCCCAAGCACCAAAATACCTCATCATAGATATGGGTATGGTGAGATAAGGATTTGGCAAAATGTACCTTTCAAGGATATGTCAATAGAGAGGGTGAGAGTAGAGAAATTTGGAGAATCAAATAATGAAGATTGTGGATGAGTCAATCTTGTTTTTCTCTAGGGTTTCTCTCTCAAAATTCTCTCTGGAAACTCTCTACATTTCGTGGGTATAAAGGTATTTATAGTAGTGTATGTGAGGAATGTGAAAAGTTAGGTTTCATCCAAACAGGGCATTCTGGCGACTCAGACTCGCGACTGGAACGAGTCGTGAGTTTGAGTCGTGAGCTAACTGCCTGGCCAGACTGTATATTTTTGTCCTATAGTGCTCCAGCTATCGTGACCCTTCAGTTCCCTGCATGCATCACACGTGTGCCACTTTGGCGACTTGCCAGTCACGAGTCAGTCGCGAGATCCAGTCGCGAGACTCCTTTGATTTGCACACATCTTAAGTTTTCTTCACACTCTCTCACACATAACCCTTACATGATTCCCACCTAAATACAGGGTATCTAATTGCTAAAATACAAGCAAATTTGGCACGGAATAAAGCCAACACATAATTGAATAAATTCAATCTTACAAAATCTACTTGGGATAAGGCAGCCCTTGCAGCGGCTAATGCTAATAGTAAAGCTTTAAATGCTATATTTTGTGGTGTCTCACCAGATGAATTCCACGGGATCTCTCATGTGACAATTGCTAAGGAGGAATGGGAAATCTTGGAGACCACATATGAAGGCACCAAGAAGGTGAAAGATACAAAGCTACAAATGCTTACCACTCGCTTTGAAGAATCAAAGATTAGCGAAGATGAGGCATTTGACTCCTTCTATGGAAAATTGAATGAAGTGGTGATTGGCAAGTTTAACTTGGGAAAGAAGACGGAGGACTCCAAGGTTGTTAGGAAGATCCTACGATCATTGCCAGAGAGCTTCCATGCCAAGGTCACCGCCATCGAAGAGAGCAAACTCCTTGATAAGATAAAGATTCAAGAACTCATCGGTTCTCGTCAAACATATGAGCTATCTCTACCATCACAAAGGAAGAGCAAATCTCTTGCTCTTAAGACGATCAATGAGAGAGTTGAAGCTCAAGATTCCTCGGATGAGGATGAGGTTGAAAAAGAGGTGGCGTACCTTGCAAAGAACTTTTTTCAAGTTCTTAAAATTCAAGAAGGATGGGAAGTCTTTTGAGAAAGGTAAATTCTCAAATTTCAAGAAGGACAAGAAAGACTTCAAGAAGAAAGACTCCAAAGACTCATCTCCATCTCAAGCAGTCACTCACTATGAGTGCAAAGCGCATGGCCATGTGAAGAAAGAATGCCCTACTTATTTGAAGGCAAAGGGTAAAGTCTTTGTTACAACTCTAAGTGACTCGGATAGCTCCAACTCCGATTCAGAAGAAAGTTGTGATGGAGAAGGAAACTATTCCGCGTTTATGACCATTGCACCCGTGGACTCTTAGGAAGATTTGAGCACTCTAGTGGAAGGGCTCGACGAGCACACCGAAGTGGAGTCTATGAGGGTTGGAGAGGAATCCGATGATGAAGATGAAGAATGCATTTATGAAGATGAAGAATGCATCTATGAAGGAGCAAAGGGATTGCAGGAATCCTATAATTCCCTTCTTGAGAAGACCGGAGAGTATACTAAAGTGGCTAAGGTAGCCATTAGAAAAATGAAGAAAGTAGAACAGGATTACAAGAGTATACTTGTGAGGTATAAAGAAACAAAATGTGAAGTTGAAATGATGAATGAAGAGCTAACGAATGCCTATTCTAGGATCAAGTTTCTTGAGCTTGAGGTTATTCAAGCTAATGCCAAAGTGGAGTGTGTTGCTTCAAAGAAACTTGATAAGGTGCTTGCATATCAAAAGCCCTCTTTCGATAGAAGTGGCTTGGGATACACCAGAGAAAGTAGCTCAAGCGTTAATGTGTCTAAGGAGATGAAGTTTGTTAAAGCCAAAGAACCGGCGGTTACAACCCCTCGTGTTGAAAGTGTGAAAGTTGAGAAAAAGCCAAATGTGGTTACTCAAAAGGTTTTGACAAAGCCTCCAAATCCAATTGTGGCCAAGCCCAAAGAAAAAGGGAAGTCTCTTCTAAAGGCACAAAGAGGTCCTCAAACTCAACACTTTTGTCATCACTATGGAATCCGAGGACATACTAGGCCAAATTGCCACAAGCTTCAAGCATTGAAGAATGCAGGTTCTCAAAGGCCAAGAGGACAAGGAAAGGGCAAGGGGAATCACAAGCAATCAAAAGGGTAAGAAGTAGATCCCGGTATTGGTGATGTGATGAAGATGATAGACACAATCAATTCTTGTATGACCAACTTCACCCTATGGTTTGAGAATCGTCACTCAAGTACCCAATCCTCTAAGGATATCACCCCAAATGCACGTGCCGTGTGGGTGAAGAAGGGTACTCATGCATAAGCATTATAACATGTCCATGCATTAATTCTTTCGATATGTTGTGACATTGTTGGTTGTTTGCTTATAGTTTTTTTTTTCCCTAGCATGTTTTAACTGTTTTTGTTGTTTAAAAGCTTTGAATGTTTTTTTTGTTTTTTATCAATCTTTACTTGCTTTGTGTCAAAAATCCAAAAACACATAAAATGTAGAAAATCCAAAAAGTTTGATTGGCATTATTGTGTATTGTCACACGCATGCTTAGCTTTGTACCTCCGTACTAATGGCTTTATGCATTTACGAGCTTAGCTTGCTCTTTATGCATTCATATCTTTGTGGGAAAAATCCTAACATCTATGTGATTGTTGTAAATTGATCTTCAAACTTGTCATGAATGATTAGTCAATAGTTTTGTTGATCTTGAGACATGCATAGACTTGTACTATATATCTTCTCACTCTTTTATGTTTTTGCTTATAGCTCAACCAATGTCAAATCTCAAAAAGAGATAATGAGCTGCAAAAGCCGTCGCACATACTAATATTTGACTAGGAAAAAGGGAAAGCAACTTGTATTGAAAATGTATGGTACCCAAAAAGCCAAAGGCTTACTCTCAAAAATGAAATACCAAAGGCTTACTCTCAAAAATGAAATATCAAAAATTTCAAGCATTGATCTCAAAAAGAGATGTCATGTTCTAAAAAGATCAAATGTTATGAAGTGTAAGAAGGCAAATGAAAAGCTTCAAAGTTATGTAATCAAGTCTTTGTGGGAGGTCATATATGCTCATTTCTATAATTGAGATTGGTCACTCTACTTAGTGCTAATTGTGTATGCCTTGGTTGAATTGATCATTGAAGCTTCATGTTAGACTAAGGACTATCTCACATTTGATACCCACCCACAGCACACATGTCTATGTTCAATAAATGCCTTATTCATTTGTGTGATTGTACTTAATTAAATGTGTTGTACATAATCATATGTTGATCAAACACAAAAAGATTTTTGAGTATTTTAGTTGTTTTTGAAAAGTGTTTTGCTTCAAAATTTTTCTCAAAAATCCAAAAATTTTCAACTCTGCCTTTTGGTGACTCACTCGCGAGTCATGCGAGTCACGAGGCCCTAGTCATGAGCTTACACAGAAGGTTTCACGACTCCCTAGCAAATGAGACTTCCAGTCGCGAAAAATATTAGAAATTTTTTCAAAAATTCTAGGTTTTTGTCATTTTCGCGACTACTTCGCTAGTGGAAGTCCAGTCGCGAGGTTACTCAGAGAGGTTCACGACTCACTGGCGAGTGGAAGTCCCAGTCGCAAAAAAGACTTAGAGAAATTTTTCAAAATCTTGCACAAGGGATTTTGGTGACTTGCTCGCGAGTCATATGAGTCGCGAAAAACGCGTGTTTTGCACAAATAGGGTTAAATCTCAAACAGTTTTTAAAAAACTTTTCAGTTTCCCTCACATCACGTGCAAATCTCTCTGTCTTCTCCGCCTCTCCCTCTCCCAAAACTGCCATTTTCACTCACAAAACCTCCATTTTCCTCTTCAATTTTCTCTCAATCTTCAAGAAAAGGTATGGGTTTTCAATTGTTTTCACTCTATTTCAAGTTTAAAGCCTTCTTTTTCATGGATTTGTTGTTTATATTGAGATATGGATATATGGTTGATGAATATGGGTTTCTGATGTTTTTGTTGAGTTTGATATATGGGTTTTGTTGAGTTTCATAGTATAATGCTAGTTTTACATGTTTATACTACATGCTCATGCATTTTGCTATAATTTGTGTTGTGTTGTGCATATCATGTTGATGATAAAATGTCTTATAGATGTTTTTGTGTGTATTTTTGGACTCCATTGAGTACAAAAATTGTGGGGATAATCATGTTTCTTTGTCTTTGAAACATCATATGATTATGTGTTTTCACACATTTCCTCTTGCATGTTTTCATGCCTTAGTTACACACTTTTGCATATGATGCACACACACACAATCTTTGACATGTTGAGTGAATAATGCCAATGATTCTATCATGTTGTGATGCACACACTCTTTAAATTCCAGTTTTTGGGGTTTTAATTCAAAGTTTAGGTTTTGGTACTAAATTGTTGCTAATCAAGTTTGTTGCTGCGTGTTTTTCATCTTGCTCTTTGCTATTATATGATCTTTGCTTGAAGATGTCTCCCTTCAAGAAGTCAGCTGTGAAAGGAGGAAGCAACAAAGGAAAGGAACCGGTAATTGATCTCAGCAGCTTCTCCCCTAAGTCGAAGAAGACTTGATTTTCAGCTGGAGTGTATGATGACACTCGTTTTAGATCATATGCCGCATATCAAGCATATTTGAATCACTTCAAGGGTGCCCCCATGTTGATTGAAAGGGTTGTTGAACAAGCGTCTCTTCTCGATACAAACATTCCCAGATGGTTCACCTCCAAAGATTGGAACTATCTTCTATCCAACTTTGAAGATCTGTATGAAGAGCTTGTGAAAGAATTCTATGCAAATGCCATCTTTGATGGGGATGAGCTAAAATGTTGGGTAAGAGGAAAGGACTTCACTGTCACACCTTCCTATCTTGCTATCATTCTGAACATCAACCGACCGATGTTTATTAAACCACCGGTGTATGATGAGTTGGAATCGGATGTTGACATGCTTCGAGATGCTCTCGGAGAAAACTTGGAGATATCCTCAAATGGGAAAACAATCGGGGTGTCATCATTATCTCCCGAATAAAGGCTGCTCACTACGATAATGTTTCACAATCTCTATCCTCTCTCAAGCACCAGATACATGAATCTTGGTCGGGCTCTATTTCTTCATGACTTGATTACCGATGAAGAAATTGATATATGTTCACATATCTTCCACACTTTGAGCAAAACTGCTGAAAGGAAGACATCTACGAACTGTCTTCCTTTTTGTTGCCTCATCTCGAAGATATTGAAGCTCAAAGGAGTACACACATTGGAAGATGAGTACCCTCATCCTATGCAAAGCCCAATCAACATTTGCACTCTCAATGCTATCATAGGCTATAGCCAAAAGAATGTCAAGCAAGAGAGTAATGTTCCTCATGGTGTTTCAAGCTTTAGCTCACAATCCTATGATGAGAAGTTGGACAACATAATGGCATCCATGCAAGACATCAGTACCAAGTTGTTCGGCCTCACATCTATCATGCACTCTTAACATACCCGATTTGACAAAAAGTTTACCTCTCTCCAAACTCAATTGGATCAAATCCAAAGGAAGCTTGAAGAAGATGATGACTAGCTATTCCATGACAAAAAGGGGGAGATGGTTCATGATAGGGGGAGAGCAATGATAGAGGGAGAGAGAGCTAGATCAAAGGGGGAGCAATGCAATGCAATGAAGAGCAAGAAAAGAAACCTACAACAAGCCTTTAGCCTTTACATTTTCTTCTTTTGATGCTACTTCTAGTCTATGTTTATTTTTCATGGTTTAAGCTTATGTTGTGTACTTGACAATGCTTATTTTGTACCTTTGCTTTTGTGGCATTTTAGTACTTTTAGATTATGTTTTGCATTCTCTTTAGTACTTTTGTGCCCTTGTTGGATCTTGTATCCTTGATGCAATTGCCTAAGTGGTAGTGCATCGGTTGAGTGTTAAACATGCAAATGTTACTTTGCATTGAGCTTATTAGCTTGCATGTCCGGATGTTCATTCACCGTGTGAATGTTCATTGTGGTCACTTTTTATAGTGATTGTTCTTGTTTGGTCAAGCTATGTTTTATTGTCATATTCATACTTTCTTGATCGTATTGTGCTTGCTCCATATGCATTCCAAGATTTCTGCTTACAATGAACTTTTTGTGATATTATTTTCAAGAAAGCTTGTCCATATGGTTCAAGAGCTTCACAGATCTAGAGTTAGGTGTGAGTGAGTTTTGGCAACTATTCCCAACTCACATTTTAAGTCTAGAGTTTGTTTTAGGGTTTTGTCACAAAATAGCTAAATGGGGAGATTGTAAGGTTGAATTTATTCAACTATGTGTTGGCTTTATTCCGTGCCAAATTTGCTTGTAATTTAGCAATTAGAAACCCTGTATGTAGGTGGGAATAATGTAAGAGTTGTGTGTGAGAGAGTGTGAAGAATTGATCAAGTGTGTGTATTCAAGAGCATTCTCGCGATTGGAACTCACGATTGACTCGCGAGTGGTGACTCGCCAGAAGTGTTACACGTGTGAAGCATGCAGGAAGTTGAAGGGTCAGTACAGCCGGATTACTATAGGACAAAAAGTACAATCTGGCCATTTTGTTACTTGGCGACTGGAACTCGCACTAGTGTTATCTTGCGTTTGCTTCTTTCTATCCCTTACTCTTTGCATTTAATTACTGCTGTGTAGTGATTAAATTATGGCTTAGAGTAGTTTGTTTATTTGGGTATAGCTTATATTTATCATTCCACACATATATTGTTTGAATATAAGCTTGTTTTGGTATTATTGAAATTGGGGGTCTAAACATTCACTAGTGTTTTACACACCAAGTGAGCTCTTTTTTTTATTGAAATATTCCAGGACAACAGATAATTTAGCTTGAGATGTGATTCATACTAATTTGGTAACGGACAAGTTAAGGTCGACTATTAACACTAGTCTTTTCACACGTTCTGCATGCGTTCAAAGATTTTCTTTCTTTGTTGATGATGCATTTGATCGACAGTTCAACTTGGTCCACAAATGCCTACCAAAAAAAAGGAAAATCTCCAATATATATGTGGGTTAGTACACCAAATTTTAGGAGGAAAGTCAAAGGATTATTTTTTTCATACTTGTTATGGTGGCTGTCCCATACTACTGTCTTCTTATGTCTTTAGGGCCTGTTCGGATTGAGGGAGGAGGGAGGGGGCCGAGACTAGAGGGGAGTAAAATAGAGTTAATTGAAAATAGACTAATTTGGGACCAATTCTATTCTACTCCCTCCCCCCCCTTCTCCTCAATCCAAACAGACCATTAGTGAATTTATCCCTCCAAAATATCAACCTAATTTAATTCATTCCCCATCATTTGGAGGGATAGGCAACAACAAAAGTTATAAATTTTGAAAATATTTTCTTAAAATTCAAGTTTCAATAGTATATACACTATTCTTATATATATAACATTGAAAACAAATATCTACTACAATTCTAATCTTATATAATATTTAAACTTAAAGTAACATGTAATATGTGTTCCATGGACTTGGAGATGTAAATTTTTTTTTATAAAAAAATTTATATTCTTGAAAATGTTCAAATAAGTTGACCAATTATGGTGATACTAAATATGAAAAAAAAAAAAAATTATAACGGATAAAGTTCTACAAAACTAAAGTTACAACTTTACTTAATAAAATAAACATTGTTATATAAAATAAACATTACAATTTTACAACTGTTGAATTGCATATTCTTTACGTTTTTAATACATATGATAATTTTTTTGTTAATAAGATTTATTTACTGTTTGATTATATAACTTATATTTTATGCATAATTTTAAACTACAAAAACTTGCAATTTAAAGAATTTATTGATAATATATGTTAAAGCTCTTACGAAGAAGCAAAATTGCAAGAAGAAAGGAGAGTTCACACGACATCATTTTGACTGAAGGAATAAAAGCTAAATTAAAGGAAAACGGCACCGTTCAGATTAATGAAGACACGCGTACAACTTAATGAAGACATGGACTGTGCACGTGACAGACTTAAGCTCAGAATCTGTTATTAGGCTTTGACAGGTTTCGTTGTTTTATTAGAGGATAATAAGTTTGTTATAGTTTGTTAGTTAGTTTTTTTTTTGGCGCCTTTTTCTTTTGCTTGGAACCGAGTCTGCTATGGTGTATAAATAGCAGAGCAGTAGATATTTATGATTCTACTCTCTCATTTTTTCATCAATAAGAAAAATCTATTTAGAGAGAGCTTTCATTTTCTTTACAACATAGTTATTAATCTTGAAATTTTGCAAGTATAGAGAATATAAGGAAAAAATATAATTCAATATTAGATTTATCAACATTCACCTCCAATAAAAAAATATTTAGTAAGGTTGTAACTTAAAACTACAATTAATTTTGTAGCTAAACTTTGTTTTATTATAATTATGAAATTTAAATATTTCTGTTAAATTACTATCTAGCTACTTAATGAAAAATAGTTAATATAACCTACTTAATGAGTATATATGTTCTTTTACATGAAACTTATAAAAATAGTTAATATTTTAAAATAACATATAACCTAAAAAATTTATATTATTCTCTATTATAAAATAATTATATCATAATATTTTTACCTTGCATTGAGTGTTTGCAACTAGTTTTACATAAAGATTACACTAAAACTAGTAAATTAACTGATTAATTCAAAAAAGAAACTGAGTTATTGATGTGCATTTTCTGTGTTAGTTGATTATTCTTTAGCCATTGGACGTATCTTATTCTGTGCCATCCTTCAATAATGTTCCCAACTTATTCCCATCCAGACTTTTGCAGTAATTAGTAGTTGGTAACAATACAAGAGCTCCCTTGTCCTAACTGATACACGCTTTTCTTGTAATTCCATTATCTTTTTTATTAATTCATCCATTCCTCCATCTATATACCTTGGGTAAATTAATACTCTTTATTACTTGTTTAAGTATTAAATAGAACCTCAGTCATGCCTGGCTTCTCAGACCACATACCTTAGGTAAATTAATACTCTTTATTGTTTGTTTAAGTGGTAAACAGAACCTTGGCCATGTCAGGTTCCTTGAATCACATGCCTTGGGTAAGTTAGTAACTAGCCTAGCTACGGTGAGCAATTAAGACTCTCATTGAAATAACTCAATTGAAAGGACACTCTTGAACATCACTTAAAGCATTTGCAAGTATATCCATGATCTATTTGTGAGCTAATCGTTACCTACAACTCCTTAGATCTACTGTTAAGTGGAAGGTTATGTGGAGCCCTGAATGGATAGATGCTTCACTATTATTTGAAGTTGAAGGAGAATCCAGCAATGTACAGGATCCTTTGAGTTAACTATACTTAAGGTATGTCTTGAAGTTTAATTACCTTTTGTTGAACATCATGGGCTAGGAGAAATTAGCCCAAGGTGTTGCCATTTGCATGGGGTGAAACATCTAGACCATCACTTGCTTAAATGACTGTTAAAATTAAGAATGTAGAAATATTTCCAAACTAGATTGTGTTTATGCCTGTTAAGCATTGAATGGAAGAGACATCATATGTAACTTTACACCAACGTAGTTAAGTAGGAAAGAGTAAAATGCTTTTCATTTAAGTTCAATCTTGCAAAAGGTAAAGTAAATACATCTTAAGGAAGATAAACAACAAGTAAACTAAAATAATAATAAATAAATAAATAAAAACCTATTCGAAAAGCTACTTAATTTTGAGGACTAGCTTGTCTTTTGCTAGAGCCTTGGTGGATTGGGCAAGTGCTATTGCTGAAGTTACTGGGCCTTTACCCTTGGAATCCTCCTTGGAGGGGATGGGGAAAGTTGCCAGAACCAGCTCTCGAGTTTGGGAAACCACCCCTTCCTTGGAGGAATCCTTGGGTGCAGGTGGAGGCTTCGTGGTTTCAGGGGCTACCTCCTTGGTTTTTTCTTTCTCTTCCTCAGCTACGCCAGCTTGCTCTGCCCCTTTTGGAGGACTGTTGGGAGGAGGAAGATCCTTGGCAGGTATCTCCTGATTGGGGCTTGGGTCTTTGGGGGCAGGGTCAGCCTGAAGGATTGAGGGGCCTGGTGCTCGGATGGCTGGAGGATAATAAACATTCTTTGCTCTCCTAAGGGTAGAGGAGGCCTCAACCCTAGCTTGGTTGAGGGCCTTATTCCACACTTGGAGGCAATAAACCCTACATACCTGAGAGACCTCAGCCTTGAGCACCTCTTTAGTCTCTGCTACCCCCACTTCGTAGCTGTCTTGTTCAGCTTTATCTATGGCCTTCTCAGCCTCCTCTAGTTTCTTCTTCAAGACCTTCATGTGCTCTTTAGATGCAACCAGCTCATCCTCGGCCTGACGAAGTTGCTTATGTTGAGTCTCTACTTGCTTCTCTGCCCCTTGCAGAGCAGCCTTAGCGCTCTTCTTCTCCCTGTCGGCCTCGGTGAGCTTGGTGTTCAGCTCCTTGATCCTCTTCTCGGCCACATTGAAGGCCTCCATAACGACTATGCGCCTTGACTCTTCATCCTTCATTTGCTTGTGGGAATTAGACACCAATTCCTCGGCCCTGTGCGCAGCTTGAACAGCCTTCCAAGGAAAAAATATAATGATTAGAAAAAGGCATTTATCACTTTAAAAAAAAAAAAAGAAAAAGAAAAAGAAAAGAAAGCCAGTTAAGAGACTTACCAGCGCTAGGTCCCTCTTCAAACTAAGAAACACTTCATGTTTCTTCATGGACCTAAGGTCGGCCATGTCGACAGGTAGCAGCCACAGCATCTGCCACATACTTGGCTTTCCCATGCTGGAAGTCCCTTATAGAAGCATTTGTGGGAAGGGCAGCTCCATCCAACACGAGAGGGGGGTTCTAGCACCGTGACCTGGCGGTCATGCCCCTTCTCCACCATGGCTCCTTCACTTGAGGACCTTGTTTGAGCAGTTCTAGCCACCTTGGCCCCCTTTTGGGGCTCGGCCTCCTTAGAGGGATGAATTTTTCCTTCTTCCACCACCTCCTTACCCTTTTGGTCCTTTTTCCTCTTCTTGTCAGCAAGATCAGGTTAGAGAGCTTGAGTAGATGGAGGGGTGAGAGGCTTGGTCTGAATAGCTTTCTCTAGCACGTTGCCTCCTACTTGGGACTCCAACAGGTCCCAAAGGCTTGTCCTGGACTTGCGTTGTAACACCATCGCGTTAGGGACAGTGGAAGCTGCCTGTGCGTGGCTTACTTGGGCTGGGGGTAGATGATTGAAGTCACCGGTAGGAGCCTCTAGGGATTGAGGTTGGTTGAAGACCTCGAAGTCGTCCTGGGAGTCAGAGACTTCAACCACTTCTTCTTCTTCTTTTTCTTCTTCTTCTTTGATGGCTGGCTGAGAAGGGGTTGCCTCGTCCTCGGCCGTGTACGGGGGGAGTGGCTCCACTTGTTGTACACCTTTTGGAGCAGGGTTTGGGTTGAGAAAACCAGGTACAGCAACGTTAATCAGGTGCAGATGACGATCTTTCTCCTTGATCACGTATTTGGGCACTTGGAAGCTGGAAGACAAGGGGTTGTAGCCGAGGATGAGATGAGCCGCCCTCAGTTGCCCGTCTTTGTGGACGAATATCTCAGCCTAGAGTATTTTTGTGAGATCTGGCTCGTTGACGAAATTGAAGTTCAAAATGGCAGAGTATTTGTCTACAAAGTTGTCAGACATAAAAATATTGTTAGAAAATAGTACATTTAAGAGGAAAAGTGAATTATAAGTACAAATGACAAAATTGAACAAAAATGGTGTTAGCAAAGAGAAAGGGTATTGTTAGAATCATAAGCCTAGACCTAAAATACCCCACCTAATGTCCCTTCTCTGGTCGGACAGTGAAGCCCATCATGCCACTCCCCTGAGACGATTAGAAAATCTTTATTCATGCCCTTATTAGACTCAAGGAGACACAATATGAGCCTAACCGCGGCAACCCTAGTTTTCAGGTAGTACCCCTGCCGTGTTAGTTTGTGACGGTTATAAATCCAGTTAACATCATGATGGGTAAGGTTCACACCCATCTTCTCGTTGAGGGTATCGACGCTACCTAGGATCCTAAACATATTGGGGGGCACATTGGGTAGGGGCTAATCTATGAGCTATCAGGCAATCCCTAGTGACTCTACCTATGGGGATTCTCATCCCTCTCTCTATGAAGGCAATCATCGGGATTACCACCTCTCCTTCCTGCCTCTGGGTATACCAATCCCCTTGTTTACAATATCTAATGGAGACCCCTGGGGGAATTCTATATTGAGCTTTAAAGCTCTCTATACCTTCTGGGGTGTCTACTAGGTAAGCAAATCTACCAATGTTTAAGAAAGGATTGAAGGTGAAAGGAAGGCAAAGGGAAATTAGGGGAGCCAAGGAGGGAAGGGCTTTGAATAAAGACAAGTAGAAAAGAAAATAAGAGAAAATATTTAAATGACTTACGCAAGGGAAGGAGGTCTCCTCGGACTGGTTCTTGATATTTAAAAGAGCAAAAAGTGAAGCGAATGAGGTCTTTAAGCAATATATGTATCAAAGAGAAAGACAAGTAGGAGAATTCCCGCCTAAGTTCCAACAAAATCCTTGGCTGTTGGATCTTTATCGTACAGTAGAACGTGGGGGACATGGAGCTGCCAAAATTTAATACAAGTGCGTCCTGGATGCCGAAGCGTCAGGAGCGTGCTTTGGGCAGTTGAAAAGACACTTGCACAGACAGAGGAAGCGTATGAGAAGAGTAGAAAAATTGTTGTAATATCGAAATCCTCCTTTTTTCCTGAGGGACAAAAGAGGAGAATTTTGAGGGGCTATTGTAGGGATGACAGGCCCAGAATTGTATATTGGGCCGTGGGCCCCGTCCAAGGACACTTAATAGTCTGAAGACAGGTAAATGTTATCGTGGAAGTGCACATTAGTGAATAAAGAAAGGGGCCTGGTCAGGAGGGTTCAGGAAAGAGGTCTGAGGACGAATGCCACCTCAGCTTAACAGAGCAGAGGTCAGAAAGGTGAACCTGCCATTAAGAGCAACGTTCTGGGCAGTTCTATTGGTAAGTATAAGCATCAGGAAGGGATAAGGTAATGGAAAAGTAAGAAATATCTAAGGGAAAGTTGCTGCCACTGCATTGAATACTCTGTAGCTAACTCTTTGGTCGCATTAATGTGGAAGTGATACCTGAACAGTAATATTCAGCCTTACAGTTGCCTCTAAACACTTCAGGAAGGTGCTGATGGGACAAGGATAAAAGTTAGTCATTTAATCAACACGTGGATGGTTGAGATGGAGTGAAGAAGGGTCATATAAAGAAGAAAAATCTCATTATTGAAGGGATCGGAGAATTGATAGTAAAAAATATTGTAGCATTAAGAGTTGTAGTTGTAATCAAGTTAAAGAGCAATATATTCAAGAACTACTCTTCTCGGACTTGGCCGAGGAAGAATTTCTTTGCAAAAACTTGTTTTTCTTTGTCTTTTCCTTACTTTCTTACCATCTTTAGTCCATTGTGAACGTTGTCCAATTTGTTGAAACCTAGTTTTTAGCTCACTCTCTACAAATCCTTTGTATTGGGCTCTTTGGGCTTTAATCCTTTTACCTATTGGGCTTAGGATCCAAAACCTGCCCTTACATGAATATTCACATAAGAAGCGTAAATTTATTTTAGTAAATTTATACCAATACAATTTTTCATTATCTTATTTTTCTATGAAATTTACTGTCCTACCGCCTTTCCACCCTAACCAGATATACACGTGGAAAACTAATAAATCTTTTCAATGCCCCTCTCCTCTTGTTTTGATTTTTGAAGCCTCAACCCTGTTTGGTTGTTGAGTGAGTGTTAACTTTTCACTCATCACTTAAATCTCATCACTCATCACTCATCACCTTATCACTCATTTCTCATAACTCAAAAATTCTGAAAACACTCCCACCCTTGTTTGGCAACCAAACCCACTTCTGTTTTCTGCCTAAAACTCACAAAAACTCACCTTTTTGTGGAACCCAGGGGCTGACCATTGTGCAGTGCACACAGTTCTTTCCCTTCCCACAAAACCCAGTTCACGCTTCTTTGTTATAGATTTCGTTAACAGGGGCTTTACAATTTGGGTGCTAGGAAGATTGTTATAGCTCACCTACATCAACTGCAGCTTGATGATCTCTAATTTAATGAGCCATCTTGTAGAAGTGGACTTAGGAGCAGGCTCATCATCTCTCATGTTTGATAAAATAATAAATGACAAGTTCTGGTACTTGTTACCTTTTATAAAATTATTTATGATCAATGACCTTGAGTATTATGTGGTCAAGACAAAATCACATTACCTTTTTGTTCTTTTATCTTGCAAATGTGTAAGTTTTCTTCTGTCCAACAAGCACAAGATTAATTATGCTTACCCACATATGGTTTAGGATGAGTTTGATTTGCCAAATTGTGGTTTCAAACGTTACACTTTATCCACCTCAAAAATTTTGCAGCCCAAATTGTTTAAATGAAAGAATGCCATGAAACAAAATAGCAACTTTATTATAATCAGAATACAATAAATTTATATATCAAATGCAAATACAAATAAACCTCATGTGAGTGAAGTGCAATATATTAATCAACCTAATTCATAGGTAGATGAAGTTACACTACTTTCAAAGAACTATTCTGCTAAGTGCTAACCTGGTTGGGTGTTATTTAAACCTTATCTAGAAGAAATCTTAATGAGATATGCGCCACTCGCCCTATTCAGTCTTCAACAAATTCAGTAAAACACACTAGTCATAAATTTAGTGAATTGTAGTTAAAGATCTTCCAAGATTAGATGCCAAGGAAATTGCTGTATACAATTGGATGCAAATTTGGCAGTAACTGTAACATTTGAAGGCAATGAACAATAAAACTCGCACACAAAGCAAGCCTCACTCCCAAAATTTTGAGTTCAGCTATGAATCCTCAACGAACATAAATTTTGAATAAGAATAAGAATACCATAACACTTACACATACCAAAACAAAAAAGTTTGGTAAAACTTGGGTCAATCGGACAGAGTATGCATATCTACATACATATATGTTATAAAGGAACTTGAGTTTAGTTGTGTCCTTCTATTAGCAGTATCGTTAGCAATGTACTTGGTTTAGTTGTGTCCTTTACTTCTTGTTCTTTTGTGTGGATTAGAAGATCCTGTAATGCAGCTGCCCATGTTGCAGCAAAATATGCCTTAGGTTCTAGTTTGTCTTTTTGTTTCTATAAGGATGATATGTACAGGTTTAGGCACAAAATTGAGCATTTGGACAAGTCTTATTTTGGCCGAAATCAAGCATTTGGAAAAAAAAAAATTTAGAAATAAACACAGAGACAGTGTGTCACTATATTCTTAGTCTTCCATTTAAAACTACAAATTTCATAAAGCCTAGTTTGAGTTAAACTCAAGGTCTAAGCTACGGATTTAATCAAAACTGTCATGTTAGAGAAAGGGTACTGAACCTATAGAAATGATAGGTATTTCCACCATTGGATTTTGTAAAAACTCAGATCTTAGACCATAACAAAGATAACAAGCCCATGTTCAATTTGATAGTTAAAAGCAAAAGATACAATCAGAAACTGAACAAAACAAAACAATAAAGAAAAAGAATTGGCATCTTATTAATTTGTACAATATAGCTCAGAACCACAAAAGCAGAACAGTCAGAGAGAACAGCACAAGTTTGTTTGAAGCATGAAGTACAACAGAAAGGTTTGATGTGTTGTGGACTTGTGGGTTTACCTTTGGCTTGGAAGTGAAGACTCACCCGAGTTGGCTGTGGACATGACTCAATTCTATGTCTCTCTCTCTCTTAGTTTCTTTTTCCTATTTCCTTCAATACACAGGCATTCTCTAGCCATTTTTGGTTAGCTCTCGTCTTAATAATTGAAAGACATACCTTTATGACTTTCTCAAACACATCTAATCTAGAATGATAAAATTAATGCGCAGATAACAATCAGCACAAGTAAGGGGAAGCATCTGTGCGTGTAACTTGTATAATTTTAACTGCAAGTTAAGTAGATCAGGTCACAGCACAATCAACCAATTGGCTGATTAAGCTGACTCCTCCACAGGGAAAAAAGAAAGAATGTTCACTAAAAAACATAATGACAAACAGCTTGGTAGATGACAAGAAAACTTGCCCAAGTAAATATTTCATAAAATAATTTTAGGTAGTTTTATATTCAAGCAGTAAGAGATGCACCATTGTCTGCAGCTGTAAGATTGAGTATCACTGTAGCCGCCTTTAAAGCCTTGGTTGTTTATAAGAAACATAAATTATTGAGTCCAACAACATAAATTATTGAGTCCAACAACATAAATTTAACTATCCTAATAGAGACTCATTCAAGATCCAGATTGTAATAAATTTACTTCAAACTATGGGGTAGACATTGATGCAATTAGAACTATGGTTTAATTAGTAATCCTTGTCTTACTTATAGACGACAATTATATACACTAGCAGAAGAAAAAGGAACAGGTAAGCATACACTAGATGACAATTATAATTAGTAACCATTGTCTTACATACACACCCATGGTAAGCATAGTTTCTGCCAATAAAAAAGAAAAGAAAAAAAAGAGTGCAACAGGTACATAAAGAAAATCCGATTACTACAACACCAAGCCTAATCAACCCTATCGAGACAATCCCCTTTCCTTTAGGAAAAATGAAATTGAGGGTTCCTTTGGTACTGCATCTCTAGCCACTTCAGCTGAACGTCCTTGCCATGAACAAGTGCTGTAAACATGATCCTACTCTCTGCGTTTCCCATGAAGAAGAGGGTGCTGAACAGATAAAGGCAATCACCCGATTGCACCCCAGGAAGACTCAACACCATGTCCATAATTGCTTTAACCTCAGTGGTTGCTGTGGAAGCAAATGGTGTACGAGTACTTACACTTCTACTTTCAACAATAACATCTGAGATGCTTTTCAAAGAGTCGGACATCTCTTGCACAACTGAACGCTTTTTTCTTGGTTTCTTGCAAATTCCCCTTAAAAGGTGGACACCGCTTGCTAAGCCTTTCTCTTTATTCACTACTGGTCCTGCCCTCAACGATGATGGGCCTTCAACCTCCATTGGGTCAACATTCGCAGAGGGTTGACATTGGGGGTCAACAAATTCTTTGCTATCAGCGGAGTCCCCAGACCCTTCGGTGCTTTCCTTTGGTATTTCACCACTTGTGCAGAATGCATTTTTCCCCGTTGCAACCATGCCTTCAAACATGATTTCCATGGAGTCAACATTCGGCATACCTTTTTTTTTTTAAAGGTTAATGCCTTGGGACATGCCTACATGTGGACAACCAGTAGTTAGAACACAATATAGTTGTAGACAGTGGAGTTTTTCACAATTATGTAAAGTGAACTAATCGCAATCTTTCGGGTCCACCACTCATCACTAGCCTCAAGCTTCCCAGTTACAGAATCAATACCCAACCCGGTCTCACGCTCAAAACACTCCTTATACACCTTCCACTGTTTCTCAGATGATCCCATTGGTTTTTAAACTGCGTGTGAGTCACCACTTTTCCCATTTCACCCAACTGCTTAATCACTTTTTCAACCCCTTCCCTTTTCAAAAATCCTCCACTCCTCTTGCCGTCTAAGACTTGAGCAGCACACAAATCACAAAATGTTTTTAGTTCCGCTGGTTCTTTCCACCCAGTTCTCACATCATTACCATCATCCTTCGATTTCCCCTTACCCATTTTTGCTACAACTTCCTTCTATACTCATTGAGGCATTTCAACAAACAATTGTGTGCATATCATAATCGGTTACGCATGCCCACATGAAAATTGTAAAGTAAACTCACATAGTCCAAATACAACATAGGTAGGAAGAGAAACACACAAAATTACACGAAGGAGAGAGAAACCCACATACTAGTGTCATGGAAAACACAAAAACCACACACAAACGTTGAACACCAAAAACCACAGATTGAAGCCTCATGGAAAACAATATAACCACACACCAACAGATCAGAGAGTATGAGAAATTAGACACAACTTACCCATGAATGCAGAGACCCACAGTGGCGGCAACGATGTCCTAAGTGGAGAGAAGGTGAGCTCAAGCGAAGAAAGAACAGAGGGGATCAGGTGGGTTTGTTCCGCGTAATGGGTTTGCAATGTAGGTGTTTCCTCTGTTTTGGTGGTTTATTGGTTGGTGGGTAGGTGCAATTCATTGATTTGGAAGAGGATGGAGCATTGAAGAAAATTGAAGACATCTACCACGGTAGTTGAGAGAAAAGAAGAAACCTGGAGAATGCGAAAATAGCCGTTGGCCTGAACGCATTGTTTTGTGTTTTATTACTTTGCTTCTTTGTGGGTTATTGTGAGTGAATAGTACATGTACACAGTACAATGCGTTTCCTTTCAAGGATGTGTCCATGAACAGTACATGCACACGCACAACTTAATGAAACGGTGTGTTCAAGCTGATTTCATCCATACGTTTCAGCTAGGAAGAGTTGCGCGTTTATTTCTCTGCACTGTAGCGTGGGTCCCCCTGGTGAGTAAACACAAACGCTGAGGAGAAAATGTAATCCAAATGCTCACTGAGTGAACTGACCCAAAATCATCCAAACAATGTTTATATATGTGGGCCCCACGGATTTTGGGTTATGAGTTAACAAAACTCAGTTTTGCAAAATCCAAACAAGGCCTCAGCTCCCTCCAAAGTCCTAAACTCCTAGGTCCTAACCGGAAGTTTCCAACTTGGACAGTAATGATCATGCCTCACAACAACTCACAAGCAAAACAGAAGTAGTAAAGCCGAAGCTTTTTAACAAATTATAACAACATATTCTCTCACTGTCTTTAGCGCTCTCTCTCTCTCTCTCTCAGCTTCCACAAATCCAACACTAGTCATGCTCCGCCACAGCCACTCCCAGCTAGCGGCCACCGCCACCCACCTCCGTCGATTCTCCACCGTTGATCCAAACCTCCTCCTCCAATCCTACACTGTGACCCCACCACTCAAACCCTGGCCCCAGCGCCTCTACCCAAAGCGCCTAGTCTCCATGATCACCCGCCAACAAAATCTCGACCTTGCCCTCCAAATCTTCCACTACGCCGGCAAATTCCACCCCGACTTTTCCCACAATTACGACACCTACCACGCCATTATCCAACGCCTATGTCGAGCCCGAGAATTCAATCCCGTCGAGTCCTTGCTCTCCGACCTTCGTCACTCCCACATCAAATGCGGCGAAAACCTTTTCGTCGACGTTATACGAAGTTACGGTCTCGCTTCTAAACCTGACCTCGCCGTTAAAACCTTCCTGCGCATTCATACCTTCGATGTTCAACGCTCAGTCAGGTCGTTGAACACTTTGTTGAACGCTTTGGTTCAGAACAAACGATATGGTTTGGTTCATGTTTTGTTCAAGAATAGTCAAACTAGATTTGGGGTTGTGCCCAATGTGTTTACTTGTAACATTTTGATTAAGGCAATGTGTAAAAAGAATGATGTGGAAGGTGCACTCCAGGTGCTCGATGAAATGCCTGGTATGGGGTTTGTGCCTAATTTGGTTACTTACACCACTGTTTTAGGTGGGTATGTTGCGCGGGGCGATATGGGTAGTGCTAGGAGGGTTTTTGGTGAGCTTTTTGATAGAGGGTGGGTGCCTGATGCTACTACGTATACGGTTTTGATGGATGGGTTTTGTAAGCTAGGGATGTTGGTTGATGCAATTAAGTTGATGGATGATATGGAGGAGAATGGGGTTGAGCCCAATGAGGTTACCTATGGTGTCATGATTGAGGCTTATTGTAAAGATAAGAAGTCGGGCGAAGCACGTAACTTGCTTGATGATATGCTTGAGAAGAGATATATACCTAGCTCAACACTTTGTTGTAAGGTGGTTGATGTGTTGTGTGAAGAAGGGAAGGTTGAGGATGCATGTGCGTTGTGGAAGAGGCTTTTGAAGAAGAATGTTACGCCTGATAATGCAATATCAAGTTCACTTATACATTGGCTTTGTAAGGAAGGGAAGATAAGGGAAGCAAGGAAGTTGTTTGATGAATTTGAGAGGGGTTCTATTCCGAGTGTTTTGACTTATAATACACTCATAGCGGGGATGTGTGAGAGGGGGGAGTTGTGTGAGGCAGGGAGGGTGTGGGATGACATGGTGGAAAAAGGTTGTGCTCCTAATGCTTTTACCTATAACATGTTGATTAAGGGGTTTTGTAAGGTTGGCAATGCAAAGGAGGGGATCAAAATCCTGGAGGAAATGTTAGAAAAGGGATGTTTGCCGAACAGTTCAACTTACTCTGTATTGATCAAGGGGCTTTATGACTCCGGAAAGGAAGAAGAAATCATAGAGGTTCTTTCAATGGCCATGTAAAGTGGAGGAATTGATAGTAATTCTTGGGGTCTTTTCTTAACCGACATCATTGTTAATCTCAATAGTGGGACTGATGGTCTTAACAGAATATATATGGAGAGTGGTTTATAAAAGTTCATGGATTATATAGTCAACTTCAGAGACATGAGGGTTAGGAGCTGTAGACACCCCATTTTCGTGGTCTCTTACAGGAGTATCTTTTTAAGATAAATCCAGTAGATTTCTAAAAAATCTTACCATCTGGCCCTGGGGAGATTTACATTTTCTCTTCCCGGAAACTACAAAGAATCTGAGGGTCAAGGGGAAAGAGGAGGAAGGGGTGGCAGTTGCCAAGATGTCCCTCAACAAGTTTGTCTTGCTATGTGTTTCACTCCTAAAATGCATTCAATAGTCAGTCATGCAGAATGGGGATGTGCATGGGGACACTGTGTTTGAGCTGCCTTTGTACAGTATTTATCATTGGAGAAGTGCATAGCAAGGGCTCTTAACTATCAATGACTTTGTAGGAGCATGGTATGGCTGGTACCTAATTCAAATTGTTGGATCAAGAGCATTTGGGCAGGTCAAGGAAGAAACTGATTTTATTTTGAACTTTCAGAATGTTTAAGTTCCGGTGATGGCCAGGATATATGAGTATTTAGATGCCAACAACGATAAGAGAAACGGGAGGGGGGGGGGGGGGGGGGGTGTGTGGGGGCGCTGAATTGCTGAGGTAGTATATGCATTCAAAGTGTCCGCACAGATTGAAAAAGTATAACTTGGCTTTCAACATCTTAGCCTCCCTGAGAAGATCATAAAATTTGCCGTTACACCATTGTTTTCTAGCCAGTTCACAATAATTCCGTTCAGAAACAAGTAATCCACCTCCTTTACAGTGTAATAGAATCAGTTCTATAAGCATCAAATACCTATATAAAAAAAAAATGTTTTTTAAGCATCAAATATATGGTGACATAGCTCAAATGCTTCTTGTCCTATCTGCTAATTTGTCTTTGTGATATCAAAGTCACCATATGTAAATTGTGTGTTAACTTTAAACATTTGCTTGAATGCATCTTAAATTGAAGGTGGGCTTTTGGTGGATTGTGACCGTGGTGGTTTATTTTTAGGGAGAATTATAGATTACCCACCTGTGGTTTAGACCAAATTTAACTTACCCACCCATGGTTTCATTATTGACACTTTACTCACCTGTGCTTCATTCCGTTACTACTCCGTAACCCATCTCCCTTTCAGACGTTACTCTAACACATTTTTTATCAAAAACAAAATCCAAAACATATCAAACACTCCTCTCTCTCAAAACACACTCCCATCCATGTGTGCTCACCAAGGCAGAGAGCTTCAAATAATAGACCAAGAACCATCTAGGGCCATCACAACCACCATCGGAACCCACAACCACCGCAACCTCCATCAGAAACCACAACCACTGCAAGCCCTAATCTACAACCACCACCAAAATCAAATCAATCCACAACCCAAAACTACAAAAATAAAATGAAACCCATGAAGCAAATTTTGAGAGAGAGGAAATGTAGTTCGATCTAACTCTTTATCACCTCTCTCCAATCCTTCAATCTCTCTTTCTCTCTACGCTTTTCTCTCCTCCATCTTCCACGATCCAGACCACAGCTGAGCTCCACCCAACACCGATTATCAAGATAAAATCACCAACCTAGGGTCGCTGTCACACGACCAGACCCACAGGCCACAGTTGATCTACCATGGGCAGGGGTGGTGAATTGACAGAGGAGGACAAGGGGTGTGTCTGGAGGCAGTGAAGAAACGGGGGCATTGGGAGTGGAAATTGGGGAGGGGCGTTTTAGGGTTTTGCAATTTGAGATATCTTTGAGAAGAAAAGAAGATGAATGGTTTGTTTGAATTTTGAAGAAGTCTGTGATGGAGTAACAGTAGAGATGGGTTTGTTGTTTTCCTTTAAATACTGGTGTTTCTTAAAACTAGGTTTGTTTTCTTATTTGCAGCTGCGATTTCTTATCTTCTCACGGAGGGTTGTGGGGCTTGATTTCTTGTCTTGTTTTTAATTTTGCTTGATCTAGCTACAGAGCTGTATATACAGATGGTCTATGTTTTTTTGTTTTACTCTTAATTGTATTCGGCTCATAATTTGTAAAGTTTATCTTGTTCTATTAAAATTTGTACGCGTGGATAGGAGTGTGCTTTGGGGGAGAGAGAGAAGTGTTTGATTTGTTTTGGGTTTTGTTTTTGATAAAAAATGTGTTAGAGTAACGTTTGAAAGGGAGGTGGGTTACGAAGTAATAACGGAGTGAAGCAGAGGGGGAAAAGTGTCAAAAATAAAATCACGGGTGGGTAAGTTAAATTTGAGGCAAACCTCAGGTGGGTAATCTGTAATTCCCCTTTATTTTTATTAATTTTTTTTAACAGATGAGAAAACGAAGCAATCCCTATCTCACAGTAATATCATGTTTATTAATTATGTATAAGTTGGCTCTATGGTAGTAGTTGGTGCATGGGTGTTGTAAGGACCAGATTTGAGTCCTTAGCCCAAAAGATGGATGGACTCAGGCCCAAAAAACCCAAAACAATGAATTTGTAGAGACAGAGTTGGAAGACTAGGCTAAAATGAGCTGGACAACAAACAAAATGGGTATAAATGACAAGAACATGAAGATAGATTGATTTCAACTAAAGAAAATCGTACTCGGCACAATCCAAGGAGATCAATTCTTATATATTTCTCACAAGTTTGGTTACAAATTTGGTTCATGTTTGCTATAGTGTTTCTCTCTTGATTTCTTGATCCTCCTCTCTCATTGCCTCCTTTTTCTTTTATACTCTCTTCCCCTTCCATCTTTACCTTCCACGTGCAGGCCATATGGTAGGTGTTGATACTTGTCCCATCAGCCCCTTCCTAAAATCTTTAGGTAGTAGCTGTAAGGCTAAAAGTTACTGTTCAAGTATCACTTTCCCATCAATGCAGCCAGAGAGTTAGCTGCAGAACATTTAATGCGGTGGTAGCAGCTTTCCCTTGAGATATTTTATGACCTTTCTCTATCTTGTTCCTTCTTGATACTTATCCTCATTCATGGATTGATCTAGAATGTTACTCTTGATGGCAGACCACACTTTCTGACCTCGGCTTGGCCGAGGAGGCATTCATCCTCGGACCACCCTCATGGGCTCTTATGACCAAAACTAAATTCTACATTTACTAACACAAACTCTCCTGGCAATGTTTACTCCTCCTCGGACGACTTCACATTCTCAGATTGGGCCCTAGACCCAATATATACATAGATAATGAGCTCCTGGGTCCAATATCCCTACAAGTGTAATACTTTTGCTGATTAGTCTTAAATAGTAATGATTTTGTGTTTCTAATGGAAACATTCAAGATTCAAATTTTCCTTACTTTTATTATTTAATTATAAATAAAAAATGGTTACTGTGCACATATATGGGTTTTGTCATCACAAATTCACAATTAACAGAAAGCATAACGATTGCATTTTAATCCATAGTCTGGGGTTACATGTGACTTTAAATTTAAGGGGATCTAGTGATAATGGTGATCTCTTATATTTTTCCCTTATATTTTACATTAATTTAGTGGATGCATCCATTTCGGCAAAGTTACTTTTATGAACAAAAGCACATTACTACAAATGTTTTAGCTAGATTAAGGCATCAATTTTTCATCAAGATATAGTAAGAAATTAAAGTTAATAGTTCTTTAAGGAATGTGGTCATTTTACATTTTTTACTTTGACAATAAAAGAAGTTATTTGGTATAATAATTGTAGGGATATTAGGTCCAAGATCTCATTATCTATGTATATATTGGACCTAGGGCCCAATTCGAGGATGTGAAATCGTCCGAGGAGGAGTAAACATTGCCAGGAGAGTCTGTGTTAGTAAATGAAGAATTTAGTTTTGGTCATAAGAGCCCATAAGGGTGGTCCGAGGATGAATGCCTCATTGGCTGAGCAAAGGCGAGGTCAGAAGGTGTGGTCTGCCATCAAGAGTAACATTCTAGATCATTCCATGAATGAGGATAAGTATCAGGAAGGAACAGGATAGAGAAATGTCATGAAATATTTCAAGGGAAAGCTGCTACTACCGCATTAAATGCTCTGCAGCTAACTCTCTGGCTGCATTGATGTGGAAGTGATACCTGAACAATAACTTTCAGCCTTACAGCTACTACCTAAAGACTTTAGGAATGAGCTGATAGGACAAGTATCAACACCAACCATCTGGCCTACACGTGGAGGATAAAGATGAAAGGGGAAAAGAGTATAAAAGAAGAATGAGGCAATGAGAGAGGGGGATCGAGAAATCAAGAGAGAAATACTGTAGCAATCAGGAACCAAATTTGTAACCAAACTTGTGAGAAATATATAAGAACTGATCTCCTCGGACTGTGCCGAGGATGATTTTATTAGTTGAAATCAATCTATTTTCCTGTTCTTGTCATTTGAACCCACTTTGTTTGTTGTCCAACTCATTTTAGCCCAGTCTTCCAACCCACTCTCTACAAATTCATTGTTTTGGGCTTTTTGGGCCTGAGTCCATCCATCTTTTGGATCAGGGACTTAAATCCTGTCTTTACAATTGGTGCCATTTGTGGGGATTTCTGGTGTTATAGTGAGTCTAACGTCCGACTATGGTAGATTCAGGTCGACACTAGGCAGAATCTATAGGGTCCTAACGTGAAAATCATTTTGTCAACCTCGAGCGAAGAAGGGACTGGGAGGGGAGTGTGCATACTACCCATACAAGTAGGAGCCATTCTAGGCGTGTTAGCCACCTTTCTTATGGGAAAAATATCAAAACCATGCAGCAGGAGGTTGATCATTTAAAGAGGAAGTTGCACCACGAACGGAGAAGGCGAACTCCCTCCATTTCTGATTTCTCTTCTAACAATGAAGAGGATGGTAGTTATAGGCAGAGATCAAGGACTCCTCCCAGTGAGTCTTTCTCGTATGATGAGGACTACCATCATGAGCACAGAAACAAAAGCTCATCTTTCAAAGGCCTGGGGAATGATGCGATGAGCAGAGCGCTCAAACAAATTTCCAGGTCACCTTTTACACGCAGGATTGAGGAAGGGAAGCTTTCTTGGCGGTTCACTCAGCCCACATTCACCATGTACAATGGGCGCACGGACCCTATGGAGCACATAAGTCACTTCAACCAGAGAATGACTGTACACTCTAAGAATGAGACCTTAAAGTGTAAGGTATTTTCATCCAGCTTGGGGCCTGTGGCGATGAGGTGGTTTGATGGTCTGGGTGCAGGTTTTGTTGACTCCTTCAAGGAGCTCACCCGAGCGTTTGGGTCTCGTTTTATTACGTGTAGTACGGTTCCTTGGCCCTTAGATTCTCTATTGTCCATGTCCATGCGAAAATGTGAGACCCTGAAAACGTACTCAGATAGGTAATAGGAGATGTTCAATGAGATTGATGGGGATTTTGATGACGTGACTATAAGGACATTCAAGGTCGGACTGCCCACTGAGCATGATTTGAGAAAATCCTTAACCAAAAAGCCGGTATGAAGTGTTCGTCGGCTTATGGATCGCATTGATGAGTACAAGAGGGTTGAGGAAGACCAACAGCAAGGCAAGGGGAAGGGTAAGGTTATCTTTCAGGAGATGAAGGATTTCAAGTCGAACATATATAACAATAATAGACCCCGAAGGGATTTTGTGGGACAATCTGGTTCTACGGCCCCTCAGGTGGTTAACACTGTGTTCCGAGAACTAGTGCATCAAGTCTTGGAGAAGATCAAGAACGAGCCCTACTTCAAATGGCCAAACAAAATAGGAGGAGATCCCTTGAGGCGCAACTAGAGCCTCCATTGCCAATACCACCAAGAGCGGGGCATACCATCGAGGACTGCAGAACTCTGTGGAACCATCTAGAGCAACTGGTCAGAGAGGGAAGGTTACTACAGTTTTTGTATCGGCCCAACGGGTAAGGAGACCAATCAAGGTCAGGGGCTCAGGGGAACGCTTTTTCAAGGTACCTGTTAGGCATAATTAATGTCATCTTTACTACACCTGGGAGGACTGGTTCTCATCCTTCCAGGGTGATGTCTGTAGCTTGGTTACTAGCCGAGGACACTAATTTTGAGCCAAAGAGGGCTAGAGTGGAGATCCGACTAGCGTTAAGCTTTTCGGACGAGGACAAGATAGGAACCATCCAGCTGCACAATGATGCTTTAGTGGTCACCCTCAGAATATGAGAGTATGATGTGAAGAGAGTGATGGTAGACCAGGGTAGTGATGCAGAGATTATGTACCCTGACTTATACAGAGGGCTAAACTTAAAGTCTGAGGATCTGACAGCCTATGATTCACCTTTGGTGAGTTTTGATGGGAAAGTTGTCATCCCAAGGGGTCAAATTAGGTTGCCCGTATAGGCAGGTTCAGAGGTGGTTGAAGTGGATTTCATTGTGGTGGATGCATACTCTCCCTACACGCCATTGTGGTTAGACCCTAGCTTCATGCCCTAAGGGCCGTTTCTTCAACTCTACATTTGAAAGTGAAGTATCCATCAGGGGACCGGATTGAGGAGCTCATGGGGAGTCAATCCATGGCTAGGTAGTGCCTCGTGGCTGCAATTATGCCTCAGCCTGCAGCTGAGTCTTGGCCTCTGCTGAGGGGGGCTTATAGCAGTCAAACTCTCCAGTGTTACCTGTCAATGGGCCAGCCGAGGAGGTGAAATGTGAAGATTTAGAGAAAATTGTTGTAGGCGATGATCCAGAGAAGGTTTTTCAGGTTGGGGCTCAGCTACCTCCTTAGGAGAAGGAAGAGCTGGTAGAATTTCTCAGGAGGAACGTTGATGTGTTCGCGTGGAATGCTTACAAAGCTCCGGGGGTGGATCCGAACTTTATCTATCATTATTTGAATGTCAATCCATCTATCACCCCCAAAAAGCAACCACCTCGGCGCTCATCTAAGGATCATTCTGATGCTGTCAAAGACGAGGTGATGTAGCTCAAGCAGGCTGGGGTTATCAAATAGGTATTCTACCCTGAATGGTTGGCTAATACAGTGGTAGTAAAGAAGAAGAATGGGAAATGGCGGGTGTGTGTAGACTTCACAGACTTGAACAAAGCCAGTCCAAAGGACCCCTTTCCCATGCCTCGGATTGATCAGCTAGTGGACGCAACTGTAGGCCATCCTCGGATGAGCTTTTTGGATGCCTTTCAAAGGTACCATCAAATACCTTTAGCCTTGAATGATTATGAGAAGACAGCTTTTGTCACTCCTACTGGGAATTACCACTACAAGGTGATGCCCTTTGGTCTGAAGAATACGGGATCCACCTATCAGAGGATGATGACTAGGATGTTTGAGCCACAGCTAGGAAAGAACATTGAGATTTATATAGACGACATGGTGGTCAAGAGCAAGCTAGAATCTGAGCACGTTGGAATCTGAGCACGTTAATGACCTCGAGAATATCTTTGAGATCTTGAGGAAACACAAGCTGCGACTTAATGCTTCTAAATGTTCTTTTGGTGTCGGATCAAGGAAATTCTTGGGGTAAATGATTACACATCGCGGAATTGAAGTCAACCTTAACCAAATTAAGGCAATTAACAATTTACAGCTAGCTCGGAATCCCAAAGAGGTCCAGAAGCTAACAGGGATGACCGCTGCTCTAAATTGATTCATCTCTCGATCAGCAGACAGGTGTAGGCCTTTCTTTTAGTTGTTGAACAAGTGGAAGAGATTTGAATGAACCGAGAAGTGCGTCCTGGCTTTCCAGCAGTTGAAGGAGTATCTTTCTCGGCCACCCATTATGTCCAGACTCGAGATGGATGAGGTTTTGTTTGCTTACATTGCAGTGGCTCCACACGCGGTGAGCTTGGTGCTGGTACGGGTTAATAGTGGTGTACAGAGTCCAGTTTATTATGTGAGCAAGTCACTACATGAGGCTGAGGTCCGTTACCTACCACTGGAGAAGGCCATTCTGGCAGTGGTGCATGCAACACGTAAGCTCCCCCACTATTTCCAATCGCACTCAATTGTTGTCCTAACCCAACTCCCACTTAGATCTTTACTTTAGAGTGCTAATTACACGGGGAGGATTGCCAAATGGGGTACGATCCTAGGGACTTTTGATATCAAGTACATGTCTCGCACCTTTATCAAAGGTCAAGTCCTCGTCGATCTAGTGGCCGAGTTTACTGAAACCCCACTAGAAGAGAGAGTAGAGAAGTAGAACATGAATGAAAAATCGGTTGGTACAATCTCCTTACAAGAACCTTCGTCCTGGAAGGTATATGTCGATAGTGCAGCGAACCACAAAAGATCTGGAGTGGGGCTAGTTCTGATATCTTCAAAGAGGATCATAATTGAGAAATCCTTGAGATTGGGCTTCTCGGCCACAAACAATGAGGCTGAGTATGAAGCTCTGTTGGTAGGGATGACTATGGTTCAGAAAATGGGTGGAAAGGTAGTGGAAATCTTCTCTGATTCAAGGCTGGTTGTGGGCCAAGTTCAAGGAGATTTGGAAGCTAGAGATCTCAGAATGCAGGAATATTTGAACCAGGTAAGACACTTACAGTCTGGATTTGAGTATTTTAATTTGTCACAAATCCCTAGAAGTAGAAATACACATGCTGACTCTCTTGCCACACTGGCAACATTCTCGGTACAAAGTTTACCTCAAATGATCCTTGTAGAAAACTTGCGTAAACCTATTAAGGTTGGGGGAGATGGGGTTCATGTTCATCAAATAAGGGTGGGTCCTAGCTGGATGGACTCTATTGTTGTATTCCTTAAGAAAGATGTCTTGCCCGAGGGTAAGTCTGAGGCCAACAAGGTACGGAGGAAGGCTCCTCGGTTTTGGCTGTCCAAAGACCAAAAGTTGTACAAGAGATCTTTTTCTGGCTCATATCTGCTATGCATACACCCTGAAGCAGTTGAGTTACTCCTAGAAGAACTACATGAAGGGATTTGTGGAAGCCACACATGAGGCAAATCTTTGTCTCACAGGGCCCTCACTCAAGGCTATTGGTGGCCAAATATGCAAAGGGAAGCACAAGAGTATATGAAGAAACGTGACCAGTGCCAAAGATTTGCACCAAACATTCATCAACCGGGAGGAGTCCTTAATCCTCTGTCCAGCCCTTGGCCTTTTGCTCAATGGGGCTTGGACATTGTAGGTCCTTTCCCCAAGGCAGCAGGGAATAAAAGGTATTTGTTGGTCGGCACGAATTACTTCACCAAGTGGGTTGAAGCTGAACCATTGGCAAATATCAGGGATGTGGATGCTAAGAGATTTGTTTGGAAAAATATTGTCACTCAGTTTGGAATCCCTCGTACCTTCATCTCGAACAACGGTCTTTAGTTCAATAGCAAAGCTTTCAAGAGGTATTGCTGTGACCTAGGCATAATAAATAGATATTCCACCCCGGCATATCCACAGGGGAATGGGCAGGCTGAAGCTGTCAATAAGGTCATAGTGAGTGGGCTTAAAACGAGGCTAGACGACGCAAAGGGAAAATGGGTGGAAGAGTTGCCACACGTCCTTTGGACATACCGGACTACACCTCGAAGGTCCATTGAAGAAACTCCATTTTCAATGATTTATGGAGCCGAGGCTGTTATCCCTCTGAAGACTGGATTCCCAACACTGAGAACAAGTTCTTTCACTCCGAGTAACAATGACGAGCTATTAGGAAAGAGCCTAGACTTAATTGAAGAGCGAAGAGAAAATGCCATGGTCCAATTAGCCTATTATCAACACAAGCTCAAGCAAGGGTATAATGCTAACGTGAAGCTAAGGCCACTGGCGCCTGGAGACTTGGTGTTAAGAAAGGTTCTGGGTACTGTAAAGAACCCAGCATGAAGAAAGTTAGGGCCCAACTGGGAAGGGCCATATCGCATCACATCGGTGGCTGGAATAGGTGCGTATCATCTTGAAGACCTAGATGAGAATGTTGTACTACGCCCCTAGAATGTAAATAACCTAAAAATGTATTATTATTAAGGAAAGTCCTCCTTGTCACATTCTCGTTTATTACATTATCTGTTGAGCTTCATATTATTGTTATTCTAAGTATCAAACAGAACCTTAGTCATGCCTGGCTCCTCGGACCACATACTTTGGGTAAATTGATATGTTAAGTTACTTTTCTGAGTATTAAACAGAACCTTAGCTATGTCTGGTTTCTCGGACCACATACTTTGGGTAAATTAATACTTAATGGCTTCTTTCTAAGTATCAAACAGAACATTGGTCATGCCTGGCTCCTCGGTTCACATACATTGGGTTAATTGATATGTTAAGTTACTTTTCTGAGTATTAAACAGAACCTTAGCTATGCATGGTTCCTCGGACCACATACTTTAGATAAATTAATACTTAATGGCATCTTTTTAAGTATCAAACAGAACCTTGGTCATGCCTGGCTCCTCGGACAACATACCTTGGGTAAATTGATATGTAAAGTTACTTTTCTGAGTATTAAACAGAACCTTAACTATGCTTGGTTCCTTGGACCACATACTTTAGGTAAATTAATACTTAATGGCATCTTTCTAAATATCAAACAGAAGCTTGGTCATGCTTAGCTCCTTGGACCATATACCTTGGGTAAATTGATATGTTAGTTACTTTTCTGAGTATTAAACAGAACCTTAGCTATGTCTGGCTCCTTGGACCACATGTTTTGGGTAAATTAATACTTCCTGACATCTATTTAAGTGTCAAACAGAACCTTGGTCATGCATGGCTCCTCAAACCCCATACCTTGGGTAAATTGATATGTTAAGTTACTTTTCTGAGTATTAAACAGAACCTTAGCTATGTCTGGCTCCTCAGACCACATGCTTTGGGTAAATTAATACTTCTTATCATTTTTGCCAAGTGTCAGGGCAAAGCCTTAGCTATTCCAGACTCTTTGGACTACATACTTAAGGTAAATTAGTGCTTCTTATTGATTACTTGAATGTCAAATATGATCAGCTGCTCTAAACAGCAAAGATCATCATTGTGATAACAGGCTCAAGTGGATGTTCATGAGCATCACTTAAAGCATTTGCAGGCATACCTATATTTGTTTGAGAATTGATTATCCCTTTAGTCCTTTAAACTTACTAATGAGTAGGGAGCAGAGTAAATTTAAACCTGTATGTATGCTACATTACTATGTATATTCTTGAAGATAAAATTATGCTTTGCCGGGATGATAGACTTAGTAGATTTAACCTGTTTTGTCGCTGACCATATGAGATGGGATAACTTTTCTGCTACTTATGCAGATTGATGAGAAGATTTTTACCTCATTACTACGTCTATTAAGTGTTAGATAAGATAGAAATTATGTCAACACCAGTATGAGAATCATAGGAAGAAAGAAAATATGGATAACTTTCATTAATTAAAGCCTTAAAGCAAGGCAGATTGAATACAAAAGGGGTAACACTAATTACAAACTTTGAAAATAAAAACAGTAGCTAAAAGGAAAAAAAAAAGAAAAAGAACTACACTGGAAGTTATTTCTTTTTTATTACAATCTTTCCTTGGGGAGGGGCTTTGTTAGCCTGAGTGGATGTTGCTTCTGAGGCCTCGGGGCCCTTGCTTGCAGGATTAACCCTGGCAGGCAGCGGAAGAGTAGCCAGGACAATCTCCATCTTTTTGGGAACTTCTTTCTCGGCATGGGGGTCTTGGGTGGCAGTTGGGGGCTTCGTGGCATCAGGGGCCACTCCCTAGTTGGCGTTCTTTTCCTTTTCAGTAGCTTCGGGCTGCTCGGCCACCTCGGAGGGTTTGTCAAAAGAGATTAGGACTTCAGCTGGACTGTCCTTGCCTACTTCTGCCACCTCGGGGGCAGTATCAGTGCTCGAGCTGGTTGGCCAGATGCTCGAATGGTAAGGGAGTAGTATACACTTTCTGACTTCCTAAGTACAGAAGAAACCTCAACCCTAACTTGGTTGAAAGCTTCATGCCATACTTGGGAGCAGTGGTTTCTACATACCCCCGAGACCTCAGCCCTGAAGGCCTCCTCGGTCTCTACCACTCCTATATCGTACCCTTGCTGCTTGGCCTCGTCCTTAGCTTTCTTTGCCTCCTCATTAACCTTCTCTGCCTAAGCTTTGGCCTTTTCGACCTCCTCCAATTTCTTCTTCAGGGCAATAATCTGCTCCTTAGAGGCGGTCAACTGGTCATCGACATTGTGGAGAAGTACCCGTTGGCCTTCTGCTTGCCTCTCAACATCGTCCAAGGCAGCTACAACACTTTTTCTTTCCCTCTTCGCCGTGGTTAGCTTAGCCTTCAGCTCCTAGTTGCTCTTCTCAGCCACATGGAAGGCGTACATAGCTGCAATTCGCCTTCCCTCATCTTCCTTCATCATGCGATGAGAGCTATTCATCATCTCCTCAGCCCTAAAAGCGACTTGAATGGCCTGGAAAGGAGGAGGAACACGATTAAAAAAAAAAAAAAAAACTTACCATTACCAGATCCATCTTCAAGCCAAGGAAGACCTCATGCTTCCTCATGGATTTGAGGTTAGCCATATCCTTGGGTAGCAGCAGGGGTTGCTCCACGGCATCAGCTACATACCCAGTCGTGCCCCTTGGAAGTCTCGGATGGAGGCATTGCTGGAAAAAGGAGCTTCATCCAGCTCCAAGGTTGGGGCCCAGGCTGGGGCTGCAACTCGGTGCTCACCCCTCCTTTCTCCCTCATTGGCTAACTTTGTCTGCAGGCCTCTAGGTTGCTTGGCCCCCCCTTTGGGGCTCGTCCTCCTGGGAAGGATGGGTTCTTCCCGTCTCCATCACCTCTTTACCCTTCTGATCCCTCTTCCCTTTATGGTCGGCGGGATCAGCTCGGGTGGGTTGAGGGGGTGGCGGGGTGGGAAGCTTTTTCTAGGCTACCTTCCCACCAAGTTGGGACTCCAGAAGCTCCTGGAGAGTTAATCTTTGCTTGCGCTGAATCCCCATTTCTTCAGGAATGGAGGTGTCTTCTTGGGAGTTATCTACTTGAACCAAAGGAAGGTGGCTAGAATCGCCGACCTGAGGCTCTGGAGATAATGGCTGGTCAAAGATGGCAAATTCGTCTTCAGAGTTGGTCACCTCAACCACTTCTTTGTCTTCTTCCTCCTCCTCCTTGGTGGTTGGTTGTGATGAGGTTGCCTCCTCAGCAGCGCATTGGAAGGGTAGTGCTACCCTTGGTATGCCCTCTGGAATAGGAGTGGTGGCGAGAGTGCCTTCTGGTATTGGGCCAGTGGTCAGAAAACCTGGAGCAACGACACTGACTTGGTGCAGCAGAGGATCCCTAACTTTAATGACACACTTGGGCACCAGGAAGCTCTTGGAGATTGGGATGTAGTCCAAGATAAGATGGGCCGCCCTTAGTTGGCCGTCTGTGTGGACAAACACCTTGTTGGGGTTTATGCCCTAAAATCCAATTTATTGGCATTTTATAAATAATTAAGTTGTTTAGTTATATGAGACTATTTATGAACTAATGAGACATTATCATAATCCATGAGATGCATTGTATGTGATTTATGTGATTTAGTCACAGAAGATGTAAATCACAAGTTCCTTGTAAACTTAAAATGTAGTTCGTAGTCAGTGATGAAATTGAGCATTTCATCTGCAAAGACTATAACATATCAACTAAGATGATTTGTCTTGATCATGGAAGTGGAGACTTCTAGTTGATATATTGATATGTTTTAAGAGTTAAGACATATTGAACTGGACCGCTGTGAGATTTATTTTCTCCTAACGACTGTCAAATGAATAATAAATCTCACTACTTATATTTACATCAACTCTAAATCCTGAGAGAATAATGGACCTGATCATGAGATGTAGGTTGCTTTGATATATCAGGAGTGAGATCTATAAGTCACGGTCAAAACCTCAGTATGTTGGGCAGCCACATTTAGTGTTGATGGAACATATATTCCCAAGATGGAATTCATAATCTCTTAACGGAGATATAAAATATTCCCTTGAGATAAGTTTTATGAGTTTGGTTATTCAGAGTGTTGGGCCCAACCACTTTAGTAAGGAGTTACTAAAGTATATATTTATGAAATTGGATTTATAAATATATGATGAATAACATAAAGGATTAAACCAGGTACTCAAGGATTAAGATGTAGTAATCTTCAAAGTGACAGTCTACATTCAGGACTTTGTATTACTACGAATATTTTAATGAAGGGGTTGTATGTATAATAAAGTCTTGAGATATAATTTATTAATAAGGCCTAGAGCGCAATTATATTCTTATAGTGGTATTGAATATAATTAATGGTAACTTTGGACTTGTCAAGAGTTGACAAAAAAGCCCAAGGCCCATTGGAGTTAGAGTCTTATTTGTTCCCTTTGGTCCCATCTCAAGCCACAAACTAAAGTCCAATTGGGTAGGCCCAAAAAGCTAACCCAATTAGATAATCAGTTTTTGTTTAATAAGAGTTATTAAATAAAAAAACTACTAATGTAGTTAGTACGTATGTATGATGAAAAGAAAAGAAAACAGTTTTTCTCTGCAAGGAGAAGAAGAAGGATTTTTCTTTGAGAATCTATGTACAAAAAGACTGATTGAGAAGGACAAATTTACAACAGGATTTTGTTATTATATGTATTAATGCTTTCAAATCTAGATGGAATGGACATGTATTATTATTGTTACATCCAAGCTCGATACTTTTGAGAGAATAATTTCACCTTAGAAATGTTACATCCACAATATTTTCATAACAAATTTTACGTGGTAGGTTGTTACTTTTAATTAAAAGTTAAGTTACAAAAACTAAAAAACTATAAGAAATAGGTTCCAGTTAACTTAACTCGTAAAAAAATTTATCGTCACATAAGAGATTTTGGATTAAACCCCGTTTACACTAATAACCAATTAATGTCTTAGCTAGATAATAAAAGCAATAATCATAAAGTGCGTGTTATAGGTTTGAATTCTACCGTGTCAAAATACTACTATACATAAATTTTGTTGGTATTATAATAGAATTATGAAGAAAAAGGCCAAATCCTCAAAAGATCTACGCATGTGGGGTGACAAGTTAGGCTCTGGCGGCAGATGCCTACCTTTCATATTTACATGTTCCAACTTTCAAATCTAAATCTGCGTTTGGTTGGCTAAACTTTTTGGGTCTGTGGACTTTTGGCCAAAATTTGTTTATTTATTTATTTTTATTATATCTTTGGTGCAAGGTTTTGAAACCCGGACCGGACCGTACGGTCCGACCGGAAAAACTGCGAACCTCTCACTATTACAGTTCTTTTATCCCTAGAAACCGTTCTAAGTAAGAAAAGGAGGGAACCGTTCAAACCGTGGTTGAACCGCCCAGGTTTCAAAACCGTGAGCAGTTTTCACGGTTCAAGTCAGAGCTATTTTTATTTAAAAAATAAAACATTACAGACTCACAGCACCAAATCACCATTGTTGAAGCTTCAACCATAACATTCTGTCAAACATTGAACTCGCATCAATGTTTTGGATAGTTTTAGGCGAAAATTTCTTTTTGGCAATGAGTGCTTCTGTGAAATTTTTTTTGACAAAAAAAAAAGAAAGAAAAGAAGAAGAAAGGAGCAGCCACTGCACCGTGACAACACAATGCTCTGCAAGAGTTTTTGACCAAAAAAAAAAAACCCATGATTGTTTCCGTGAGTGAGGACTGAGGAGATTTGTGAAGAAGAAAGAGAGAAGAGTGTTCATTAAAAAAGAGAAAGAGTTCCCTGAAGAAACGTGTAGGCAACTAGGCATTGGGAAAGTAAAAGAGGCATTGGGAAGGTAAAATTTTTAAATGGGAGGATGAGAAAATTTTAAGATACCAGTAAAAAAAAAAAAAAAAGAAAGAGATAAAGATGTAGAATTATAAACGATGGTGGAGATAAATCAATCAATCAAACGGTGGAGAAAAAAGGAAGAAAAAATAAAAGAAACAGAAATAGAAAAGGGAAAAATGAGATGTACTTAGGCAATTTAAAAAGTGCTACGTCCATAATATTTTTACAATATTTTCATAACAAATCATAGGTAGTTAGTTGTTATTGGTTCAAATTTAAATTTAGCACTGAGATTACTTTTTTAACCCAACAATAACAACCAGTAACAACCTGCCACTTATGATTTGTTGTAAAAATATTGTGGACATATCATTTCTCTTTGAAAAGTATAAGAAATTTAAAAGAGAAATGAATATCCACAGTATTTTCATAACTTTTTATAACAAATTTTAAGTAGTAAGTTGTTACTGATTGTTATTATTGAAGCAAAAAAAGTAATCTTAATGTTAAGTTCAAATTTGAACCAATATCAATTAATCACTTATAATTAGTAAAACACGCCTTCACTTTCTCGCCCATCATGTACCACAAACGTCAGATCACATAAGTATTAATATATTTATTTATTTATTTATTCATTTCTTTTTGATGAGATTGAATGAATTGATATAGCACTATTCTTCAAAAAAAAAGATATAGCACTATTACCAAAGTAAGCTTCATCAACTGTCCTCTTTAATATTTTAATAATATTTTATATTAGATTTAAAATTGATAGCAATGGTTTACTATTTGGTTTGGTTAGTGACTTAAGTATATCAACTACGTTTTTTATAATCAGCAAATCAACCTTGACAATGTTATGCATTTTAATTATATATTTGTTTATTTATTATGTTTGCTTTGAATTTAATTTTTTTTATTTATCTTATGAAAGTTATGATATAAAAAATACATTTGAAATATAGAATTTTATATTTATTTAGGGATTATTTTAGTCAAATTTTGTATTTATATTAATTTAATATATTTAAAATAATTATTAAATTAATTATGATGTCATTAAGGTTTGACTCCGGTTCAACCTCGGTTTGGTCTCAAAAACTTTGAACCTCTTTCTTTTACGGTTCAATAAACGGTCTGGGTTTCAAAACCATGATTTGGAGAACATTTTGTTGTGAATTATGATCTTCTTGATCGTTCTTACAAGACCCAATAGAATCCAATTCCTCTGGCATGAACGTCCACAAATACTTTATAAACTTTTGTATAATATATTCTGCAACATGATTACACATGTATTGCTTCCTTAAAACTTAGGTGAAGTTTGGAATTCGAAGTCTTTAACTTATAAATCAAATAGCTTTTGCAATGATAATGGTCCCATTATAACCCCTCTACCTAATCTCCAGTTAAAAAAAAAAAATGCATTTTGGAAAACGCAGCCGCCATGACTTCAATCTCTTAGACTATAAAAAATTTGATTGTCCACTCAACCTATTTGTTCATTGGACACAAGTTGTCTCCAATGCATTAATTCACTGGACACATTAAAATACGGAACATGTCCAGTGCACTAATGCATTGAACACAATTCCAACTCTTGTTCATTCACATGAACATTAGCTAGAATAAAAAGCCTCTACTACTCTCACCATTGCTTGAATCTCTTAAAATATGAAAATTTGACTGTCCAATAAAAACCATTTTGTTCATTCACAGAAACTGTTAGGACATATGTGTTTCACTTGTTAGGAACATATGTCATGATTTTATGTAATTAGCATATCCTTTGACAAAACACACTTTACTTGTATTTGGGTAGATTTAGGATGTGTTTAATATTTCAAGAAATCATGTTTCAAGATCAAGTGTTGAAGCCTTCAAGTCTGTCCAAGAAAACAAACTGAAAGTGCAGAGTTATTAAAGCTCGACAGCTAGCATGTGTCGAGGTTTAAGAAGTTGTTTCAGCCCCGTGACTCGATAGCTATCTCAACAGATTCTTGACAGCTTCTATCTATCGAGGTTTATGAAAACAGAATTTCAGATCTATTTTTCTTGGGATCCGTGAATGTGTCTTTGGACTTTCTTTTCTCCTAACCCTAGACATATAAAAGGATTGTTTTAAGGGCTGTCAAATGGTGAACAAGTTGCACAAGCATTGAGAAAACTCTGTTCAAGCAATTTGTAACCGGAGACGAAGTTCTTGCCTTAGTTCATCTCTTTCTCTTGAAGAAGTTGCTGTGTATGTGCACCGTAGGGTTTTGTAACCGAGCATTTTCTTGATCTTCATCATGTGGATGAACTGAAGAACTTTGCAGCCAACAACCTTCTTAGTTGGTGATTGAAGTCGCGTATTGGGATCCGCACATTGGTTAGTCACGTACTTGGGAGCCATGCATCAAAATGGGGAACTGTCACTACAGAACAAGTTCAATTGGATTTTGGGGTAAGGGTTCAACTGTAGGTTGGTAAGGTTATTGGGATTCCTTTACTTGTAACCGCTTGTTATGATAATAGTGGAGTTTCGGGAGTGGTGACCTGAAAATCACCCGATGGGGTTTTTGCCGTTAGGTTTTCCCCATTCGTAAACAAATCACCGTGTCATTTATTTTCCGCTGTGTATTTAGTTGTTTGGTGATTTGTTTGTGCTACCATGCGCTTTGCATGATAAATTGATTAATTAATAACTTGACTAATTAATTAATTAATTTCAATCACAAGGGGTCAATCTGTTTGTGGCCTATCAGAAACATTTAAATAATTTGTATCTGTTTAGTGAGTGATTTTTCTTTTAGTTTTTTAGTTTATTTACTTATGTATAGCTTTTTGAAGTTTTTTTTTTTTTTAAATCACTTGTAGTTGTATGACTTCTTTCTAATTTCTAACCGGAAAAATGACCATTTTTCAATTGAAATATAAAGATGATCTCTCATGGACCATTTCTAAACATTCTAAAAGATATTTTTAAATTTTATTATTAAACAAGCTTGTGTGACATCGTGATACCCAGCTGGGTTGAAACTAGCTGGGTATCTACTTACATCAATTATCATCATCTTTGGCATAATCTAATGTTAGTTTGTATTTATTTAGGATAAAATTTAGCTAAAAAATTTGGTTATAGCCAATGACTACAACTTCACTCAATATCTTTTTATTAGATTTAAATTTTGAAAAATCCATCATTGGATTACATTTTCTTCTTATATCCTTCATACTTGCAAAGTTTCTAGAAAATCAAAGATTAATAGTTATGTCATCAATCAAATATTTAAATTTCAAGTTTTTGTAATTTAAAATTATGCATAAAAAATAAGTTTATAAATTGAATAGTTAATCCGATTGGCATGAAATTTGATATGTATGTTAAAAACATAAAGAACATACAATCAAACAATTAGATTTTTAAAATATGTAATCATGATAATTGTTTTAGTGGAAATTGTAGTAATTGACTAGAACCAAGTTTGTAGCCAAATTTTGTGCATTTATTTATTCATCTCTTAAAATATATGTAAATTTTCTTCTATACTCGTGACAAACCATTAATCCCTTTACATCAATACGTATTGAAACACATTGAGTCAATTTGGATTTCTCCTAATAGACTCAATTCACCTAAAAAATGAGCACACCCATATTACCAACTACAATTAAGTTTTTACCACAACTATTTCTATAACTTTACCACAACTTGCTAATATGGCAACTTGTGAGTTGTGAAATTGTGACCCCACCATTTTTTTTTCTACCGTTTACAACTACCAACTACAGATTAAAACTTCAGCGTGATTCTTATAGAATTGGTGGCAGTTTAGAGTAAAATTTGAACCCCTCCACTAATTATAAGCTTGGGGTAAAACCCTATAATATCCGATTTCAACCCCCTCCCCCCTTTTTTTTGGGGTATGATAACTGATATCTCTAGTAGTTAACCATGTAAGAGGTTAAAATACGTTATTTCCATTTCTTTTCTTTTTAAATAATTTATATAGTTGCCAAAAGTCTTCTAGTTCAACTAGTTGGAACTTTTTGGTAATTTTGAGTCATCCATTGTGAAAATCCTCCTTCTTCCATTTTGTAATTATTGAATTATAAAAAATAAATATAAAAATCTCTCTTTTAGTATCCGTTTGGAAACAACTTATTTAGCTTTTACTGATATTTTTTTACTGAAAGTGTGCTAAAATATACTTGTACCTTAAAAAAAGTGAGAAAAAGTGGGGAAAAATGAGGTTTTAAAAAGATGTACATAAAAATTAAAAATTAAAAGTTAAAAGCTAAAGTGGATGCCAAACATACTCTTAATGTGATTTTTCGAAATGAATTAATTTGTACGAGCATGAAAAATTTTTGATCATTAAGAATGTGTTTTATTCATTGGAAATGTCAAAAATGGTTAACAGAAAAAACGGCTATTTCTGGGCGTTTTTCGCAACTGGCGAGTCGCGAGTGAGTCGCCAGAGCTTCTGGATGAACTCGCGATTGGGGTCTCGTGACTGGGCGAGTCGCCAAAACTCGCGACTGGGCAGTTAGGAGCGTGACTGGAGTATCGTAAAAATTTAATGAAGGCGCGTCTCGTATGCCGAAGCGCCAGGAGCGTGCCTTAGACAGTTAAAAAGGCACCTACGCAATATGAAGTGACGTATGATGAGCACGGGGTAAGTATAGTGACGTCGAAATCCTCCTTTCTTCTTGAGGAGCTAGAAAGAAGAATCTCGAGGGGCTATTGTAGGGATATTGGGCCCAAGAGCTTATTATCTATGTATATATTGGGCTTAGGGCCCAATCCGAGGACGTGAAGTCGTCCGAGGAGGAGTAAACATTGCCAGGGGAGTCCGTGTTAGTAAATGAAGAATTTAGTTTTGGTCATAAGAGCCCATGAGGGTGGTCCAAGGATGAATACCTCTTCGGCTGAGCAAAGCTGAGGTCAGAAGGTGTGGTTTGCCATCAAGAGTAACATTCTAGATCATTCCATGAATGAGGATAAGTATCAAGAAAGAATAGGATAGAGAAAGGTCATGAAATATCTCAAGGGAAAGCTGCTACCATCACATTAAATGCTCTGCAGCTAACTCTCTAACTGCATTGATGGGGAAGTGATACCTGAACAATAACTTTCAGCCTTACAGCCACTACCTAAAGACTTTAGGAAAGGGCTAATAGGACAAGTATCAACACCAACCATCTGGCCTGCACATGGAGGGTAAAGATGAAAAGGGAAGAGAGTATAAAAGAAGAAGGAGGCAATGAGAAAGGGGGATCGAGAAATCAAGAGAGAAATACTGTAGCAATCAAGAACCAAATTTGTAACCAAACTTGTGAGAAATATATAAGAATTGATCTCCTCAGACTATGCCAAGGACGATTTTCTTTAGTTGAAATCAATCTATCTTCCTGTTCTTGTCATTTGAACCCACTTTGTTTGTTGTCCAACTCATTTTAGCCCAGTCTTCCAACCCACTCTCTACAAATTCATTGTTTTGGGTTTTTTGGGCCTGAGTCCATCCATCTTTTGGGCCAGGGACTCAAATCCGGTCCTTACAATAATAATTTGATAGATTTATTCTCTTCATAAGTTGTTTACCTCTGTGTAGCAAGGCTTCTAGCCAGTTAATTGGGCCTACTGAAGCATTGGACAAGAATCGAGACGACGAGAGTGACATGGTTATTTTTAAACACATCTAGTGTTTGTGTAATGATTAATACACTGCAGTCTAAAGGAATGGACACAAGCCAAGCTCGTGTTTGAGTTAGCCAAGCTCGTGTTTGAGTTAACCAAACATGGAGTTAGGGGGAGCCCCATTTAAAATGGTCAGATCCACATTGGTGGAGCCATAAATTTAGCTATTTGGCACCACAAAAAACTACTTAATCTATTTTACCTTCTTACTTTACAAAATACCCAATACCAATAGTTTTATTTTAGCTTTCAACAAAATGAAATAATATAAATAACACAATAAAATATTATATCCACTACAATAAATAATTCATTTATTTATTATTTTTTTCTCTATTCTTCACTGTCTTCAAGTGCTCACGGCGGCACCACCACCACCACAAACACAAACCTAGCAACCCCACATCAGTCAAAAACCCAGCAACCCCACGGCATGACCCAAACCCAACCCAACCCCACAACACAAACACAAACTCACAACACAAATCCAACAATCCCAAATCAGCAAAAAACCACACAAACCCCACGGCATGACCCACCCACCACACCCATGAACTTAATCACCCGCACCCACGTACGGCATGATCCATGAAGCCGATGACCCACCACACCCACACCCACACGGCAAAAGAAGAGACCCTTACATAGCAGAGAAAAATTTGAGAAGAAAAAGAAAAAAATTTGAGAAGAAGAGAGAAGAGGAAAAATAAGATAGAAGAGGAAGATTGAGAGACATAGAGGAGTAGAGAACGATGAAAAGAGAAAAGAAAAGAAAATATTAAATTATTCGGACTAGTGTAAACGCAATATAAAATAAATTTTTTCTTAACCTTTGAGCTACAGTGTACAACTATCTTTGACTATGCATTATAGCTAAGAAGCCAAAATTTTTGGCTTTAGCTCCACCAGTGCAGTTTTAATTTTGTAGTTGGTGGTGTTAAAAATAGCAATATGACTTTTTAGCACCATCAATAATAATGCTCTTAGGAAGTTAATACCATACCAGTACCAGTTGCACTAATAGTATGTACCGTATTACCATTAAATTGATACTCGTATTCTTTTGTAATGTATTGGATTAAATTCCAGCCCATACTGAGAATTTTATGGGAGTTTCAGACGGTATAATAATTTTTTTTTTTAAATGTTATTAAATATATTATTCAAGCTAATACGTTGGGTTAATATACTTAGGTTAAATGTATAGACATTCCCACAAAATACAAAGACTTTTCCGAAAAATATACATATTTTCCCACAAAATGTATCAACTTATTCGTAGAATATACATACTTTTTTGCAAAATATATAGATTTTTTTTTCAAACTATATAATCTTTTCTACAAAATGTACAGACTTATTCGCACAATATACAGACTTTCTTACAAATTGTATAGAATTATTCACAAAATATATAGACTTTACCACGAAATTTATAGAATTGCCCGTAGAATATATAAACTTTCCAACAAAATATACTGACTTTCTCGTAGAATATACATGTTTTACCGCAAAATATATTAACTTTCCTACAAAATGTACCAACTTTCCCACAAAATGTAGAGACTTATTCACAAAATATACAAAATTTTCCCAAAAGGTAGACTTTCCCACAAAATATATAGGTTTTTAAAGCAAAATATACACACTTTTCCAAAAAAATGTACAAAATTTCCCAAAAAATGTACTGACTATCTCCCAGAAAATGTATAGACTTAGAAAAAAAATTATATACAAACTTTTCCATAGAATGTGCAAATTTAGGTAAAGTAGAGACAGATCAAATTCAAAATCTTTTGTTTTGATATGATAATAAATTATCAATTTTCCTAAAAATTTAAGCTACTAAAAAAATGGTAAATCTAATAATTTAACCATAATTCTTATAAATAATTATTGTAGTGACCAAATCCTCGAGATCACTTTCATATCTTGTGTTTCTTGTTAAAAACATTGACCTATTGATATTGAGTGCGTCAACTCAAGTGGGTAGGATCCTCGAGTCTAACGTGAGTGGACAAAACAAAATTTACAACTTTAATTGACTTGCAAGAAAGCATAAAAATATAGTAATATAGGTGCTTTGTAGTTTTGCCAATAAGGTGACTTCAAAAGACGCGGCATTGCATGAGATTTCCATGCCTAATAATATTCTCAACGACCAAAACATGGGCTGAAATTGTTTTAACATCTCAAACTCAAGAGTTCTTTTTTAATGAAAATTTGCACATAATGATGAATCAGTCTTTATTTCTTTGCCTTTTTTTGCTGAAACAAGAATCACTCAACCGAATTAAGGAATTATGAGTGTATTAAAATTCAGAAAATTTGAACCCAATTATAGCGACCCAAAATCTGCATCAATTAGTTGACCATGTGTGGGTTTGGATACGGCGTTTCCAAACCCACGTTTGCGTTTCAGACCTTTTTTTTTTTTTTTTTTTTTTCAGCGCGTGAACAGTAACATCACATGAATTTACTGTGCAAGAAAAATACTGTTCACGCACTATCCATGCACTGTTCACGCATTTAAAAATATTAAAAATGAGTCCCACGATACTATTCACACATTTAAAAATTATTTTGCTACCGTGTTTTCAGTTTTCAGTTTCAGCAAAAATAAGTTGTATCCAAATGGACCCCATATATCATTGCCGACACTCTTCACCTAATGTTGTGGTTTTGGTCAATTTGACACTACTCTAAAAATCTTATGACAAATTCAAATTCTCCAACTTTTGACATTAGGGGCCTGTTTGGTAAAGGAGTTTAAGTAATGTTGTTTGAGTGTTTTTGATCTACGTGTCGGTGAAAAAGTGTATGGAAATGTGTGTAATGTTGTTTAAAATGTGAAAGGCGTAAATGTACTTTTAGTCCCTATATTTTGGTTTTTTTTCATTTTGGTCCCTACATTTTAATTTTACCATTTTTAGTCTCTAAACCAATTAATACGTGTTATTTTCATTCTTTCCGTCAGTCAACCGATAGAAATATATGAGGTGGCTGGCAGAGGAATTAAAATATTATAAAAAATGCCACATCATCATCTAATTTTTTTTTAAAATAATTTGTCAATTTTAACTAAATAAAAAAAGAAAAAACAGAATTAAAAAAAAGAAAATATATAAATTTAGATCTAATTCATTTTGAACAAGAACACACAAGAACATATCACAGATTTAAACAGCATTAGAAGAACATAAGAGCACAAACCTAGAACTAAACACAAACTCAAATTTAAAAACACAAAGAACACAATATCAAACATAAACTAGATTTAAAAAAATTTGAGCATAAGCCTCTCTCTCTCTCCATTACCAAAAAACCCTTTGTCTCTCTCTTTCTCCGATGGCTCTCTCAGACAAATCTTCGCATCAGTCTCTAATCTCGAACTTCCTCTACTCCTCTTCCTCCTCCGTCTCCACCTTGCACAAATCCTTCGGTCTTGACAAGACCATGCTCAGTGCTGCTGCTCCAACAATCTCCAACAATGGCGTCTCGTCTCCGACCAAGAACTTCGTCATTCCGGCACCGAGCGAGCCCGGCAAGATCGAGATGTACTCGTTGGCCTTTTACGTTGCCTGTGCTGCCGATGGTATTCTCAGTTGTGGTCTCACTCACATGGCCGTCACTCCTCTCGATCTCGTCAATTGCAATATGCAGGTCCGACTCTTCTAGATCCCTTGCTCTCTTTCGGTTTCAGCTTCTTTTTCTTCGATTTGATTCTACTTTACATTTCTTTACTCGGATTAGATCTGTGTGTGTATTAGTATTTATCTATGTGTGTTTACATTGAGCTGGTCTTCGTGTTAAAGCTTTTCTCCGTCTTTTTAGATATGAGATTTCATTTTCAAGTTCTAATTTCTTTGTATAGATCATTACTGAGGTAGGGCTTTACTGATTTGTTGATGAAATTCCTTAATGGAAAATCTTTTATTTCCTTTATGTTTGTTATTGTGTTCTTTGTGTTTTTAAATTTGAGTTTGTGTTTGATTCTGGAATTGTGCTCTTATGTTCTTGTGTTGATGTTTAAATCTGTAATTATGTTCTTGTGTGTTCTTATTCAAAATGAATTAGATCTAAATTTATGTATTTTATTGTTTTTAATTCTATTTTTTCTTTTTTTATTTAGTTAAAATTGACAAATTATTTAAAAATTAATAATTAGATGCTGATGTGGAATTTTTTATAATATTTTGATTCTTCCGTCAGCCACCTTAGATATTTCCGTTGGTTGACTGATGGAAAGGACGAAAATAACACGCATTAATTGGTTTAGGGACTAAAAATGGTAAAATTAAAATGTAGGGACCAAAATAGAAAAAAAACAAAATATAGGAACTAAAAGTGCATTTACGCCAATGTGAAAATGTGTGTTAGAACACACCTACCAAATAGGCCTAGAATTTTGTCTGAGCGTTGAGTTTAAAACCCATCATTGCCCAAACTGCAAGTTCATAGAATTTTTCTAATGGTTCTTAAATGGTTGTAGCTTTTAATATTCTGGTTGCTTCTCTAGGCATCAGCTGTCACTGTTTGCTTTGCGAATTCTTAGCTGTATTGGCAGCTATGGATAAAAAAAAAAAAAAAAAGAATTGGACTTTGATTTTTCTTGGAATTACTTATGGCCATATATTTTGTTGCCAATTGAATAAGTCGCTTCACTTGTGGAATTTGAAAGTGGGGGCATTCAGGACTCGCAATGACTAAGAGTTGAATCAGTCAATTCAAAGCCACAATATGCATCTCAGGCTGGATCCCCCTTCTTCATGTTATTAATAATATAAAGTATATACATTTTGTTAAGAAAGCACTAACCTGGATGAGACCCACACTTCAAAATTATAAAATTCTCTCTTTGTTAAGCTTGTAGTGAATGACACGAGCGCCAACTTTTTTCTTTGATAAGTGATCACCAATTCAAGATTTCTTACTATTTTTTATATATCTTTTTAATAATGGTTAGACTATTACTAGTTACATGTACCAATCGCTTAAATAAAAGAACTATCAATTATGATCCTACCAATATCTTGTATGATGTTGCCAACATCATACAAGTTACCCAACATCATGTTGGGTGGAATTTTTACTTGCAATTATGCTAATTTTCACCACAACTTGAACCTCTACCTTCTAAGACTCTCCAAACATTTTGTGTTTGAGGAGGTACCAACTCATCTAAATAAAAGAATTTTTATCCTACAAAAATTTTTGTATGGTATTTACGTGGGATTTTCACTCGCAATTGTGCTAATTTCACTAATAATCCATTTTTTTACGTGATGGCATCATATTGACTAGGCAGCGAGTTTCACCAAACTCTACAATTCTAAAAATATTTGAAAAAGAAAATGGGGATAAGTGAGACAAAAGGATGTACGAAATTTTTCAGTAATGCCACTGTTCCACTTTTCCTCCACAGGCCTTAGGACCTACACCTAGTTTTTCCTTTTCTTTTATGTCTATTCATTCTTTACTTTTTCCCTTTTTAGAATTACTTAGATGAGTTTAGTAGAGTTGTTAAATAAATTATTTTCAGTTTTTAAATAACATTACACACATTTTCACACATTTTTTTATTTATACGTATTTTAAAAAATTACAAACAACATTACTCAAACTCCTCTACCAAACAGGCTCTTAATATTTATTTTACTCTCAAATTTTTTTTTATGAGTAAAAAGGGTTGGAAGAGACGACCTGAATGTCTTTTCTACTTAGACGTTGCTATAGTAGTATCTTACCCGTTGAGTCCGAGACTGCAAGTAGAGGAACCAATGAGCCATAGTTGTTATCCCAATCTCACAAGGGTTATTAATAGGCTTTGAGCCGAGGGCATGAGATTTTTTCTAAATGCTTTCCATTTCAGGATTCAAACTTAGGACCTCATCCCCCAAACTGCTAGGGAGTAAGCCCAATAACAACTAGACCACCACCCCCAGTGGTTTTAATTCTCTCATTACACTTGCAAAAACTAGTTAAAAACATGTAAGAGCATTCACAGCAGTGGTGCTATATAGGTATAATGGTATTTTTTTAGCTCTTTATCACAAAAAACACCATCCAGCAGTGGAGCTAAATCTAAAAAATTTAGCTCCTCAGCTACAGTGCACATCTATCTTTAGATGTGCACTGTAGCTCACAGGTAAAAAAAAAAATACTTTTTTATTACAATTCTCTCTCCTCTCTCATTAAATATCCATTTCCTTTCCTGTTCTCTCTTTCTCTCTCTCTCCGGCTTCTCTTGTTCCTTCGTTCTTCCTCAATTTTTTTTTTCTCTCTAGCTCGCCGGCCAGTCCCTCATCCCTCAGCTCGCCGGCCAACTCCCTCGTCGCCGATCTGTTCCGCCGACCCAGCTCGCTGACCCACCCCAAGCCCCATCGCCCACATTGATTCTGACGACGATTCCGACGAGGAAGCCCCCGAAGGCGCAAACGCTGAAACTCCGATGAAGACGACTCCTCCATTCGCACCTTCACCACAGCTCGCCTCGACGTCGCCAATGCGGGTGGAGGCTCCGGTTCGGCTCGGCTCGGCTCGAAACACGAAGATCAAGACGGAGAATCTGAGCTCCTCCGCCACGGTTAAGATCGAGAATCTGGGTCCCACAGCTCAGGCCGGGAGCTCGGTGCCTGGAATCGTTGTTTAGAAGTGATTGATTCAATGAATTGAGAATAGAAATGGTGTTTGTGGAATTTGTGACTGTGGTTGTGGTTTTTTTATTTTATTTATGCTATGTTGTGGTTGCCAGAGTGGTGGTTTGGCCGGTGGTGGTTTGGCCGGTGGTGGTGGTGGTGGTGGCTGTGGCTGTGGCTGATGGTAGAGGTGGTTGTGGTTGGTTTGTGGATGTTTTTTTGGGAGTGAGATATATTATTTTATTGTTGGGATATATTATTTTATTGTATTGAAAGCTAAAATAGATCCACTGCTGTAGGACGTGTGTAGGTAAAATAGATAAAGTGACTTTTTGTGTAGCTAAATTGCTAAAATTTTACATCCACTGCTGTGGATGCTCTAAAGTATGGTAGGAGAATTTGTAAATTATCAATTCCTTTCACTATTTGTGAAATAACAGTAAGGGTGTGCAACCAACCCGCCGATTTGCTAAAATCAACTCAACCCAACCCAACCCACCGGGTTGAGTCGGTTTATGGGAGTTGGTGGGTTGGATTGGATTATCAAAAAAAAAAAATTTATGAAGGGTAGGGTCGGGTGCAAGTCAACAAATTCAAAAATTTGTCTAACCCTACTTGACCTACCTATATTTAATATATATTTAAAAAATATTATATAATTTTATTATTTATTCTTTTATTTATCAATTGAGTTGGGATAGAATTGTATGATATCCTACTAACTTTGAAGCACTAATAAGATAATTTGTGTTGGTTTGGTGCGATGCTTAGGTTTATTAAGTTATAAATTTGTTTTATGCTCAATTAAAAAAAAAAAGTCCAACCCATGGGTCCAACCCGATCCAAGTTGGCTAGGTTGGACCCTTATGATGGATTGGGTTGGGTTGGATTTTTTTTCAACCCGACCATGGTGGGTCGGATTGAAAAAACCTTTCAACTCGACCCATGTACACCCCAAAATAATACCTCAAAGGACTCTTATATTTTAAATGTTTGAGCTCAACTATTTTATATTATTTTTTCAACTTTTTAAAGTTTTTCTTTTTCTTTTTTTCATATAGGACTTTCACTCCATTTGGTTGAGGTGAAAAAAAGGGATGAAAAACTTTGGGTGGAAAACTCAATTTTCCATTATTTGGTTAACATAAAAAAAAAAAAATGAGAGAAAATGATAGGGTTTAGGTGTTTTCTATTTGAGCCCACCTAATTATTTTCTCTTCAAGTTTAGGAGAAAACTTGGAGGTGAAACTGTGAAAATGGGTAGTAAAGTCAAATTGACTTAATTTTAATACCACTTTTTTTTTCCTACCCACCAACTATCATTTTTGTCCTTCTCCAACCCCTTTTAATAAATTCACACAACCCACATTTTCCTTCTCAACCAAACAAATGAAATTTATATTATTTTCTATTATTTCATTTTTCTATCTTCCTACCAAACATGCATGGTGGAAAGTAAAATCATTTATATCTTCTCACTTTTTTATCCTCTTTACATTTTCCATCTTCCCAACCAAACGGAGCATTAAGGTTTGAACTCAACTATTTTATATTACTTCCTCAACTATTTATATTTTTTCCTGATTTTCACTAAGAGCAAACACACTAGTCAATGTAAAATACAAAAAGTGGTGAGTTTTACACATTTTTGCTAAAAAAATACTCATATCAGTGGGTCTATAATATTGTTCATATTCAAAAATGCTATAGTAACTGTGTATATTTATACGGCTACGGTAGCTTTGCATTATAATATTTTATTAGTTTTTTTCTCTCACCATCAGACCTCCATGCTCTCTCTTGTCACTCTTCTACTGCATCTCTTCTTCTCCATCTCACACTCTCTCTCTCTCTCTCTCTCTCTTCAACCGATCAATCCGTCGACCCACTGCCACAACCCAGCACACCCAACCACCACCACCACCACCACCATCACAACATTACAATACATAATAATCTGACCTTAAAGTCAACGTAAAATCAAACACACCCACACACAGACACACCAATAGAGACAGAGTATTGTTGCGAACTTGTGATTGTGGGTCAGTGCTTAGAGGTCGACTAGAACATGTCTCGGTGCTTGTGAAGGAGGTCGGTGTTTGTGGGTTGACTGGAACGAGTTTTTGTGCTTGACATTGCTTGTGGAGATGGATGCTTGTGGCAGCTTGGGGTTTGAACAGAGGGAGATGCGGTCTGACCATAAGGGAGAGGTGATCTGATCAAAGAAGAAGAAGAAGAAGAAGAAGAAGAACTAGGGGTGGCAATTGAGAGAGAAGAAAGAGATTGTGGGTTTGGATGAGAGAGGGGTGAGAAAGATTAGATTTGAGATATGTGTGTTTGTGTTTACCATGTTTTTATTACTTTTTAGATGTGAGAGGAGAGGAAGAGAGATATTAAATGAAAATACTAATAAAAAAAGAATAAAACTGATTATTTAAATAAGATAAGGTGTATAATAGATAAATTGATATGGGTGTTTTTGAGAAGTAGTTGTGTAAAATAGAAAAAGTGGGTTCTTAGTGTAAAATAGACAGAAAATTTTAGAAAAACAGATGCTAATGCTCTTATATTTGTATATTTGAAAAGTCACACTACTGCACATGATGGGAGCATGAATTAGTGTACTAAAGAGCAACACTATAAAGGCATGAACAAATGATGTCAAATCATAAATTCTGTCATTTGTGGTCTTAGAACTTCCTTTTCTTTCTTTTTTTTGGGTCAAATGGATGCTCAAACTCAAAGGTCTACAAAGCTAGGAGTTTGAACTTCTACAGAATCTGTAACTAACAATAAAGCTAAAGCTGGAGGAAGATAGACATGTCATTGGAAATTCATGGACTCCACAGTTTGTCAAAAAGTCTAACCCCCGAGAGTGTTGAAGCTTTAGGACCAAATCCTTTTCAAAAGTATTGCTGGTATATACCTTTTGTGGTTGAAAGTTGGGACATTTACATATGTTGGGCCTGGATATGTTGGCAGTTATATACTGATTTTTTGAGGTTTTCCAGTCCAGAACTCTTCTAGGTAGATTGACCCAACGAGGTTTCTGTTATGCTTAATATTGTAATAAGGAAAAAAATGATAAATAATGTAGAAAAGAAAGTTAGTGGTATAGTGTGAGAAAGAATTAATGAAAGTAATTAGACTATAAAGCATTGAGCAGTAGATCAAAGTTTGCCAAATATATCCAAAAAGGTCAGATAAATGTATTCAATAGTAAATCAGAGTTTATAAATATACTCAGCAACATCATATAAAAATATTCAACGGTAAATAAAGGAGAATGAGTTAGAAATGGAGAGAATATTATTGTGAATCTGTGATAGTACACTCCAACAAAAATGCAAATATCTCATTTTTCTCTCTTTGCTCTGTATGAAATTTTGACTTCATTAAATATACTTGTGATGACTAATGACTTTGAGAGCTAATTAATGAGAGATATTGTAGAACGAATGTTTATGAATAAGAATTTGTCTGTCTATATGTGTTTAAATAAGTACTTTAACGAGTCCTTTGAGCATTTGATAATGGATGGTCTTCTAGAAAGGAGGCTAGTGTGATGCAGCTCAAAGAAATGCCATCAACAAGCTAATTAAGGATCTCACAATTTCTTTATGAGAGTATTATTCAAATGAAACCTAGCATAAGCATTCTTAATTTTTTTATGAGAATATTATAAAGATGGGAACCTAACATCGAGATTCTTGGTGAGAGACATAAATGTTAAGGAGTTTTTGACTCACTCAATGTTAACCTTGCCTTAAAGCACATATTTCAATTGTAGCAATGAAGCACGTATACACCATGGACATGGTTGCATTAGTAAATCTCAGCAGCATTAACCCATAAGCTATTTAGCCCTTAATATTTGGTTTCTCAAAAAAAAACCCATAAGCTTCCTTCTATATTGAGCTTATACCTACCCAAAGAAGTAAAAGATCAAGAAATCATTCTTATGAAAGGGAGAATAGTAGAAGAATTAGGTTCAGGAAAGTAATAATTATCTTATGTATCTAATATACATTTTTTTCTCTTTAACAAAGAAAAAGCTTGATCTGAACTTTAAGAAGTTAATAATTTTAATATTTTAGATGGTTGGAGAGAGTAAAATCAATGGCCCTAGTATTCCTAGCTTTCCAAATAGACCAATTTGTAGACTAAATTTGGATTTATGTAAGAGCTTCTTTAAAAATGATATCTGCTCTTGATAAAATTTTGGTGAAAGTTTTGCTCTTGATAAAAGAGTGATGTTATAATTTTTTTTATACTAACCTTATAAATTGATGTGTAAATTTTGACATAGAAAAAATAATTCAGAAATTATTATATTATGTTAATGATGTGGTATCAATCACATTCAATAATATGTCAAATTTTAATTTTTTAGAGTAAAATTAGTAATAGCTTTAATGAAAATATTTTCACTGATAAAAACATTTTTTTTTCTTAGAATAATTGCATTTTACTTGTTCGCTGTTTTGATGTATTAATTTGTTGTTTTAAAGGTTTCACTTTAACTACCTAAATTTTTTCCCTAAAACTTACCTAGCTTTAATTCTTAAATAAAAATTTGTCCAAATAGTTAAAAGGTGAAAATACACAAATCCCATGTACTTTCTTCATAAAACACAAAACCACTTAAAGTTTTGAGCGTAAAACTTAATTTCATGTGGTATTATTTTATATGTAAACCATTAGACATGGAACCCTTTGAAGTTTTAAGTGTAAAACATAACTTCTTGTGGTACTGTTTTATGTGAGAGCCGTTATACATCCATGAAAATAAACAGTAATTTACTCCTTTGGTGACACATTTTCATATTGAGAGTTGAAGTTTCACACAAAAAAGTACCATAATGTTTTGTGTTATGCTTAGAAACTCAAGAGTTAAGTATTATACAATTAACGATTTACAAATAAAACAATACCACCGTTCCGTTTGTTTCGATGGAAAATCTTGTGTAAAGATAATTTTCTGTGTTTTTTGGTGTTTGGTAGCATAAAAAAAGATGAGTCAAAGGAAAACTATCTTTGGTCAACATAAAAAGTATGACTTATTTTTAGAAATTGTTTTCCATTAATTTTTTTTGGAAAACAATTCTATCTCACAGCAAGCTAAATAAGGGAAGTTAGGAGGTTGTTTTTTAACTCATTTAAAGTTACTACCAAATATTGGAAAACGAGATAATTTTATAGAAAATGCTTCTTAGAAAATGATTCATTTTTTAGAAAACATCATTGCTGAAACAAACAGAGCGCACATGTAGTTTAGTATTACACTCGAAACCTTGAGTGATTTTTGTATTTTTGGAAACCACATGAAATTTTGTATATTTTTCTGCTTAAAAATAGTATGTCTAGACTTTAAAAGCACATTATTGGAAAAGTACATTCAAAAAATAAAATAACAACCTTATTATAATATAAACATATGAAATTCATGAACTAAAAGTAAATACAATTAAAACTCAAGTAAATAAATAAAAATTTTAAATTATATGTGACAAATAAAAATTTGGCTAAAATTATATGTAGATAAAATGTAATTAATTTTTTTGGGTAAAACTTAGGTGGCGTACAATTGCTTAGGTGTCATATAGTTTTTTAAGTGTTATATATAATGCAAACAATGATCTTTTCTAAGGACAAATAAATTTAACCGTGTGACTTATTAATCGATATAACAATATGATTTTTTTATTTTATTTTATTTATAGAGTTTCGATCTATAGCGCCCGCTTTTGTGATTTTTGCTTTTTAATATAAGATCCAAACACTAATTGGTTTTTGGTGTAGATATGGATTAAACCACATATTTCTTATTCAACTATCAGAGACTTTACCAGTTGAGCTAATTGGAACCCACTAACAACACGATTGAATGTAATTAAAAGCCAAATGTAGCACTAATCCAAGAATCTACACCTTACTTTTTCCCCCCACTTTGTGGCATGACACAAGCATGCATTATATAGATTTGTCTCTTCCAAATATTCAGTACAAGTTCAAGGCTCTTCAAACACTTTAATCATTGAAAAAGGTTTACCTATAAACCTATTTGAAAGAAGACTCCTCTAACCAACTATGTGATCTATGCTAAAATCATTCATATATACATCTATTCTAATCATATGACTTTTTTAATAAATCGTATGATTTATTTAAAAAATATATGTAAAATATCGGCTAAAATTTTTAAATCCGAAACCCATAAATCTTTTTTTTTGGTTGGTTTACAGGTGTGACCCACAGCATGGTCAAGGCAAAGGGCTGAGAGAAAGAAAACCTTTGAAAAAACGGGGGCAAAGACTAGGAGATGAGAACTTTTCAAAGTAAGAAAATTAATATGTTTATTTTTTAATATAAAAAAGAAAAGAAAGAGAGCAATATAGTACTTTTCTAATAATTGAATATTTCATAAATAAATAAATTTCTTTCTATTAATTTTAGAGGTCTCTCTGTCTCTCTCTCTTTCTCTCTCTCTCTCTGTCGTCTGGATGGGCCGCAATAAGAGTCTCTTCCAGAAGACAAAATCACAGTTTTTCCAGAAATCCCAGCTCATTTTTTGTTTGTTTGGAAATTTGACTGAAACAATCTTTGCTTTTTGTGAATTTTAATGGGCATTAACTTTTTCTCAGGTCTGTCTCTTTTTCTCTTATCTTCTTGTATCAGTGAAGACTTTGTTGACTATATACATAACAAGTCTTACGTTGTTGATCCCTTCTTTTTTGATATTGTATTTTTAGTTCCCAATTACAGGAAGAAGCTGAAAACTGAACCTTTGTTGTTCTTTTGCTATCTTTGTTCGATTGGGACTAAAATACCCACACTTGTACGTACACTATCTGTCTCTGTCATTACTTCAAGTCCACGCTGCTCTACATAATGAATTTTTTTTTTTTTTTTGGGTTTCTAAAACTGGAACTACATATTTAGAATTGTTCTGTTAAGTATTTTTGTTGTGGTGACCAAGAACATGTTGGAAAAGAACACTCATTTAGATTAAGTTATAGATTCTTCTTTTCTATTTAGCATGTGCCTTACTTTTTGGATTTTGGGTTTTTCTTTTTTTCCTTTTCTTGGAATTGTTGAGACAAGTGAAATATTTTGGTGTTTTTTTCTTCTTCTAAGTATAGAAAATTAACTTAAATGAAGCCCAAGAGTTGGACTAAGCACATTGAGTGGGAGCTTTCAATTTTCATACTGTATAAGAATGTCAAATCCAGGTCCTATTTTGATTTATTTTTCTAGGCAATCAAATGCAACATTACCATGAGGTTTAAATTTTTATGTGCTTTTGCTTTCCAATTCAAATGGGCTTGGCTGTATCTCTATGTTGATTATATGTCAAATTTATCATCAATCTCATATAGAAAGTACTAAGCTAATAACTGTATGACTTATTCCAAATTGATATTGCAGGTAGGCATTATAAGGGAAAATATCAGAAGGGTGATACGGGTATGAATGCTGTTCTGTATCAAAAGACCTGGGTTGTTGTTCTGCAACCTGTTCTCTGCCATCTTTAGTTAGTGTTTTTATCTCATGGGAACAGAGGATTTTACTTCCTAACTTTATTTGGTTGCAATATGATGACACTAGACATGGCCACTAGTGCCTCAGTTGGTCCGGCTTCAGAAGCCGTTTCTCAGACAGTGGAGGCCATTCTCGAGATTGTACTTGCTGCCAATGATGTCCTTGTTAAGAAGGAATGCTTTAAGGAACTTGCAACTTACTTGGAAAGGATTGTTCCTATTTTAAAAGAGCTGAATAGGAAAAATGTTAGCGATTCTGAGAGCTTAAACAATGCTATCGAGATTCTCAACCGAGAAATAAGAGCTGCAAAACAGCTGACTCTGGAGTGCAGCAAGAGAAATAAGGTCTATCTCTTAATGAATTGCCGGACAATAGTTAAGCGCTTAGAGGACACTGTGAAAGAGATCAGCCGGGCATTAGATCTTATTCCTTTGGCCTCTTTGGATCTTACATCTGGCATTAGTGAAGAGATTGGAGAGCTTTGTGACAAAATGCAGAGAGCTGAGTTTAGGGCAGCTATGGCAGAGGAAGAGATTTTGGAGAAAATTGAGTCAGGAATACAGGAAAGGAATGTTGATCGTTCTTATGCCAATAATTTGCTGGTTCTCATAGCAGAAGCTGTTGGAATCTCAACTGAGAGATCAGCATTGAAGAAGGAATTTGAAGAATTCAAAAATGAGATAGAAAGTACACGGCTGAGGAAGGATGAGGCAGAAGCTATACAAATGGATCAGATAATGGCTTTATTAGAAAGGGCTGATGCTACTTCCTCTCCAAGGGAGAAAGAAATTAAGCATTTTAGTAAGCGGAAATCCTTAGGTAGTCAACCATTGGAACCTCTTCAGTCATTTTACTGCCCAATCACCCGTGATGTTATGGAGGACCCTGTGGAAACTTCTTCAGGACAGACATTTGAGAGAAGGGCAATTGAAAAGTGGTTTGCCGATGGGAATAAACTGTGTCCTTTGACCATGACGTCTTTAAACACATCAATTTTACGGCCTAACAAAACTTTGAGGCAATCAATAGAAGAATGGAAGGATAGAAACACTATGATTACAATTGGTTCTATCAAACCAAAACTCAATTCTGAAGAAGAGGATGAAGTACTACACAGCCTGGAACAGCTGCAGGAACTTTGTGAACAAAGAGACTTGCACAGGGAATGGGTAATATTGGAGGACTATGTACCAACTCTCATTCAACTTCTTGCCAAAAATCGTGACATAAGGAATCATGCTCTCGTCATCCTCTGCATTTTGGCAAAGGATAGTGATGATGCTAAGGTGTGTCTTTATTTAATTTAAACGGTATTGGTTTTTCCCCCTTCCTTTCTTGTCTATTAATGAAGTACAACAATTAGCTATATTCTCACATTAGGACAAAACTTAGGTACAGTACTTTAGGTGTTGTTCCGTAGGTTCCTCTCCTAAGATTCAGCCATGTGACTACTTAATTAAAAAATACACTTCCATCCCATGAGAAAAAATCCACATGGAAGAATCTTAACGGGAGAACCTAAGGAACAGTACCTAAGTCTTGCCCTTCTCATTAAAACTGGGTTTTTTATAAGTCTATTAAGGAGTTGGATTCTGTCTGATTGGACGTAGTTAGTAACTTATGAAAAACCCAGCTTTGATAAGTCTATTAATTACTTGAACATGCATGCTAAGAATATATTAGATTTATGTATGGGAATATCAGATAATGTAATTGTTAATGAACACTTTTATTTCTATATTGGATCCATAAGTATGTGAATTGGGTCCAATAGTTTAACATTGTAGTAAATTTGGATACTTGATAGATTGCTATTGACAAATTATTGCTGACTTTTTTTTTTTTGGGGGGGGGGGGGGTGGATGTAACTCTCATAGTGGCAAACCTAATTCACTTCACTATGGGTCTAGATGTGCCCATGCCCTTGTGCTGTAATATAGATTCATATTAGAAATTTGGAAGCTTTTCATAGATCTTACTTTTCTCAAAAACTGAATAAATAAATAAATAAATGCAGGAAAGAATTGTAAAAGCTGATAATGCAATTGAATCTATTGTTCGATCTCTTGGACGTCGTGTTGGTGAAAGAAAGTTAGCAGTGGAATTACTATTGGAATTATCAAAATGTCATTTGGCAAGAGACTGCATTGGAAAGGTCCAAGGTTGCATCTTGCTATTGGTGACTATGTCTAGCAGTGATGACAGTCAAGCTGCCAGAGATGCTCAGGCACTCTTGGAGTATCTCTCATTCTCTGACCAGAATATTATACAGATGGCAAAAGCAAATTATTTTAGACATTTGCTGCAGCGTCTCTCCACAGGTTCTTTTTAATTTTTTTTTTTCCTAATTCAATTTCATGTCATGTTGTTTTGTCAAGAATCTTCCCTATTCTAGCCAGGATACAGTTTAATCTACCATTTCCTTTATTTTAAGCACCTTCTTTTATAGTTATCCATCTTAGTTTTGACAAGTTGTGAAATAAAACACCCTTATCTATAAATATATATATATATATATATATATATATATATTAAGAACCATCTAATGAAAAGGACAGTTTCGAGGAAATAATGAAACCAAGTAGAGCATGACTAGATGGTTGACAAAGACCCAATTTATCCATCACTTTTGGTTATTCTGTGTTGCTTGCACTCTTATAAGTTATTATAAGATTCAAGTTATTGTAGTTAATTGTCAATCATGATATGAAATAAAGTATTAAGTTCAAAACTTGAGCGAAAAAAAGAAAAAGAAGGCTCTTTCTGAAGGGAATCATATGGTATATAGCTAATAAGATCTCTACTTTCATTTCTCATTTGTATTGTTGCTTAGAGTGATCCAACTTTCAAAAGAAACCAGTTGTACTATAGTTGGAACTGTAGTGACCTCTTGAAAACAGACAAAGTAAGGGCTTTTGTGAGAAAATATCATTTTTAAAAAACTATTTGTGAAAATACAGCACTTTTCACAGTAAGTAGTAAAATATAACAGTTTGGATACATGATTTCTGGCTGATCTGGCCAATTTTAAAAATTCCTTTCATGTGGAAATCATGTCTTGTTTGCTGAAATTATGAGTTCAAAACACAATTTCAGTAATCTATTGAAATCATGTCTTTAAAATTTTGGAAACAATGCCAATACAATGAGAACTTTAAATCTTAGTTGGGAACCTTTTTTTGATGGCCCAAAATCCCCTCTCTTGCTCCTTTGGCCTCCAACCCTCAATCCCCCACCACTTTATCTCCACCCATTATCTCTTCTCACTCCAACCATTGGCTCTACTTTGCTATGATGTCGTCCTTCTGAGATGATGAGAAAATTGAAGAAAATTCCTCTAGATATCAAGGTAGAAGCACCTAAGACATAGGATAAATCAAAACAATGCAACATGAAAAGTAAAGAACAAGAAAAATAAAGATAGAGAACCTAGGAATTAGCACCCAAGCTAACTTAGAGTCAGCACCAAGAAAAAGCAAAAGCAAATTTCTAGGAGTTAGCACCTAGGACTGGCTTGATGTAGAACAAGTGTCACTGGATTTTCTTGAGAAGTAGAATATTCAGAAATCAAGGTGGAGGGGCGTGCAATTAAATAATTTTGTTGTTATTGCTTATTTTCAATTTTTCATGCCCAAGTTTAGTTATTTTATTTGAGGTAATTTAGTTTTTTTTTTATGTCGTAGGAAATTTAAGGGTATTTTTGTAATTTTAATTTTTAGGGAAGCCTAATTGAAACCCTAAAGGGCTCCTATAAATATGTACTTTATTAATCTGGTTTTCAGTAGGCTGAAATAAAGTACTTCTCTGAGAATTTCTCAAATTTCTGGAGGATTTTAGGCTTAAGTTTCTTGATTCATTAAGACTTCGTTAAGCTAGAACGAGATCTAGCCTATTACATTTCTATTCTGCGTTAGGTGGTATCAGAGCTTCTCAGCGATCTGATATGGCAAACAACCAGCGCAAGTGTAACAACCATGTTGAAGGATAGCAAGGGGTACAAGCCATTTGGGATGCACTCCAGGCTCCACAATAGAGTATCTAAGAGATTCGTGATATGCTAGCTGCTATGAGACTTAATGCCAATAGGAACTGCGAAGGCAACAAGGACGATGGTGCCAGGTTCAATGCTCGTGGTCTAGTTGGTGGTCAGTAGGGTCATGTCAATCACTGTAGGCCACTAGCCTATGCAGATGATTCTGAAGATGAAGATGGAGGATAAAAAGGGTACCGAAGGGAGGCACGATGTAATAGGGAGGCTGAGGATTATTCTCTCAAGGTCGATATTCCTAGTTTCAGTGGGACTCTTGATATTGAGTCCTTGATTTGATCTACAAAGTCGAAATTTTTTTTGAGATGCTGGATGTACTGGATGAGAAGCAGGTCAAACTTGTAGCATACTGATTGAAAGGTGGAGCTTCTATTTGGTGGGATCATATACAAAATAATCGTTAGTGGCAAGGAAAAGGGGCTAGTGAGGACATGGGGAGGATGAGAAAATTATTGAAGGGTAGATTTTTGCCTCCTGTTTATGAGTAAAATCTGTTTTAGCAATATCAGAATTGTATGCAAGGTGTTCGATCTGTTGCTGAATAAATGGAAATTCTTTGCCTGGCAGCATGCTGTGAATTATCGGAGGTGGCAACAGATAGCGTGATATATATTTTTGATATATTAATAGCTTAAAGTTCTCAATTTAAGAGAAGATGGACTTGCAGCCTGTTTGGACAGTAGATGAGGCTCATAATTTGGCGTCAAAGGCAGAAAGGTTAATGGCATCGACGAACTAAAAAATTCCAAGCGGGTTCCTTCTAAATTGCCTCATAATAATTTTGAAAACAAGAAACAACTTGTGGAAGATCCAGTTTGCTCATAAGATGTAAGGAGGCGAGGAACTGAAGGTAGCAGTAGAACCGTTCCAAGGCAGACTGGTGGGGTAAATAATAGGGATGCTGCTAAGAACCCTTGTACCAGGCCTACTGCAAAACATTGCTACCGGTGTGATGAGCCCGGTCATAGTTTGAATGCATGTCCAGCATGTAAGCCTGTACATCTTGCAAATCATGCAGATGAATATGGTGGAGAATTAGAAGAGGGTTATGGTGATGATAATTTGCTAGATGCTGAAATTGCAGACGAAGAGGGTGAATTCCTGTGTGGTGTAGACTGTACACTCCTGACTCCAAAGCAGGAGGAGCTGTCACAGCATCATAGCATTTTCCATTCACTGTGGTCAATCCAGCAAATGGGAAGATCTGTCACAGCATCATAGAATTTTCCATTCACAGTGTTCAGTCCAACAAAAAGTTTGGAACTTGATCATAGACAATGGTAATTGCCTACTGAGCCACATTCATCTCCCTATCAAAGTGATGGATAGAACAAATGTCCCTGGATTTTCTTGAGAAGCTGGATATTCAGAAGTCAAGGCATAAGGACGTGTAATTAAATAATTTTTGTTGTTATTGCTTATTTTTAGACCTAAGTTTAGGAAGCATTTGCACGGTGTCGGGGACCTTTTTGCGACAAGGGCCAAAAATGTGAGAACGGCCCAAATCTCCCTTGGGTTCTTTAGAAGTGATTATTTGCGGAGAGTATCAAGTCCAAAATTCCAATATTTAGTAAATAAAGGCTAATGTTGCTTTAACAAGAGAGAAATCAAAATGCCAGTAACAAAAATGCTGAAAAATGCATAAAAACAACAGAGGTCTAAAACTTCGACTCACAGTCAGCGAGAAGAGGAAATTGGGAAAAGTTGTGAGAAAAAGAGGAAATGTTCCCCTATATCTATATTTCCACCCCGTAGCTTCTGAATTGTGAGATTGTTAGTTGGCTGAATAGGCTTTTGCTCTAAAGTTTCAGCTTCTAAGGATAAAACATGGTTGCTTTTGAATCTGATCAGGGCCTTTTGTATTGAGTTTGAGGTGCTCTAAGTGACTGCTGTTGTTTACTGTGAAAGTGTTTTAGGGTTTGATGAGTCAACCTTAACACAAAATATTATTTATATATAAAGTACATGATATTACTGTTTTGCCCCTATTACTCATAACACTCCCCCTCAAGCTGGAGAGTATATATCATACAATCCTAGCTTGTTACATAATAAACCCAAACGAGTCTTACATAAGGCTTTAGTAAACATATCAGCAATCTGGACTCTTGTAGAAACATATGGAGTAGCAATTACACCATCTTCTACTTTCTCCTGAGTAATATGACAATCTACTTTAATATGCTTGGTTCGCTCATGGAACATAGGATTGGAGGCAATGTAAATTGCTGCTTGATTATCACAATGCATAGTCATAGGCAGCTTCACAACGAATCTTAATTCCTCAAGTAAATGCTTAATCCACATAAGCTCACATGATGTGTGTGCCATGGCTCTATACTCAGCCTCTGCACTAGACCTGGCAACAACAGTTTGTTTCTTACTTCTCCAAGTAATCAGATTTCCTCCCAGAAAAGTGCAATACCCAGTAGTGAATTTTCTATCTGACGGTGATCTAGCCCAATCAGCATCAATGTAGGCTTCTACCCATAGGTGACCATTAGCTTTATACAAAAGACCACGGCCTGGATGTGCTTTAAGATACCTCACAATTCGAATAACTGCCTCCCAATGTGGAAGGCAAGGATCTTTCATAAACTGGCTCAAAACACTAACTGCAAATGATATATCTGGGCGAGTAATTGTGAGATAATTTAGTTTACCAACCAAATGACGATATCTCTCAGGATTAGATAATAGCTCCCCTTGATCTTTATACAATTTGACATTAGGATCCATAGAAGTCTCCACTGGTTTATATCCTAACAAGCCAGTTTCTACCAAAATGTCCAACACATACTTCCTTTGTGATAAACTGATGCCTTCTTTAGATCGTGCTACCTCAATACGCAAGAAATAACGAAGTTTACCCAGATCCTTAGTTCGAAAGGAGTTTTGAAGGTATCTTTTCAAATCATCAATACCCTGTTTGTCATCTCCAGTTATTATAATATCATCAACATATACTATCAACAAAATTTTTCCTCCATTAGAGTTTTGAGAAAACACTGAGTGATCAGAGTGGCAACGTCGCAATCCAAACTTTAACACTACTTCATTGAATTTACCAAACCAAGCTCTGGGAGATTGTTTAAGACCATAGATGGCCTTATGCAACCTACACACTTTTCCAGACTCCCCCTGAGCAACAAATCCAGGTGGTTGCTCCATATACACCTCTTCCTTCAAATCGCCATTCAAGAAGGCATTTTTAACATCTAACTGAAATAATGACTAATCCAAATTAGCAGCCAAGGAGATCAAAATCCGGACAGAAGAAATTTTAGCAACAGGTGAGAATGTCTCGGCATAGTCAACACCGTATGTCTGGGTATACCCTTTGGCAACCAAGCAAGCCTTCAAACGCTCAATAGAACCATCAGGCAAATACTTCACAGTATACACCCAACGACAACCAACAGTAGTTTTCCCCGGAGGACGAGTAACTAAAGACCAAGTAACATTTTCAGACAGGGCAGACATTTTTGCCTCCATAGCAGATTTCCAACCAGAGATGGACATAGCCTCCTGGACAGACTTAGGAACAATAGTAGAATTCAAGGATGTGGTAAAGGCATGAAAAATGAAGACAAGTGACCATAGGAGACAAACTGAGAGATAGGGTGAGAGGTACAAGAACGCTTACCTTTGCGCAAAGCAATTGGAAGAGAGGCAGGATTAGGAGTCGGATCACTAAGCGGGGTAGAAGTCTCTGTTGGAGGTTTCTGCTGACAACAATATACCTGGAGTGGTTTTTGAGGAGATTCAATAGGAGACACAGGTGGTAGGAAAGGAAGACAAGGAGGAGAATTGTCACTAGCAACCGAAGAAGAGAAATAGGATTGAGATTCATCAAATATGACATCAGCACTAATGAAATGTCGCCGAAGAGTAGGTGAGTAACATCGGTATCCTTTCTGAGTACGAGAATACCCAAGAAAAACACATTTAATGGATCTAGGATCAAGTTTGTCACTCCCTGGACCTAAGATATGAACATAGCACACACAACCAAAGATCTTAGGAGGTAGATGAAACAAAGGTGCATCAGGAGAGAGCACAGTATAAGGGATTTGACCACCTAGAACAGTGGAAGACATACGATTAATTAGGTGACAGGCAGTGAGAATAGCATCACTCCAATATGATTTGGGAACACGCATATGAAACTTTAAGGCACGAGTGACCTCTAACAAATGACGCATTTTGCGTTCAGCAACACTATTTTGTTATGGAGTATGGGGGCATGAAGATTGGTGAATTATACCATGATCATCAAAAAATTGAGACAAAGATGTATGAAAATATTCACGAGCATTATCAGATCGAAAAATACGAAGTGAAGCATTAAACTGAGTCTTTATTTCCATATAAAATGATTGGAAAATTGAGTACAATTCAGACCGTTCTTTCATAAGATAAAGATAGGTGACTCTAGAATAATCATCAACAAAAATGACAAAATATCTAAATCCCAACAATGAGGGAGTGTTTATTGGACCCCAAATATCAGAATGAACTAAATAAAAAGGACTACTAACACGACTCTCACGCCTAGAGGCAAAAGGCACCCTATGGTGTTTACCCAACTGACATGCTTCACATTGTAAAGACTCAATTTGACGACACGACGGAACTAATGACTTCAAATTCTTGAGAGATGGATGACCAAGGCGACAATGATGCTAAAGAGGTGAGATAGACAAATGAGAAGCCACTAAACAGGAAGAACCACATCGATCCAAGTAATAAAGTCCACCGGCTTCATGCCCTCCACCAATAATCTTCCCCATCTTGAGATCCTGAAAGATACAATGAGTGGATAAAAAAATGGCAGCACAATTCAAAATTTTAGTAAGCTTACTAATTGACAAAAGGTTAAAAGGAAAATTAGGAATATATAAGACCAAAGAGAGAGAAAGATTAGGACTGAGATTGGCAGTGCCCAAACCAGAAACTGTAGTGGCTGAGCCATCTGCCAATGTAACATTGGGAAGACTACTAGATTGCTCAAGGTCAGAGAGTAAACCTGAGGTACTTGTCATATGATCAGTAGCACCTGAGTCAATGACCCAAGGGTCTTGAGTGGCAAGACAAGCAGCGGAAGTACCTTGTTGAGCCAAAGTAGCAGTAGAATCAGACCCAACAAAGTTGGAATGCAAAGACAAGAGGCGATTGTACTCTTCCTCAGGAATAGAGACTACTCTGGATGTTGGTGAAAGTGACTGTGAAGGCGATTCTTGAACTTGAAAACTAGCTTGGTGAGCCAAGGGTTTACCATACAACTCCCAACAAAAGTCTACTGTATGATTCTCACCATGACAATAAGTGCACTTACGAAGACACGTCCTTTACCACGACCCCCTTGTTCACTGCCACAGCCCCCTTGGTCACGACCTCCACGGCCTTGGCCCCCACGACCTCAACCTCAACCTCCACAACCACCTCTATTACTCCCCATATAAGCGGTAAAGGCTGATTTATCACCAAAAGGTAATGCATCAGTATTGGAGGAAGAGAAAGGGTCAGTACTCGAATCAGATAATGTGGCTTGTCGAAGTCTACCAAAAACTTCACTCAATGAAGGGAGGTCTGGACTAGCTAAAATTTGTGATTTTACTGGATTCAAACTTTTAGGCAATCCAGAGAGGAAGCGAGCAACATGCATAGAATCTCGTTGTTTCTTCATAATTTTAACATAAGAGGAGATAGACTGATAAATATTGAGTTCTTCACATACACCCTTAAACTTGTTATAATAGTCTTCCAAAGACATATCACTTAAACTCAAGGAGAAATAATTTTGATGAAGATCATAAATTCACTTCAAATTGTTAACACCAGAGTAAAGTTCCTTGGCTTGTTCCCAAACAAGTTTAGCAGTTGGTAAGAAAACCAAACTACAACTGATCTTAGACTCCATGCTATTCCGCAAACAACTCCTAATTTGTGCAACTTTGGCTCTCCAATCAGCAAATTTAGCGTTTGTAGGTACAGGAGGTTCCTTAATCACGTAATCAAACTTCTCTCTACCAAGAAGAAAGACTTCAACTGCATGTGCCCACTGAGCATAATTACTACCATTTAGACGAATGGAGGTAATTGATAACATATCAGGAGATAAGAAATAATTAGGGGGCTGAGCACTGTCTTTGGACTCCATAATAGCAATCTGAAGAACAAACTAACACTAAAGAAATATGTTGAACTGAATTAAAACAAACTCCAACTAACAACCAATGTACTTCAACCAATCAGCCATGCCAACAGCAACTCATCTATCAAAGAATCAACACCAAACTATTCCAAAAACAAGGCAGCAACAAATCCATACCAACACCAAAAAGAAATGCCCAATCAACCTCTAAACATCAACCTAAAGCTGCCTGAACAGATAATCAGAGAACGTATTGAAGAAGAGAAGAAAAAATCAGACCATGGTTAAAACCCTCAATTGAAAAACTCCTCCGGCGGCGGCGCTAGGGTGCAGGAGCGGCGGCGCGAGGACCGGCGAGTAAGCTAGGCTAGGTCGCCGGAGGAGGGCGAGTAAAGCCCTACCTCTCTAGCGATCAGGCGACGTTGATTTGGTGTCGCGAGACCGGAGAGAGGGTCACCGGCGCTGGACAACTCCTTCAGCCACTAAATCGAGATCGTTGGAGGTCTTTATTAGGGTTGTCGAAGCTAGCGAGTAAGGTTATGATTGCCGACGACAACAATATCGGTGGGTGGTGGTCGGAGGGTTAACGGCAGCAGCGGGTTGGTGGCTCTGATACCATGTTGTTTACTGTGAAAGTGTTTTAGGGTTTGATGAGTCAACCTTAACACATAAAATATTATTTATATATAAAGTACATGATATTACTGTTTTGCCCCTATTACTCATAACAACTGCTTTGGTCAATAAAAGAGGCTTTGAACCCCAAGGTTTCAATCAAAGAGGTTATGGTCAGATTTGCTTTAATTGGGTAAGAGGGTTGGCTTTCTTTTTGCATAATTTGGGAAATGAAGTGGCTTAAATTCATGGGCTGATGTTTCTTAGACATGGCAGCTCCTTGGAGTCTGCATTTGGTTGTTGTAGCAAACAAAGCTAGCCACTTAAGTTTAGCTATGTGTTTTAGGAAAAAAAAGTGTAGAGCAAAAAAGTTGGGCCACAGTTAGCCAGAGCATAAAAGCTTTTTTAGGGTGGAAATTTCGAGTACAAGACCTCCTCTATGAGCACGAGGTGCTACCAATGTCCTTTGCCCACTTGGTAGCGTGCATGCTGGGCTCATGCAAAAGGTTCGAAAGAAACCGACCCATACCCTTTAAACCATACTTCTTTAATTTTTCCAATCTATAACATGGGCTTGGGCCATATTTAAAAGAATAAAATATAATATACACATGAATTAGGCCCACAACAAGGTCGGGCTCAATTGAATCATAATGTATTGTGAAAATGGGTATCAACACATGGATACAGACACGGGTGCGGTGACACTTTTGAAAAAGTAGGACACAGGTACGGTGGAGATAAATATATTAATTAATTATTAAATATATTTTTATTTAAATTTTTATATATGGTTAAGCATTTATTTTTCATATAATATTAAACATCTATCAATTTAAGAGAAATAATTAATATTTTATTTCTATATATTATTAATCATTTATTTTTATTAAATTAGGAGTAATAATGGATAATAAAGCATATTCATTACTATTAAAGAATATTCAGAATTTAGAATACAAATCAAGGATAAGGATATTTATTAATTTTAAAATGAAATATTATTATTCAAAGCATGAATGTTCTCTTTGTTTTGTGAAATGGTATTCAATTCCTCTTCTTCTTATGTCTCGGTTGTGTCCTGCATTTTTTAAATAAAAAGACACAACTAGGACACCCATGTAGAAGTATCCAAGAAGTGTCAAGTGTCCGATGCGTGTCCGACACAGATATGGCACCCCAAATGAAGTATCTGTGCTTTTTACTTTAGTTATTTCATTTTAGCTATTTTATTTGGGGTAATTTAGTCTTTCAGGAAGTCATAGGAAATTTCAGGGTACATTTTAATTTTTACTTTCAAGGAAGCCTAATTGAAACCTTAAAGGGTTCCCATAAATATGTACTTTTCTAGACTGGTTTTCAGCTATGAAGCACGGGTGCGTTTCCGGGTTCAGGTGCGGGTGCAGGACTCGGCAATTTTTGAAAAAGTAGGGTGCGGTGCGGGTGCGGCGATTAAAAAATTATTAAAAATATTTTTATTTATATTTTCTATATATTGCTAAGCATACTTTTTCATATAATTGTAAATGTATACCAATTTAAGAGTAATAGATGATATTCATAAATTAGAATACAACCCACAAGTTTATTTTTATTATTTTTTAACATGTATTTCGGCCAGTTTCGGCGTCGAATCGGCTGGAATCAGCACGAATCGGCCCTTATCGGTGCGAATCTGCGCGTATCAGCGCGAATGAACAAAAAAAAAAAAAAAGGCTGAATCGGCACGTCGGAGGAGCGTTGTCATGTCGCCGCAAGTCCGGTGCAGGTGCGGCGGCCTTGGAGCTGCACCCGTGCTTTCTTGGTTTTCAGTAGACTGATAAAATATTTCTCTGAATATTTATCAAATTTCTGGTGGATTTTAGACAATTTTCTTGATTCGTCAAGACTTCATTAAGCTAGATTGAGACCTAGCCTATTGCGTTTCCTATCTGCATTATGGCTAGATTCAACAACAGACCAGACCATTGGGACATTCAATTTCAAGAGAAACTTTATTCACATCAAAATAATCTCATCTCCATAGGAGTACAATACTATGCTTATATAGACTACTATACCCCTATTATAACTGTCGTGGGGAAACCCTAATTATAATTGACTTAGGAAACCCCCTTTTTTTTAATATAAATAATAGGATTATATAAATCAGAAAAAATGAGTCACCCAAGTACCTATACTAGGGTAGACAATCAATTACAAAAATTGCATAAATCTAACAAATCAATAATAGAATGTAAAGAGAGATTCCTCGTGGCTGACAGCCAATCCAAAAGAGTTCTAAAAAGAACAACTTAAGATCATGCATAGAACTTTCGATGTCTTCAAAACTGCTACTATTCCTTTCCCTCCGGATGCACCACATTAAACAATGGGGGATAACCATTCAAATATGACCATTTTGATGACGACCAAAACGACCTTCCCAACAAGCTAAAAGCTCAACAATAGATTTTGGCATCACCCATGAAACTCCAAACAAATCCAAAATCATGTCCCACAAATCCGAAGCAATAGGGCAATGAGTCAAAAGGTGATCAACAGATTCACCATCGAATTTGCACATACAACACCAATTTGTAATTCTTATATTCCTCTTTCTTAAGTTGTCAATTATCAAAATTTTACCCAAAACAGCATTCCGTACAAAGAAGGCTACTCTTGGAGGGGCTTTTGATCTCCATATGATTTTCCAAGGAAAGGACTGCTCACTGGTGGTAGCACCAACATCCAGAAGATGGTAATAGGTACCAACCTTAAAGCCCTTTTTCTTATTAGGTTTCCAGAATATCTTATCTTCCCCAATCCCCCTAATTCTAAATGATTTGACAAATCCCAATTATTGAATAATTTGAATTACAAAAATAACCTTGACTCTAGAAAATAAAATACTAATAGCCTAATTACTACTAATACCTAAAATAAAATACAATTGACCAATACAAATAGAATTGACTCCAAATCAAAGAAGACTAAATTAAAATAAATCTTTCCTTGCACTTCCCACATCAACTTAAGTCCTAAGCACATAAACTGTTAAAAACAGGTGCTTTTACCTTGATATTGAGACTCTAGAGGGAAATTTCTTCAATTTTCTGGTCTCCAAGCCAGAAGGACAATGTCCTAGTAAACTGGAGGCAATGATTGGGGTGAGAAGTGATAATGGAGGTAGAGTGGTGTGGTGTTGGGGGAGAGTGAAGGTTGGAGGCTGGAGAGCAATGGACCAGTGGCAGGTCATCAAAGTAGGCATTCCAGCTAAGATTTAAAGTTCTTGTTGTATTGGCACTGTTTTCAAAATTTAAAGGAAGACATGTATTCGAGACACAATTTTTTTGTGCTGAAACTAAAGTTGAAAGCATAAATTTTATGATTTTAGTAGTTTCGCTGAAATCATGTTCTGAACTGAAGATTTCAGCAAAACGACTGAAATTGTGTCTCCATGTGGACTTTCTTAAATTCAGCCATGTGAGCTTGGCCATGTCAACAGTGAAAATGCACAAATCTTGTATTGAAGACACAATTTTAAACCCAGAAATCATGTATTCAATTTCAGTTATTAAAAAATCCTGACTTTTCACAAAATCCTTGACAAAGTTAATTTTCATTCATTTGTTAGAAAACCAATAGAATAAGGTTTAAGAAAGTTTAAATTAGGACTATCAATTTTGCAAATATATTCGGTTATGGGTATATGAAGGTGAATTTTGGTGACTATTTGTAATTTGCATCTTTGATTCACTTGTGTCGTTGAAGGCTTGGGCTTATGTATAAAGAAACACAGTTATGCTATAACTTGGTGCCATTTAATTATGCAGGACCAGAGGATGTTAAATTGACTATGGCAACAACTTTGGCAGAAATGGAGTTGACTGACCACAATAAAGAGTCTTTATTTGAAGGGGGTGTGCTAGGCCCACTTCTTCACTTTGTCTCGCATGGTGACACTCACATGAAAAATGTAGCTGCTAAAGCTCTTCGGAACCTCTCAAGTTTACCAAAAATTGGCCTGCAGATGATTAAAGAAGCTGCAGTGCGCCCATTACTTGACACTCTCTTCAGTCATAGCGCATCATCATCTAGCCTACGTGAACATGCAGCTGCCACAATTATGCACCTAGCTGTATCAACCGTGTCTCAAGAATCTAGCCAGATTCCGGTTTCATTGTTGGAATCTGATGAAGATATTCTCATGCTATTCTCTTTAATCAACTTGACAGGGCCTGAAATACAACAAAGCATTATCCAAACCTTCCAGGCCTTGTGCCAATCCCCCTCTGCTCCAATTATCAAGACAAAGTTATCACAGGTATTCATCTTATTGGAAACATGTTTTTATTTCTATGAAAAGGTGGGATACTGCCAAAGGCTGGCCAGTCTAAGGAATGTTGGCAGCGAAAGTGCCAAGTTTCAGAAGGCCATTAAGGAAATGGTCCCACCTTAAAGTTTTCTCGGAAGGAAAAAAGTTTGTCCTAAAATTGATAAAATGGAAATGGTCCCACCTTAAAGTTTGTCCTAAAATTGATAAAATGAAAACTGAATAACGTGAGGCCAAGCATAAGAGTATCATGATCTGTACAATAAGCCAGACCAAGCTAAGCCAACTCCAAGTCTCCAATTGTAAGTGCACAAGAAATGGCAGAGCTTGGGAGGCTTGGGGGGAGGCTATTGTCCCCCCGGCCTCACCCAATAATCTTTAGTTGTGTGCATGTGTTAGGTATTTTTGGTGTTGGCTAATTCCATGACAAATTTGGTTGTAATCATTGCAAAACTTTCTTTGTAATTGTTATTTAAGCTCATTTGTGATTGGTTGGTGTGAGTGAGGTTGTAGTCAGATGAAAGTTGTCATTGTGTAAGTTTTGGAGAATTTCGGTTAATAGAAATCAAGGTCGGTAGAGTGAAATGAAGCAGTTCAAAAATTTGTCAAACAAAAAGTTCCGCCTGATGTTTGGTCAAGCAAACTTGTTAAGGAAAGCCACCCAACTTAGTTTTCATGTGTCTGTTGTAGCCTTTCAAACCTCAAACTCTACACCTTATAAGAAGGAAAAAATAACTCTACTATGAAAAAATAGAAAGATAGCCACAAATCTCATTGAGAAAGCCTTACCAAAGCCAAATTGTCTTTCACTCTCTCCAGTTGTCTTATACTTGAGAGGAGACTTTACCACCCAAATACAAGATCACCACCTGTGTTGTAGGAGTTCTGTTGTGAAACCGCGGAGACATTGGAAAATCTTCAAGTGGCTTTGAAGTAACCAAAAAATTGGTTTGGTAATCGGCAATTGACTTGCGGCACTGAATCAGTGAATCAGACTAAAGGCTGGTTCAATAGTGCCTTTTACTTGTAATGGAGGTCTAGTAAGTTAGTTTGTATTGCAACATTCTTTATAGTGGATTTGGTGAGTTGGGTTTGGCCTCGGAGTGTTTCTTTCCGATTGGGTTTTCACTTCGTGAACAAATCCTTATCTTTGTGTACGTGGGTGTTTGTTCTTTTCTGTTGTGATTTCTTTTATCCATGATGTGCTTGAACTTGATTAATTAACTACTTGGACTTATTAATTGGTAAATTGATAAAATTGGTAGTTAAGGTCCATTTGGGGTGAAAAGTGAAAACATCATTTTTCAATATGTGATTTTTTTTTTCGTAATAGATTTCCTCATGCATTTATTTTTATATCATATCTAAAGAGTTATCCTTTTCATACTTCAAACTTTTTTTTTTTTTTTTTTAATTCCTACTTTATCAATATATATTAAGCTTCAAGATCTATAAATGGAAAACAAGGATAGGAGAAAGGGGAAATAAAGAAATAAGAGGTATTAAATAAAATAAAAATAAAATAAAATTTTTTTTGTAAAGCAATTAATTGTGGGGATTATTACATAACAACTTCACTGTTTTTATTTTATTTTTAGATTAAACTTAGAAATTCAAGGTGCAAAGATGTCCATGATAGTTTTAAAGCTTTTATAATTTGAATATTTTTAAACTATAAAACTAACCAAACTAACATAAATTTAGGTAAGTTGTACTTGGGTTTTATCTAGTTGCCAGAAATCCTTGTAAATCGTATATAGAAATTTGATTTTTAAACACTTGGAAAAAAAGTATTTTCATGTGAAAACAATACTAACAGATAAACACAATATAACAAATGTGCTATCTCTTTTTTGGGTTTTCTTGCATTAAAACATCACTTAGTATTCACATGATTGGCCTTTTGTTTTCCTATATATATATATATATATATGGAGTGTGTCAAGTATAAATCCCACCTCCCCCACCCCTCCCCCCCCCAAGTCAAATCCTGGCTTCACCATTGCATCCAAGCAACTATTGGCAGGCTTTGGTGACTAAGCATTGTCTAGTTTCCACCAGTTGCTGAGTGTCATTATACAGAAAATTAGGTGGTTTGTCTAGGTGACATGACATAAATTGAAGCTCTTTCTTGTAATGCTTTCTCTCGTAATGCAATGACATGCATGCTTTATTGTTATTGACACTATCAACTACTTGGTTGTTAACCCTGGCTCCTGAAAATTTTATTGTTATTGCCAATATCAACCATTAGTGTTTGCAAGCTTTCTTAACCCTGACTCCTGAAAACTTTGAACTACTTGGTGGGTAACATGCTCTGTTTAGGCTTATTGATTGTGACATTTATAAAATGTTAGTATTTTTTTTATTGTTAACGTGCTCCTAAAAGTTTACCAAGAGCCTTGTAGCTCAATTGACACCTTCTAGTGTTTCCAACAGAAACGTCCAAGGTGCAAATCCTCCACCCCAATTGTTGTGACTTTCCCAAAAAACAAAATGCTCCTAAAAGTTTGAACTAATTGGGTTGTTAACATGCTCCTAAAAGTTTGAACAACTTAACTATTGATTGTAATAATTTAATACTTTTTAAAAAAATATTGTTGAAAAGTAAAAGCCTTACGATTTATATTATGATATGAAATTTAATAATAAAAAAAACAAATTACAATTTTTTTTTTTCTTGATGTGTTAATTTAAATTTCAAATATGTATTAACCTTTTTATGAAACATGTATTTAAAAAAAAAAAAAAAAAAATCAAGCTCGTTTTATATATCATCTTTCTATTCAAGCAGATAAATTGTCACTTATTAGAATTTAATATTTAGGGGAGATGCTATCAGTTTTTTTGTGAAGATGGAGAATGAGATGCTCCTTCACTTGACTTTGAGGATTTTGTTTTATTTCTGCCATTTTATTCATCCCATTATTCATCTGGATTATGCCGTTACCAAATGCTAGCTTATTCTTGATGTTGTAAATTCTGTGAGATACACTAACTAGTTTGTTTACATTTACAGTGTGCAGCTATACAAGTATTGGTTCAGTTGTGCGAGCATGATGACCCGTCTGTAAGAGCAAGTGTTGTAAAACTATTCTGTTGCTTGGCAGAAGGCGGTGATGAAGTCACCCTGGCAGAGCATGTAAATCAGAAATGCATTGAGACTTTACTCAAGATCATCAAATCTTCTAAAGACGAAGAAGAGATTGCTTCTGTGATGGGAATTGTCTCTAACCTTCCAGAATTACCCCAGATCACTCAGTGGCTTCTGGATGCTGGGGCACTTCCAATAATTTTCAGCCATCTCCATAATGGCAAGCAGAATAATCTCTATAAAAATCAATTGATAGAGAATGCTGTTGGGGCCATATGTCGTTTCATTGTGCCAACAAACTTGGAATGGCAAAAGAGTGCAGCTGGAACTGGCATCATACCTGTTTTGGTACAGTTGCTAGAGTCTGGAACTACCTTGACAAAAAAACATGCTGCAATTTCTCTTTGTCGATTTTCTGAGAGTTCACTTGTACTAAGCAGGTTGATACCAAAGCGAAAGGGATTCTTGTGTTTCTCGGCTCCACCAGAAACTGTCTGCCCAGTTCATGGAGGAATATGTAGTATTGAGTCATCATTTTGCCTTATAGAGGCTGATGCTGTGAGACCACTTGTCAGAATTCTTGGGGAACACGATCCTGGAGCTTGTGAGGCTTCTTTAGATGCACTGTTGACTTTAATTGAAGGTGAGAGGCTGCAGAGTGGTAGTAAGGTGCTTGGAGAAGCAAATGCCATACCACCAATAATAAAATTTCTTGGTTCCCCTTCCCCCAGCTTGCAGGAGAAGGCTCTACATGCTCTAGAAAGGATTTTCCGGCTGGTTGATTTCAAAATGAAGTATGGAGCGTTAGCTCAAATGCCTTTAGTTGACATAACACAGCGGGGAAGTGGTAGTGTGAAGTCTCTGGCAGCAAGAATACTTGCTCACTTAAATGTGCTTCATGATCAGTCTTCATATTTCTAAAAGGTAGAGGATTTGAAGATAAGGCACAAAACTTGGTTTAATGCTCCAACTTTGCAAGAATGAACAAAAGGATGCAGGAAGACGTGCATAGCTAGGCATGCAAACCTTTACAATCCTGGAAGAGGGCAGGGCATACCTCTTTTCCCTGCTGTGATTTGGCATGCCATATTGCAGCTAAGACAAACCAGATTGACCGTGTGATCTGTAAGTGCAAAGTTGAGTTCACGTATCGTGAATTATTTCGTCCACCCCAAGGTGACCTAAATCCGATGTCACTATTGTTGTCCAGAAAATAGACCTTTGGAGTGTGGACAGGTAGTAAATTAACTGTGGCTTGTATTTCACGCCATAGGATGTGGTGTCTGTACATTGACACTCGATTGGTTCACCGGTGGAAGAAGAAAAATCAAGTCTTTGCCACCAATGGCTGACTAGTTAGCCAAAATGAGATCATTTTTTGTATTAGAATTGGATTCTTTGCCATTACTAGGATGCGAATTCGTGATTCTTGTGTATAATGAAAAAAAAATAAAAAATAAAAATATAGAATAAGGTCCTGTCTTGAAATGTTAAATTTTGCCTTTATATTTTTTCTGCTTCAACCACTAAAACCCTATTATTTGGACTTGAAAGGGTGTTCAAATTAATAACCTTGTTTTCTTTGACCATTAAGCCCTGTCTAAATTTGATTATGGTTGTATGGCAAGCCAAGATGCACAGATGTTTCCCTGTTGTGCAATTGGCTAACACTACAGTGCCAACTTAGATGGGCTAGCAAAATTATATTTACAAAATATCCTTCATGTTAAATTGATTTGAAACATAGAGCTAATGTCAAGGATCCTAAACATATAGTCGTAAACACCACTAGGGCACCCATTGGCTACCAAAAACAAGTATTAACATCTGACAGACTCAAAACCTTAATTAGCCTTTTTTTAAGGAAAGGAAAGGAACCCAAAAACAATTCCTTTCTTCCCGCCACCCAAGAAAAAAAAAAAAAAAAAAAAAAAAGACCTGAGAGAAAAACGCGAAGGAAATAAACAAAAGCCCTTCGGCCCCCAATCCCAAACCCACTCTCCTTGACCTACTTGGGCTACCATTCCATGACAATATTGCCTAAACCCAAATTCTGCTACTATTGTTATATATTGATATTAGATTACTAGTGTCTAGTGGGATAATGCCACACAACTTAAATGTGATATGAACCAACTGAAACAAATCCACGCCTACGCTCTTAGAAATAGCATAGACTACACCAAAACCCTCATTGTCAACTCCCTCCAAATCCCAAACCTTTCTTATGCCCGAAAACTGTTCGATGTTATTCCCAAGCCAACCGTGTTTCTCTATAACAAGCTTATTCAAGCCTATTCTTGTCATGGACAATACTACCAATGCGTGTCCCTCTACTCCCAGATGTGCCTTCAAGGCTGTACACCAAACCAGCACACTTTCACCTTTCTCTTTGTTACATGTGCTTCCCTCTCATCCCCTCACCATGGCCAAATGCTCCACACCCATTTCGTCAAGTCTGGTTTTGAATTTGACGTATTTGCCTTGACTGCTTTGGTTGACATGTATGCAAAACTGGGGATGTTGGCCTCGGCACGCCAAAAATTTGATGAAATGAGAGTAAGAGATATACCCACTTGGAATTCAATCATTGCAGGCTATACCAGGTCCGGCTATATGGAAGGTGCTCTAGAATTGTTTGGCTTGATGCCTTCTAGGAATGTGGTTTCCTGGACTGCAATGATATCTGGGTACTCACAAAATGGACAGTATGCTAAGGCCTTAGCAATGTTTTTGAATATGGAGAAGGAGAAAGGTGTGAAGCCGAATGAGGTGACTATAGCTAGTGTTCTTCCAGCTTGTGCGAATCTTGGGGCATTGGAGGTTGGAGAGAGGATTGAAGCATATGCAAGAAGAAATGGGTTATTTAAGAATTTGTATGTGGCCAATGCTGTATTGGAAATGTATGCAAGGTGTGGAAAAATTGATGTGGCTTGGCTTGTGTTTGATGAGATTGGCTGCCACAGAAATTTGTGCTCTTGGAACTCAATGATCATGGGTTTGGCTGTCCATGGAAGATGCAACGAGGCTCTTGAGCTTTATGATAAAATGCTGGTATGCAGTCTCTTTGGTTAGCATTCCTACCTTAATGAATTACTAGTTTTGGAAATTACTATGTTGCAAACATAAGCGTTTAGGCTCTCACTATCACTTTTGTGTTTTGTGACCTTATGCCAGGGAGAAGGAAAAGTACCTGATGATGTTACATTGGTGGGACTTCTCTTAGCATGTACTCATGGAGGCATGGTTGTAAAAGGCCGACAACTCTTTGAATCAATGGAGACAAAATTTCATATCACTCCCAAATTAGAACATTATGGATGCATGGTTGATCTCCTAGGCCGTTGTGGAGAATTGCAAGAAGCTTATGATCTCATTCAAAATATGCCTATGAAACCAGATTCTGTTGTATGGGGTACGCTTCTGGGGGCTTGTAGTTTCCATGGCAATGTTGAGCTGGCTGAAATAGCAGCCGATTCCCTCTTTGAACTTGAACCATGGAATCCGGGGAACTATGTCATTCTTTCCAATATTTATGCATCAGCAGGCCAATGGGATGGAGTTGCAAAGCTAAGGAAGTTAATGAAGGGTGGCCAAATTACAAAGGCAGCAGGATATAGTTTCATTGAAGAGGGAGGCCAAATTCATAAATTCATTGTGGGGGATAGGTCACACCCAAGAATTGATAAAATATATACTTTACTGGATGAAGTTTATACAAAGATGAAGCTTCAGAGAAATGCAATTGATTGTGAATCTGAACTTGAAGGAGGATGATATCAATGTATTCTTAATTTGGGATTAAGCAACCATGTGCACTACTGTGGTGGATACCGATAGCTCAACTAATTACAGCTGGGATGGTTTTTTTTTTTTTGCAAAGCCCATTTGGCATAGCATAGCATTAGTTATAGCCAGTGTCCAGCTTCAAACAGTTGATGTTTTCATGGAAAACCCACCAATGGAACAAATATACGATATACAGACATGAGTGTGGCTATGGGCTCAACGGATAGGAGGCAATGTTCTTTTTACATGGCTATACTAGCTTTGCAAAATTGTGTTGGATATATTTTATTAATTCCATATAAAATCAATTAATATTTTCACAAATCTTATTAATTTTATTATAAAATTCATTATTGAAACGAAATAGTCAATCATTACACCCCTTTGTATAATGCTCCACCCTCCCCCCCTTTGTAGGATATGGTATTCACTATGATTAGAATGGTTTATTTTAAGTGTTTTAGTGTTAACATTTATTTATATTTTTGAAGGAATAGTGAAGATTAAAACACTTGGAAATACATGATTATGATCATCGTGTGTACCATACCCTTACCACAGAATTTTTCATAGACGTATATTTATTCTTTTATTGAAAGTAACATTGGTTTGTATCTTAGAAAGTTTATTTAGTACGAAGAAATTATTATGGAATACAAGAGTATGATGGTTTTTGTAATTTATATTTTGTCTTAAATCTTCATTTATTTTTATTTCTTAATTTTGATCGCATTCTCTTTAGTTCATTAGTTTAAAATATTCCTAGAATAACTTTAGTTACAGCAACTAAAATCTTTAATTTAAGAATAACCAATTAGTTGTATATCATTTTTTTTTTTTAATTCAATAGTGGGAGGTGAGATAATTTAAACCCTGGATGTATTTATTGGAAACACCGAGAAATGCTAACCAGTTGAGCTACAAAGCTCTTAACTAATTAGTTGTATATCTTGATAACATGTTTGGAGCCATTATATATATATAAATATATATATATATATAATTTGAGTCTCAAATTTTTTTAAGCATATTGAATGCTTTAAGCTTGATATATTTATATCATTATGCGAACCTTGTAGTTTTCAATAGCTTATTTGCATAGTGTTTATTAAAATATATAATTTTTAGTATACTTTATGTTAAATGTGTGACAAAAAGCTAAAAGGTAGTTTATATATATATATATATATAAAATAGCTTTATTAAATTCAAATTAATAATAAAATAAAAAACAACAACAACAACAAAGACATAAAACTAAAAGCTAAAAACTAAGCTAACTATAAGTAGAAATTTAAGCCTTTTTTACCCTTATCTATGAATTCTAACAAATTAAGATTAACATGTATTTTTTATTGTATCATTTTATTTTTATTTTTATAAATGTAATAGAATTTTAACTTTTGACGCCTGCCTTATAATGATTGTTTTTTATCATCTAGTCGATTGTTTTTTATCATTTGGTCAAGATATTAATCGATTTTTTGTGTAAGCAGAGTTCAAATCTCAAATCTCTTATTTAATGGCAAGAGACTTTACAAGTTAAACTAATTGAAATCCACATTTTTTTTAATTGTATCATTGATATAGGGCTATGCTAACCTAGGAAGCACATATACTTCATTTTGGATGTTGTACCTATGTCATACTCGTGTTGTAATGGTATCCTATTGGTCGTGTCATGTTATAATTTTTCAAAAATTGTTCGTGTTGTCGTATCATACCCATACCATGTCCGTGCATCCTCGATGCTAACTTAGATTTTAAAAGTATAGAACCAATAATCATGCAAACAGTATTTCTTGACCACGTTACAAATGATTCTGACAACTTCATAAATTATATGTACATATTAAAAACTTTGAAAGAAAAATTTTGTGGATTAAAAAATGTTGATTAAAACTAGCCAGAAATTCAAACTACGGAACTGATTGTGAGATAGAGTGAATCCCACATTTTTTTTTTTTTTAATTGTATCATTGATATAGGGCTATGCTAACCTAGGAAGCACATATACTTCATTTTGGATGTTGTACCCATATCATACTCGTGTCATAATAATATCTTATCGGTCATGTCATGTAATAATTGTTCAAAAATTGTTCATATTGCCATATCATACCCATACCATGTACGTGCATCCTAGATGCTAACTTAGATTTTAAAAGTATAGAACCAATAATCATGCAAACAATATTTCTTGGTCATGTTACAAATGATTCGACAACTTCATAAATTATATGTACATATTAAAAAAATTGAAAGAAAAATTGTGGATTAAAAAATGTTGATTAAACTAGCTAGAAATTCAAACTACGGAAATGATTGTGAGGTAGAGTGAATCCCAAATGGGCCCATAGAAGAATTTATCAAACCAGAGCCGTAAACACAATGTTTTGTAACCTCATAATAGTAAGAATGAAACAAAATTTAGCATAGTTGACGCCGGAGATTACCAATGAAACAAGACTTGGACTAACACTTTTTCCAGATGTTAATGAATACATGTGACCAGTGTGTACTTTTTAATATAAAAGCCTAAATTTAAGAAAGAATTGTTATTTAACATAACACAGAATGGACCTCCCAATCTGTGACCTGATAAAAATTACTTCCACAAGAATATTGAGCCTGAAATTTTGTCATGCCATCTTCTCCTTTGCTATCCATCTTTGACTCCTTCCCACAAATTTCAGAACCTCATCAATAAGAATCACAGGAGCTGAAACCAAGATGACCAAAATCCACTCACTCAGACTCAATGGCACAATACCAAACACATCTGCCAGGAATGGGACATAGAGTATGAGGCAGTGAAGTCCAAATGAGACTGACATAGCAACCAAAAGCCAAGGGTTCCTCCAAGGTGGCATTTTGACCAAGCTGTTGTGTTCGGAAAGGGCATTCAAGGAATTGAACATCTCAATTGACACCAAGACAGAGAGGGATAGAGTCATTGCTTTCACTTTACCAACGGTAAAATAGTCACAAGGGTCTGTAAAAGAGATCATGTGACCCCCAGCAACCGTGAATGGACTCGCGGTGAAATTTGACCATGACGAGCATTTTCCCCAATTGCGAAGCTGAGAAAATTCAACTAGTGTATGCCCATCACTGACAAGATTGATACCCATAAATGAAGCTTGAGTGTACCACAGGACGAAGATGCCAACAGTTGCAATGCCCACATAAGTACCTACCACCTGCCATTTGGGATGCGTAAATATTTGCATGATGCAGTTTATTAACAAGAAACTTCATCTAATTGAGATTTGGAGTAAAATTTTAAGTATCAATGATTTATCTCTTGGAGTGGATGATAGAAAGTTTGATCTTGCAATACACTATTTCTCCATACTAAGTTAAAAATTTTCATTAGTTTCCATAATTTTTTGTTTTGGTGCCACAAATTTTACATGATCTAAAATCTACTACATGTATCAGTTTGCTCAATGACCTGTAGATGTGAGAAAGAAAAACTCTAGCGGCAACTGAACAATAAACTCTCTGTCAAATGTGTTACTTGAAGACACCACTATTTTACTTAAAATGCATCATAAATAAATAAAAAATAAAATAAAAATTCGGTCTTTATAATGCATGATTGTGAGACTGTGTTTGTAAATAATAGTTTTGTGCCTGTGAATATAATGTAAGAATGGCATATTATGCATGTAAATATAAAATTATGCAAGTATTTTGCAGTTCTGTATTTACTGACATTTTATACTTACTATATTGGTGGACTAGTGATTATAACAAATTTAAATGCTGGCTTAAAATTATTTTTCTCAGAAAGTTCCATTTTCTAAAAAAGAAAACAGAAACAGAACTTATATATGCCAATGCAAATAATTCCAATTTTAGTTTTCAACTAAACCACCAGCATTATTCTCCTTACCATGTCCTGTCACCAGCATCCCAACTGCCATGACAGGACATGGTAGATAAAAATATTTTAAAGAACTCCCATTTCTTAACATTAATTATTACATAGAAAAGATCTTTATTGCATTCTAACTATTTAATGTTTTTAATCTACTTCTATGCTTACATGGTGACAAAAAACTCACTAGGACATTAAACCATTGCAAATACTAGCACATAAAGTTAGCTATTTTTTGTCAGTGATGTGGAACACTATGAATTACAAACCAATGGGATTATCACCCAATAATTGTATTAGAAAGTGAAAATATTTATCTATCTGCAATCACGTAATTAGGCCACAATTCTTATTCATTCAGATAGCAGCATATAATAGACAAGCAAGGGCTAGCCTAACTTCTGCCATACAGAAGCTGGAAGTGAGGAAGAAGAGTGTAAACCAATACTAACCAAATAACGGAGAAGAATCCAAGAATTTATTAATGCATCATCACTTCTGCGGGGTGGTTTTCGCATTATATCAACATCAGCAGGGTTAAAACCAAGAGCAGTTGCAGGAGGTCCGTCAGTAACCAAATTCACCCACAAGAGCTGTACAGGTATCATACATTCTGGTATCCCCAGGGCAGCAGTCAAGAATATGGATATTACCTCTCCAACATTTGATGATATCATGTACCTGCAAATTGAGGAAATAAAAATGACTTCCTCAAACCATTCAAAAGGAGAAAGGTGACAAACTAAGAGATGGTACCTGATAAAGGCTTTCATGTTATTATAAATTGAGCGACCCTCCGCAACAGCTGAAACAATGGTACTAAAATTATCATCTGCCAATACCATATCTGAAGCTTCTTTTGCTACCTGTGTAAGCATGAAGGATTATTAAAATACCACTCTAATTTTTAAAGAACCTTAAAATTCATATGACAAGGCCTGAAGTTGAAGAGAAAATGAACGCATCTTTTCTAACTAAAGTCAGAGGTTCGTTTTAATGCAAGGAAAATCTAACAATAATTAAACATTGGGTGCCACAAAGCCCTTTAGAATAGAGAACTGGCTTGTGGTGGCACCACTTCACAGCAGGAGAGAGAGAGAGAGAGAGCAGCAGCAACCCACAATAGAAGCCCTAAAGATTAACTGGCCATTTACCTCAGTACCAGTAATTCCCATGGCAATCCCAATGTCAGCAAGTTTAAGTGCAGGTGCATCATTTACCCCATCCCCAGTCATTGCAACAATTTCCCCCATCTCCTTCAGCATCCTTACAATGTCTTGCTTATGCCTAGGCTCAGCACGTGAGAAAACCTTCCCTCCAGGTTTTGACAATATTTCAATTTGCTGTGAAGACGAGAGAGCCACAAACTCTTTACCTGTTAAACTTCTCCCTCTAAGATCCTCACTTTTAGAAAACAGATTAATTTCCCGACAAATGGCCTCAGCTGTGGACTTATTATCCCCAGTTATCACCATAACTTTAATCCCAGCTCCTCTACAATCCTCAATTGCTTTATGAACTTCCTCACGTGGAGGGTCCTGCTCAATTCAATTATTAAATAAAAAACTTTAAATGATATAGATTCAACAATTAATCTAATTGATGTGAAAAAAAAAATGTTGCATATACTCACTCTTAGACCAACAACTCCAACAAAAATCAAGTCACTTTCAATTGAGGAGTATGAAGCCGGATCAAGCAACTTTTTGTGGGCAGGATGACTCTCAGAATAGTAGTCAGAAAACTCTCCCAACTCATCCTTATATGCCAAACCCAAGCAGCGCAATCCCTTTGAACTCATCTCCGCGAGTTTCAGGAGCAATAGTTGCTTACAAGGTTCATCTATTGGAACAACAGATCCATCGGCAAGTTGGACATGTGAAGTGCGCTCCAGTAAACTCTCAACCGCACCCTGAAAATCCAAATTAAATAAACTGTAGAAGAACACTAGATTGAATAAGCATCCAAGTATGATACCAGTTTGTGAATAAGGCGATGTTGACCCAACCACATAAGGAGGGTGTATAGGAACTTTCTGAAGGAATAAATCTAAAACCGTACAATTCAGTCAAAGATTTTATTGGGAGGAAAAATGCTGATCATAAAAATATTGTAAAGATGCAATTCCACTTTCTGCAAAATTTTCCCAAAAACTAATTTTAAGGAGTTTATATTTTAAGGAAAAAAATAAAAATAAATCCAAAACCTTAATATTAAACATAAAGCATCAGAGTAAACATCAAAGGGACAATATCACTACTGAACATGGTTTAAAGACTTGACAAGTCAACTCTGTAAAAATTTAACTAAAGGAGTAAGAATTCAAACAAACATCACTGAACAAGATACAGAGCCAGCTTTGCCAAGGTGACACTAGTAAGGATGCTTTCTCAGTCAATTCAGAAATCTTCCATTAGTGAAAAAAGAAGAAGATATATATATATATATATATTTATATATATATATAACACTGAAACTTAACAGCCTGTTTACTGTTATGTCCAAAATTCAGACAACACAAGATAAGGACAAGGCTTGAGGCAATATGCAGCATATCAGTTCAGTTGCAGATCAGTCTGAATTTGAATAAATATGTAGCAGGCTAGCAGCAGATGAAGTTTGACTTTGAACAAATATGCAACAGCAGATGAGGATAAATAAGCAGTATATTAGGATGACATTGTTTGAAATTTGTATTTGATTGGAGTTAGTTTCTATTTGTTAGGATAGTTTTCCCATTATTTGTATTATTTATGTAATGTGAAGGAAGGAATGGAACACAAGAAGAATAAAACCCAAATTTCTCTATTCTCTCCCTCATGTTCTAGGAGGCTAGTCACCTCAAATTTTACTAAATTCCTGTTGCACTCTTTGATAAAATCGCTTCATAGCATTTACACATTTCTATTGTTTGTCCAATCAGTATAATATGTTACAACATACAATATAACAAGTCAATTATCTAGTCAATACTTCCTATGAATGAAGTCAACCCACCAATACTTAACTAGAAGGAAAAGATTAAAGACACCATTTAATTTTCTTCTCATTTTACCAACAGCAATAACAAAATTCAAAACCAAGTTGTAAATTTGGAGACGGGCTATACATTAGACATTATCCTTTTGACAAAAACCAGTAAGACGACAATATAACACTCACCTTGACAAGAAGTCGGTTTTGCCCAGTTGCCTCACGGACAATAACACTCATTGACTTCCGAATGCGATCAAACTCCAACATGGCAACCTGTTTCGATCTTTTTGTCCACCACTCACAACATCCTGTATTAAGCAAAAGTGAATGAATATAGAAACCTTCACCATGGCACATAATTTACACCTTATAAAGAATATTTTTTCTGCTCACCTAACTTGACTGAGTTGCGGTCAATCAAATAGTTTGCAGCAAGTTCAGCATCACGAATTTTGCTCCTTGCCTTGGCATCTGGAACCCCCATCTTTTCAACCAAAACCTTAAGAGCTGCCTCAGTAGGCAAACCAGTAACTCTATAGAGACGGCCATCAAAATAGATCCCAGCATCATTACAAACAGCACATATTTCTGCCATGGCTTGCAAATTGGCATCCATATTGTAGCAAGTCCAGTCAACTATGCCCCCATCCTTGGGATCATAAGTAGTGCCTTCAACATGAAAGATTCGAGAAGCCGTAATTTTCCCTCCCAAAGTGAAGAATTCTGTCACAGACATCTGATTTGTCGTCAAAGTCCCAGTTTTATCTGAACAAATAACTGTTGTGCATCCCAAAGTTTCTACACTTGGAAGCTTCCGCACAATTGCATTCTTTTGTGCCATTTTCCTAGTACCAAGAGCTAAACAAGTTGTTATAACAGCAGGAAGGCCTTCTGGGATGGCAGCTACTGCAAGGGCAACAGCAATCTTAAAATAGTACGTGCATTTCTCAAAAGAAAAACGAATATTTGCAGGCCATCCATCCACAACATCCCAAGAGAGGAAATTTTTGTAGTTTATGACCCACACAATAAGGCAAACAAGCCCAATTGCAGTAGTAAGTCTGCTCCCAAATTCATCTAGCTTCTTCTTCAAAGGGGTATCAGTCTCTTCCAGAGAAGCCTCATGTATTTGCGTTTGTATCTTCCCAATCTCAGTGTTCATCCCCGTACTAACGACAATACAGATACAGCTCCCATTGACAACTGTTGTGCCTGCAAAAACCATATTTTCTTTAGCTTGCAATTCACAGTCATCCACGAATATAGGTTCAGAGCCTTTCAACACGGGCATTGCCTCTCCAGTCAATGAGCTCTGCTCGGCTCTCAAAGTCGTAGTTTTCAAAGCTGCAATTCTCATATCAGCAGGGACTTTGTCTCCAACTCGCAATTCCACAATATCCCCTGGGACCAGCTCTCGTGCAGGCAAGTTGGGCACAAAGTACCCATCCCTTAAAACCTTTCCAGATTCACTTTGCATCTCCTTAAGGGCCTCAAGTGCCTTTTCAGCATTAGTCTCTTGCCAAACTCCAACAATGGCATTGAGGACTAGAATCAAGACAATCACAAATGGTTCCACATAGGCTTCAAATCCAGACTCTCCTGCTTCGCCTCCATGCATGTAAGCTAGAACGAATGATATACAGGCTGCAACTAGAAGTATCTTTACAAGCATGTCATCAAATTGTTCCAATACAAGTCGCCACAAGGGCTTCCCCTTCTCTTTGATGAGCTCATTCCAACCATACCTCTCACGCCGCTTCTCAACCTCATAACTGCTCAAACCCTTATCTATTTTCACATTAAACTCTTTCAAACACTGCTTCACAGGCCATGACCACGCAGGGAATGGTTTTTCATCCATTGCTGGTTCAACTTGGAGCACAAGTTTCACTCCAAACAAAAAAAATTAATCAAAATTCTCTAGAAAAACATCTTCAATTCCTACAAAACAGTTCAAACACAGAGAACAAATTTCAGCAAAGCATTAACCATGCATCATCAAACTGTAAAATGAAACTCAAAAAAGAACAAAGAGCCGCTCTCAAATTATAATGTCATAAAACATTGTTACAACATTTACTAAAAAAGATAAAACCTGCAGAAGGAAATTTATTGTTCAAAACAAGTTAAAAACTAACTACCATCCACTTCTTCTCCCTCTCTACTCTCCAGAGCCGAAAATTAAAGACTTAAAAAAATGTTGCTACAATTTATTGCCAAATGAAAAAAGCAGTGAGAATTATTAACTTTGACAACTAAAAATACAACGCTTTAAAACTTCTTATTTATTAGCAGAGCCAACCAACCATAATATTAGAAGCCACAATAATGGCAGTTCCTAAAACAACCGACAAATTAAAGAGGGAAAAAAAAAAAAAGAACAAAAGGGTAATCTTAATAAGGAGCACATATTAGTTCTATCTTTTTCTTTTCTTTTTGATAATCATATTAGTTCTATCTTTTAATAAATAAATAAATAAATAAAATTCATGTTAGAACACACGCTCTCCCAACAAAAAGATACAAAAATAAATTACAAAGCACACAATAAGAAACTGCCAACTACACATTAATGTTAACCAGCCAGATACTGTAAACCCACCATCAGATTCAGAAAACCATAACAAACAAAACCACCACAACCAACCACTACACACTTCAATTACCCACCAACCCAAGTACGTACAAGACAACAATGAAAGAAACAAAACAAAAAAACCTGAAATTTGTTGAATTGTGTAACACACTCGAAGGAATAGAAACGTACCCTTTGGACAAGAAAATACTTCAGTATTTGACAAAGTTGATGGCTTGGAAGCAAAGCAAACCAAAGTTCTCTCTCTTTTATATTTTTTGGTTTTCTCAGAGAAAAAACTGAAAAACCTTGTCAAACACACAAAGCAGTTGAAGGAGTTTGGAGTGGACTAGACCAATCCATAGTCCTGTTTTTATATAAATCTTCTTGTCTGGCTTTGCATTCTTTTTTTCTGGTTTGAGTGGGGCTCCGAATTTTGTTGCTTTTGGACTCTCTGCTTTTTTTTTCAAAAATCAAAAATTCCTCTCAGTCTGTAAAACTGTTAAAAATTTGAAATGCTAAGGTGTATAAACAGTTACTTAAATACCCTTGGGATTTGCTGACTTTTATTGGGTAAGGCTATCTTATGTTGTTGACTTATGGCCGCATAATATGACCGTACGTACCCAACGTTAGATATTTGTTGTGTTTCTTTTAAGTTTTTAACTACTCCATGACAATATAATAAACATTTTCATTATTTCGACAAACAAATGTAGGTTAATAATACGTATTTGTGTCCAACCAAACGAAAGTAAGTTTTGTTGGTTAAATGTGAGACATTGTAGGACAGTTTTGCTCGGTGATGGAATTTACACTTCTTCATATATTTCATATTTTATGATGACCTCATTGGAATGTGGAAGGGCCTAAAGCGCCAAAGCGGTGAGTCCTTGCTAGCTAAGTTTGCCATTGTTTTTCTGCTTTATACTAGTTCATATTGACCGGCCAATTGTCGTCGGGATGTTGCTACTTGCCAATTTACAAACTTCAAATTTCAAATTTCAGGTTCTAGTCCTTTCAACGCAAGTTTAATAGACTTAAGAAAACGTGTCATAAGTTCAGAGTTTTCAAGTTTCATCGGCTTACTATTAAGGTATGTTTGGGATCCACTTATTTTGTTAAAATTTAAAATTTTTTGCTAAAATTACTGTAAATAAAGATAAAAGTTAGCTGAAATAGTATAGTGAGACACATAAATAGTACCAAAAAGTGCAGTGAGACCCATAAATAGTAGCAAAAATAAGCTGAATAATAAAATAAATTAGTAAAATTAATCATGCTAAATAGACACTTAGTCGTTGAAGTTTTGAGAGTATCTCATGGCTAAATAGTTAGAATAGTTTGACTAAAAGTTGGGGTATCATTCTCTTACATTAAAAAAAATTATTAATACAAATTTCAATATTCATGTGGTGTATGGATAAATAAATTAAGAAAAAGTAATAATATTATTGAAATTGAACAATAAAAAATAAATAGTAAAAATGAAAGAATAAATTTTATTTTTAATTCTGTGGTGAAAGAAGATGGTGTAAAACTGAGCATTTATCAAAACAAAAAAATGACAATATATTATTAGGATAATTTAATATAAACAATTAACATCCTTTTAAATCGGTTGAAACTTTTAGTAATTGAATTTTAATAATAGTACTTTAGATTTTTTTTTAAATGTTGGGAATAAAGTTTCACTTAAAGTAAATAATGTTAAATATTTATATTGTATCACATGATAAAAGCACGTTATATTACATATAATTAATAATTATATATATATATAAAGAATAAAATTTCTTTTAAATTTTTTTGGAAACTTTTGATAATAGAGTGTCACTCAGGAGAAACTATATTAATAATTTTAATATATTTATAATGCATTACATGACAAAAATGAAAATAAAAAAGATGGGCATCCACTTAATGCAATCACAAGCACAAATTGTATGGTGTAACTTTTATTATATAGTATATAAGTTTTCTACTGCCTGCATATTTTATAACTATAACTATCTATATACATATTTCAAAAGGTAATATTTATTTTATCTATGTTATTATAAAGAAAGAAAAATGTGATAGGAAGATTTTTGCTTGTTTAGTTTGCCTTACTTTTCCAATGAATTTATTTAGGTTTTTCGCTTATTTATATTTTTTAATTGTTACTTCTCTTCTAAGAATAGTTTTACTTTTCATAACTTATTTTTTAATCAAAATAAGCTAATAAAACTAACCTATACAAAAACGAGCTATACTAGCCTCAATTTTTGACTTGTAAAAAAAGGTCCGAATTAAATAATCACAAACAAATTGATAAAATATAAAATACAAAAATTGTTGTGCTGAAGTTTGCTTTTTATATTAAAAAAAAAAAACCTTAAATTTAAGAAAATAGGAGACAAAATTAGAGCAATAAGGTAGTGTTTTTGTTTAAATTAAAATACCATAAGTGTGCATTTGGGAAGCGCGTTTTGCGCTTCCCACGTCCTGCGTTTGTGTTTGCGTTTACGTTTTTTTTTTTTTTTTTTATAGCATTTCTTGCACTGTTCATGTCCCATGAACAGTGAATTTAAGCATGTGGACAGTGCAATGCGTGTGAACAATAACTTTTTTTTTTATTGTTTTCAGTTTTTAATAAAATAAGCTGTATCCGGAAAGATTTATAAGCATCATGGTACAGAGAGATTTATAAGTTTTTGACGTAACTTTATCAAGGCCAGGCCTACAAGAATTTGTTCCCAAATTACATTTTTCTTTTAGAACCTTCCAACCATTATAGTTTATTCTGACAGTTGGCGAATTAGTTCCATACTTACATTATTTCCCATTATTTTTTTTCATAAGAATATAAACAAAGTACATGCATGAATTAATTCTGACCAGTCAAGTAATTCTTATATACCAATTAATATATTGGCTTGCAAAATGCTTTACTTTATAATAATAATATACAATTTGAATATATTATTTGTATATTCCATTTTTGAAAGACAACGAAGAAAAATTATGAGAGACTCAGGACAGGACTTCATGACCGCTACATTGCTTAAGGCCTGAGTCAAATTATTGGTCTCATTAAACAAATACTACTTTATTATAATATAATATAAGCAAATACTTTAATGCAAGAAGGAAAGTTCCAGGAAACTTCGGCTGTTACCTTTTTCCAAATGGAGTGGCTGCTATCATTTGGGGAATTCCCACTTCCCAGTATGTGGCTTCCATTTGTCAAAGCCATGGACCTCTCATAATGCCTTTTTTATTTATTTATTTATTTATTGAAGTGTAGTCCATTGCTTTTTATAAGAAAAAGACAGTATGATGCCCTTTCGCATTCTGATTGGCGATACCTTTCCTCCACTCTTCCAGAGTCTTCTTTTGGGTAGTCACCACCAGCTTCTTTTTCTTTTCTAGTTTTCCTTTCTAGGCAAGTAAGTTGTATTCTTTGGTATAAATTAGATAGACCTAAAAATTTATGGGTTTTTTTTTTTATCATTTTTCAAGTAGAAAATAAAATTACTTTATCTCGTCAAGAGATATTTTTAGTGCAGTGGAATTTGAATTTTAGTCTTTATTCGACAACAAAAGATATTATCAATTAAGCTAATTAAAATATACAAATAATTAATGCTATTAATTACGCTTATCAATTTTAGTCTTCATTCTCACTTGTTTTTTCTCTGTCCAAGCTTATCTTTAGTAAATAAAGGGTTGTTGTGGAAAACTTTTATAGTTCCACATAATCGGTTTGAGCTTTCTTAATGCTCTCCCTTGATTCCTTCTTTATTTGAAGCTTTTTATGTCAAGCTAAGACCCTGAAACCATGGTTTCTCCTCCTCATTATTAGATAGGTAGAATTTTGCAAGGATTAACTCTTTTTATTATTATTATTATTATTATGTGTGTAGATAATATAGATAATAAAGGAGAAGAGATGTGAGGTTTAAACCACAAACAAAAAATACAATTACCACTTGACTATCAATTGAATCCTATAATTAACTCAATTAATTGGTGTTAGGATTTTGCTTTTTGATCTTCCATATTCACAGTGATTGAAAATGAAGCAAAAATAAATGAGAGTGAAATCATTTCATATTTTTGCTGAAGCTCCATTGGGTGTTTTCTTTTTATATAAAAAATTTAGACTTTATTTTTATTTAAAATTTAATTTAATTAATTTTTGTATACAAAAATATTTTTTTAAAATGGTTAATATATAATAGTTAGAGATGAAATGACTAATGATGGTAACAGATGTGAATTTAATGGAATTAATTAGCAAAAATAAAAATTGACCAAACTTGAAAACAATGTAATTTGTATTTTTGCAATTTTTTTTAAATTTATTATTTTAAAAAGAACTTACAACGAGAGCTATATATTGACATGACAAATACTATGGATGGAAGAGCCATCAATAGTTCCATTCAAAAGAAGAGAGCCATCAATAGTTTCAGGCATGCACGTCAAACATGTGACTTTAGTAGGTGGGGAAAAAATCTTCTCAATTTAAACATTCAATTCCCTCCTATTTTTAGTCAACGTGTGACAATTGACATTTATTTAATTTTTAAATACCATATGTGTTATAAAAATAGAAAAAACAAATCTTATCTGTGTAGATGTGATGTAAATATGGATGAAAGAGCCAAAATAAATATTGTAATATCGGCTCATAGGATTGTTTCTTTCCAACATGAATTCATCGCTACTTCTTTCAAAATAAAATAAAATAAATATTAAAAATAAAGTGATAAAATTAGCCTACTTATAAATTGATCCATCCCATTATATATGACACATGAGTTTAAAATTTAAGCACTTGGTGTCATTAAGCAAAAAAAAAAAAAAAAAAAAAAGGCAAAAAAAGCACAACTTATGAATGTAATAATATAAGGGAAAATTTTGTTGCGCATTTGTTAATGTACATTCTGTAAACATAATGTTTATATTTTCACACCCGATGCCCACATTTTTAGAGAATGTTCATATTTAACACATGAGTCTGATAATATGTATAGAGATGGTACATTAGTGAGTGTGAGATAATCAATACCCTATACATGATTGGCAAATGCTTCATAAGAATTTTTTTTTTTTTTTTTTAAATTATAAACTAAACTCATTTTAATGGAATACATTTAAAAAAAAAATCAATAGTTTGAAAAGAACATTGTAAGGGGAAAATTTGGATGCAAAGCCCAACAACGAAAATGACTAAAGCTCAAAGAGCCCAAAACAATAAATTTGTAGAGAGTGGGCTACAAACTGAACTCCAGTGAGCTGGACAACAATCACAATAGGTTAAATGATGCTTAACAGTATGAATAAACGGTTTTGTGCAAGGAAAATCCTCCTTGGCGAAGTCCAAGGTAGGTAGTTCTTATATATTTTTCTTGGGCTTATACACAATTACAGTTCTTGAGTGTAAAGTGATTTTTCTACTGATTCTCTCTCCCACCTCTTGTAATGGGATTTTTCTTCTTTATATCCCCCTTCTTCATTCCATCTCAACTCTCCACGTGTAGATCAGGTTGCTGGCTTTGATACTTGTCTCATCAGCACATTCCTGAAGTTTTTGAATGTTGCTGTTTATGGTGGGCCTTTTTGGTTGAATCGGGCTGGGCTGTTCCTGCGATACTGGGCCCAAATATTCTGAGTAAGGGAGTTGAGACCGGTCCAACTGTAACTCAATTTAGTCCGGCTTGTGTGCAAACTATGCCTTGTCTGCCAGGAGCACGCTTACGGCAGGCAGAGCATGGTGCTTGTCATCTGTTTCTGCTGTAGAAGGAACTTTTCTCCAGTTTCTGCCACAAAAGGAACTTTTCTCCAATTTCTCCCGCAGGACTGACTTTTCTGCTATGCAGCAAAACTTTTTGCTGTGCAATAAAGCTTCCTGCTGTGCAGTAAAGCTTTCTGCTGTGCATTGAAGTTGTCTACTGTGCATTAAAGCCTTCTGCCGTGCAGTAAAGCTTTCTGCCGTAAAGCCTTCTGCTGTGCAATAAAGCTGTCTGCTGTGCATTGAAGCTGTCTGCTGTGCTTTAAAGCCTTCTGCCGTGCAGTAAAACCTTTTGCAATGTGAATTACTACTCTTCATTTTACTGCAAAAATACTTTTCTACTTCTTGCACATAAACAAATCTAAAACCCAAAGAAAATACCCATTAAACAAATGTTAGTTTAAATGGGTTAGCATATTCTCAAATATATACATACATATATGAGTATATATACTTATACGTATTCACATATACATATATAAAATATATTTTGCAGAACATGAGAAACAAGATATATGTATATATATACTTATGGTAGGATAATGATTAGTTTGTGTCAAAAGTAAAACACGTAATAACAAATAAAGAAGAAAGCTTCAGCAGAAAAGGTTAAGCTAGTATAATAGCTAACACGGTAAATATAATGAAAATGTGCTACAGCAGAGTAACTAGTACAAAAAGTAAAGATACCACAGCAGGACAACTGATGCAGCAAACGTGATAAAAACGTGTTACGGCAGAATGACTAAATGCAGCAGATATAAGTTATAATGAGAGAAATCAAATATATTTGCAATCAAAATCAAGTATTGAATCTTCCCATATGATAAGTAAACCAAGAAAGAACCCAAACCCCAACTTGAACAACCTTGTCATAGGCTTTTGCCATCAAAGTTGTGCATTTTGGAGAATAGGCCTAAATGGCTACTAGCTATTACTTTTGGGGACATCAAAAAGTGGGTTTGCTAAGAGGGAGTGAAAAGATGGTCTATTGATGCATGCCCCTATTTCTGCTGTATTTTCTCTCTTTGTTTTACCACTTTCTTTCTTTCTTTCCGTTCTTTTTTTACTCTTAGTTTCTTATTACTCTCCTGCCGTGGATTGTTCCCCCTTTTTGGTCTTTCCTTTTCCTGGGTCCCTCTCTCTGGGTGACTCTCTCTTTCTAAATGCCTCCCTTAGGTGCCTCCTCCTTCGATGTTTTTCTCTCTTCCGTGTTTTTCCTCTCATTCAGTCCCCCTTCGAAGCTCCCTATTTCTGCCGTGGTTACCTTCCTTTTATAGTGAGCTAATTCAATGGGATTTATCCCTTTTACCCCTAGGGCTTCACCAATTGTTTTTGGTTTGTTGTGGGCATCCTTTCAAGATTACCCACCCACCCATTAGTTGCCCAGACCACTGCCATTGTTAAGTACATGTCTGCTGCACCATTACTCATTTCACGACAAAATTCCCTTTTGTTTGTTCCTACTATATACCTTTACCTCACTACCTAGCTACCTAACTCTATGGCATGCATCAGATGGTCCCAACCATTTATTACTTCTTTTGGGTAAGATACCATCCCAGCAAGGCATATTCCCAAAAGAAGTCACAGCAGGAAACCAAACGTAGACCCCCTTTTCCCCCCACCACCAAACCACACCCTCTGAATCCTTTTGACTGTGGGCCCACCTCCCTTGTATTGGCTGGGTACAGGTTGGTGGTGCCCTGGCCCTTCTATGCTTGCTTCACTATCTTCTGTTTTTTGTCTGCCACGCCTTTTCTGCCGTAGTTGATTAGTTCTGTTTCGTTCTGCTGCGTGTTTTGTCTTATTTCTTCACGCGTTTCCTACTACATTTGTCATTTTCCTTTGGTTTGGCTTTTCTTTCCTTTACGTGTTTCCTACTGCTGACACTTCCTGCCGTTCCTTGTTTCTTTTCACCGTGCTTCTTCATATTAGCTTTCACGCCTATCTTTTTTATACAAAAGGATTTGGGCCTTTGTGGGCCAAATAAAGTTGACTGGACCAAAAGGGTCTTGGGCCCAATTTGTTTTTATCTACCGAAGCTATTCTGCCAGAGAATTGGATTCTGCGGCAGATCTGTATTCTGCAGCAAATCTGTATTCTGCGGCATATTTGTGTTTTGCTATAGATTGCTTTCCCTTCCACTTCTTTCTTTAGATCTTTCTTGCCCTTTGGTCTTCTTGGCAGGCCTTTGGGTCTTGCTTTTCATTGGGTTTTCCTTCGTATGGGCTTTTGGATACGGATTCGCTAAAATGGGCATCAACATTCAACCCCCTGAGCATATGGATTGCTCCTGCGATTCATATGCGAAAACTTATGCAGTTTTCTTTCGTGGGTTGTTTCACAACTTACATGCGAATGTTTCTCTTTTTTTCTTCGCGGGCCTGGTGTTTCAATCTTTACTCTCCTTAGGCAGGTTGTTCTCTTTCTTTCTGCGAATTCATGACCCTCCAAGGGTAGCCAAAAAGTTTCTCTTCATGAGGGTGGTGGTTTTGTTGCTGTCACCCAAAAGCGAGTTTGTTGAAAACTTTGCCTCTCTTTAGCTCAATTGTTTTCGCTGACTGCCTGTATGTTATTATTTGACTTGTGCCTGCTGGGCCTCTTTTGGGCCTACTGTATGCTTTCCTTTTGCTAAATTCCAGTAGCCTAGTACTATCATTGGGCTTGTACTATGCTGTTTCGGGCTTCCTTGGCTCATTTCATTGCTTTCGGGCTCTTTTGTCCTATTTCATTCTTTTGTGCATCCTCGGCCCGTTTCATCGCTTTCGGGCTCCTTTGTCCCATTTGGGCTCCTTTGTCCCATTTTATTTTTTTGGGCATCCTCGACCCGTTTCATCACTTTCGGGCTCTTTTGTCCCATTTGGGCTCCTTTGTCTCATTTTATTTTTTTGGGCATCCTCGGCCTGTTTCATTGCTTTCGGGCTCCTTTGTCCCATTCAGGCTCCTTTGTCCCATTTTATTCTTTTAGGCATCCTCGGCCCATTCCAATTCTTTACTTCCATGGGCTTTTGCTAAGTCTTTTGGGCTTCCCCGCCCAAATTACCACATCATTTACTTTTGGGGTTTATGGGCTTTCCATCAACCCCTTACTCACTTAATTCAATACTTCGAGTCTTTTTGGCCCATTCTTACTTTTCTACATCACATACTACCCATGGATTTGTTATTTCTCTCTTCGGGCTCCTTTAGGCCCATTTGCTTTCTCAAGACCCATTTGTTTATTTTATGGGCCTATGATCCATTATTCTTGTCATTCGGGCTTAATGGTTTTTTTCTCAATTTACTAACTCTTTTCTTCCCATATTGTTGGGCTTCTTCTTGCTATTAAGCCCCCTTACCAAAATGGGCATCAACACTACCCTCATTCAAAGGGATTGTCAATGATGATGATGTGTGCATCCTTCTCTCCTTCATCATTCCCTTGCTTGTTTCTTGGTTTGCTTCTTGAAAATTTCTTGTGATCTTGGACTTCTGCAATGGTACTCATTTCTTTATGTCTGCGGCAATTTGTATACTTATTTCTTCACGTTTCTGCAGTAGCACGTACTCATTTCTTCGCTTTTGGGGGACAAATACTCATTTTTCTGCTTCCGCAGAATATGTAGACACTTTCTACTCCAATACATGCACTTATTTCTCTTCGTTAATACACCTCTTACTTTGCTTTTGCTAGAGCAACATCTATACTGTAAGAAGTGAAGGTTGTGGCATATTCTGCAGCAGAAGAATTAGGAAGAATTAGGTTGTAGCAGATTCTTCAAGTAGAGTTCTTTCACAAGAGGAAGCTTCCTCTAGGTGTGTAGATCAAAGGGTGGCTTCACTCCCTTTTCTTGTGCATTCTTCTTCTCATTCACGTATCTTCATTTCTTTTGCTTAAAACAAAGCGTAGGGCTAACATTGCAAGCCCTCATCATAGTAGAGTACTCTTTCATTTGCTGATAATACTTTTGGCTGTGTTGAAGAACACATGTATTCTTTACCAAGATGAAGTTTTTGCGGAGAAGGATGTTGGGCCTTGTAGAAAGGCAAGTTTCTTTCAGTGATGATGTATTTATGGAGGGCCTCCTTATTCGAAGCTACTACTAACATGGGCAAATGTATTGTTGCAATAGTAGAGGACCTTTTAGCCTCTAAGATCATCAACACTCTTGTACCTTTGTTGTTTGCATTGCGGGCTGTTTCTGATTCTGCCATAAATTCTGGTTCTGCTGCAAAATTGATCTTTCCGCAGGAGTGACTGAGTCTGCCACTCATTTTAAAGCGCCTACAAGTGGTGCCACTATAGATATTTTTCCAAGGGGAAATGAGGATGCTTCCATGAGAAGTCTTCACTTTCTAAACATTTTCTTTATCATTCTGCCACAGCAACTATTGATTCCTTCGTGTTTGCATTTTTCTTCTTTAACACATTCTTCATGTCATTTTGCCACAGTCGCTGTTGGTGAGGATATCACTGCCTCTTTTATGAAAAGGCGTAGACGTTGTGAACTAAATCTCTTAACTTTGTTGTAGTCTTTCACAGATCTTATTTCTCCAAATTCTTCTTTCTCATGTTGCTAAGCTTGGCAGTGTCTCTCCAATTCTTGCGGTCTGCCCTTGAATGCGTTGCTCAAGAGATGCTTGGACTTCACTGTTGATTTCCACCTTTTGCTCCTGTTGTGAGTTCCTTTGTCACTCAGCTTTTCTGCGGAGCACTCTTGAAGCTTTATAGTCTCACAAAGAGCATTTATTTTCTGTTGTAGTGCTTGTTGGTTCACCTTTACATATGTTTCTGCCAGAGTGCTTGTAGGCCTTCTCTTATTGCTTCCTTTCTTTGCTTCTTTGATATTTGCCGCAACAAGGGTGGTAGAATTTCTTCTCATGGATTCACTGCTGTATAGACTTTGTACTATGTGAGAACTTTACCCTCCAATTGCTAGTTGATGCTTCTGCAGAAGATAGATGATGTTGTTGCTTTATCACAGACTAGAATGTTACTTGACCATGGTAGGTTGCAACAAATTGCATGGGTGTTGCACTATGCCATATCATGAAGTTTGAAGTTGCTGCAGATCAAGTGGCAGATGGATGTATACTTGTTGAAGTGCCACAATTAATACTTATTTCGTGGTGGGTAATGTTGCTGCTGCATATTGACACTATAAGCGCTTTGCGGAAGGCTTTCTAAATCTACTGCAGAATGGGCCTTAGCCCCCTAGCATATGAGATAACTAGATGAGTCTTTAGCTTTTTGAAGAAGGCTTTTCGTATTTTCTGTAGAATGAGACAGCCCCCGGTATGTGAGAATGAGTCCTTAGCTTTCTGCAAAAGGCTTTTTGTATTTGCTGTAGAATAATGCAGCCCCCAGCATAAGAAAATAAGTCCTTAGCTTTCTGCAGAAGCCTTCTTAGATTTGTTGCAAAATGAGACTTAGCCCCCCAGCATGTGAGACAATTGGATGGGTTTGATGTCACTTTCTCTTGGTGTTGATGCTCCATCATGTGGTTCATGCATTCTTTAGTAAAAAAAATTAGATGCCATGGATCTACAAGTCGCCATATTGTAAAAATTCTTCATTGCTAGAGAATTTGGGAAAGAGTTACTTCCCAAGCATGCTTTGGCTTCGTTCCACCGCAAGCACAATTGCTTCCCAAGTATCTTCTGCTACATATGATTATAGCTATAGCTCTTTTGCAGATTCTTTCCAAAGACTTGCAATCATGGCTCCTTTACGGGTTTGATTGAGTGTAGCCCTCATTATGGGCTTTTGCCAAGAACTCACAACCATGGTTCCTTTGCTGGCTTCTAGCCAAGAATTCATAATCACGACCTTTTTGCTGGCTTTTGCTACTAAGACCCATATTTCATGGGTTTCTTCTTTGCTTGCTTTGAGTATGGGCATATTTAGATGGAGCTTGCTACGTCTCTTGCTTCGTGGTTGGCTAGTAATAACCAAAAGTCAGCGGCTTCTAATATAGAATTTTCCCATAACGTACCCACATCATGCTTCTTTGTTCCTGCGGCAAAATGCCTTTGCAGCAGAACACCTTCAATAAAAAACCACGTAATAGTTTTCTGTAGCAATAAGATAAGCAACTCTATTCACGGTAGAATGTGTGTCAGTAATTGTTTTTTGCTATTTCCCTCTTGTACACAAGCCAAAAGAAGGAGCTTTGAGTTTGTCACTGTTGCAAAGTTCTTCTAGGATGAGACATGGGTATCAATGAGCTTCATGATTTGAAAAGTGATGGTGGAGTTGCGTAGTACAAGTGATCTGATACGTTCTTTTTAGAAATATCATAAAGATCATGATCATTAATGCCACTCTAGGCAAAAAATCCTCTGAGGTGCTTCAAAGAAAACTTCTCAACTCTTCAAGGTTGTTGAATCGGTTTGCTAGACCTGATAATGGTGGGCCAGTAGTAACCCATTTGTAGCAGGCATCTGCACAACTTTTTCTTCCCTTGGCGTTCCCCACACTCTCCTCTTAAGCTTATATCTTTCAATGTGCTTTTATGGCAGGATGCCTTCTGTTAAGTACTGTCTGAATGGGCTTCTCTAGTCTTCGTTGGTGAACATGGCATAACTTTTCGCTCTGTTTGCCGCAAGCTGGCAGGTCCCATATTGGGTTTGAACTTGGTCTGCGTCTTTGCCCATATCCGGCCAATAGAAACCTGCCCTTTGGAGTCTGCGGTAAAGGTTGATCTCTCCACAGGATCTGCAAGTCTTGTCACGTACCTCTTTTAGCTTTCTTTGGGCCTCCTCTTGCCCTACGCATCTGGACAAAACCCCACCTGGCATCTTGCGATACAACTCTCCTCTTACCAGGGCATAGTCCTTCAAGATCTTTATTTCTGCGGTGTCTTCTTCCTCTGTCAGGGCTTCCCTTATAGGAATCCGCCAATCTCCTTCACACTGTTCCTCCTGGAACCTTTCCTTCAACGTCTTAATAATAGACTATTTCCTCTTGCTAACTTCTATCTTGGTGCTATTTCCTTTGAAAATTATCTGTAAGCCTAATGCGACCAACGCATCCGCATACTGGTTCTCATTCCTTGGGGCATGCTCTATTTCAAAAATTTTCCTCCATCTTCTGGGCCATTGCTTTGTACGGGGCAAGGCTGGGCTCCTTTAAGGAGAAGCTCCCTTTGATCTGGCAGACCACCAGGTTTGAATCACTCATTACTTTTAAGTGCTTGATCCCTATTTCAAGGGTCATGGCTAACCCAGTTAGATAGGCCTTATATTCTGCCGTATTGTTAGAACAGGGAAATTCTAACTTGAATGAAAGCGCCACAGCCTTGTCTTCTTCATGATACAAAACTACTCTCACTTCTCCTGATTGAGTGGTAAAAGACCCATCAAATTTCATTATCCATTGCTCTCTGACTTCCTCTACCATGGCTACTTCCCCTGGAACTTCATCATCCAGTAGGAATTCTTCCTCCCCTGAAAACTGCGCCAACAAGTCTGCTATAGCCTGGCTTTTTACTGCCTTGAGCATTTTTGCTTTCAAGTTGTATTGTGACAATTGTAGCAACTACTGGGATATTCTGCCAGAGAGGATTGGCTGCCGTAACAAGGCTTTGATTGCGTGAGACTTAATCATTAGCCACACCTCATAGGCTAAGAAATAATGGCGTAGCCTTTGCGAAGCATACACAATACCTAGACATGCCCTTTCTGCCCTTGGGTAACGAGTTTCTGTATCTTTTAGAGCACGGCTGATGTAGTAAACTGGTTGCTCAATGCCATCTCCGTCCTCTTGGGTGATCAATGCACCTATGGCATATTGGTTGGTGGCTAGGTAAAGCAACAATGGCTTCTTGCGGATTGGTGCTTGCACAGTAGGGAGGTTCACCATAATCTGCTGTAGCCTTTTGAAGGCTGTCTGCTGTGCTTCTCCCCACCCAAAGCTTTGCCATTTCTTGAGTAATCTGGTGAAAGTAGAAGTAATTGATACCAATCCGGGGATAAATCTCTGGATATATGATACCTTCCTCAATAAACTCTTCAACTCTTTCATTGTGGCTGGTGGTTTCATGATTGCTATGGCTGTAGCTTTGGTCGGGTCCACATCTATTCCTCTGTTGTGAACCAAGAAACCCAGGAATTTCCCAAAGGACACTCCTAATGCATACTTGAGCGGGTTCATTCTTAGCTTGAAAGCTTTACACCTCTTAAATACCCTCCTCAAAACTTGGGCGTGCTCTTCTCGCTCCTTTGATTTTACTACTATGTCATCCATATAGTCCTCCAATTCCTATGGGTGTCTTGAAAGCAGTTTTCTTCATATCCTTTGGCACCATTCTGATCTGATTGTACCCACTGAATCCATCCGTGAATGAAAACATGGCATTCCCTGCCGCAGAATCTATCAGCAAATCCATGTTTGGCAGTGGGAATTCGTCCTTTGGGCAGACTCTGTTGAGATTTCTGAAATCCACGCAATGCCTTATCTGCCCGTTCTTCTTCTTCACTAGCATTATATTGGATAGCCAGCGCGGGTGTTGAATAGGCTTAATGAATCCTGTGGCCAGCAAATTTTGGACCTCCTTAAATATTTGCCCTTCTATCTCAGTGTGGAATATCCTGGCAGGCTGAAATTTTCTGCTATAAAATATTATGCGGACAAACATTCTGCACTTCTAAAATTCAGTAGATTCTGTTGTGAACAGTTTGCCAAAGGATCTGCACTTTGGCTTCTGAAACTTCTACTGCGAAATATTCTGCATTGAAATTCAGCAGATTCTACTGTGAACAGTCTGCCGAAGGATCTGCACTTTTTCTTCTGAAACTTTCCGCTACGAAATATTCTGCCGATGTACATTCTTATGAAATTTTCGCTATAAAATATTATGCAGATGAACATTCTGCACTTCTGAAATTCTGCAGATTCTGCTGCGAACAGTCTGCCGAAGGATTTGCACTTTCTGCTACAAAATTTCTGTGGAAGGACATTTTGCACTTCTGGAAAAGTCTGTTGAGGGATACTTTGTGGAGGAAATAGTGATTCGCAACAGTATAGTAATGATGAAAGTTTTCTTTTGGTTGTTATAGCTTCATTTTTTGTTTCTTTGAGGGGAAGTAGAGCTAGAATCACTAGCATGAAAAAAAATGATTGAAACCTTGTGAGGGAATGAAGGGATTTTTCTCCTCTAAGTGCTAGACCAAAAGGTGGAGATAGCGAGAGTTTAGAAAGCTTCTAGTGTTTCCTTAAAAGAAATGAGAGCAAAAAGGTGATAAAGAAAGTTTTTAGGAGGGTTGTATGTTTGAATAAGTGGCTTGCCACATGTCTTACATGCATGACAAGGAGAACAAGTGGCATTTAAAGGATATGACCAAATATTGTAAAGACCATCTATTGTAGAGTTCTCAGGATATATATATTTTTTTTTTGTAGAACTCTATGGTGTTGTAGTGATATTTTGCTATTGCATTTTGATGTAATGCCATTGAACTTTGCTATGGTATTGTGGTATTCTACCACAACATTCTGCTGCAGTATTCTACCATAGCATTTTGCTCATGATACTGCTCTGTTTAAATGTTGCTGTGTTCTGCTACAGATTTCTGCTACGGTACTGTACTGCTGTAACGCTGCTACATTCTGCCATAGAATTCTGCTACGGTACTGTCCTGCTGTAACGTTACTGTATTCTGCCATAGAATTCTGCTACGACACTATCCTGCTGTAACGTTGCTGCATTTTGTCACAAGATTCTACTGTGGTACTGTCCTGTTGTAACGTTGCTGTATTCTGCCACATAATTCTACTACGGCACTGTTCTGCTGTAACGTTGCTGCAATATTCTGCCATAGAATTCCACAACATTGTTTTGCTGTAATGTTGCTGTATTCTGCTACAAGATTCTGCTACAGCACTGTCCTGCTGTAACGTTGCTATATTCTGCCACAGAATTTTGCTACGGCACTGTCCTACTATAACGTTGCTGCAATATTCTGCTATAGAATTCCACAACATTGTTTTGTTGCAATGTTGCCATGATATTTCGCCATAGAATTCTGCTATAGGACTGCTATGACGTTTTGGATACTTTCCTGAGAGTATAGCTTGGAAGGTTTAAGAATATCTGCATGTTTTGCTTTGGTAAGGACTTGGAAACACGTTTGCGAGGGAGAAATATCTTATTCTCCCCATCTTGATCCCAACTCCCCAATGGAGTTGCCATTTTAATGTGGTGGGCCTTTTTGGTTGAATCGGGTTGGGCTACCTCCTGCAGTACTGGGCCCAAATATTCTGAGTAAGAGAGTTGATACCGGTCCAACTGTAACTCAATTTGGTCCGACTTGTGTGCAAACTATGCCTCATCTGCCAGAAGCACGCTTACAGTAGGCAGAGCGTGCTGCTTGTCGTCTGTTTCTGCTGTAGATGGAACGTTTCTCCAGTTTCTGCCGTAGGACTGACTTTTCTGCTATGCAGCAAAACTTTCTGCTGTGCAATAAAGCTTCCTGCTGTGCAGTAAAGCTTTCTACTGTGCATTGAAGTTGTTTGCTGTGCATTAAAGCCTTCTGCCGTGCAGTAAAGCTTTCTGCCATAAAGCCTTCTGCTGTGCAATAAAGTTGTCTGCTGTGCATTAAAGCTGTCTGCCGTGCTTTAAAGCCTTCTGCCGTGCAGTAAAGCCTTTTGCAATGTGAATGACTACTCTTCATTTTACTGCAAAAATACTTTTCTACTTTCTACATATAAACAAATCTAAAACCCAAAAAAAAATATCCATCAAACAAATGTTAGTTTAAATAGGTTAGCATATTCTCAAATATATACATACATATATGAGTATATATACTTATACATATTCACATATACATATATAAAATATATTTTACAGAACATGAGAAACAAGATATATGTATATATATACTTATGGTAGGATAATGATTAGTTTGTGTCAAAAGTAAAACACGTAATAACAAATAAAGAAGAAAGTTTCAGCAGAAAAGGTTAAGCTAGTATAATAGCTAACACGGTAAATATAATGAAAAGGTGCTACAGCTAAGTAATTAGTATAAAAAGTAAAGATACCACAGCAGGACAACTGATGCAGCAAACGTGATAAAAACGTGCTACGGAAGAATGACTAAATGCAGCAGATATAAGTTATAATGAGAGAAATCAAATATATTTGCAATCAAAATCAAGTATTGAATCTTCCCATAGGATAAGTAAACTAAAAAAAGAACCCAAACCCCAACTTGAACAACCTTGTCATAGGCTTTCGCCATCAAAGTTGTGCATTTTGGAGAATAGGCCTAAATGGCTACTAGCTATTACTTTTGGGGACATCAAAGAGTGGGTTTGCTAAGAGGGAGGGAAAAGATGGTCTATTGATGCATGCCCCTATTCCTGCCGTATTTTCTCTCTTTGTTTTACCACTTTCTTTCTTTCTCTCCGTTCTTTTTTTACTCTTAGTTTCTTATTACTCTCCTGCCGTGGGTTGTTCCCCCTTTTTGGTCTTTCATTTTCCTGGATCCCTCTCTCTGGGTGACTCTCTCTTTCTAAGTGCCTCCCTTAGGTGCCTCCTCCTTCAGTGTTTTTCTCTCTTCCGTGTTTTTCCTCTCATTCGGTCCCCCTTCGGAGCTCCTTATTTCTACCATGGTTACCTTCCTTTTATAGTGAGCTAATTCAATGGGATTTCTCCTTTTTACCCCTAGGGCTTCACCAATTGTTTTTGGTTTGTTGTGGGCATCCTTTCAAGATTACCCACCCACCCATTGGTTGCTCAGACCACTGCCATTGTTTAGTACATGTCTGCTGCACCACTACTCATTTCACGACAAAATTCCATTTTGTTTGTTCCTGCTTTATACCTTTACCTCACTACCTAGCTACCTAACTCTATGGCATGCATCAGATGGTCCCAACCATTTATTACTTCTTTTGGGTAAGATACCATCCCAGCAAGGCATATTCCCAAAAGAAGTCACAGCAGGAAACCAAACGTAGACCCCCTTTTCCCCTCACCACCAAACCACACCCTCTGAATCCTTTTGACTGTGGGCCCACCTCCCTTGTATTGGCTGGGTACAGGTTGGTGGTGCCCTGGCCCTTCTATGCTTGCTTCACTATCTTTTGTTTTTTGTCTGCCACGCCTTTTCTGCCGTAGTTGATTAGTTCTGTTTCGTTCTGCTGCGTATTTTGTCTTATTTCTTCACGCGTTTCCTGCTACGTTTGTCATTTTCCTTTGGTTTGGTTTTTCTTTCCTTTACGCGTTTCCTGCTGCTGACACTTCCTGTCGTTCTTTGTTTCTTTTCACCGTGCTTCTTCATATTAGCTTTTACGCCTATCTTTTTTATACAAAAGGATTTGAGCCTTTATGGGCCAAATAATGTTGACTGGACCAAAAGGGTCTTGGGCCCAATTTGTTTTTATCTGCCGAAGCCATTCTGCCAGAGAACTGGATTCTACGGCAGATCTGTATTCTGCGGCAGATTTGCGTTTTGCTATAGATTGCTTTCCCTTGCACTTCTTTCTTTGGACCTTTCTTGCTCTTTGGTCTTCTTGGTAGGCCTTTGGGTCTTGCTTTTCATTGGGCTTTCCTCCGTATGGGCTTTTGGATACGGATTCGCAAAAATGGTCATCAACACTGTTCAAGTATTACCTCCACATTAATGCGGCCAGAGAGTTAGCTGCAAAACATTCAATACGGTGGTAGCAGCTTTCTTCTTAGATATTTCTCAGCTTTCCTTTGTCTTATCCCAATCTGATGCTTATCCTTACCAGTATGACCGTCTGGTACCTTGTTCTTGATGAGAGGTCGAATCCTTGACCTCTACTCTATTTAGCTAAGGAGGTGTTTCTCCTCATACTATATTCCTAATCCCTCATGACCAAACTTCTTCCTCAGACTACTAGCTTGTATACTCTTGTTAGTATCCATCTGCCCTCGGACGATTTAATGTACTCGGACTCGGCCCACGACCCAATATCCATTTCTAGGCCCTTTATCCCTACAAACATAAATATTCATATTTTATTTAAAATATATTAGGGAAATATAAAAACAAGTTATCTTTGAATTGTATAATAACTATTTACAAATAAATAAAGGTGATACAAATATAATTAGAAACTATTAAAGGTAAAAAGTGAGAACTATAAGGGTCTTTCTATAGAAGTTAATGCTTGGATAGAGGGAATTCTAAAATTCTAATACCATTTTATAGGGTTAAATTAAATTAAATTAATCTAAGAAATAGTGCAAAACTGCAAATTAAAAAGTCTTACAAGCAACCAACCACTTAAGAACATAAGGATGATGTGATCAATTATTTGAGACTATTATTCAAACTTTGTCATGCTCATATCATGTCAATGTGTACGGATTTGAGGAGAGTCTCAATTGAGTCAGGTCCAAAATTCTAACAATCATAAAGCTTATCCTTGTAAGGGTGGGGTAAGGATTGGACCTGTTGGGAAGTTGACATTTGGCAAATATTTGACATATGTCAGCATCTTAATAGGTCCAATACTCCCGTGCACAGTACTCAAGCCGGTTTCATACAAGTGACTCTAGAAAAGAGTTGCTACATTCATACTCCAACTTTAGTGGATGGATGCTCCTACTTTGAGATATGCCCCCTTGACTACTTCTGATGGGCTTCTTGGCTTGAGAAACTGAGTTGGATTCTAGGAAGCCTCCCTCTGGTAACTTTTGGGGGAGTTAAGAAACTTACTAAGAACTTTTTTGATTCAATGTTATTTCACTTATTTGTGACTTTTATTGTTTTAGAATTCCATGTTATGTTTAAAATTAGGAAGTGTCAATTTATAGGGGTTTTTGGACAACTATTAACCCTTTCCCTTCTTTTTAGCATGACTAGATAGTATTTTATTCTTTTTAGAATAATGACTTCGGCTTTGGCCCAAATTTTTTTTGGACAGTAATACACTGCATCAGCATGCACGGTTAACTGTCAGATCATTATTCCAACACACATTTAAATGCAATAGGAAGTAACAATGATGTCTTTCTAACCAAGCATACAGACTATCACTATATATATCTATATCTAAATCTATGGCTTTTACCTTGTTTTTGTTTTTGTGATTGGTTGGGCAATTGCTTTAACCCAAGACACTTTTTCACCCATCCAGCAAACTTGGATTCATTTTCTCCCTAATAAAGAGTTCAAAAAAATCTCTCTTTGCTATCATATCAATGAAAGCTAATAAGCTATTATCAACTAAGAGCAAGATTTAGGTATAGTACTTAGGTGTTGTCCTTTAGGTTCTCTTCTTAAAATTCTGCCATGTAGATTTTTTCTCATGGGTTGGAAATGTATTTTTTAGTTGAATAGCCACATGACTGAATTTGAAGAGAAAAACCTAAAGAACAGCAACTAAGGTACTATAACTAAGTTTTGTCTATCAACTAAATTATGTTGCTTCAAATGAGAACAAATAAAAAAGTACTATTTCTTCAACTCTTTAAAAAGGTTCAGCAACTCAGCTTTACTAAAAGATGGAACCTTCCACAAAAAATAAAATGGGGGCCCTCGCTAGATTTAAGCCCACATCACAAATAGGAAAGAGTTCAGCTTGGGCCTTTCGGTTTTGGGCATGAATTTAATTCCAGGCCACTCTTTATTATAAAAGTTGAGGTAAATTACAAATTACACTCTTAAGTTTAAGAGAGCTTGAATTTTACACTATAAAATTTTAAAATTTAAAATTTATTCCAAAAGTTTGAGGTGTTTGAATTTTACACCATGACATTTCAAAATTTAGATTTTACCCGCTAAAATTTGAGAGTATTTGGGTATTTGGATTTTAAATCCTCAAACTTTTAAAAGTAAAGTCCAAACATCCTTAAAATTTAGGAGGTAAAATCTAAATTCTAAAATGTTAGAGTATAAAATTCGATTATCCCAAACTTCAGAGGGTAAAATCAAAATTCTAAAATTTTAGGTGTAAAATTTAAATATTACCAAACTTTAGGGTATAATTTGCAATTTAAAAGTTTAATACAATTAGTGGAAGACTCTAAGTCAATCACTGACTACTTCACAATGAACCCATCCGCTGACCAAATCTCAAAATCGGACGGCCACGAATTACTTCTGTATAAATTTTGGGCTTTATATATAAACAAACGCACCGTACCACTCTTTACGAAACACAGTCACTTTTCTCTTTCTTAGGGTTTGCTTTTCTCTCTCGCTCTGAGACGAATCGGATTCGGTGGCTTTAAGCTTAAGGTACTTTCATCTAATCTCTCTCTTAACAATATGTTAATCTCTCTCGCTTTTTCAAATCACTGTATTTGTTTTTATTTACTTGCTTTTTCTGTGTTTGGTTTCTCGGAAAAAAGACAAGATTCCTTTTGTACTTGCCGTTGATTATGTTTCAATAATTAAATGGTTTTTGCTTGACTTACAGAATAAGCCAGTTTCTTGTTTGTTTTTTTCTGTGTTTTCTCAGGAAACAAACAAAGGATTAGGGTTTTTTTTTTTTTGAATAGTCGCGACGATGAGGCCGATTTTCGTGGGAAACTTTGAGTACGATACTCGCCAATCTGAACTGGAACGTTTGTTCGGAAAGTACGGGAAGATTGAGCGCGTCGACATGAAATCTGGTTAGCGAACTTTGATTTTGATGTGTATATATATTATGTTGAAGTTGTCATAACTGTTTGGTACTTGTGGTTTTATGTCGAAGTAGTAGCTATTTTATAAGAATGTTTTGCTGATTGCTCATTGTTGCAACTATCGAATTGTGAAGATAAGTAGTGCATGTTGTGTTAATTTCTTATTGTTCTTTTATGTAATGTGGCGAAGTAGGAGTCATTAACAGACTTGCTTCTACGTTGTGGCATGCGTTTGTGGAGGTTATCCACATGTTGAAGTGTGTGAGATTGAGGTTATCTTTCATATCGGAGTGTTTATTTTTTATTTAATGTTGTGGAAGTTGTCTCCAATGAAGTCCCTGCATCTATTACTATTTACCATTTTAAGTAATTTTATTAATTGGTAAGTTATACACACACCAAATCGTTTTAAACCAATGGAATCACCCTATTCTTATTTCCTAGAACTTATGAGGGGAGGAAGTGCGAATTTAGCTACCGCTCATTGGCTATTACTATTATAATTAATTTGGGTGCTCTCTTTTGTAATTGAGTCAAAACTTCCAAACCCGCATTCTCTTTTTTTTTTTTTTTACTTGTATATTCGGGCACTCTCTACCTGGTTCCTTCTTCCTGTTTCTGTCCTCAATTATTTGAATGATCTATTTTAAAGCAGAGTGGTATGGGTTGCGTGGGTTATTTTCGTAGCCTCTAGGTGATTTTTTTAGGCTGTGGCTGCTCCCTTGATTACCGGGCTCAAGGATATCCATCACGGCGATCTTTTATTAACAAAAGTTTTGTACGAACATCAATTCATTGGTTATGGATATATGGCTACTTGTGTAGTGTAAATATCCAATGCCTGTTTCCTGATGGAAATGAATGGGGACCACAAATTTGCAATTTCTTTGGAGAAAACCTCCATATTTAAGTGTTTCTTTTGACGCAGGAACATCTGCTAATGGAAAATGAGCTGAGCTTCTATCTGGGCTCGCCAACATCTGTGCAAAATACTTATTTTGGAAAGGAAACCATCTTGCTTGCCTGATCTCCTTCCACCCCACTGATAGCATCATCCTGCACTTTCTACACTCCGATCAATCCTTCACTCATGACTCACCCACTTCATCGCATGCCATTTCACAAGAATTTACTTAGTGGAATCAGTCAATTTATTATGCCTTGCCTACCAACAATGATCATAGGGGATCAATGATATCTGCATGCCATGCCAACAACTGAATGTAGTGGGATGAATGAATTCTGTCATGCTATGCCTTCCATTACTGAACTCGTGCTTTCTGAATGGCGAAGCATGCTTAGCAGTGACATCTCAGACCTGAAATTTTGGATTAGAACTTTTTACATGCAACAATCATTAGTTCATCATGCAACACCTCTACGGCCTTATGTTCATCAGCCCCTCACTTATATGCAGGTGTTGTATTTTTTGTTTTTGCCAGGGATAAAGAAAACCTGAGACTAATGTGCTACCAGCTGCGTGGATGATTTGCCATTGCTGTCCTTAAGTTCTATTGTTGATTTTTCTTTTGTTTTCTTACTGCAGGTTTTGCTTTTGTTTATTTTGTGGATGAGCGTGATGCTGAAGAAGCTATTCGTGGCGTTGATAATAGGCCATTTGGTTATGACAGGCGTAGGCTGTCAGTGGAGTGGGCAAGGGTACAATATTTTTCCTACACTTAAAGTACCCATTTTTTGCTTGTGTATATATCATTATGCTCTTAAAGTTGCCAGCATTCTTGTTTTAACCATTTTAAAAAGGAATCAATATCCACTTTTTCCAAATAAAGAAAAGAAAGATGAAACTACATCCTTCCATTATTTTATTTTATTTTTTTGAGAATCAGTGTCCTTTCTTCCTGATCATGATGAGTTAATTTTTTCAGGGTGAACGAGGTCGGCCTCGTGATGGATCTAGGTCAGTGGCAAACCAGAGGCCTACTAAAACCTTGTTCGTAATTAACTTTGATCCAATACGCACAACTGTTCGCGATATAGAAGGACACTTTGAACAATATGGAAGGATTCTTCATGTCCGAATTCGACGTAACTTTGCATTTGTCCAGTTTGAGACTCAGGAGGATGCTACCAGAGCCCTTGAGGCTACTCACATGAGGTTGGTAAAGGGGGTTTCCATTGCATTACTTGGCTAATCCTCCCATGATTACAGTCTTTCTCTTCGTAAATGTGACCTAATGAACCTAATAAGTCTTTGTCATTTTGCAGAAAGCTATTAGACAGAGTGGTTTCAGTTGAGTATGCTTTGAGGGATGATGATGATAGGGGTGACAGGAATTACGATAGCCCTAAAAGAGGAGGTTATGGTGGGCGTGGGGTTAGTCCTTACCGAAGGTCACTGAGTCCAGTGTATCGCAGGCGCCCAAGTCCTGACTATGGTCGTCCTAGCAGCCCTGTTTATGATAGGTACAATGGGCCATCATATGACAGGCACAGGGGTCCTGATTATGGTAGGAACAGGAGTCCTGAATTTGGCCGATACAGGAGGTATTCATACTTTCAATGTCTCCTCATGTTGGTCTTACTTTTTGTGAAATTTTGCATTATTAAAACTTGTGTTTGGAGCTTACATGCTTGTTTTATGTTTACCTTTTATTAATATATATATATATTTTTTTTCTCCTTGAATCTTGACTTGCAGCCGATCACCTGTTAGAAGGTCAAGAACTTGAAAGAGAAACTCCTGGTTCTGGGGAAATGGTGAAATATGTAGCTTGGAGATGTTACTACTAGTTTTAGGTATTTTCTTTTGTATGCACAATGGATATTAGGGTTAGCAGTGATCACGGAGAATTTTTTTTTCCCCTTGAATTAGTAATCATGGAAAAGTTATTGGATATTACTTTTTAGGATTGATTGTAATTGTCAAAACTTTTTTGTTCCAAGACCTGATGTTATGTCTAAAAGTGATTTGCATTTACATGTCAACCGTACTGTTCATTGGCAATGACAACAGCGTAGGTTTAGAATTGGGTTGTTGGGTTGTTGAGACCCCACAATCTGTGCGAGTTTTGAGATGGGCATCCGATTTTGACCCCTGATATAACAGCCCAACCCACCTCATTCCCCCCACCCCCCATTCTCCCGACCATGCTCTTTTCATGTGTTAATAAATCTGAATCATTATTGATTTATTGTCATCAATGTGGACATGGAGGTGGACATACATTTTGGATTTATCAAGCTCTAAAATACAACCTTTTGTAGCACGAGTAAAATTATCTGAAAAGTTTTGGGTGTTAGGTTGAGGAGAGTGAGTTTATACTGGTGGCCTCAACTAGTTCTTCCTAAATTATTTTAAGTTTTTAACAGCATGAAAATTTTATAAAATTAATCCCCAAGAAAGGATCAAGCTTGCTTGAATCAGTGGTTTTCATCGTATTTTATGTTTTGGGTGGTGGGATTAGTGGAGGCTCTGGTTGTTTTTTGTACTTAGCACTGCGGCTATGTTCATTAATTTGGTTCGATATGATCCATTGATATAAATCGGAGTGAATTAAGTGTGATTGAATCATCAATAAACGAGGATTTTAGTAGGTTCCAGTTAGTTCAACTGGTAAAGTTTCTGATGGTTGTATAAGAGATCTGGAGTTCAATCTTCGCCTACACCAAAAACTGATTGGTGTCTTGGTGTCTTGGTCTGATGATAAAGAGCTATTATCAGAAGCGGACGCCATATGTTGAAACTCTCTTCAAAAAATAAATGAGAATTTTAGTATACCCATCATAGATTCTCATGGGCTTTCAAGCATTCAATGTCCATTTATAAGAACTCTTGAAAGATGCCTTTCGTGCCCTCCAAACTACTACTCTTACACTTTTCCCTTTGAATTTCACATGGCATTGTCTTTGCGAAGAACGATTTGGGATTTTGTATTTGTTTTGCCCCGTTTTTCATCTAAAATAATGTCTCATCTATGTGAGCGGCTTACACAATATGTCTGTATCTACGTATGTCCTGTGTTCTTGTAAGGACATATATGTATATTAGTTATAAATTTTGCCAACTCTGAAATCAAATCTTGACTCGGTCACTTGCTTTCCACCCTTCGCCCAGTAAACACATATATTATATATTTGTGATTTAAGTTTCATATCATTTAATTTCGGTCCTAGAATGATGTTGCCTCCAAAGAAAATATTTTATGTTCACAAGTGTGCTTCTGACATATATGTGATCTAGGGAAACTTCTTATTTTTTGGTAAGATGATCTAGGGAAACTTCGTTGCTTGTAGGGCAGCACTTCCATCACGTACAATGTGAATAAATATGAATAATTCCAGCGGGTGTTTTTCCTTTTCCTTGTTATGCTAAGAAAATTCGATTTTAGCCCATGGTACAGAGCATTTTTTGTAGTTACCTTGTTAGTGTAATGCTATTCTTGTTGGGCCAAAACATTTAAATCATGACCACACTCAAATTGAAATTTTAAAAACAGATCTGAGCATACAAAGCAATATGCTCCATAATCTTTAACATTATTTTTTATTTTTACTTTGGAACAAGTTAACAATGTCATAAAATAATTTATTAACAAATGTCTTAAAGACACCCGTTAATCAAGCCCTTTTATGTACTATGCCTTTTGCTGATTTACGGAAGGGTGTATAAAAAAGGAACAAAACTACAAAAGAAAAGAATGAAGGAAGTTCTTTTTCACTAAAAATGACAATTCTTTCATCATGACGAAGATAGCTGTTGGTGAATGGTGAAGTTAGAAGATTTTCTCAAGGTGCCATGGCTAGCACGTTTTCTAGTATGATTTAATATGTATTATTGTTTCAAATATAGTGAAATATCAAATTAATTTTTTAATGATTCATAACAAAAATTTTCTTTCATAAATTAAATTAAATTCAACAAACTTGAGTTTTACATCATTCTATAATACTAAAATCATTTATAATTGATTATATACTAAATTTTTTAACTTTTTTTTAAAAAAAATATACAATTAAACAATCGTTTAAATACTCATATTTCATCATATTATAAAGTTTTGTTTTGATAATTTTAATGGTTGAAATTATATCATCTCAATATAAAGAGATAATATCTATTTAAATCTTTGGCCTTTTCAAGAGAATCAAAATCTAAAGTTTCAATATTTAGGATAGATGATTGGAAAATAACTTTGAATCACGAATACTTTTTCTCTTGAAATATGCATAAATGGGCGATGGTTTCCTCATAATTTACTTATATCCCAAAACTTGAAAATTTGTAACGTGTGATCCACTTTTAAATTACTTTTATTATAATTAGTGTTATTAAATAATGGAAACTTTTACTTTTAGTAAAAAGAGGATTTTAAAAGGGATTTAATCTATTTGTGGAATGTTTATATACCAAATTTGAGTGATTTACATGTGACACAAAAGAATATAAAATATGACTAAATGATATGCTAAAGTAATAGTATAATTTTTCTTAAAATGCTAAGGGGCCTTAAAGTAAGTTAACATATATTTTATAATTTTATTAGTAGTAAGAGGGATAAATTTATGTCGTTTTAGTGTGCGATTTGCGAAGCAGCTGCGTTGCGTTTTTTTTAGCTGGTCCCATGGCACTGCTTATGGACCAGCTAAGTGATGAAAAACATGTGAATAGTAATTTTCAGTAATAAAAAATATTTTGTTACAGTGTTTTCAGCAATAAGTTTTCAGTTTTCAGCAAAATAAGCAGTATCCAAATACACCCTTACTCAAAAAAGAAAGGGGGAGAAATTTAAAAAGCCAAAGTCCCTCCCTTTGTCATTGGAATATGTGCAACTATAAAACATTATATGGATGATGGCAAAGTTATTTTGGTTGCTTAGGGTTTGTTTGAATACCTCTTATTGCTAAAAACTAAAAACACTGTAGTAAAATAATTTTTAAATGTGTGAATAGTGTTGTGGGACCCAGGTTAAAAGTTATATTTGCTGAAAGAGGTACTTGTGGGTCTAGTGAACAGTGCACGGGACCCGCCCAAAGAAATGCAGACGCGGATAGCAATGCGACGCATTGCTATCCAAATCCACTCTCAGGATAACATTTAATTTCACAATTCCAATAGAATGGTTAAATTATTAAACTACATTTTTTATGAGATTAGTTTAGTGGTTGTTTATCATGGTATATTCAACATTGATCGAACTATAAATCAATGATGCAGTTACCATTTAGTCTTGACTCTTGACCAATTAATTTAAGGTCATGAAGGGGTTTGTTGGATCTTTAGATCCATATCGATCAAAGAGTAATAAGAGAATATACCATTGATCCAACCAAGATCTTTAGGTCCATATTGATCCTAGAGTAATAAGACAATACATACCAGAAAAGGCAGATGTAGCTAAAGGCTAAAAGCTCCCATATTGGTAACTCCCATCCATATTCCATCTCCTATTGATGAAAAAACTATAGCCTGCATCAATCTAAACAATTTGATCATCATAATTTAAATAATTGTCTCCCTTAGCCAAATTACAGAAAACAGATGGAATAGTCTATATAAATTTGACTGCTACAAAAAAAAAAGTAATAACATGATGATCAAGCTGAAGACTTCTTTAGCTCTGAGTCAAGCGCCTTCTCAAGCCATGCCTCAGCATCTTCCATCATCTCAGGGCTCAGCCTCACCATTAGGATACAAAACTCAGTCTCATTAAGCACGCCATCACCATCAAGATCACCTTCTCTAACCATTGCCTCTGCATCCTCTTTGCTCATCCCTTCCATGCCAAGGAGAGCTGAGTTCTTCCTTAGACTCTCGGATGTTATCAAACCCCTTTCTGGGTCCGTCAAAAGCTTGAACCCCTTACATAACTCACCCACAAAGGCCTCAACATCAAGCTTGTCAGCCATCACTGGCAACAAGTCCTCAAATTCACTTTTCATGTTGTTTTCCATTGTTTTTTTTTTTGGGGTGAATGAAAGAAGCTTCCTAGTTCCTAGCTAGTGGGCTTGTAGTTTTTAATGGTACACACAAAAATATAGTGGCACAATTGGCTCTTATATAACAGTAGGTAGGGAATATGTTAGACCCCAATAAATAAGCAAGCATATAGAGAGAGAGTTTTCATGAAACTATTTTTGTGGTGGTGTCGCACTTCTTGTGGAGGATCTACCTATAAAGTTATGCTAGCAAGTTCACACAAGAAAGGTGTGGAACTCAAGCCATGACCGTTATGATCAGTTCATTATTTTAATCAGACAAGTGTATGGTGTAGATTCTCTCAATTTTCACTAGTTGATAAATATTGTTGTTGATTTTTTTTATAAATAGTTTGGAATTAATTTTATAATTGAAATATAACGGTTTCTAGGAAGGTGCAATTGGTAGCAGTACAGAAAATAATAGCGTGGGCAGACGTAATCTTTTGATAGAAAGGAATATATAGCTTAATTTGTCCGGTGTTTGGCTTCCATGAAGCTTCCTTTTCTCTTTCATTTATTTTCTCTATCAATTTCATATTATTTGGATTCTTTCTTTTTTGTTTTGAGTCCATAAAATGTGCCGTCCTTTTTTTTTTTTGGTATATCATGTGTGTGTTTTTTGTTTTTTTTAATCAAATGACAACTAAGTGTGCGTTTGCATAGCATAAAGTTATTTGTGTTTGCGTTTTTTTCTTGGTCCCGTGAATTGTTCACGGACCAACTTGTACGAAAAAACACGTTTGTAACTTTAAAATTGGGTCCCATAAGCACTATTCATAGTTTAAAAATTATTTTGTTACAATATTTTCAGCAATAAGTTTTCAGTTTTCAGTAATAAGCGGTATTCAAACAGACTCTAACCTAACAATAAAACTAGGTTTTATCCTATAAAAAAAGAAAAGAAAAGAAAAAGAGACTGGGTTTTATGGTAGTTTCCTTCTAACATGGAGCTCCTTTCTCTCAATTTCTTTTCCTTCTTTTTCATGTCATTAATTTTATCTACACGGGTCTTTGGCTCTTTGCTCTGCCTATATACGTTTCTTTTTAAAAAGATAAATTCTTCAAACTCTTTTTATATCATTTTATTAATGTAAAATTTGAAAATATAATCGTTGGATTGCATGTTCTTTTTGTTTTTAACATATGTCAAATTTCGTTTAAGTCGGATGTTATTTACTATTCGATCAATAAACATATTTTTTATGCATAATTTTTTATTTAAGAATTTGAAATTTAAACATGTTTTTGATTACATAGTTATTAATTTTTGACATTTTTAAAATTTTGTAATCATGAAAGATATAATAAGAACATGTAATTTAACGATTAGATTTTCAAAATTTACATCAAATAAAAAGATATTTGAGAAGTTCGAAAGTTTTTGTTTAAACTAATATTTAGAGAAATCTTTTTCGATTAATAAATACTTTGAAAGAGTATTAGATTGCACATCAAGAGCGTTCGCTTGTTCCTATCAAAAAAAGAAAAAAAAAAAGAAAAAAAGAAAAAAGAGCATTTGCTTGTTGTATAGGAATCAACGTAATTGGATGTTAGAGAGATGCAAACAACTATGTCTCTCTACAAGTTGACTAATATAGATGTGATCAATGAAGCAATGGAGAAAGTTTTGGCTTTAGATAAGGCATATCCACTTCCTTTACTAGGTGCGATGATTGAGAAATTTCCAAAAACTGTGGAACCTACAGTGTGGTGGCCTCCAAAAAGACAAAGAAGATTAGAGAGACTTGGTGAAGAAATAGATGGGAATGGCTGGGATGGAAAGTTGGAAGAGGAAATGAGAGAGATTGTTGGGGTTTTGAAGAGGAAGGATGCGGCTGAGTACTTGAGGTTGAGTCAAAAAGCCTTGAAAGTTAACAAGATCTTAGCAATTTCTGGCCCTTTATTGACTGGCCTTGCGGCTTTAGGGTCTAGTTTTTTGGGCACTACTCATGGGGCATGGGCTGTGATGCTTGCAGTCATTGTTGGAGCTTTGGCAAGCGTGGTAAACACATTGGAGCATGGAGGGCAAGTTGGGATGGTGTTTGAGATGTATAGGAGCAATGCTGGTTTCTTTAGGCTCATGCAAGAGATTATAGAATCAAATATAAGTTTAAGAGAAGTTGAGAGAAGAGAGAACGGGGAACTATTTAAGATAAAGGTGGCACTACAGCTTGGCAGGAGTCTTTCAGAACTCAAGCATCTTGCTGCATTATCTTCTTCAAGAAAAGGGGAGGAGGCCATTGAAGAGTTTGCAAGCAAGCTATTCTGATGATATAGTAGTTCATTAATTTATTTGATTTTTTTTTTTTGGAGAGAAAATTTACTTGATAATTATGTGATCTAATCTTGTATATAATGCTACTCTTAAGTTTGGTAAACAATAAAATTATTTGGTAGGCATTAAAAATTAGTTCAAGTTACATTTGGTGTAACTTTAAGTTATATTATACCATTTAATATTTTTTTATTGGATGTGAATTTTAACAAATTAACAGTTGGATTAGATTTTCTTCTTATGCTTTACATGCATGCAAAATTTTAAGATAATTAAAGATTAATAGCCATGTTATTAATTAATTATTTAAATTCAAGTTTTAATAGTTTAAAATAATGCATAAAAGATGAGTTTATTGGTCGAATAGTAAATAACATCTGATTGGTCATAAAAATTGGCATGCATGTTAAGAACATATAAAAGATGTGGATTGAGATCAAGTGCAATATCGTAGACCGGATGCAATTCCTCTCAATGGTTGAGATTCAAAGTTTAAAAAAGCAACTTTCAATCTCAGTTATTGATTAAAAAACGTTAAGAAAAGTAAAAAGTGAAAAAATTTGTAAGAATGATTGGGGTTAATTGCACTCGGTGCAATACCAATGCTGGATTCTAATCTAAAACTGTAATCTAATGATGTGATTAAAAAAAAAAAAAAAAAAAGAAGAATTTAACAACAAATTATTAAACGGTATAATATTAGTTATGAATTTAACTTGGTATCATAGGTATATAAATATTAAAGGTTCAAGTTAAGAATAATGATGAAACGACGTAGTTTAGTGACATGGATAATTCTGTTAGAGGAAGTTTTTTTTTTCAACTCAGGTTACCATGTATATGAGAATAGAGCTGTATCTTTGCTTCTAAGTTTAATGAAATATTCAGTCAATTTGGTATGGTTGGTATCAGAATCATTAAGCATTTTAGATATTTCCCGTTTTCTATCTAAAACCCTCTAGAACCTTCTTGTTATTTTTTCTTTTTCTTTTTCTTCAACCTTCGAGCTTTTAGCTTCTTCAATGTTTTCTAACAAACTGATAATACCAATTCAACTCCTCCACCTAAATCTTGCTTTCACTTGCCTTACACTTACACTTGCAGGATGTTTTTTTGATGACGACTCAACTAAAAAGTTGTTTTCTGGATTGCTAGTTTAGGCATTGATCAAATGGTTTCTGAAGACTAATACGATTACCCAGCTTGTGTGATTAGTGAAGTTAGGTCGCCATCTCCCCCTCTCTAAACTTTCCCAGGAAGCCCATTCCTAATATTTGAAAGACTGCATTAGGATTTCACTACTTCAGCGATATGGTTGTAGACCATGGCCATTAATGGAGGAAAGGATGGGGATGAAGGTGATATGTGGCTATAGGGCTTCAATTAAATGGTTTAGGTGAAGATTGATGTGAGTACCTAACCTCCGTAGAGAAGTTTGGTCGCTATCTCTCCCTCTATCTCATTTGAGTGCGGTTTGAGTGGAAAAGATAGGGAAAAAAAAAATGAAATGTTACTTACATGGAAATGAAATAAAAAGATTGTGTATTTGCAAAAAATGGTTAGTTAACAAAATAAAAATCATGTTAGAGACCACAATATTCTTCACAACTTATTGGTTTCAAGTTATATGTGATGTCGCGTCACTTTCACGTTATTCTATCCACACTGTTCTTGTTGGTCCCGGTACCAGTAGTTCAAGTTAGGCTAACTATCTAGGTGATTCGTTCTTTTGGTTGACAATGCCGTTTCTCTTTTAAGCTTTTAGCTTACCACAGTCATTAATTATTAATGGATCTGGTTAATCACCTACTTATCAAATCAAATTTTACATATAGCAGAAAAGGCAAAGCATTGTCAAACAAAAGAACAAATATAATCCGATTAGCCTAACTTGGACTACTGGTACCGGGACCATCAAGAAGAATAAGATTTAACCATTTTATTCAGAGTGTAGATTGCCTTAGTTGAGGAACCTCTCTTTACTGATTTTGAGGTCCAACACAATCATATAATTTTGGACAGTGCCTATAATTGGCCATGGCCAAAACAAACAAGGATAATACGTTTACTTCTATGCAATAAATTGTCATTCAGAAGGCTGGGGATTGGCCTTTATTTTCATCCCATATGATATGACTACTTGTGAGAAATTAAAACTTTAGACCCCAATTCCAATTTTAAGCCCATTGTTAATTTGGTTAGCCAATTAGCATATATATATAGATACACAATTACAATAGCAAATCCCAATAGCAAACACAAGCACCCAAACACCACAAAGTGTTTACGGAAAGAAAAACTCAAAATTGGGCAAAAAAAACTCTATAGGGCCTATAGCACCAACCAATCCACTAATAAGAATAGTTGCAAAACGTTACACTTACAAACATAAATGGAAATGTATTCAACCTCTCCGCTCTTGCTTGAAACCTATTGCACCATCATTTCTTCTTGTTAACTACCGGTTTCTGCAGCCAACAGCAAGACCAATTATTTCTAATTCTTTTTTCAAAAAAATTATAGGAAGCTTTCTACAAATTCAATAATATCAGTTTCTAGATTCAAGACGAGCCAATGTATTATTCAAAGCTTTAAGTTATTAGGAGAGGTTCCACCATTACATAAACTCATATCATTTTCCATATTTATGGGACTAACGCGGCCTCACCTCTAAAACTCAACATCCAAACAAAGTTATTCTACTTACAATAATATAAAATATGATTGAAAAACCAACCTGGCGTAGGGTATCTGGGATTACTTCATATGTGACAAGCTATTATATGGTGGCAGACATCCTAGCTTAGTGTCAAACAGACTTTATTGGGAGGGAACTTGAATAATTGGCAGCCCATGTGAGAAGTTGCTTTCTCGATCTCGAAGCCATGGGATGGTAAGTCACCAGTTAAGCTCTCCATGTCTTCACTGATATAATGAGCCAACAAGTTCTCATCAGTTTACTAAGCACCTCTACCATCGTCATCATTGGTGGTAGGCTATTATATGGTGGCGACTGGGGCAGAGCTGGTTGGCCCCCTTGACTTTTTAAAATTTCCATTAAAAATAGTAATAACATTATAATTAGTGTTAAAATTTAAAGAAATGCTATGTCCACAATATTTTCACAACACTTTCAAAATAAATTCTAAGCGGCAGGTTGTTATTAGTAGGGCAAAAAATTAATTTCAGTGGTATATTCAAATTAGAATCAATAACAACTAACCACGTATGATTTGTTGTGAAAATATTGTGGACGTAACACTTTTCTAAAATTTACTTACAGCTCCCCTAATATTTTGGCCTTCCTAAAATTTAAATTTAATCTTTAGAAATTTGGTACAAAGACCTTTTTTTTTTTTTTTTTTTTTTTGAAAATACTAAATATTTTAACACACACACGGGGAGAGGGGAGAAGGTCTTAAAGAAACTTATAGTGGTGTATATCTAAAAGGGCCTAACTCTTGAATATACAGCACAGAGGTACAAAGAACCTAAAAGTAAATAACTACCCATTCTTTAGCCCATAATCCCTCCATATACAGTCGGCAAAACAATTTAAACAAATTCCATATATATAATGTTAAAAAAAATCCCTTATAAATATATAATTATGGTCCATGACATATAGTTTATTTCTCATTCTTTTCTGATGACAGTGAACTATGAATTGTGCAATCTAAAGAATTTATACGTCATTTAACTTTTCTTTTGGGTTAATTTTATTATTTGTAATTAAAGGAAGATAAAGACAATATAATCATTTTATTATTGGGACAAAGTTTAGCTACAAACTTAATTGTAACCCACTAAAAAAATTAACATAAATACATATTTTAAAAATATAACCATTAGATTGCATTTTTTTAATGTTGTTAACACACATATCAAATTTCGTGTCAATCAAATATTATTTATTATTCAATTTATAAACTTATTTTTTATACATAATTTTATACTACAAAAACTTGAAATTTAAACATTTAATTGATGACATAACTATGGATGTTTGATCTTTTGGAAATTTTGCAAGCATGGAAGATACCAAAAAAAAAAAAAAAATGTAAAACAATAGTGGATTTGTTAGAATTCACATAAAATAAAAAGATATTAGATGGAGTTATAGCCTTAGGCTGCAGCTAAATTTGTAGCCAAACTTTGTTCTTACTACTACTATTACTATTATTATTATTTTTAATATTATTTATATTTATATTGATATTGATATTGTTATTGTTATTATTATTTTTTATGCGTGTATAAAAGTGGGGCTTAGTGTCAAAGTGGCTTCACATAGAGGGAACTTGGATAATTGGCAACCCATCTGAGAAGTTGCACTTACTCTTGATCTCAAAGCCACGAGATAGTAAGTCGCTAGTTAAGCTCTCCATCTCTTCGTACACTCTCATCAGCTAACAAATTCTCATCGCACGCTCTCTCATCAGCTTACTGAGCACCTTTTCCACTACCATTATTGGTGCCTTTTTTTTTTTTTTTTTTTTTTCACAATAATTTCTCATATACTTTAACGCCAGTTTAGTAACTACTTGTATTTGCTAACTTCCATCTCTATTAACGACTTCAATTTTAACAATTTCAAAAATATAATTTTCTTGTATTTGCTCACTTTTATCTCTGCCAATGACAACAATTTAACAATATAAAAAACTAAGCATTTTTTATTATTATAGAATACTAAGTATTTTTAACATACATACGTGGAGAGAGGAGAAGGTTTCAAAAATTAGGAATTCTTTTAAGTCAAATGTACTACTAAATACCCTGTAAAAGTATATGTGTTTTCTAAACTTTAAATTAAAAAATTGGACTGAACTCGATAAACCAAAGATTAATACCAAATTGGACTAAGGATTTTTTTTATCAGGAGTAAAAATGGGCTAACTCGATCTGACACATTTTAAAGTGATTTTTTTTTCTCACATTAGATCTAGATAGGATAGTACAATATATTCATTCTTAACAGTTTTACATGCACATTTAGTATTTATAGTGATTATATACGGTACCTAAAAATATTATGGTCCATGACATTTAGTTTTTTTCCCATTCTTTTATCATGATAGTGAACTAAATTTTGTAATCTTAAGAATTGATATCTTATTTAACTATATTTTTGGGTAATTTATTTTTTGTACTCTTGATATTGAAAGGAAGATAAAAACAATATAATCATAATCATAATCATATTATTATTATTATTATTATTATTATTATTATTATTGTTATTGTTATTGTTACTCTTTTTTCTATATGTGAAATAATATGGTCAACTTGTATCCCAATAAGCCCAACCCACAACTCAATATTAAAAATTGATATTTTAATGAAGAGGTGATAGACAATATGTTATAAATTTAATAAAATAACATAGAAGAATTTACATGATGGATCCCATTGATAGGTTGAAAATTCATAATGACTCCAAAGTTTTGGGACTAAATATTTTATATTGTTGTATATATAAATTATTAAAACTCCGAAAGCAGAGGAGCTTTTAGCTTTCCGCAGTCAGTGATAAATGGATCCGGTATAATCACCTACTTATCAAACCAAATTTTCTATAGCAGAAAGGGCAATGCATTGTCAATAAAAAGAACAAATCCTGTTTAGCTTAGCTTGGACTACTGGTACCGAGACCAGCAAGAAGAGTAAGATTTAAATATTTTATTCAGAGTGTGGATTGCCTTAGTTAAGGGAACCTCTCTTCACTGATTTTGAGGTCCAACACGCGCGCATATATATATATATATATATATATATATATAATACTAGTCGTAACCCGTGCGATGCACGGGATTGTTTTAAATCAAATGTTAACATGTTCAGGTTTAAACATTTCTCAAATTTCAATTATTGAAAGCTAAATTGGCTCTAATATAAGATGAAACATGTAATATTATGAAGTAATATTAAAAATGAGATAAATACAAATATTATGAAGTAATATATTACAATAATCATAATGTGCTCTTACATTTGGTTTAATAAGTATTACAAAAAAACCAGTAAATAGAATAAATATACAATTGTGCTTACATCTTCAAGCTTTATCCAATGCTTTTCAAGAATGTATTTCCTCCCTTTCTTAGGCTCTTTTCTTTTCTCAACTTCTTCAATCTACTTAATTTTTCGCCAAATTATTATCAAGAATAACACCAAATTATACCAATTCATCAAAGATTTACAATGTAAAACCAAAAACTCTTAATGTCAATAAATTTCGTAATAACCCCATCCCAACTATTGAATTATTAAAAAAGTTCAACATTTCTATAATCTTCATGAAAATAAGTTATAAATAGATTATTCACACACAAAAAAACTTCAATATATCCAAGTTATAAATAAAATACCAGTACGAATTGTGCTAAGGTGGAAAATGGTACTATCTTTTTCCATATATAAATACAACATGACCTGAGACCTCAAAAGCTTATGTGAAACATGTTTAAATTGTACTATATGGTTTTATTCAAACATTAAGAATACAAAAGCCAAAAATCTAGATATTATGGCATTTGTTTCAAGTTTATGCCAAACCAAAACTAAAGGCATGCTTGAGTGCAGTTCATAAAGGCTTTGTGGTTTGGTAGTGTTGTCAAAATTTGTGCAGTCTTCCAAACAAAAAAAAAATCCAAAAGGGAAAAAAAGGTCAAAATCTATGTGTTCTTCCAAACTAAAAAACAACCCTAAATAAATAAATAAAGATGCAGATGATATGTAAAAAGATGGGTATTTAATAATGAAAATTAAAAGGGTGTGAGTTAAAAGGGAAAAACCCTTGGGGGAGAATATAGTGATAGAGCAACCCTGCAAAACTATAGATGAAATGTATTTATAATCAAAACTATAGAGAAATAAACAATAAAAAAAAAATAGTCACAGTCACATGTTCATACCAAACAAAGGCTAGACTTGAGACATTGTAGTTCATGATGTTATGGTTGGAATGACAAAGACTACAAATAGAGAGTTAAAGCAAGAACTGGGTCTTTTAAAGGGAAGGGAAAGGTCTAGAAACCATAAAAGGTGTAGGTTCTAGGGTTTAGAAAGAAGAAAATTGAGGAATAAAATCTCACCTTGGGTTAAATATCCTACCTTTATTTTTTAGAAATGACAAAAACTGAATTAAACTAAATAGTTATTATTATTATTATTATTATTAATCAAAAGTGATAGAATTTTATTGAAAATATTCCAAGTGTATAGGTTCCTTAACTCCTTGGCATGATTAGCCAAAGCATTGTCTAACTTATTACACTGTTTAGAAACTGTCCTATAATATACATTTTCTGCATAATACACAAAAGCATGAATATGTTCTAACACATCTAAAATCTCCTTAAAGCATGGTCCCTGCAAGTGAATTAATGCCAGCAAATGTGATGCTCTCAACAGAGCCGTAGCAGCCATCCACAATGGGTCTTGGCAAGGAATTAATTCACCATGGGCTATATAGGAGAACCACGACTATCTCTAACAATATTGATTAAACCTACAAAATTCTTGGCTTTTGAAAAAGGTCAATGCCATTTTCATTTTGAATAATCATTTGAATAATAGTACTGACTTTATAGTTTTCTTATTTATGTCCTATATGCATAGATTTCTAAAAATATGGTAGAAGAGTAAATTGAAAACTGAAATGGGATGGTGAAGCTAATTTAACAATCCCAACTCCTGTAAGCTTTTATCAAGATCCAAGACAATTTCAATTCCTAATATCCAAAACAATTTCAATAACACCAAAAGCATATCCCAAAAATATACAAATCAAAGAGAAGAAACAAATTAATAGGTAACAAACACTTACAAATGGACCAAGGATCTTGTTCTGTTAATGCCATCCCTACAAAAACTCTCATTGCCTACAATTGCTCAATGGTGATCTCGCCTACTATATTTGCCATTTATTTTAAAAAGTCACAAATTCTGGCCAATAACAAATAAAAGTAGAAAACTTCTAAAAAATTCATTCAACCATTGCACAATGTAGGGATGTGTGATTAAATAATGCATATATAAATATATATATATATATATATTTGTATGTTTCAAGAAGTTGCAAGGGTACCAAAAAAAGTAAAAAATAGTGATGCCAATATCACATTGCACAACTTATTATTGCTAGAACTACCAATATAGCAAAACAAAACTCTGTTGCTTATAGTTTGGATTCCAAACTTTTTAGTATGGATGGAGGATGTTCCACCACAACTTTTTTCTATATTTCAGGTTGATTTAGCCGATCTTTTTTAATAATTTTATTCAGCTTCTTTCTCAAAAAAAAAAAAAAAAAGAAAAAGAAAAAAGAAAAACAAAACTGTGACACTAAATATGAAAACAAACATAACAAATACAGCAATTTATTTATATGGTTATGCCCTCAACAACATAGGTTTTTGTTTTTACTTCAACAGGCTGCCTAAGATTGATCTTTTGTGTAGGTTGTATATGCCTGGAATCACTCACAATATTAAAAGACCACATAAAAACCCAAAACCCAAAATCCAATTTGCATTTAATTTTGGTAGAAAAATTTTGTGGGATATAAATTTAACTAAAGCAACAACTAAACCACAAACCCAAAAATTAATCATTCATATTCCAGATCCCATCAAGTTTCCTATCATGGGCTAACCACAATTCAAATAACACCAACTAAGAAGCCCTACAACCATAAATTCATTGACGCAACTTTGATAAGTATAGTTTACAGCTTTTGTTATGTTAGAGAATGAATAGAGCATCAAGCATAATTGTAATCGACCAATCAACAATTTTATCAACACAAATTAAGTTTGACTCCATGACATCTAAATTGTAATCAAATAGCACTAAGAGAAGAATTGGTCTAAGTCTCAAAACACTAACTAAATTTGAGAAAATATTATATAATAAAGAATTGAATACAAAACATTACCTTATGCAGCATCAGCGACAGAAGCAAATTGAGAGTGGTGATGGATTTGGCTGAGATTAGAGAGAGATGATAGGGTTTGAGTTTGAGCCCTAAGAAAATAAAAGAGAAACAAATGAAACAAATCAGAGAGAGATTATAGGCACTGGTTAGCTACATCCTCTGATACTGAGGTGAAATTTCAAACATGATATAATACCTCTTTTAGGCATTTTGTCATACAGATGCGTGCCTGAGCATATAGGGTTCGATAATTTTAATAATTTACTAACTATAAGAGATATTATGAGGTAAAAAAACAATTTAACATATGGTAATCAAAATTTAACATACCTCCACTTTTTGAAATTCCAATAGAAGGTTTATCAATTCCAAAGCTAGTCTTTGTTGCAACAATGCAAGAATTAGCTTGAGTTGGGTTTTGAATTATTGAAATTGTATTGTATTTTAAATACAACTATCGGTACCCTGCCTAAAATAAACCTAATTAAAAAAAGAAAAGGCTTTACAAATCAATGTCAAGCTTCTGTTCTTCCTAAATCAAAACCAATCAGACCACAATACCAAAACCTAAATCATATTTCCAAATTAAAAAAAAAAATATATATATATATATTTCCTCTGTTTTCATCATTAAGTAGGCTGCCTTTCTTCTGTTTGGTTTCAATTGAAAATTTTAAATTCAGAGAAAAGAGAAAGAGGAAAGCAAGCGTACCTAGGCATTGGGTATGGAGTTTGATTTTCAATTGAAAATAATAACAGGTAGAGAATGAATTGCATAATACATAGAGGAAAACCAAAAGATGTAGTGGCAGTGATCCGTGGTGGCGGTGGGAGAATCCAAGTTTGGGGTTTTGATTTTGGGGGAAGGAAAGGGTGAGTTTAGGTTTAGGGGAAGAGAAGAGAGATTTTGAAGAAGTATCGGTTTTAGGTTTAGGTTTTGAAGAAGTATGGTTTTGTAACATGTATTTGGTGGGGGAAATAATGAGATTTAATTTTTATTTTTAATAATGTTGACGTGAGTAAACGGGTTGGAAAATCAAAAAATATAAATCAAATAAAAAAAAATTAAATGCTGACGTGGAAAATTGTGGGAGTTTCAGAGGTTTCGGTTATATATATATATATATATATATATATATATATATATATATATATTAGACAGAGCCTAAATTTCCTTAGTTAAGTTTGCAATATGTGAATTGATCTTTCTAGATCTAATAAAATTTGAAATTTTCATGATATACATTTTTTCTTCAATAAAATGAATATGAAATCTCTCCATGGGTTTATATTTTTATTCAAATTTGTATTTCATGCAAAACTCCATATAGGTTATTTAATGAACGATTGTCAAAAATTCATTTAATTGTTTGTATTTGATAAAGTTTAAATTCAAAGATGATTTTTTTTTTTGAGGGGATAATTCTAAGATGACTATGCTTTGCCTTAGGTACTTTTGCACAAACTTATCATTGTAACTAAGTATCTATTGCTTAAGGCCACATGTGATTGTGGGTCCCAATTAGCTTAATTGGTAAAATTTTATTAAAAAAAAAATAACACGTGTAGTTTTTTTTTTTTTTTTTTTCTTTTTCAAAGCCTCCACATGTGATTTTTAGTATGCCAATTTTTTTTTTTCCCACAATGCCTATACGATTTAGAAACTCATATAATACAACCAAATACCAATAGTTCATGTGAGTTAACTCTTAAAAATATAAAAAGAAAATACACAATCCACTTGCAGCTAAAAAAGAATAAACACAATACTTTTCAATTAATAATTGGAGGGAAAATTAAAACACCACACAAAATTTATATATATATATATATAATTAAAGTAATTTACTAAATTTTTTTGGTTCATCTATAAATACTATATAACCGAAACTTTTGACTATTTGTTGAGTTTTTGAGAGTGTGCCACCTCAACTTGGCAACCTCCACAATTCTACACCTCATTTTTCAAAAATAAAATTATTTAATTTTTACTATTAACACACAAAACCTTTGAAAAACAAAATCAAAAACCCGAATATTACCAACCTAAAAACCCACGTAGTAAACCTTCTTCTTTCTCACTTCAGTCTTTATCTCCAATGATCCAGAAAACCCAATCACTGCTTTGATGTGCGCTTCTTTGCCTCTTTTTCTGTTCTCTTAATTCAAGTTTTTTTGTTTTTGTTTTTGTTTTTTCTTGCAAAGTTTCCACGTCTTCTTCTTCTTCCTTTGTTGTCAATGCTATGGCAAAGAAGAATCATGAAATTTATAGTACTAGGTTTTCTTTTTCCCCCTTTTTTTTTTGTATGTGATGTGCATTGATAATAACTTAATTTTGCATATTTATATCATTGTTAGAAAGCATTATCATAATCATGTTGAGTTAATTCATGCATTTTATGTTTGGTTTTGGAATAATGCTGAATAATCAATTTTGTACTTAATTGAATTTTATTGCGTGAATTTGTCTTTTGTAGGAGAATGGAATTAAATAAGTGGATTAGTGCAAAGAAAAAATGCTAATGGACTTTACTTTTACAAGGGCCATGATGAAGTTAAAGAATGTCAACCCAATTAAATTTAAGTCCAATTGGAGCAAGGAATCAAAGGAAACTTGCACCAAATCCAAGTCCAATTTGGATTAGGATTCCAGCCTGCACATCAGTCAGTATTTTTGGTATAACTTTCGGCTCAGACGTCCAATCCAGATGATTCAAGTTGGGCTGGAAAGTTAACTTAAAGGGCTACAACTTTTTAGTTTACCAAAAGTCTGAACTCTGATATTAAATGGGCCAAAATCGTCAGTTAAGTGAAGCTTAAAAATCTGGGATTTTCTTCAAACGGAAATTCAACTTGTAATAGGATTCCTTGACCTATTTAAAGGCTCTTTAGGGAAAAATTCAGGGAGGCTAGTGCTAGGGCTGGGGGCTGAACATGGAGAGTGTGGCTACCTCTTTGTTTTTCTTCCATGACAGTTAATTTTATTTTATTTGTCTAGTTTAATGTTTAGTATTTTATTTTTGTATTTTCTTTCAATTACTATGAGTAGCTAAATTTATAATTAGGGTTGAGCATGCTTTAGATATTTAAATAGAAGTTTTAATGATAATATTTTCCATGATAGCAAGATTGATTTCTAGATTATCATGCAATAGTTGGGAAAAATTAATGATCGTAAATATATGTTGATATCAATTAACAAGGTGGATTCCAAAACCTTCATTCCTTTCTTTAGATTGTTACATCTCTTTACTGCTTTATATTATATCTTTGCTTAGTTTAATTATTTGTTTAGTTTATTTAATTTCAAAACAACCAATTTTTATTAAACTAGATTAGGATTAATTTGGTTAAGATTTGATTAATTTTCCTATGTTCATTCAAGTCCCTATGGGTTCGACCTTGTTCTTGTCAAACTATACTTACTTTAAAATTTCACAATAGTATGCAATTTTTATTGGATTTTTGGTTTCCTGGGATTCTTCTATTTGGTTTCAATTCTGGGTTTGTTTTAATTTGATATATATAGCATTTTTGTCATTCTTCATTTTACATTGGTTTGGATTTTCTTTCTCCCTTTTTTGGTTTTGAAATTTTTATTGGATTTTTGGTTTCTTAGGATTCTTCTATATGATTTCAATTCTGGGTTTGTTTTGGTTTGATATATAGTGTTATTGTCGTCTTCATTTTACATTGGATTTCCCTTTCTATAAATTATTTTAATCTCTGGGTTTTCTTATATGATAGCCTATGGAATATTATGTTGGGGATTGCTGAACATGTGTTTGATAGAATGCTGGAGAACTATAACCATAGGTGTTTGTTATATGTTAGTGTGGTAGCAATGGTTGTAATACATGCATTTTTTGTTCATGGAATTTTTTAACCTCTTAACCAAACTTGCCTGTTTATGTGGTATCAAAAATACATAGGTACCTACAAAAATCTCATTCCATGTTTTTCAATTTTTAGGCACAAAGGAGCTTGCATAGGCCTTGAGAGAGAAAAAACAACCGTTGGTTTCATGGAGGTTGGTGTTGCTACAACACGGTACTCTTTTTTCTTTTTAAAATTCTCTCTTTTATAGAGTTTTTTTGGAAGTTTTGCAGCGATTCATGACTATTGTCCTACTATTCTAAAATAGAGTAAAAGATCATTCTCATTGATGTCCACTTTCATTAAGTGTTGTTTTTCTTACACGTACACAAGCTGCTTGATAAAATTCCTAAGTGATTTTTTGTTGTTATTCTAGAAGTCATAATACATGGAGAGTGTTAAGGTGGAAGATAAGTAAGGAATGTGATGCTGTGTTGTTGATTTAAACAGGGTGAGATGTGTTTATTGACCTTATTTTCTTAATGTCATTTTTTGTGTGATGTAAAAACTAAAAACATGACTGTCATTTTTTTGATGCCTTTTCAATTGAACCATGAAAGCTCAAATAGTGTGAAACACTTTAGCCAATTTAGACCCCCAATTTTAAATTACGGCTTGATTACTTTTACTTTAATTTAACTAAGTGCGAAATAAGAATAAATGAGTTGTAATAAAAAAAGGAATACTACTCTAAGGCATAAGCAAGTTCAATAAACAATGAATGTAAAGCTTAAAGAGTAGGGAAGAGAGATGCAAACACAAGATAACACCGAGACGTGTTATCGAAGAGGAAACTGAAGTACTCGGCGAAAAACCTCTTTGTGTCCCTTCAAGCCAAAATCGATCCACTAGTGAATGAAGTTGGAGTACATGAATATCAAAAAGACATTCCAAGCCTAATCTACCCAATGTACTTGAACCCTCCAAGTTCCTGCTACCAACGAGCTTCACGAAGCCATGTCTTCACTAGTTGTTTTGATCCCGCAATCAGCTCCAAATTGCATCCGCCACTTAATGGCTTCTTCCAATGCTTCCCATATGCACCAAAACTTCTCTCAACACTCAAATTGGGTGAGATAAGTGTTTGGGCTAAGAGGTAGGAGTAAAGGAAAACTTTAGAGAAATGGTGTAGATGGAGAGGTAAGAGTAAAGGAAAACTTTAGAGAAATGGTGTAGATGATTGTGGGTATACAATCTCTAACTCTCAAGTGTTTAGCTAAGGTTTTCTCTCTTAAAAGTTTCTTGGAAAAACTCCTTACAATTCGTGGGTAATGAGGGCTTATATAGTGTTGGTATAGGTATGAGAAAAAGCACACTCAAAAAGCTCCAGGCAGAGAGTTTCGCGGGTCACTCACGACTTGGCCTGAGTTGTAAAATGACTCATGAAATCCAGCCTAGCAAAGACTCTTCAAATTTCAGCATGTGCTTCTCACGTGGCCTTTTGCAGGTTGGCACTCGCGAGCTAGTCATTGATTAGCTTCCTTAACAACATGGCCAACCTCAATTTGCCTCTTTCTATATTGATCTAGATGTTTGTAATCAACAAGAGAGGTAGACCAAATTAACAGGAGCCCGAGCCATGTAGGTAGCACCGTGGCACACAAAATCAAATAAATATCATGTATCTCATATTTGACTAAATTTTGAAGGAACACAAGGATTTAATTGGGAGGTGATCTTATCTTGTTCAATAATAAGGTTGTATGGGTGACTCATATGATAGATAAATAGTACACATCATTTTACTTTGCATTAGTACTTTATATATATATATATATTTATTGTACCACTAAAAAATTAAAATAGGGAAAAAGGGGAAAAAATCTTATTCCATTAAACTTGATCTACCTAAACCTATATAAACCCAAATATTAGAATTCAAAAGCGCCTAGACCTCCCATGACTCCAAAGATCCTGCTTCAAGCTTAAATGATTCATTTGAGGCAACCAAGGGGTTATTCAACTTCCCCTATTGAAAGGTCTCTCTATCCAACTTTGGGATAATTAGTCACTGTTGAATTCTAGCCAAATCTTGCAAGAAATGTTCGGGTGTTTGATGGTTGTGATCCATGTCTTTTCTCATTGACTCAATTGAACCCTCCCGAGTATGTACTCCAACTTATTCTTTCAATATTTGATGTCAATTTTACCTATTTTTTAATGCTTTGGTGGGAATTTGAGAGATTTCAAAGCTAAGGTTAGGTTTTAAGCTCAATTTGAGGGACTTTTTATATTAGGGTTATCAATTATTCTAATTGATCCTTCAAACTTGTAATTGAGAGTCCTAATTGGTGATTTAAACCCTCAATTCAATTAGATTGTTATTTTTGAATGATTTTTAAAATAATTAGACTTAGGCTATTATACGCATACAAATTGGAGAATTGTGGCTATTTCCCATTAAATTAAGTGCTTACTAATGACATTAAATTCTCTAATTAAAGATTATAACTTGTAACTTGTTTATGGGTAAATTAAATAAATATCACGAAAGAAGGTTTTTTAAGATTTGATTTACTAAACCACTGCACACCCTTGGTGCGATGGTTACTACATAAGTATAAGTGCTTGTGGGGTATAGTGGGCAAGAGTCGATTTTCAAATCTTTAGGAGGGAGCTTCACACACATATACACTTAGATTAAGTTAGAGTAGAATTTCTATTTTGTTAAAAAAAAAAAAAAGATTTGATTTACTATGCTATATTAGGGTTTTCCAATTCAATACAAATTAACTAATTAAATTCAATTGGAGATGATTAAACAAGTAACAGGTACTTTTAGGCCCCAAAACATAGTTCATTGCATTGGAGAACAACAAAAAGGCTTAGCCATGCCCCCTAATAAACCAAAAACCATGGAGGAAAATATTAATCAAACATAAGGCATATCTTCTAGACCCAAAAAATAAAAAAATAAAAAAATCAAATTAAAGGGTAAAGAATGCTTGGTTATATCACAATCTTTGGTGATGGTTGTTATCAATTATTTTACTCGAAATTTTTTATCTACAATTAATTGTCTTCGCGAAGGTAGACTTTTTTTTTTTTTTTTTTATGAGGAAATCGTGAAGGTAGACATGGTTTCACATCTAAAGCAATTGTACAATATTCATCAAAGAAAATGCTCATCACTAATCAGTAATCACCTTACTACATACTATAAAAGCTGGCATAGATAACGGTATAAAAGATTAATCAAATCAACAATAATAATAATAATAAATCTACGCAAGATATCACCCATGAATTGATCCATTACCCAATTATTGGGGAAAAAAAATATTAAATCAAGAAGCTTTGACTAAAGTAAAATATTAAAATGTACTAAAAATTAAGGAGGGACCTTCCAAGAAAGTCACCAAAACAAAGAGTGAACACCCGTACATGCACATTGAGGAGGCAAATTTATTTTCTTTTTATTTATTTATTTATTTTGCTCAATGGAAAATTTATTTGCTTAATCGTAGACTGTCCACATTTCTTCTTTATACTGATAAACTAGACCTTTACCAGAAAACTTACTCCCCCCATTATACTGATAAATTAGACCTTTACCAGAAAACGTACTCTAAATAGAAAGTTTTTGGGTACAATTTTTGTTACAAGTTTTGGCATAATTTGCTAAAGTAATTGATTGTGATTGGTAGAGAAAAATTATGGATTCATATAAAAATAATTATCCACCAAGACCTTCACTCATAGTCGACCAATTCAACAAATTGTGACATAAATTGTGTCTGTAGAATAACTATACCAAAAAATAAACCTTCACTAAAAAACCCATTATTGAAATTCTATAGAGGTTTATTTATTTATTTTAAAAATAATGCATCTTTCATTGAATTCTTTTACTTTTGCTTTTAGAATATAACCCCGAGAACATAAACTAGAAATATTCTACACAAATCCATAAAAATATGGACTATAAGTTTGGTTACAAGTCTACAGCTTCACTCAATATCTTTTTATTGAATTTGAATTTGTCAAATTCATCATTATATTACATTTTCTTCTAATATTCTCCATACTTACAAAATTTTCAAAGAATAAAAAATTAATAATGTCATCAATTAAATGTTTACATTTCAAGTTTTTGTATTCTAAAATTATGTATGAAAATACATAATTTTATGGATTGAATAGTAAATAACATCTGATTAGCATAAAATTTAACATGCATGTTAAAAACATAAAAAATATGCAATTTAACAGTTAAATTTTTAAAATATGTAATTATGTTAATATTTTTTAGTGGGAGTTGTAACCAAACTTTCTCCTTAAAATATATAGTTAAATGAGAGACTTCTAGTAGAATTTTAACAGAACATTATCTTTTGGTAAGTTTAACTTAAAAAAAGAAAAAAAAGAAAAAAAAAAAGAGAGAGATTTTATCAAAATGATACAGTCACATAAAGGGGAGGAAAATACAAATCTTTGAACTATTATATAATCAAACAAATACAAAAAATTTTGTAGGAATTTGTGCCTATTTTTCTAAGATTTTTTAGGGCAAATTGAGTTTTCCTCTTTAAGTACAAGACAGTTAGAATATCCATCAGTCCATTGACCCCCTTTAGTTTAAAACGTAGCAATGACCCTTCTTATCTCTTCGCATTATCTCTCTTTTGTTTGTATCTTACGTTAAATTAACAAAAACAAAATTTTTTTTTTTAAACGTGTTTGGAATTTGGATCTACATGTTAATGACTTAAATACCCTCTAATAACAAACACATCACATGCACAATGATGACCCTTCAAATTGTACATGTGATCAAGTTATATATATATTTTTTTCCTCCTTACACTAGGAACCTCATTATCAGAGTCGAAGTCAGAAATCATTTTAAGGGGGCAAAAGAGATCTCTTGGACCAAAATTAAATTGTACATAAAATTCAAATCACATACATGCAAACATGTTTGTACTTTGTTATGTATGGATTTGATGTTTTACTTGAAATTGTGGGAAAATATTTTCATATTTTGTGTGAGAGACCTAAACTAAAATTACAAAGTACGTAACATTAAATTGAAGAAAACAATTTTTTAAAGAAAATTATGAAAACTAAGCATATCAGCACATAGGAAAAAAAAAATGCATAGTTGGAACTCGCGTGACAAAACTTGTTATTATTTTATTACTCATATTAAATAGGCATTTTATTATAGACTTGACAATGAAATTTCTTTAGCTATATGCCTTAAACCTAATTGTATTCAAATCATTAAAGAATTTTCATGCATATATTCACAAAATAATGAATTTAAGCGAAACTTTTATAAAATTTGTATAATTTACTTATAAATTTTATAATCTTATTATTTTTTATGGTATATTATAATTTTTTTAACTTTTTTATTTTTATTTTTCTTAAAAAAAATTAGTTTTTTTTTTTTTTTGGTGGCAAAATCTGTAAAAATTATTAGGATTAGGAGGGCCATGACTTATGGGGGATTTAACTTTGGGATGTCTCCCTTGATAAACACCGAAAAGGTCGTGGACAGTTATGCACATGATGTATTTTTCATATTAGAGGACATCAAGATATTAATGTATGGGTCCAAATGCTTTTTGCAAATTTTTTTTTTTTGAATTTTCTATTAATATGACAGAAAATACTAACAAAGGGGATAAGTACTCATTATAAAAGATAAAGGAAAAACACTACAATTGTATAAGTAATAATAAATCTTTTTTTTAAAAAAAGTTAAGGTTTTTGGTATGGTAAGACAAAGATTGAAACCTAGATATCAACCTCCCCAAGGAGGCAATATGCTATACGATTAGCCCATTGGTTACTTCTAAGAGTTGTTAGACTGAGCATTACTTTTGCCACTATTACTATTATGCAAGGATCATGCCGTCCCAGTCCCTAGAACATCATGATTTTCTTAGTGTGACTTGATAAAACTCAACTATTAAACAATTGTTTAAAGCGACAATTTTTTTCACAACTACTGAGATGTTAAGCTGTAAATGGTAGACAATAGGTGAGTGCAGGGAAGAAACAATAAGTCAATAATAACTTATGAAATATGTTCTGAAAAATATTGTTTGTTGCATTATATAACATTAAAACTTGGGTTTTAGAGATTCCCATTGGTCTCCTCAAGGATATAGAAGTGATGATTTGGAAGTTTTGGTGGGGATGTTCTGAGAATTCAAAGAAAATTCATTGGGTGAAATGGGAAAAGCTTTGCTCTTCAAAATCGGTGGGAGGTATGGGTTTTAGAGATTTGAGATTGTTCAATGATGCAATGTTGGGTAAGCAAGTTTGGCGTCTATTTCATGTAAGAAATTCCCTGGTATTCAAGGTATTTCAAGCAAAATATTTTCCTTCAGGTAATATGTTTGATGCGGAGGTGTCTCCTCGTTGTTCCTTTGCTTGGCGAAGTATATTGCAAGCTAGGGAAGGGGTATTGAGGGGTGCGAGGTGGAGAGTGGGAGATGGGATGAATATAGATATTTGGAGGCATAGATGGCTTCCATCTGAAGGGGGTGGTGGAGTTCTATCTCCGCAGCTGGATCCATCTTTGCAGGTTGTTAGTGATTTGTTCTTACCAAGTTTCAAGAATTGGAATGAGGAGCTTATTGATCAAAATTTTTACCCGTGGGAAGTTGAAATCATCAAAAGTATCCCTGTTAGTTAGTACGTAGCTGCTGATGCTTTGATCTGGCCTTTGTCTTCTGATGGAGAGTACACGGTTAGGAGCGCATATCGTTTGCTAGCTATGATACAGAGTCAAGGTCAAGCCAGTCCGTCGAATGTGGAGGCAGCAAAGAGTCTGTGGAATGGCATTTGGAAGCTTCGAGTCCCTAACAAAGTTAGGCATTTTATTTGGTGAGCTGTTCGAAATTCTTTACCCACAAAATTTAATTTGCATAGGCGTCAAGTGGTGCCCGAAGGTCTCTGTGACTTGTGTCGAGATTGCCCTGAAGATAGTGTTCATGCCTTGTGGTACTGTGATGCAGTGAAGGCTATATGGCAGTCTGATTTCCGCTTTTCCTTTCTTCGAACTCAGAAATTTTCAACTTTTGAAGATCTTGTTTAGTTCCTGTGTTCGCATGGCTCATCTGATCTGTTTGCCCGGTTTGTATGGTTGCGTGGAGTGTTTGGGAACGTCATAACAGGTTGCGAGTGGGGCAAAAAACATGGCGGGTTGATGAAGTTGTTCAGCGGGCTTCAGAGCTCTTACGAGAATTCCAGGATGTGCATAAGAAGGTTCGTCGGGTAGCTGGTCATAGTGAGGATTTACAGTGGAAGCCGCCTGATTTTGGCCTTTACAAGATCAACTTTGATGGAGCTCTATTTGCTGATCAGGTTAGTGCAGGTATTGGGGTAGTCATCAGAGATTGGGAGGGGCAGATCATTGCGGCCTTGAGTCAGAAAGTAAGGTATCCTGGTTCAGTTGATTTGGTGGAGGCCTTAGCAGCAAGTAGAGCAGTCAGCTTTGCCAAAGAACTTAGTATTTATCAGATGGTGGTTGAAGGTGATTCATTGCGGGTTATCCAGGCGATCAACGAGGCTAGACCAGTCCGGACTATGTATGGTCATGTTATCAATGATATTAGATTTCTGTCTTCTTCTATTAGTTGTAGTTTTTTACATGTTAAGCGAAAGGGTAATAAATTAGCTCATGCTCTCGCTCGTAGGCTTCGTTTGGTTGGAGTGAAAATAGAAGGGATGGAAAAGGAAGAGAGGAAAACAAGGGAGAAAATGATGTTTTCCCTTGTTTGGTTCAAGAGAGAAAACACAAAGGATGGAAAATATTGAGGGAAAAAATCCATCCAGGCTCACAAATTTTTATCCTCCCGATTTGGGAGGAAAACTAGGAAGAAAAGAGAGAAAATGGAGGTTTAGCACTTGAATTACATATTTACCCCCCTCCAAGTGGATGTGTTACATGTAAGTTTTTTATTTTTTTTATATTTTTTTATGGGAACTTGCGTGCTTGTGACATGTGAGTCAAGTCCTTGACTCCTTGTCTTTTCTTCCTTTTTTTTTTTCCTTTTTTTTTTTAATTCTTTTCTTTTGTGTTCGTACAACACCCTTTCTTTTTTCAATTGTTTTGGTTTTTTTTTTTTTTTTTTTTTTTTGAAAAAAAAGTTTTGGGTTCTTGAACTTCTTATCCTCTTTTTATTTTATTTTTTTAATGAAGAAATCATTCATACATATTTTTTTAATAAAAATATAATGTATTATTTTTGTTTTACCTAAATTGGATATAATGGTAACTTTATACCAATTTTATTTTCTATCCTTTCACTTTTCTTTTCAACCAAACAAAAGAGTTTTCCATCCCTTTACTTTTCTACCCTCTCAACCAAACACATATGAGAGAAAACTAAATCTTTTCCATCCTTCCACTTTTCTATCCTTCCACTTTTCCACTCCCTCAACCAAACGGCCCCGTAGAGCAGTTTTATCTGCAAATACTGATGTGTGGTTGGAAGATCTACCACGGGATTTTGATGATGTTTTTCAGTTTGATTTACCGTAATAAAGTTTCCTTACCTTCTTCTCAAAAAAAAAAAAAAACTTGGGTTGTACCTTTCATAGAGTTCTCAATACCTACAATTTCCACACCTTGATCATCATATGGGATGAGATCGAATTGAAAATTTGAAAAGTCTCATCTTTGATATGTGAAACGTCAAAACACACCATTATTGTCTTTTGAGAATTACAACCAAAATAGATAAAACTAGCCCATAAAATTGTTTATATCTTGTACGCAAGTATAATATTGTCTGTCATTTTTTGGAAATTCTTCATTCTAAAATTTAAAGACTCAAAATTTTCAAACATAATTTTATTTAGGTAACTTGAAGTTTAGTAGGGACAAATAAAGTTTATTTAAGATACAAGATAAATTCAAAATCTAGGAACATGTGGAATTTTAACTCATTTGAGTTTAAATTCAAGGTTTGGCGACCACAAGAGTACAATTATCACAACAAAACGATCAAGCCCTTCCAAGTGCCTCCCTTTACTTGTTTGCACTTTGCAAGGAAAGGTGAAAAGAAATTATAGATGCTCTACTTTTGTGTTTTTGTTGTTTGCAATAGTTAGGCTTAGCTGATTGGTGATTTTCCCTATGATGCAAACAATAAGAGACCAACATGACTTTTGAGGTGATTGGAAACCTGATTATACATGCTTTTACCAGTGTCATATTCCCTAGCTTATAACAAAGTAACAATAGATCAATTTCAAGGTTGGTGACTCAGACAAAAAACATGAAGCTACAAAGAAATTGCCAAGTATTAAATATACAAGACATTTGGTCCCTTGTTAGGTAGAAAATTCACCTTCTATCGATTGCTGACACAAATTCTTTACAAATGAAGAAGAATGATCACTACAGAAGTTTCCAACTTTTCATTCCTAAATAGTGGACAATCTTTTCAATTTATGCATAAATAATACCATAACGTGTAAGGCAAGGCACTTTTCGCACAAGTTCTATCTATATACGAACAATGACTTTTTCATTCTTTTAATAATCAATGACATTCAATTCTTTGCACAAGATGAACATAATGAAGCATGAAGTAACTTGTGTCAACAAGAAATAGAGGAATTCACAGCCATTTCTGTGTGCTACCAATTATCCTTGATGATCTTAAACTTTTCAAGTATGATTTTCCCTTCTTTGTACTTTTGGGATTCCTCATAAGCTCGTTCATATTTCCAACCCAACAATTCCCCGCAATCCGAGCAAAATACATCAGCAACCGTGTGAAGACCTGTAATAAGGTTCCGATCCTCTTTAGGCCCTTCACAATGTTCATCGCATGGGAGAACAGAAAGGCTCTGTTGTTGCCCGACTAGAAAAAATAAAATTTTGTACACAAATGTTGAGAAAAATTAAATCTTGAAGAAACATTGAGCAGCATGTTTCATTTAGGAACACCAAAAGTGGTTTTAAGAATTCACAGGACCATGTATGCAGTGTAGAAAACAAACACTGAAACACATGAAAAGTAGTATAAACCATATTAACCTTTATCCATCTAACATGCAAGTTTCACTTCAACTTGACACAGACTTTGAGTTACATATAAATACGGCTTTGTATAAACAAAGAAAAACTTTGAATTTGCACCTATGGCTACCACAAAACACACTTTGAAGTTTGAATCTCATAGACTCATACACTAAACTAATCATACAAATATTTATTGATTTAAGCACAGATATTTAAAAGTTGCAGTGTCAAAACTTGGAGATGATGATCAGGAGTGAGTTCACCTGAAAATCTTTAGAAACGATATCATCGTGTCGGGACACATTGTTCCGGCACCTAAAGCAGCTGTACAACCTTGGCCCACCCAAGTCCTCCATTGTTGAATTTTCTCAATACCAATCAATGTACTGCCCCCACAAAAACTGAAAAAAAAATCAGGACAAATGGGAAGTAATTAGTAAAATGTTAACCAACAAGCCAAACATCTCCTTTCAAAGACTGAAAACAAATTACTTGGCCAATCGTCTCTATAAGCCAGGTTTTGGATTTGAAAAGATTAGTTCAAATAAAAACATTGTGGCTTCAATGATTGAGATATAGTTTGATGAAAAGGATAAACCCAGGATAGGTGATTGAGTGAAGATTCTAAACAAGATACAGAACATTGAATAAACAAATGGGGTTGATAAAGACAGGTTTAGAATATGAGTAATGAGTCCTATTAGCATTAAAATCACAATGATCCACGCCCAATATAACCCAAAAAAGTAGTAACATAACAAATAAAAAAACACTTAATAATATAATACTTTAAGAAGTAAATACATAATTGCCGTCTTCATTTATTTATTTATTTTTAAGTAAGTAAACATTTAATTAAATCAAGTTGATCCTTGTTGCTTAATTAGGGAGTAGTAAGTAAGGGCTAGTTTAGCACCTACCCATCAGAAAACAACAACCAGAGGGAGGGAGAGAGAGAAAGAGAGAGAAGTGCCCACAATGAAGATACAGTATATAATAAAGCTATCCTTTTTAATATAATTTTTATAAACTATAAAGCTATCGTTTTTAGTTTCTAAAGATCCTAACAAATTTAAAGTGATATCTTTTAGTACCTAACAAATTTAAAATGACCATTTTTTGTTCCTATAAACTAGTGACTATTAGTTTTGTTTTATCAGATCATCTAAATGATTAAAAACAATTACTTTACGTAAATCCTTTGCACTAAAAAAGGGGGACTAAAATTGATAATGCTCTAAACTCTAAGAGCAGTCACATTCGAAAATGCATTAGAAAAAAAAAAGCATTTTGCATCACTATAAAACTACTTTATTTACATCTTATACTCTACTTTTTTTGTAAGATTAAAATAATTGAGGTAGAAAGATTATAATATCGTTTATGATAATCTTTGAAAATCGTCGATGAGCTGCATGGCACCATGTCTTTCCCTAGACAAAACGCCATGACAAGAAATAAAACCCTACGAGAGAGCATCGATGTGAGATGCTAGACCAAAGACCCTTGAAAGTTAAATTAGAACTTTTCCACAACTCTAGAGTGCGAGCTGGGGCCAAATTTTGCGTACCTTGTTTTTTTGAGGGCTTGGGGTTTTTATAGTAGTGTAGAACCGACTTCTATTTCTTGGGCAAGAAGATCTTTCCTTATAGGAAAGATCTAATAAATGTATGTATTTTGGGATTCTTCCCATATAGGGATTGACCAGGGTAAATTGTAGGGTGGAAGATATTTCTATTTAGGATTCCTTGGAGTTTACTTAAGTCATGTGGGTGCCACGTGTACTTGATATCAGATCGACCTCGGGCTAGTGTACCTAAGAATCGAGTCCATCATGGAGGATCATCGGAGTCCTTATGGGGGGACTATCCAGATCATGTGATCTCGGATTCGATTACCTCGTCGAATGTCTTATTTTTGATAACCCATTTAACTTAAATCTTAGTCACCTATAAGCGGGTTTATTTGAGACGGATCAGATCAACCTTAATTTTATCCTCTTGAGTTGCCCCCTCGCTCATGGGTGTTGCCATCATACGGACGGATCAGGTAGTGATGGTGCAACATCCATTGGGAACACAGCTGCAGTTGCAGGCTATCCTGGAGCCGTGTCGGTAGGGACACGTGGCATGTTTTAGTGGTTACTCGCTCGGATGAGCGTCTCTTACGTCTCGTACCGTTCCCTCTATATATATGTTGCTTCTTAGTTTCATTTTTACTTTTCCCTTACTTGGAAATTCCTAAATAGAGCACTGCATCACTTTATCAGTCATTAAAGATACATTTGGAGTGCGGCAGATTCCTCTACGCCTTTCAGTCGCCTTCTTCGCATCGATTAAGCACATGAGAGTATCACCTTGCTTTGTAGCAGATTCTCCCTTTAGCTGCGATTTATTCCAAATATTGCATGCACATCGTCTTGTGTAGACACTGTGAGTCTTAGGGTTTTACAGTCACGTGTAGGTGACGGATGTCTAGTGAGGTGTCAGTGCGATGAGGTGTTTTCATCAAGGATTGGGGTGACCCCGGAGCACCTTTTATGATGAAGGATCCGTCGGCCAACTCACCTTCCACGGAGGATGAGGACTTGGATGTGGGCCAGGTTGGAGGAGACTCAAGCGATGATGATATAGACATTGGTGAACCCCACAGGTCGATACGTAAGCCAGGTCACGGTGGTTTTTAGATAGTTCGCAAATACTTGATTTGTGGACAATAATGATTTCAACTCTTCCATCGAGCAACACTTCCAACACACATAAGAATACCAAATTCCGTCAACATCCCAATGCGTCTACCCTTTAAGCATGAAAGTGTTACTACAAAAGTCTTGAAGACGTTGGAGTGTATGAAGCGAGATCTTGAAGCGGGACTTAGATTCCCGTTAAGCGCTCTTCACAGTCGTCTTCTCTAGTATCTTTGGACTGTAGTCACCCAAATCTCTCGACGCCTGGAGGGTCTTCTTAGGCGGAAGTTTTGTGGGGTGATGTCAGACGGAGACACACATGTCTAGGATGTGAGTGAAAGAGTTTTCCATTGCTCTGTCCATCCAAGTTACCCGATCAAGGGGCATGTACGATTTCTTGCCAAGTCGTTGCTTAGGCTAGTATCGACACCCACGACTGAATAAGCCGGAAGAGTTGTTACTTTTCATCAAGGGGCCATTTGGATGTGTCACCAGTGACAGGAGTGTATACTTAGCATGGACAAACATAGAGATTATATTACCTCAAAATGGGTATGTCCAGTTTGTCTTAGATTTTTATTTCCTATGGTTTATTTTGTTCGATATACTAACCGTCTCTTTTTCAGCTCGGGATCGTCCAGAAGTCACCCTTGAAGAGTGGAGCTTCTTGAAAAGATCTTCGACTACCAGCGCTCGGAGAAGGTCGTGGGCTTGAAGGCGGTTACCTTGAATACCTCCATTGGTATTGTGGCCAGTGCTTGAGACAAGTGAAATTTTGCCAGTCGCTCACGACGGAACAAGTGCGCAAGCGTAAAGTACGTTGCCCGATACTGCCTTTCTTTTTAAGCTTTTGTTAGCCCTAACTCCTTTTATCAGATCATCTTTATGCAAAAATGGAAGGCAGTGAGGGCACTATCAAGTAGCAGTGCTCTTGAAGCGGAGGAGTTTACCTCTCTAAGGCCGGGTCGAGCTAACCCAGATCCATCAAAGAAGCCAGGCGTCAGAAAGGTGGACTATCCACCCAAGAAGCCCAGGTGGTGGCCAGTCGATTATTTGAGACCACGGCCACCAGTAAGTTACCACTGGCTTTGGTCAGGAAAGGAAAAGGCTGATGAGAGGTCTGATCAGTCACCCAGGAGAAACGCCAGATATTCTCAGGTGAAGACTCGGGTATGAGGCTCAGCAGTTATCGTCCATCATCAAGGACGACGATTATAAGGCACCGGGGCAACCGTACTCTTTGGGGCCCGTAGAGCGAATAGCTAGTTTAGCGCAAGTATATTTCATCGATCACGTATTTTTCTATTTCGTCCTTTTGTTGTCATTCTAACCTTCGTTTCTAATTCTTGGGGGTTATCATGATGAAGGGTCTTATGGACCATTGTGCGTCACTCGAGCCGGTGATGACCATGTCCCCAGAAGGTGGAAGCCGAAGAGAGGCGAAGGAGTTAAGGAGGCTGACGGCACGGAAGGAGGTCGAGTCGGCAAACTGACGGACAAAGAGCTTTAGGAGGGTTGGGGCGAGTCGGTGTGAAGAAGATTCTCAGGACAGGAGGCGGCGGGATCACCGAGGCAAGGGTCCTCCATCGAGGCTAAGGGGAGGATGCGTCTGAGTATCGTATTTGACCTCACAAAGAGCTTGGTGGCTCCTTTGCAAACGGCTTCTTGTGCCCCAGCTTCCCGGGTGTCAGTCAAGGCTTCTTTCCCGGACTGGACCTTTCCACGTCTCCATCGGCCTTCAGCGGACTCCCGGCCCGGCCGTCTGATACGGAAGAGGCGACAAGCTTTTTGCCAATGAAACCAACCCCAGACCACTCGAGGTGGCGGAGATGCGCCCTGGCGACCAAGAAAAATCCGTTGGGGATGGTACTCGTCAACTTGAAGGGGACCAGATGGTTGAGAAGAATGAAGAACCTCCCACCCGGCTAGCGAGTAGTTTTTTTTTTTTTGGTATCATTAGCTTTTTTTTGGTTGAGAAAATAGTATCTATTCCTTTCGTCACCCATTGTTTCTAGGTTTGATGTAAACATTTTCCTTTCTAGGATTTTTTATCTATTGTTTCTTGTTTTGTTTATTATCGAATATACTTTGCATATATTTATTTGTTAATCTTGATGTTTCCGTCCTTTATTAACGGACTGGATTGACTTGTGGACCGAATCTTGGATTTGTCCATTATGGGATTTTATACTGTCCTACGGGATGAGTCATTCCAAGTTGTACTTGATATTTTTAGCTCAACTTCTGAGATGAGCCCGTCCACCTTTGGACTACACTTTACGAATTAGTTCACCAATCTTGAATCACCCGTTGGGGTGAGCGAATCCACCCATGGGACGCCTTCAGCTCGTCTGCGGGACCGGCAGATCCATTTATGGACTTAATAATTTTCGAGATCACCCTTTGTTATGAACTAGTCCACTTATTGACTTAATAATTTTTATCACCCCTTGGGATGAAAGATCCAACATGGAATTGATAATTTTGGATCACCACTTTAGGATGGATAATCCCACTTATGGACTTAATAATATTGGATCACCCTTTGGGATGAAGCAGATCAATTATAGACTTGATAATTTTGGGTCTGCAGGATGAAACCGTCCATATGGACTTAATAATATTGGATCACCCACCAGGATGGGCGAATCCTTTGTAGGGTATGATTGAATGTCAGTCCATTGATGGACTTTAGGAAATTGGTTGTAGAGGCACGCGTATAACTATGATACTTACGAATAGCTGAGATAACTCCTCTTTATTATGTGATAAATGCGGCGTAGAATTGTTCTTTAGAAATGAAAAAGCGCCATAGAAACTAAAAGTACTATAAATAGTAGAAACTAACTAAAAAATAGGTGAAAATGAGAATTATGGAACAGTTCGTGCCTGTCTGTGGTAGTACTTCTTTAGGTTATCAGATGTTCCATGGATGATGCAACTTTTGCCCGTCGAGTGTCTCTAGGTGGTAGGTTCCTTTTTATGCCCATGATGCGCGATTCTATACGGTCTCCTTCCCAATTAGGTCAAGCTTCCACAAGTGGTGTCTTTTATGGTGCCCATTCCTTTCTTAAGATAAGATCTCGACTTGAAGTCCACAACGTCCTGACTTTGGAGTTGTAGTGCTTGACCATGAGGTCTGATGCAGGTGCCAACCTTTGTTCGGTGTTCTTTGCTCGACCTCGTCCACCGGATCCAGCTATGGCGCAAAGCTTCATCATTTCTCGTCACCGGACCCCTTTACATAGCTTGTGAGTCCTACTTGATAGGGATATTATCTAGCTTCCCATGCCTTATTCGAAATGGTGTCTTTCTGTGGGCGTCCTTCAGCGTCGCTGCCCATGCATAAACTCTTGGTAATTCGGCCTGTCTGCCTAAATGGGAGTCTTGATGATTTTGAGCAAGGATTGGTTAAGTGACCTCAGCAATCCATTGGCTTGAGGGTGGGCGGGTGATGAGTGATTCTTGAGTCCTAGTTGTGAGCAAAGTCTTTGAGCGTCGTTGTCAAGCACTTTCCATTATGCGAGACCGATTATTTCCCAGGTATACAGTACACTGCAGGATGATGTTTCTCACAAAAAACTTGCACATTCTTCTCAGAAGTGATGGTAGCCAGAGCTTTGACTTCTACCATTGGTGAAGTAGTCTATCTGAGCCACTAGGAATTTTAGTCTAATTACTGTGAGAACGATTATGATGTCTAATCTCCAACGAGTGAAGGCCATAGGGTTGTCATTGAAGTGAGTTCCTCGGGCATGGGATGAAGTTGCAGGCCTCACGACACTTGTCATGGCTTTGACATATGCAACGACATCTTTACTATGGTAGGCCAATAGTATCTGCTGGATTAGTTTGTGCTTAGGGCTAGTGATCTAGAATGGTTTGCCGGACAGCCGTGTACTTCTCGCATAGCATAGTTTGCCTGCGGGGGATCAAGGCCACCAGTACGGGCGGAATACTTTGTATAGGACGTCTTTAGCTCGGCACGAATCGTGTTGCTTAAACATTCAGCTTCCTTACGGCCTCTTTGGCATCGGGTGGCACGCCGTCCTTTAGATAAGAGGTTATTGGCGATCATCTAATCGTTCTCGGAGCCTATCACGTACCTTGGCCCGACCTTATCCCAATGCTTGGTGGAAATTTGAGCGAAGGACCAGTGCACGATTAGGAATGAGCATATGTTCTTTTGATGCAGCATTGGCAAGACAATCGGCATGCTCGTTCTATCTTGCCAGGATTTGAACAAACTTTGCTTGAAGGTATTTTTCCCGATTCTTTACTTGCTCGAGGTATTTCTTCGTAGTTCGCCTTTGCACTCGTAGTCATTTGTTAACCTTGCGGTGACTATTTGAGGATGCAATATGCTACCGATCGCGGCTCCTGGCTGCTTTGGTGAATCGACCCCTCTTATCAGGCTTAGGTATTCTACTTCGTTATTTGTTGTAGGAAAATCAGGTCGAGACCATACATTTGACCTCGTCCACTTACGGGTTACAGTCTGCTTTGTTGCTTGCACTACAGTGGATGATCCCGTCCAGGTGTGGATCTCCATTTAAGATCTCTCTTGCCCCACGGCCTTGTGTGTGAATTCTACGATGAAGTCAGCAATAGCATCCTTATGGTCGTCGTGGGACGTCTCTGCGCATCAATTCATTCGTTCGATTGCCATGCTTTGTCGTCTGGCTGACTTTGTTTCACTCATTGCTCTTAGTGAAGCTTTTAAGTTAGAGCAGATCAGGTGTATTTTTAAGTAGGGTTTGAGTTTTGCGGGCTGCGGTTGCAGAGCGAGAGGCGAGCTTTCCATCGGTGGGTACCTCTTACGCCTTTGCAGAATGCCCGACTCATTAAATCATGGGCTTTTGAACCTCCTACGACTAAGGCTGTAATGGCAGCCATTTGGGGAGGCTTGACTAGGCCAGAGGTGAATTCTTCACCTTATTTGGGACAGAGGGCTCGACAAAGAGTGGGGAAAAAAGATCACCTTTAGGTCCTCAAATTCTTGCGACCCTCGTTCGTCCATTCAAAGGACTTTTTCAATGTGTGGAAGAAAGTGACACCTATGTAGATTACTCAGGCCAGACTTTGTTCGGTGCGACTACCTTCTGGATTTAGACTCGTACCTCGCCATTTTTGGCGGGGTGACTCCATTATGGCTTGTATTTTTATCTAGGTTGGCCTGTGCCTCTTTGGGACACCATGAACCCAGGAATTTTCCCGCCATCACCGAATGCATATTTGCTCGGATTAAACTATAACACTATAAAGCAGAAAGGTACTCGAGAGGTTTCGCGAGGTTACATCTGTGGTCATCCTCCAAGATGCTTTTTGCCAACATGTATGCGTCTCACGTGCAGACTTGAGCGTTCCTCCTAATAGTTTGCGAATATCTTGTTCATCGACCTTTGATGCGTGGCCCCTACTTTTTAAATTAGAGCGACATCACTTTGTGGTAGAAGAGACCTTGGGGTGACGAATGAGGAGATCTTCTCTTGATCATTACTCGTTTGAAAACTGTCACAGTTTGGCATGGCCCAAATCGTCCATGAAGCTCGACAAGGTGTCTTCTTTGTTAAATCCACCAGATGTTAATTCAGCGGCGGTGGGTAGCGTCCTTAGTTTATGCTTGTCACGCATCCTCCAACTCTGTTGGCCTTTTGACCATCCTTGTGACCGAGCGGCCAGTCGGAATTAGTATATACCGTATGAACTTTGCTTCTTGTAACTTATATGAACCTCTTACTGCTATGGCCTTATCACAAGCTCTTATGGCGGATACTGTTTTCTAACGGATGGGGGGAAAAGGCGTGCAGTTAACGTGGACAATAGCAGAAGGATCGATTCCGAGCGTGTCAGCCGTAGCTGCAGGTGAAGAACGTCTGGTACTCCCCTCAATCTTGACGCTGTCGTGCGGTGGATTGGCAAGAGTGCAGATCTGGTCGTTCGCTCGAGCCTAGAATCATCAGGAGTACCACTTGACCTTTCCATGGAGTTACGGCCTTGATCGCATTGCTATGCATTGTTGATAACGATCATCCATCTCTCCAACGTGGTAATATAGCACTTTCGCGTGCTGCTACTTGATCTCCTACGTACCCTCTCCCCGCCATTTTCGGTGGGAACGGTGTCGGTGGTAAGTTGATGTTACGGCATTCCATGAGTTAAGGAGTAGGGCTGACCTAGGATGGCGTTATGTGGGACAGATGTCAAGCTGACCGGGAATGAGACAACTTTGGTGATCTGTGAGGGTAATCAGCAGTGCGGGCAGAAAGTGACCGCAGGAGTATACTCTTGTTCCTCCCGTCAACGGCGGTGCGTTGGTTGGAACGACCGTTCTCTACCGATCCTCATCTGTTTGGGCAGGGTAGTAGGGATATTAACGGAAACTCCCGTTGTCCTGAGGACCGATTGGGCAGCCCAGTCCCCTACTAGTATACTGGCTAGCAGGCGTATGCGTCGTGTGGGGTGGAGGCGTCGGGCATCTTCCTCTGCAATGAACCCAATTACGGGGTTGTCAATTTGTGCCATCTTTAGGGTGAAGCCGTCAACTGGACATTACACCTGATTCGTAAGTAGGTCTTGCGTGCCTTCTGGACAGGCTGGAAGCTATAGTTCCCATGATCATCCTTATGTCTCCTAGGAGGGCTAGGACACTCATTTTCCCTTCCAGACCCTGCTCTTGTGGTGAATTAAGTCCTCTCCTCTTGACGAACCTTTAACTTTCCTTGTCGAGTGAGAGCTTACATCGCTGCTTCAAGTCATAGGTTGGATGTGTCATGGCCATGATCACCAGTGGAAGCGGTGAGTACTTGTCTCACGGACCTCTTTTCCGGATCTCAGCACTCGACTTCACAGGGAATGTCAAGGCTCCTTCGTCCTTGATACGCATCGGGACTTAGTGTCAGAGCGGTCGCGAGGTGAAGCTTGTGAACCTCTAGTGGAGTGGTTTGGATCGTCACGTCCTCCCGCGTACTCTCGGTCTAGCCATCTTTCGTCTCACATCTTGCCATGCGTCCTATTGTCTTTCCCCTCAGCTGCTTGGGCTTCTCTTCTCGGGCAGCCAGTGCATCTTCATGTTCATGTATAGTAGCCCGATAAAGTACATCAGACATGGTTTTAGGTTGTTTTTGTATAAGGAAAATAGAAACTTCCCCTTAGTAACCCATTGGTAAAGGTATGCGAAGCTTGTAAGTCGACCGGGCGTCAATTGAGAGGCCTCTTTGTTAAAAGCGGGTTATAGGATCTCGGCGTTTCCTCCTACCGTTCTTGATGCTCGTGGAAGCACGCGATGGACTTCTTTATACACAATGCCCCGCATAAAGTCACGAGGCAAGAAAGCTGCAGCTCGGCTCTTGAAGGTGTGATGGAGTTGGGTGCCCGGCTTACTAAACCATACCACGCGGGACCACTTCAATGTCATTGGGAAGGCTTTCGACACATGATTTCATTCGCCCACGCCTTGCAAGTGCATGAGGGTTTTGAGCGGCTCAGGTGATCTGGGGATCACTTTGACGTCGTGAAGCCCTTTGTGTCATATGGAACTTCGGTGGAAGGGAATGATGTAGGGTGCGATAAAAGGCGAGTCGTCCAGATGGACTAACTCATCGGGTCGCTTGACACACATCCTTTGAGGGCGTTCATCATGGAAGTCCATCCTGCTCCTTCATCGTCACATCTCACGCGACCATGTACGGTGGAGAGCGGTATTCGCGGCGGATGGACTGACTTGTGTCTTGTCACTCTTGTTTGCTTGAGGTGTTCTTTGCCTTCCGGCCCTCTGGTTCTTCTCTCCCGGCGTTGGTGCCTTCTGGTCCTCTTCCTAGGTGTTAAGTGCTGGATTCTTTTATGCAGCTGCTCTCTGGAGTCATGATTTTGCTTATTTGAGGCATTTCTTGTTCTTTGTGGAGTTTAGACACATCTCTCAGGCGGTGGTGCGCGATTCGTCCCGCGGTGTGGTGGTTGCCATCAGTGAGTAAGTACCATGCAACTTTTCATTTCGGAGACGGTAGCATGGCTTATAACATACTCCCGTAGGCGGCTGTGAGTGATGTCGAAAATCGTCGATGTATACGACTCACGTGCTTTTAGACAAAACCTATACACAACAAAGAAAAAGAAAAACCCTATGAAATGTAGGTGTGGTGCGTAAAGACTCTCAGAAGGTTAAGTTAGAGAACTTTCCATGACTCTAGAGTGCGGTAGGGCAAATTTGCATACCTTGTTTTTGAGGCCAGGTTTTTATAGTAGTGTAGAGCGGAGCTTTTATTTCTTAGGCAAAAAGATCTTTCCTTATAGGAAAGATTCTAATAAATCTTTGTATTTTGCGGTGCTTCCCATATAGGGATTCCATTGACGAGTAAATCGTAGGGTGCGAATATTTCATTTAGATTCACGAGTTTACTTAAGCCATGTGGTGCCACGTGGCCTTGATATTCAATCGACCTCGGGCAGGTGTGCCCTACGTCGAGTCATCATGGAGGATCTGTAAGCCCCATGCATAACGTGGACTATACATCATGTCGATCTCAGATTCGGTGCTGTCAGTCGTTTTATTTTTGATAACCCATTTAACGGAAATGCAGTCACCTCTGACGGGTTTTATTTAGACGGATCGAGTCAACCTTAATTTTTATCCTCTTAGGTTGCAGACATAGATGATTTGATGTTCTCTTGCAATATAAATTACTTAGCAAAATACAAAAACCTCAATAATGTTAAAGCTAGAAACACTTTTTTGAGAGCAATGGATGGGAATGCTCTAAATACTAAACGTGTATTTCCTATATTTAAGCCCAAAAAAAAAAAAAAATTCAAAAAATTACAGGGCATAACTGAAAAGATCCTTATAGTTGGAAGCTTTGGAATTGGAGTATTGGACGGTTTGAGACTCATAGTCATAGTGATTGATTAGTAGAGAGTAAGAACAAATGAGCTTGTGAGTTCCAGTTAGCTCAACTGTTATAGTTGGCTACATAAAAAAAAAAAAAAAAAAGAACAAATGTGAATAATATGTAAAAGTGATATCAGAAGTGAGCATTGCTCTTGAATCCAAGGCGAACATAAATCTTAATACTCCCACATATGTACATCATTGTCCAACATTTCATCTTCATCGTAAATAATGTGTCATAGTGAGAATATACGATCGGGTTTTTGTGTAAATTGGGTTTTTATACCCTCCAATAATGATGTGACACATCATATTTTCCATATAAAGAGTTAGACATTGTTTGGATGTCAACTTGTGATTGGATTTGAGCACTAAAACATAGGACCACCACATATACTTAACTTGCTAAAAAATAGTGCACTAATTACAAGGTAACCCTCAAGTATATTTGAGATTTGGGTATATTCTTGGGGTCCCTAGCTTGAGCATTCGCACTAGCTTGTCTAAAATAGCATAAAACTAAAAAATTACCCACGTCAAATTATAATTGGTTATGCAAAATGGGATTTTCTATAGTGCTTATGCAAATATACAAGTTACTATAGTTTATGCAAAACAATTGTTTATTATTTATTTGTGTTTCTCGGTAGTGAAAAAAGCGAGTGAATGATGATTATTGTATATGAAAAAAAAACAATTAAAAAATTAAGAAAAATAGATATTTTAATGAAATAGAGTATTGAATAGATATTCATATGTGGGTGTTTTGAAAAATGGTGGTAAAAAAAAAAAAAAAAGGCTCTTATTCTAAAATAGACTGTAATTTTTACATATACTTGTGTGAATGCTCTTACTTGATTATCTTCTCAAAAAAGGGGGAAAAAAATACTCCACTTCATTACACTATCATTAAATTAAAGAGCGCGTTTGGTAGACTATAACGGTAATTACATATGAATAAAGAATATATTACAAGGAATATAAGATGTTGTAATGTAATATATATTCATATTCATTTGTTTGGTGGCAATCTGATAATAGAACCACGAAGACAATGGAATGAAAGCATTTTTAATCAAACTTAAGATATATTTTAGAAAATATATCTTATTCATATAATTATATTTCCTAAATATATATATATATATATAATTTGAAAGAGAGATTAGTTTTTTTTTATGATTTTTATTTTCATAATTGTTATGGATATGAAAAAATTTGTTTATTCTGGAAATATATTAATTTTATAAATGAATACACCTACTAAGGTATAGCTATTACAACCCTTTTAGAGATGAATAGTTATTCCTCATTTTTAAAGAATAGTTATTCAAGTCTGCAGAAGGGAAATATCTCCTTCTCTGCAGCTTAGATTGAAATTTAGAGTAGAATTTATTTTGTATAAAAAAATAGTTTATTCGTAATGAATAACTATTCCTGTAATAAAAAAAAAATCAAGCTACTAAATAGTAAATTATAAGAATAGCAGTATATATGATCTTTGTCGGTCACCTCATTCTAATTTGCAAACATCACTTACTAAATGTAATGATCTTCCCAAAAGTAAAGTTTTGCCTGTAAACTTTTTTTCGTAATTTGCCTATAAACTTGTTTAGGCTGCAATCAACAATAAGAAAATGATATATTTTTCTGAAAATTTTTAGAAAAATTTACAAAAGTAATATTAAAACTTTTCTAAAATAAGTCTATTAGCAAATGTTAGGCACCGGACCAAAAAATAAAAAATAAAATAGAAAACCAAATCCCAAACCAAACATAGAGACGGTGCCATCAAGAACACTGCCAAGCTGAGAAACAAACCTCCAGCAACACCGTCGAATTCTGGAAAAAAAGCCGCCGGAGCAACCGTGGGCGTAGTGGTGGTCATAGGTAAAATTAAATATCTGATTCAAGCTTGTAGATTTCATGTTGTCTCGGTTAGTGTATTCCTATTGCTTATTCATAGAACAAAACATTACATTTACATTTAAGGTGTTTTCCTTTGTGCGGTTTTGTGATTCTATGACCTGATTGTAGTACTTTTTTTCTTTCAAAAATCTCTTGTTATGCTGTGAGTTTTCGTGGTTTTTAGTGTTATGTATGCTGCGCGAAGTTTGTAAAAAAAAAAAAAGATTGAAACTTTATGTGCTAATAACATTAACACTGGCCAATCTTTTAGTTTGTTACCTACAAGGTTTGGTTAACATTCAAAAGGTTTGAATTCTGTTATGTTGTATAATGGTAGTTTTTATTTTTATTATTATTATTTTTTTAAAGTAATAAAAATTATATTATAAAAGAAGAATAGAGTCACACGAATATACCGGGGTATAAAATGGGGACAAGAAGCAAATCAAGAGCGTAAAAAGTATAAAAAGTCCATAAACCCATGAATTGAAAAAAAATCATGAAAAGAAGAGAAGAATGACAACCTAACACTTCAACCCAGTCAGTAGAGTCTTGAGAAAAAAGGAAAGTTTGAGATCTGGCCCGGATTTCTCCAAGTCCTCAAATGCACGGTTATTCCTCTCTCGTCAAATGCACTACATTAAACAATGAGGACTGACCATCCAAAAATAGCACTATTTTGATGTCGCCAAACTTTCTTTGCCCGGCAAGCCAACAACTCCACCCTGGTCTTGACATAACCCAATGAATGCTAAACAAGTAACATATGGTGCAAATACTCAATTTTGCACCCATAATTTAAATTAGGAGAATGACTTGAATGACCATACATGCTTACCTCGAAAATCATGATTGCATCACATGCATCAATTAGTTCTTGCATTACATGCATCAACTTGTCTTTGCATTACATGCGTTAGTTCATTGTTGAGCATCCATAAAAATGATCTTAAGATTCTAACGGTTGCCAGTGTTCAGTTTCCAAATTGGACCATCGGATCGAAAGATGTGCATGATCAAGTTTGCACGATCGGCATGCATTGCGTCTAGGTAAGATCGACCACACATGATTGGATTTAAATTAATTCACGATTGGTTAAGCCATTAAAATTAGTAAATAATTTTGTGATTGGTTGATAATTAGTGTTTAAAATAGGATTGCATGCATAGGAATAAAAGGGATGATTGGATAACAATAAAATTGAGGATGTCTGAACTTTATCAGATTTATTTTAAGGTATTTATCTACAAGATATTGTTCTTTAAATAGCCGAGTATCCAAAAAGAGTTGAAAAATCATGGGTAGGATGAAAGCGGCGTCTAGGTATAAGGGTAGGCCAAACCTAGAAGAGAGGTAAGAGATAGCACTCGGAGCAGCGAAGAAGTTTGGAGTCAAAGGCTAATTCGACACTTTTGGAGTGCGAATAGCCTCCTAAAGGGCCGAATTTTCCTTGGTTGGGCTTTGGCCCAACGGCCCTTCAGGTGATGATAAGGCACACCCTTTTCGATATTTTTATGTGAAAATGATGCGTATGGATTCAAACCTAATCGTAAGGTACCTATTTTTTAGAGCCCTAAGTCCTTTATAAATAGGCGAACTTCATAATTCAACACCTTTTTCGGCTGCGGGAGGCATACGTTTTAGGCTCTCCAATTACCCATATTTTCGATCCCTTCTCTAAGTGTTCTTAAATTAGGGTTTCTAGGTTTCAAGAGGTACATAAATTTCTTTGAGCACTGGAAGCTGTCACTCTTAAGAACAAGAGTGCTCATGCAAGAGGTTGTTTCTTAACCCTTTTCTTATGATGTGATGCATGTTATATCTTTCTTTTCAAATGTCATAACATGGTGTTAATTATTGTTTTGTTTACGACATGATTGTTTTTTTATGTGATTGTTACAATGGCTTTCTTGAATGTCAATAATTTGCATGTGAATGACTTTTTTTTATTAAAATAAAAACGGATCTACATCTATCTTGAGTATAGGTAGTTTCTCAACATAAAAAAGCGATTTGCATCTTTTCTAGATGCGGTCTTGGATTTTTCTCAACATAAAATAGATCGTCCCATCTTGGAGATGTAGGTAGGATTTCTGACATAAGCAATATATGCATCTTTTAGATGTAGATGGAATTTTCTAATCTCAAAAAGCAGATCTAAATGCTCTTTAGATCTTAGATCTGAATTTTTCTCAAATAAAAGAAGTCTGCATCTTTATGAGATACAAATTTAAATTTTCTCAAATCAAAGCCGATTTGTATCTTTCTTAAGATACAAATCTGATTTTGCACAATACATGCAAATTGTTGGAAATAAAGAAAGAGATCATGTACTACCATGTTTTGTGTTTGTTTTAATTCATGATTGCATAAATTCATATTGTGAGTGAAACTCTCTTGCTTAAAAACATTTTTCATTCTTTTTAACCATAAAAAAAGATATGATTTTCTGTCATTAAAATCATTTTTATCATCACAATACAGAGATATGAATTTTATCTCCAAAACCACTTTTTTTCTACATCTTGCAAAACGGTCACGGTATTTTGGTAATCAAAAATCAATTTTTTTACCAATCAAAATAGATACGAGATTTAAAAAAACAAAAAAAAAAACAAAGAAGAGACTTCATTCATAAATAAATTTGTGTGATTTAATTTTTGGTGTCACATATTTAACATATCATTCATGACATCGTGAGGCAATTACATTAGTCACGAGAGTCTAAAACGGACTACGTCTGGCGAATAAATTACTGGCACACCTTCTGCATTAAGTAACCTAACCCTCAGGATTTGGAATCTTTGGCTAAGTAGATCTAGCCTTGTCTTTATTTTATTTTGGGTAGTATGAAACTAGGACAAAAAACCATGAAATTATTTAGTAGTTTATGAGTAAGACCCAAAAGCTATGTAATTTTTCAAATTTTTTTCAAATATGTAATTTTTATTCAATCGATGAAGAGAATAATTCAGCAATGTATTTTGTATTTTTTTCTTATTTTTGTATAAAAAAAATAAGTGGCATTCCAATGCCGCTACCCCCAAAAAAGAGAGGTGCCTTAAAAGGTGCCGAATCTTTTTAAGGGACGCTTTGTCGAGGTCTCTCACGATGGCGACTCCATTGGAGATGTCGAGGAGCTAAGCACCCAGTATTAAACTTAAGTGACCAAATATGTACCTTTGTTTGCATGGTCTTGCATGATATTGTTGTTTGTTTGTTTATTTATATGTTTGATGAGATGTTATAATATTTTTGTTGTTGTTTATTAAAATCTTTCTTGTCATAGTGTGTGCCATCCAAACAATATGTATGCACCATTTTCAACAATTTGTGATGGTAGTAACCATGGATCAGGTCTTCATTAGATTCGGGTACCCGATGCGAACACCAGCCCAGTAGCCTAAAGTCGGATCATTTCTTGTTATTGTAAAGGATAGATCACGGATTCGGGACCAACGTAATGTTCATTACATTACAAGTTAGGAGGTGTAACGTCACCGCTATGAAGCGATAGAGCAACAAACCCACCCTGGCCGTAATGACTTAGAACCTACCTTTAGATCGGTCAGGTTAAAATTGCATTGCATGTTGTATGTGTTTGTTTTGCTTGGATTTGTTTGATGCAGATGGTGATCTAGCTTTAAGCGACCCAGAAGGCTTTTGTTCTAGAGAGAGAGAGAGGAGAGAAAGAGAAAAAGCAAGAGGGAGGGAATTTGGTCAAGATCCGGAAAGTTTTATAAATCGGACCTAAAGTGGGCATTCGAAACCAGTCTTTCAGTTCGAGCCCATCGCTCCCATCATGATCTTGAAGCCCGTGAGCATAGAGGGACCTTTCATTTGTTGCAACATCACACAATCCCATATCAGGCCTACAAGATGCTTGAGCCCCGATCAAACACGATACCTACAAATGGGGAGACACTTGAGCCTCGGTCGGGTGATCCAACATCTGCAAATGGAACCTTTAAACCCCGATCAAGCAACCGAATACCTCTGAATGGGGAGACACTTCAAACCTAGTCAATTATTGACATCCATAAATGGGAGGAGATACTTGAGCCCGGCTAAGTAACCCGAGCATCGACAAATGGGAAACACTTGAGCCCCAAGATCTTAGATCTATGGCCCCAGACAAAATTGCCCACATTACAAGGGGAGACCTTTCAAACCCCCACATTTGGAAGCAGTGACGAAAGCCAAGTCCTTAGAAGATTTCAACATTTTGGATCATAAAGTTGAGCCCATCAAGCCCGGAAGGTTCAATCCTATTGAGCCAGAAAAGAATTGAAGATGTTCTCAGCTCCATCACGGAAGGTCAAGAGGATAAATGAAGAGCTAGCCCAAATCTGGATAGCCAACTTTGCATTACAAGTCGGCTTAACCAATCAATCTATGTTCTCTACCTTATTGCGAGGATAATTCACGGAGACTGAAGAGATTCCGCCAATTTCTAAAGAAAAGAGCTAGGGATTTCCAATAAGTTGTCTTTCCAAGCTATCCTCTCGATCAACAAGAACATGTCGATGGACTTAATCCCCAAGGAGAGGTAATGCTTATCCCTTCGATGTCAGTGCAGTCAAACCATCAAGCTGGCCGAGTTGTAGGCGTAGAAGAATTTTCGAACTACGTGACTTTGAGTGAAGCCTTGGAGAAACTACAAGCTGGGATTGCGAAGCCATTGGATCCAAAGCCAATACCACATCCTTTGTGCTAGAAGATACAATCTTAATGCTCATTGTAGATATCATCAAGGAAAGGCCAAAAATATAACATGGATATTATCAACTTAAGGCACGCCATTCAGATACGATTAATCAACAAGTCATCACTCGTATTCATCATCCAGTCATCCTGACTTTGTTTGAATTTTATTTTACAAATTTTTTTTAGGTTAACTCTTTGATTTTATTGTTTATTTAGGATTTGCTTTCTAGTTGGTTATTTGCTCAATAAAGTCCATGTTGTGTTTGATGCATTCATCATGTTGTTTATATGTACATAAAAAATTCTTCAAAAAAAAAAAAAAAAAAAAATTTATCAAATTTGCTAGGGAGCATTGGGCCTTCTTAAATTCTTTTCTAAAACCCTTTTCTTGTTCCTTCAAAGACTCCAAAATTTTTCAAAAGCCTTAGTTTCAAGAGAATACAAGAAGATCCATTTGACAAAGCAACTTCCAAATCTGATGATTAATTGCTCTACCAATCAATTTGTTCAGGGGGATTTGACTTCATTTCAATCCATGTAAGGACTTTTGCTAAACATTCAAAATATATGATAAAGAAAAGGTCTAAAGAAGGCAATCAAAGAAATTCATCAATTAATTGTAATTTTCTCGGAAACCCGCATTACACTCGATCCTAATCTCTCAATTTTGTCATATCATTGGAGCATTTCGAACTCTTTATTCCAGAACAATTTATTAAAGAGTTTAAATTCTTTATGCTAAGAAAAGCATCACTAGGGATAGGGAGGCCGCCTTCAATAGCTTGCATTATTCCTTGACACTATTACAATAATTATCCATTGCTAGCCAACAGGCCTTTAAACGGTTAGCACGTTTTCAATAAACAGGTGGGAAAATTAAGTATGCATAGCTCGAAGATGAGGAAGTGTTGACCTTATGATCTTGATAGAGACAATGAGACCAATTCAAGAAGAAAAAGATAAAGAGGTCATGAGCTTAGGCATCAAGTTTAGGAAGAGATCATCGAAAGAAGGGCGAGTTCACTCCATCAAGCTAGGTGAAATCCATCAAGGAGAATAAGATTTTGAAAGCATGAGTGAGGAAAAAAGAAGGCTATCAAGCTAGAAAGACTTGACCAAAGAAAAAAGAGAAAGAGAAAGTGAATGCAAAATTTTCATCGAGTTGTGAGATGCGATTCATCAAAAGACCTGAAGATATGAGATTCCATGAAAGATCATTCAAGTTGAGAAGGATGGTAAAAATGAAGATTCATCAAGAGAAAAAAATTCAATCCAAATCGGAAAATGAGGGAAAAGAAAAAGTAAGACACATTTCATAAAAAAAAGAAAAAAAGAAAAAAGAAGGGGCGTGTTCTGAATCAAGTGAGAAAAATGAAAGTGCATTAGAAAGGATAAAAAGGAGTATCAGGGGAGAAATGCAAAATCATCCAAGAAAGAGGAAAGTTTGTTAAATTGAAGAACAAAAATGCGAGTTAGTGAAAGCCAATAAAATTCCAAAAAAAAAAAAAAACTTGCTAGTGGCTTAGAAAGGGGTCTAGGCAAAATTAGAGCCAAAAAAAAAAAAAAAAAAGAAGAAAAAAGAAAAAGAAGAAGAAAAAAGCACAAGCTGAAATTTGAAAACTGAAATGGCGGTCTAGGCAAAAATTAGAGCAAAAAAAAAAAAAAGCACGCTAGAGGCGAAAAGCAGAAGAGCGGTCTAGGCAAAAATTAGGGCAAAAAAAAAAAAAGAAAAAAAAAAGAGAATCCTTTCTGTGAGAAAAACAAGAAATAAGAGTGGTAGATTTGACCCTGAGAGCTAAGATTGCTAGAAGACCAAAAGAGGAAGTTGTCAAACTATAAAATCAAGACCAAAATGTTAGGACATATGTTATTTGATGTTAGGAACATATATCAATATTTTTATGGGAGTATCTAATCCTTTAACAAAGCAGCTTTGCCTTGTTGGGTAGATCTAGGGATGGCAGTTTAATACTTCAAGGAACAAGGTTTCAAGTTCAAGTATTAAACCATGCAATTTTGTCCAAGAAACAAGTGAAAGTCTGGATTTTAAAGCTACGACATTTAACATCTATCGGGGTTTAAAAGGCTGTGAAGCAACGGCGGCTAGCTCAATAGATACCACATCACGTGAGGTTTATGAGAGTCGATTTTTAGAGTAGTTCGCTCAATCGGTGATTATGTGTTTAGGCTCCTTTCTACAACTACAAACATATATAAAGATTATTGAAGAGGCGTCGAGTTGCACGGTTGCGCCAGTGTGAAGCAAAGTTGTGTTCATACAAATTGTGACCCGGAGACGAAATTTTGCACCTTAGTTCATATTTCTTGAAAGAGAGCTATGTTTGTACCTTGGGGTTGCTTTGTGACCCAGGAGTTTCGTGATCTTCATCGTGTAGTGGGCGGAAGAAGCTTTCTGATCGGCTTGTCTTTCTGGTTGGTGGTGAGTTAACGTCTTGGGATCCCGCATCTATTGGATTTAATCGCGTCTTTGAGGCTAGTGCATTTGAAAAGGAGAGTTTAATACACTCTGAGACAAGTCAGTGGAGTGGCCCAGGGTAAAGGGTTATTTGTAGGTTGGTATAAGATCTTGGGATTAGGCACACTTGTAACCATTTGTTTTGATAATAGTGTGGATTCTCGGGAGTGGTGACCTTAAAATCACCGGTAGAGTTTTACCGTGTAAAGTTTTCCCATTAAATGGCGCAAATCCAACGTGTCAATTTAATTTCCGCTGCTTTAGTTAATTGGTGAATTTGTTTGTGCTATCACGGCCGCTTTGCATGTTAAATTAGCAATTAATTCACTTGGCTAAATTAGTGGTTAATTCATCCTGAGAAGTCCAATACATTCTTGACTATCACAAGAGAAAGGAATTGTGAGGCCAATGAGAAGATGATGAACATTATAAGGATTTTAGCACAAGAGTCAATGATGGAAGTTGTGGAAAAATCTTCCAATGCTTTTAATTTAAATGTGCATGCCCAGGGAAACATCATAAGGGTTTTTGAGCCTTTTATATATCCTTCCTTCCAATAACCTAAACCGGCCTACATTACAACCTTTGGCAGATAAGCCACTCCCTTGAAGTCTAGCAGTTGAAAGCACACATTTAGCTACGATGATATTTTCTCTTGGATTAGAAGGAAATTGCTGAATTATCAAGCCCATTGGTTGATATCTTTAAAAGACAAATTTCTGGGAGAAATTCACCAGTGACAAATTTTTTTCTAAGCCTGAACACTCTTTGTTTGCTCTAATAGAAAATAACTCTCAAGAACAAATTTCCAAATTCTCAAAAATTTCAAATCTTCAAACTTAGGATTTTCCACTGCCTTTGTTCCCAACATGTGATCCCCCGAAGCATTTCCATTCCTTTGATTGTCTTTGAAGACTTAATCTACAAAATTTTCAGAATGAAAAGTAAAGTTGATTACATGTTTTTAATGAATTCAAAATCCTTTCTAGCCAATGAGATTGAGTTAACAGCGAGCATTATGATTGGTCGAAAGAGGTTGTTAAAAGGATCACAGCACATTCATTTGAAAAAGTTAAAATTTCAAAAAAATCTCATTCTAAGTAAATTGCTTTCAAAGAAAAAAAAAAGACTCATTTTAGAAAATTACGTTTTTTCAAAAGATTTTTTTCAAAACTTTGTTTCAAACTACCGTCTAGACGATCCTACATGAGGAGTGCGTAGGCAACCTTTTGATAGGCTCAGGTCACAATCACTTTCAAAAACTTTTTTTTTTTTTTTTTTTGGTGTGAATTTAGGCTAGGAGGCGTCTGTTTTGCATTAAGCATATCATCAATTTTCACCATTGTAAGCATGTCTAAACTAGGGGCATTGGCCAAAAACTGTTTATATTGGCGATTACTATGACTTATGGAAAAAAGAATCTTTGGGGAAGTGAGACATGGATCTTTTATCTACTCGACAATCACCATTAATCTTCGGTTTAGATGTGCCAATCGGCCTCCCTCTGAAACATTGGCCATCATCCCAGCAATCCTTATGTTTGCCCGGTTTTTGTGATTTTGGATCTTGTTTCTCAATTTTTCTTTATTGGTCCTACAATAAGATTTTCAAAATTCACGTGATTCCACCTGGAAACTAAGGAAACTCCATTAGAGCTAATCAGAGATAAAGTTTAAATTGGTACTACAAGACCTCATCGGGTGAATTCTAAACTTGTCTCATTTAAAAGTTTCCACATGCCCAAAAAATTCCCTATAATAAAAAAAAAAAAAAAATTAATGACCAAAATCACATGTCCAAAATTCCCATGCCTTAAAAAGTCAATGTCCCTAAAAAAAAAAAAAAAAAAAAATCAATGCCCCACCAAATTTTACCTTAAAATTTTGACATGTCCATACACAACTACCAAATTTTTAAAACCATCACCATCGAAAAATTCCCATGGCCATGTCATAGCCTGTATAAAATACATATCCAAATCTCATATGAAATTTTCGGGATCAAACATCACATACCCAACGAAATTTTTCCATAACCAAAGTTCATACTCATAAAGCTTATTCCATATCCCACAAAAATTTTCCATACCATAAGAATTTATCCATGCTCATACCCACAAATTTTACATAAATTACACATGCCAACAAATCTTCCACATTCATCATGAATTTGTTCAACCAAGAAACCTACACAACAAATTTTCGACTTCAAGGCCCAAAATTCAAGCCAAAAGTTCATCCAACAAAAATCACAAAATTACCAACATTGCCAAAATTTCATAAGCCACCAACATTGTCCAAATTACACCACTGACCAAAGATACAACACTTCAAAAATGCTCCAAAGTAACATTACAACATGATTAATCATACAATGCCCCAAATTCCAACAAAGATCACAATAACACAATGACAATGTCTCAACATCAAATTTTCAATTCCAAATCTCAAATTTTCAACTCCACGTCCAGAATTTTCCATCCCCAAATTTCCAATTCCAAATTTTCAAACTCAAGTTTTTAAACCCCAAATCTTTCAGGTCCAAACTTTCAATTCCAAATTTTCCATGACCAAAACCACATGATCAAAAAATTTCCCATGACAAAAAAAAAAAAAAGAAAAAATTCCAATAACCAAATCACATGTCCAAAAATTCCATAAGCCCAAAAAGTTAATGTCCCACAAAAAATCAATACTACAAATTTTACCACAACCAAATTTTTGACATGTCCATACACAACTACCAAAATTTTCCCATAACCATGCCATCGAAAATTCCCACATGGCCATGTCCATGTCTGTCCTTAACTCCCACATATCAATATCGCAATACAAAATTTTCGGGATCAAACATCACATACCCGACAAAATTTTCCATAGCCAAGTTCATACTCATAAAACTTATTCCATATCCACAAAAATTTTCCGTACACGCCAAAATTTATCCATACTCATACCCACAAAATTTTGCCATAAATTACACATGCCAACAAATCTTCCACATTCATCATGAATTTGTTCAACCAAGCCCAAACAAATTTTCGTGGCTTGAGGCCTCCCAAATTCAGGCAAAAGTTCATCCAACAAACATACAAATTACCAACATTGCCAAAATTTCACCATATGATATTGTCCAAATTGCCATGACCAAAAGATACAACACTTCAAATGTAGCCAACATTACAACATGATTAATCCTTCTGATACCCCCAAATTCCAACAAGATCACACAACAACACAATGACAATGTCTCGACATCAAATTTTCAATTCCAATCTCAAATTTTCAACTCCATGTCCAAATTTTCACATCCCCAAATTTTCAAACTCAAGTTTTAAACCCCCAAATCTTTCAGGTCCAAACTTTCAATTCCAAATTTTCAAATTTTTAAATTGCAAATTCCAAACGCTAAGTTCTAAGTTTCAAAATTCCAAAGTTTCAATTTTCAAAATTTCAAAAGGACAAATCTCTATGAACAAATCTTCAAAGGATAAATCTCCATGAACAAATCTTAAATGGACAAATCTCTGAACAAATCTTCAAAGGAAAAATCTCTGAATAAATCTTCAAGGAAAAATCTCACAGACAAATCTTCATAGACACATCTTCACAAAAGGAAAAATCTCCTAAACATTTTCAAGGAAAAATCTCTCCTAAACAAATCTTCAAGAGGATAAATCTCCATGAACAAATCTTCAAGGATAAATCTCCATGAACAAATCTCCATGTGAACACACATCTTCAAAGGAAAAATCTCTGAACAAATCTTCAAAGGAAAAATCTCTAGAATAAATCTTCAAAGAAAAAATCTCTGAACAAATCTTCATGAACATATGCTTCACAAAAGGAAAAATCTCTAAACAAATTTCCAAAGGAAAAATCACCTAAACAAATCTTTAAAAGGACAAGTCTCCATAGAACAAATCTTCAAAGGGATAAATCTCCATGAACAAATCTTAAATGGACAAATCTCCGTGAACACATCTTAAGAAAGAAAAATCTCACAGACACATCTTAAAAAGGAAAATCTCACGAACCCAATTTTCAAAGGAAAAATCTCTTAGATAAATCTTACAAAGGAAAAATCTCTTTAGACAACACATCTTCATAAAAGGAAAAAATTTCACGAACACATCTTCAAAGGAAAAATCTCTGAACGATTTTCAAGGAAAAATCTGTGCCGAATAAATCTTGAGAAAAATCTCTGAACAAATCTTCATGAACACATCTTCATAAAGGACAAAATCTCTGAACAAATCTTCCAAGAACAACTCCAAATCCCAGATTGTCAATTCAAAATTTTCATTCCCAAGATTAAAAATTCCATATTCTCGATACCCAATTTAAATCAAACCTTGATTTTCAAAATCTCGAGTTTTCAAAAATTCAAACTTGGGAGGATTTAGGATCGAAAATCCAAGCATATGTTCAAGAATCCTAAAACTCAAAATTTCGGATTTACAGTTCTGATTTCAAATGAAAATTTCTAGGTTCCAGAGTCCTAGAATTTGAAATAAAATTTCCAAAACTTTAAGTTTCAAAAATTAAATGTTTTCGAAAAATCTTTTGTCAATTAAACTTTTCTTGATAAAATTCAAATCAAGTGAGCAAATAAAAATCACACATCTGGCAGGTGGGACCACTCATTAGTTAAAATCTAATTACGAATATTGACTTTTGCGAGCGACATTGTAGCTCGGATCAAGTAGAAGAGGACCTTTGATGATCATCGATCCCGGATCAAAGTAGAGAGGAGGCTGGCACGATCGACATCAACATATTCGGTCGAGTAAGAGGGACCTTTGATCGACATCAATAATTCGGATTATCAAAGTAGAAGAAGACCTTTGATCATCGTCTCATTCCCGGATCGAGTAGAGGAGGGACATTTGATCGAGGCATCAATAATTCAGTTATCGAAATAGAAGAGGACCTTTGATCCATCATCTCGACATTCAGATGCCGAGGAAGTAGAGGGAGGACCTTTGATCGACATCAATAATTCAGTTATCAAAGTAGAAGAGAACCTTTGATCATCGTCTCGACATTCCCGGATCAAAGTAGAGGAGGACCTTTGATCGACATCAATAATTCCAGTTATCAAAGTAGAGGACCTTTGATCATCATCTCGACATTCGAATCCCGAGTAAAGGAGGACCTTTGATCGACATCAATAATTCAGTTATCAAGTAGAAGGATCTTTGATCATCATCTCCCAACATTCGGATCGAAGTGAGGGAGGGCAACTGATTGTGAGACCATTCCAAAATCAAAGTAGAAGAGGCCTTTGATCGTCATTCCGGCAATTCCGGATCAAAGTAGAGGAAGGAAGAGAAGACCTTTGATCGTCCTCCCAGACAATCCATTTTCAAGATCGGGTTGGAAAGTTTCCTAATCACCCACTTGTCAATTATTTCCAAAATTATCAATTACCAGCTAAGTCAGATATTTTCATTATTTTTGTGAAAAGATAAGGCTAGTTCTATGTTCCAAGATTTTTAGGTTCGAGGCTGGTAATCTTTGAAGACAAAATCTCCGGTAAATCCAGTGTGTCGGTGTCTTTGTTTTACATTGACATTGGCTTTTCGAAGCTGCGTTGATGAGGGCATTGCAGACACTCGTTTGCCTGTTCAATCAGGAGAATGACTTGAATGACCATACACATATACACTCGAAATCATGATTGCATCGCGCCATCAGATGGTTCTTGCATTACATGCATCTTGTCCTTGCATTGCCATTAGTTCTTCATTACATATCATAAAAATAGATCTTGAGATTCTGCGATCGAGCGGTGTTTTTGGTTTCAAATCGGACCATCAATCGAAAATAGCATGATTAATTTTGAATTCAGCATCATTACGTCAAGTAAAGGCAAACCACGTTGATTAAATTAGTCGATTGGTTAAGCCATTAAAATTAATTAAATAATTTGTAATTGGTTGATAATTAGTGTTTAAAATAGGGATTATGACATAGGAATAAAAGATGATTGGATAACAATAAAATTGTGGATAATACGAACTTTATAAAATTTATTTTTAAGATATTTATCTACAAGTAATTGTTCTTAAATAGCGAGGAATTATCCAAGCAGTTGAAAAATCATAAGCGAAGGATGAAAGCGTCTGGAGGTATAAGGCGGCCAAAAAGCCCTAGAAGAGGAGTCTAAATGACAACTCGAGCTCGAAAGAACGTTCGGTCAAAAACCAGTCGGCACTTTGAGTGACGGCACTCTAAGGCTAAATTTTCCTTGGTTGGGCTTTATTGCATGACCTTCAGTAGATAAGGCACACCTTTTTTTTTCGATATTTTAGTAAGGATGTCAGAGATTCAATCCTAAACGTCTGTTCTATTACAGAGCCTACGATCTATATAATAGAGGCTGAACTTCATAATTTGCTTTCTTTTATACAGGAGGCATCGTTTGAATCTCAATTGCCCATATTTTCTAATCCCTTCTACGAGTGTTGCTGCTTCATTGGGTTTTTAGGTTTCCAAAGAGAATTGCATAAATTTCTTTGAAGCCTAAAACATCTCAGAAACAAAGAGTGCTCATCTGAGAGTTGTTTCTTAACCCTTTTTCTTATGATGTGATGATGCATGTTATATCTTTTCTTTTCCGTATCCATAACATGAATTATTAGTATTGTTTGTTTACATATAGATATTTTTATTATGTGATTGTTAATCTCTTTCTGAATGTCAATGTCGCATGTAGACCAAACTTTTTTATTATTAAAATAAAGCAGATCTACATCTATCTTAGATGTAGATGCAGATTCTCAACATGAAAAATAGATCTACATCTTTTACAGATGTAGATCTAAATTCTCCAACATTAAAAGCAGTCTACATCTATCTTAGATGTAGATGCGGACCCTCTGAAACATAAAAGCTTATATTTTATATTTTCTAGATGTAGATCAGGAATTTTCTCAATACAAAAACATATCTGCATCTTTCTTAGATAATAGTCTGAATTTTCTCAAGCAAAAGAATGCGTCATCAGAATCAAGTCTAAATTTTCTCAAATCAAATTTGATTATATCTTTCTTAAGATCTAAAATCTGATTTTTAATACATGCAAATTGTTGAAATAAAGAAAGAGATCATGTACCTATCTTTTATGTTTTATTTAATTCATGATTGCATAAATTCATATTGTGAGTAAAACTCTCTTCTTAAAAAAAAAAACCTTTTTATTCTTTTCAACAGCAAAAGCAGATCTGATTTTTCTATCATTAAAAATGTTTTTTATCATATAACACATATACGAATTTTTATCTCCAAGAAACCACTTTTTCTACATACGACAAAACGGAATCAGTGTTTGACAAAATCAAGTGTTCTTTTTCAATCCAAGTAGATCTGAATTTAAAAAATAAAAAAATAAAAAAATAAAAATAAAAAACAAAGAAAGACTTCGTTTCCTTAAATAAATTTGTGTGATTTAATTTTGGTGTCACATCTTCAACATACCATTCATGAGCCACGTGGCGGTGCAGTGGATCATAAGTCCCAGGGGCCGGACTACATGCAGGCGGAATGAGTGCCTAACACCTTTCCATTCCGTGCTTTTAGCGCCGGATTTAGGTCTTTGGTGAAATAGATCTAGCCTTGTCTTTATTTTATTTTTGGGTAGTATGTAGCAGGACAAAAAACTATGAGTATTTGGTAGCTGTAGTGGGACCCAAGCCATGTAATTTTCAATTTTTTTCAAATATGTAATTTTTATTCAATCAATGAAAAGAATAATTCAGTCATGTATTTTTATTTTTCTTATTTTTTTGTATATAAAAAAAGTGGCGACTCTAATCTCTTCTGCTAAAGAAAGTCTGCAAAAGGTGCCAGATACCTTTTAAGGAATGACTTTTTCTAGGTCTCGCACATAGACCACAAATCAAAAAACAAAGGGTAATGGGTAAGGAGAGGTGGTCTGCGATTCACCGTTCCTTTTACACATACAACGCAATTCAAAATCAAAATTTTCTATTTTCGAAAATTAATCAATAGTTAAAATATTCCCCAGGCACTTAATACAGGACAAAAGCAACTTTGGAAGGCCTTCCAGGCTTCAAACAGCCTTCAAGAAAAGCGAATCAATACATTTTGTCAGAGCGAAAATAGAGCAGCTGCCAAAACCTCTTCCCTAACGAGGTTTCAACAAATCTTATCATCACAACTCCTCTGAGGATCGTAGATTCTAGCCATGAAGTTGTAGAAAGATTCTAATTCCTAATCTTGGGGGCTCTTACAAAAATTAAGTCTTAGAAAAAAACCATTTGGGAACTTCATCACATCTGACCATATAGGCCTCATGTTCAAATATGGTAAATAGTTACCGGATAGCTCAGGCTGAAGGGTGTCCCTTTGGATGTCTGCCAAAATCTAATAGTAAAACTAGTCCCAACCTTAAACTAGATGTGATGAACAAAAGAAGGCCAGCCACAACTAATAGACTTCCACAAACTCACTCCATGGGTGCCAATAACGAGGAAGAAACCTTAACCTCATACCACGGCTATACTTTATCCCTATCACTCTCCTCCACAAGGCCTATCGCTCATTTCCAAATCTTCATAGCCATTTACCGAACAATGTTTTGTTAAATTTTCTTAAGCTTCTAATAGCCAAGCCCCCAAAATGAAAAGAAGCACAAACCATAGTCCATTTCACTAGATGAGTTTTTTTTGCATCCTAAGTACCACTTCAAAAAATTTGTTGAGATTTGTTGTCTGGTTAGCAACCTCTATCAAAATAGAGAAAAGAGAGAAAATAAGTGGAAGATTGGACAAAAGTACTCTTAATTAAAGTAACTTTACCTCCTTTTGAAAGATACAAAGTTTCCATCTCACTGTCTCTCTCACCTTACCAAATAATAGGATTCCAATGAAACCTATCTCTAACATTCGCAAAAGGAAGACCTAAGTATTTCATTGAGGAAGGAACTACTTACCCAAGCACATCCACCATATCTGCTATGTTTGGAACCACACCCATAGGGACTAATTCATACTTTCCCATTTTAATTTTCTGCCCAGATACAACTTCAAACCTAAACATCACCGGTAGAGAAACGAGAATCTGACCAAGATTAGTATCACATAAGACTAAGGTATCGTCAGTAAAAAGAAGATGGGTTACTTGCAAAGAGTTACCCAAAAGACCCACACTAACTCTAGACATTAGACCAACTCTCAATGCCTTATCCAACTTTTTGATAAAAGCATCCATAATAATGACGAACAATAGAGGGGATAATGGATCACCTTGTCTTATACCTAGAGCTTTCAAAAAACCAAAGGTGCCATTAATAAGGATAGAAAATTTGACTGTAAAGATGAATCTGAAACCCATCTTCTCCATTTTTCAAGAAAAAAACACAACGCTTCAACATATAAATAAGGAAGTCCTAGCTCAATATTGAGACTTCCAATACTATTATATTTGTTGATTGGTCATCTGGTGAAAAAAATTGGTATTACTGTCTCCCTCCTTTAAATATAGTGCCCTCGATTTTGTCGTAACTAATCTCTTCAACAGCGGTTTTCTTGATCTCCATACGAGATCCTCTCTTTTGAAGCTTCTCATCTGATTAAAGAAGCCACTTTCCTTTTTAGAATCAAGGTATTGACTATTCCATAACTTTATTCTCTTAATGGTTACATTACCAAACTCTCCCATTTCATTCCACTACTTTAAATCTCCTTTAAAGCTTTCAACTTCATAGCTAACTTTTAATAGCAGGAGTTTCGTAGAGTGATAAGACTCCCTACCAATTTTTACCTTCCCCACAAAACCATCCAGAAGCCACATGTTTCGAAGTAAACGACTGTAGCCACTTATGAATATCACACCACTCTAAAGAAATCGAAAGTGGTCGATAACACTTGTACTAGTTTCGATGAGTATTTGGATAGTGTTCACTCCATTCGGGAGAAAATAGAAAGCAGTCTATTTTGGAGCAGAGACAAAGAATTAGACCAAGTAGTTGTCTCCTCCCGAGGAATATCCATTAAGATATAAATCTGAGAATTATGCATACTATGGTGATGTGCAGCCTCAACGTTAGGAGGAAAAGGAAAATGAATAACATTGAAATCACCACCCACACACCATGGCAAACTCCAACTATTCAGATCCACTAATTCCTCCCACATCGACCTTTTTGGCCTATCCACATTAGGGCCATACACCCCTGAAAAAGCCCATTCAAAATTGTCCCTACATTTTTAAATCTGCAAGACAGAAAAATTGGCCCATTGCTTCATCCAACTTCTCCCTTATTTCCTATCCCACATAACTAATATTCCACACGAAGTACCTATAGAAACAAAATAAACTCGATCAACATGATTACAAGCCCGGGCTTCTAAAATCCCTGGTGATAGTTCATCTTAGTCTCCTATGGACAAATAATATATGCCCCCCATATTCTAATAAGATTTCTAATTTGAAGCCTCTTATTCTTGTCATTCAACCCCTCATCTCCAAGAGACTATCTTCACATTCATTGGGACACAATCACGACCTTTCCCTATTAGAATGCGAGACTTACCAATGGTAGAGTCATAATTGATAGAGCTTACCAAACTCCTCAGTTCCCTTAAGCTCTTCTCTTCTCCTTTTGATTTTGTACTTTCAGAGCATTCTTCGGTGCCCTTTGTCTAATTTTTCCTCAGCTGACCAGAAAATTAGGAAGCGAGTTCTTCCGATCTTTCAATCGATGTCTCCCGAAAGAGAGCCAAATTCCTTGTATTTTCTCACGAAACCAAGATGATAGCGAGCATGATTTCGGACCGACCATCTTCGACAAACGAGAAGATTCTCATGAACATGGATCCCAAATAGAATTTGATATAGCGAAGGAGTCACATTCAAAGGTTCTAAACAATGCGAGATCTATTCGGCAAATTCCATCATCCCGCCGCCGTTAGACCCTCACTCGGAATCCACATCCTCCACTGACCACCCTATCTCACTTAGATTCTCCCTCTATAAGCATCAAGGAAGACCTCGAATCATCCCCGAGCAGTAAAGCTCATCAGCAAGTCGTTTAAGAGGTCTGTACTATTTCTTTGGAGCTCCCAACATTGGCACACCACCACCTTCTTTCGACCCTAAGCTCTAAAACCCACTTGTCAGGAAAGAACTTGACTTACTCATGTGGTAGTTTGATCTGAAAAGAAGGCTGTTTTATCTATCGGTGCACCGACTCATTATCGACGCCCGGGTATTCCTCGAAGTTGGCACCATCGACACGCTAGATGCATTTTAGGAGCACCGCTCTAGTCGATAACAAATTTTTAGCAATTTGGCCAGTCATAAATAAAGACTTATTCATTATATGTACCAACAACACAAAATATATATATATATATATATATATGGCATGGAATTAAAATTTAAAAAAAAAAAAAAATCCAGCCCAACCAAAGCAGTAAGTGTCAAGCCTAGCCAAACAAGAGAATCACCACACAAGTCTTATTAAATAAGACTCACCCTGTAAAAAAAAAAAAAAAAAACAAAACCTAATACACCTATAACAAAAAAAAAAAAAAAAAAAAAAACTACTTCAAGGCCCAACGACTAGCTAGAACTCAAGTAGAAACAGGCCCAGGCAGATGTGAGATGTCTTATACAAATAAGAAGTAGACAAGATTTTCCACCCACAAAAAACGCATTTGTAGAATCAAATAAGAAAGAGAATAAAAACTATACCTCGGTCCTTGGATTCGAGTCTTGGCATTGTTCGAATGATTTAGATCGAAGGAAGCTTCGAGCCGGTTGATAGAAGGATTTAAGATTAGGATTTAGGACTAGTGGGAGAGAAAAGAATGAGGCGGAGAGCAAGAGTTGAGAGAAAGAGCAAAGCAAGAATGAGAAGAAAGCGGTAATAATTTTAGGGATTTGAGATTTTTTATTATTTTGATTTGTGATTGTTTGTGGTTAATTTCTTAAGTGGATTTGTAGTTTATCTTATTGAATTTTGGTTTGTCTAGAGGATAATGATGTTATTTTGGGACAATTGATTTGTTTAGACCAAAATTTTTGTGTTACTAATGTTTAACCGGATATACCATAATTTTGTTAACTGGTCAATAGGATATGCCAAATTTTTTTAGATTCATACAAAAACTATTTCTTTTTCCTACCTTCTTTTCCAAAATTTGAGACCCCTTCCACTTGAGGGCTTTAGGCAACCAGGGCGGCCCTCCCACCCTGGAAGCCAATTAGGCAAAATTGCCTAAGGCCCCCAGTGGAAGGGGGCCTAAAATACAGAAAAGGAAATGGGTAGTGAGAGAAAAAAGGCGGATTTGAATGAATGCTAAAAATCGACACGTCAGCACTGTCGAAAAACAAGGAAATTGCAGTTTGCTCGATAAACGTAGGTAGCACAAAATTCTTTGGTCGCAAAAATCAGTGATCCCAAAAAAATGGCATCTAGACAAGCAAGAAATTCAACAGATAAATCAGATAGAAACCACAAAGCTGTCACAAATCAAAACACAAATAAAACACCAATCCTATTTCTTGGACTCTCTTTCTCATTGCTCTTTCTGCTCTTTCCCCTATATATTCGACCTCTGCCTCTCTCATTCTCTCCAACTGACCAACTCAACCAAGTTTCATGCGTCCTGGAAATCCACGTAGATGCATTTGATGAAAACTCTGAGGCCCGGGGTGAGGGTGAGGAACAGCGCAGCACTGGCTGCGGTCTGTTTTGATTTTGCGGATGGGTTTTGACTTTTGAGGTATAAAGGGCGGCTTTCTCTCTTTTTATTTGTTAAGGTGGGCTATTTATATTGAGTTATGGCTAGCGTTTGGGCGCCCACAGAGTTTTTTTTTTTTTTTTTTTTGTTATGGGTGTAATAGGATTTGTTTTGTGTTTTTGTGGGTGGGTCTTATTAGTGAACTTGTGTGGCCATCTTGGCATCTTCTTGGCTGGGCTTGCATCTTTTGTTATGGCTGTGCTTAATTTTAATTTTATTTTTAATTTTAATCTTTGTGTTTTTATATATCATTTTAGTGTAATATAATAAATAAGTCTTTATTTATGAGTTGATCTTAAGGAATTTGTTGCATTGAGTAAGCAATCTTTTTTATCGTGATTACATTCTCAATTTCTTTCACGTTTAAGTTATTTTTATTTTAGTGTTTATAAATATATTGTTTGATTAGAAATGTCTCTTAGAAAATATCGTGTCTAGATATAAAAAAACTTAAAAGAAAAAAGAAGAAAAAGTAGTGATTCGAGATAAATGAATAAATTTGTTATTAGTAATAAACGAAATATAGCATGGAATTAGATGAAAATACTCCTTCGAGAATGAGCAAGAGATTACCAAAAGAATTAAAAATAATGAAATGATACAATTGCAAGATAACAATGACGTTCAATTTAATAGAAGTCAGATTTGCATCTCAAAAGGTAAGAAAAATAAATTTTAAATAAAATATATATATTTTTAAGAAACTGAATAAAATATATTATAATATAAAAATATTAAATAAATATTAATTGAATTAATACATAAATATAAAATGTCTTATTTAATTCTCATAACTCTCAAAATGTATAGAGCTGGCCCGGTAGGCAACGTCCTAGTTAGCATAGTGAAAAGGCCGGCCCTGTATAAGAGCCTGGGACACCTCCGCTGACAAGATTGGCTCAGTGGGTGTCTGAGTAGGCCTCCTCGGGCTCACCTGAGCATATTTCTCACTAGCATTTGCAGTTTCCAGCGCCGATATGGATGCCACTGTGCCGATCTATTGGGACCATCGCAAGACGAGCAGGTGTCGGTGGCATGATAATAGAGCTCACGGGTTGCATCTTCGAGCTCGCGCCTTTATTCTCTGTGCGACACGATGTCTCACAAACTCACAAACAATGGGGCTTGTACGACCTGGGTTAAGGTTAGGTTAGTTTGGTGAGAGTTGGAACAGTGACACACATGGGCCGAAATGAGTCATATTATTAATGCCCACGACAGGAGAGTGGGCTCTCAAAGGCCAACCCATTCCCACATGAGCTGCCTTTTGCTACGCTCCCAAATACACACCTCCTTCCTTTTAATTCTAAAATCAATCTCTTCCCTCAACACCACCAACGGCGGTCGTGGAACTTTTACCGGTCTGAGTTTCAAAAACCACCGCCTGTGGCTGTGTGCAAGGTTTGTCTCTCTGAAGCTCCGCTTTATTCACCATAACTCGATCCTTCTCCATCTCTCTGATAAAGGGCTGCTTGCTGCCAGTGCTTCAAAAATGATTCTCCGCTTTATTGTTTGTCATTGCAATTTTGTTGATTTTGCTTCTCTAATATCATAGAAGTTAGAATCTTGTAGAACTCTGTCTGGGCTTCTTTTAATGTTTTTGAATGTCAAATTTATAATGGGTTAATCTTAAAATATATTTTCTTGATTTGTTAGTAATGGAGTGCGCGATTGATTGTCTAAGTAAGCACAATGTATTAACATGTTACAGAAAACAAATTGCAGAGAGAGGGTTTGTGTTAGAAGCTGATAGCTAATGGAATTTTGTCCTACTGGGACTATGCTGCAATATGAGTTGCCCCATATGGGGCGCCCTTCCAGATTCTTCTGCCCGACTTGTCCCTATGTATGCTACATAGAGAACAAGGTATATAGTTCATTGATCTTATTGTAGTTAACTGATTAATATATGAATATCTCTGGTTGTACTTTTGTGAAGTTATGTTAATATCTCTTCTCTTTATAACTTGTGTGCATGTGTGTGTGTGATTTCATAAATGCAGGTTAAAATAAAGAAAAAGATGCATTTGGATAAGAAGGATTTAGAACCTGTCATCACTGACGATGACATGAAGAATGCATCTCAAACTGATGGTGCGTCTCTTGTTCAATTTTTTGCTTGGTGGATTCATTTTTCTTTTTCTTTCACTCTTTTTTAGTTTTAAGTAACGAACTATTAATCAGTGTATGAACTCAATTCTAGAAGAATAATGATAAAAAAAAAAAGGTCAGCAGGTTTGTTTCATTGAGCTGAAGTTCATCAATCTCTCAGCTGGTTTTTATGGAAATGATGCTCAATCTGTATCAGTTGTAAAGTACTGAACCATTGCTTGTATATCCCGGGTGTTATAGCCTCAAAATGGTTAAATTTACTTCTATGTGTGAGCTGTAGTTCATCAATCTCTTAGATGGTTTTATATGGAAATGAAGCTTGATTTGTATGAGTTGTAATTTACTGAATTGTTGCATATAATTATAGGTGTCATAGGAGGGTTAAACTTCATGGTAATGCTTCTTATTTTCACTTTGTTTCTCCCTTATGATGGATTGGTAAGTGCAACAAGACCCTATTTATGTGCTGAGTGAGAAAGATTAATTTAATTTAAGTGGATGGAGTGGAAAGAGGTTGAAGGAGGCCTAAAATAGTATAGGGTAGAAGTAGTGAAAAGGGGTATGTTAGGCAGGGAGACAACAAAGAGTATGAATTTCAATAGGATAGATTGGCGGTGAAGAATACATGTGGTCGATTCCACCATTAATTTAGGAGAATCCATAGTCAGTTGCCAACCCCATTATAATTGGGATAATGGCATGGTTGAGTTGAGTAAAGTTGAGTTTCTGTTGATTATCCTGCCTTTCTATTTGTTCTAAATCCCCATTTTTTCAGAACGCTGGTGGTGGGGTGTTATTGAGACCTTGGATGCTGAGTTAACTAGACCACATTGTTCTGTTGGATATACTTGGGAAGACATTTGGTACTTGTATAGAACAGACCAATGATCACCTTGTCTGCTTGTAGAATCGCATAGGATAGACCAATATGAATGCACTTTCTTTTTCAGTTGTTTGATACCTTGATGATGCATGAACACTTCTATGCTAATGTTATGTTTTTATAGGATTGTTATGGGTCACTTGCCAGCTGCCTGAGGTTTCAATTCATTTGTTTGATGATCTATTAGTTGATTTTGAAATCTTGACAAAGTTATAAGTTAGATATATAGCTTTAGAACACTGATAGAGTTAAAAGGTGGTGAACAACTGAACATTGGTAACCATACTAGGTGAAGATGGGCCGAAGGTTTTGTTGAGTAGTAGTCTTAGGTTTAGTTAATTTTTAGATGATTATTAAGCCCTCTCATCAGTCTCATGGGTATGAAATTAGTGATCTTGGATTATTTGAGACATCTGAGTTATTGTCTTTGTTGACTTTGTATGTAATTTATCTCTCAACTAGATGGAATACAACTGAATCATTGGTGTTCAACTACATAACCAATATCTGAATATTTAGTGCTCAAAGCTTGGAGTTTCAAGCATGAATCACTATCTTTAAACTACAATTGTGTTACAGTTGTTCTTGTCGATGCTGCATTCTTGCAAGATTATCTATTACATATACAATATTTTCAAGAGATGGCAATTGCAGCTTCTTGTTTTTTTTTTTTTTTTTTTTTTCCTGCACCTCTCCTTTCTTTCTTACCTGCTCCTTTCTATTATGACAGCAACATGCCCAAAATGTGGTCATGGAAGGGCTGCGTACGTACAATTTCAGACTAGATCAGCTGATGAGCCGGCAACAATATTCTATACGTGCATGAATGAGACTTGTAGAAGTACTTGGCGAGAGGACTAATCAAGATATCTTAATAGAGACATCTTACAATTATATACCAACACTTCTATTTAGCAATAAAGTTTCGCCCAAATCTGACTTGGTCTGAATTGATTGACTATGGGTTATGGCAAACTTTTATTATTACTATATTATTTTTTGAGTTTCTTCTATCACCTTAATTCACAGTTCTTAAGATGACTCCATTATGGAGTTTCTACAATCCTATGAATACATTCTTTTTGAAATGAGTGGATCCAATTTTTTTCATGTCATCACATTTAAACATGAGAAATGAGAAATGTTATGTCTACAACATTTGCACAACAAATCCTAAGTGGCAAGTTGTTACTGACGGTTACTAATAGGCAAAAAAAGTAATTTCGGTGATGAGTTCTAATTAGAACTAATAATAATTTATCACGTATGATTTGTTGTGAAAATATTGTGGGCGCAAAACTTCCCTTTAAACATTGACTTGCATCATTTTGGTATTGTGGTGGTTCATTCTCAATAACCTTGGGCTGTTGGGCTTAGACCCCCAATTTACTTGTACTCTGGATTTGGCATATCCTGCAATGGGAGGTCCAAAGAAGTGATTGGTAGTGTAACTGATGGTGTTATGGTTTTTCCTTAGCGCTAAACTACCTTAATTTTAGCTCGGTCGTGAAGGCTACTGAGCAGCCAAGCCCCCTCTCTGAAATCTGAACAGGACTTCCTTCTCCCCAGAATGTGTTTTTCTCACTTCTCTCATGTCTCTCTCTCCAATTTTGTTCCAATCCCCTCTTCTTACCCCTCCTCTTTTATTTATACTCTTCTTTGAGTGGGGTAGTCATGATTGAGGAATATTCGGCATGTCAGTGGATCTCTCCATATTGTATCACCTAACAAAGTGGACTCACCTTCTGTTGTGGAAATGACTCTCTCGTAATTTGTGCCTGACGTTGGGTTTTATTGCCTGACGGGCGGATTCCCCCAAGGCATTATCTCTTGTTTTCGGTATATTTTGGATACTTCCCTATATGCTCGGCTAACTCCCAACTACTCGGCTATATGGGCCCGAATTGGGTCAAAGTTGTCCTAATGAACACGAGGCCCGATACAATTCGGGGGCCGACCTGCTATTCTCGGTCCATATAGGTATTTATTTAAAAAGAAATGCTATATCCACAACATTTTCATAACAAATTATAGTTAGTAAGTTGTTATTGATTTTAATTTTAATCCACCACTGAAATTATTTTTTTGACCATTAATAACAACTAATAACAATCTGTCATTTAAAATTTATTGTAAAAGTGTTGTGAAAATATTGTGGATATAGCATTTTTTTTATTTAAATTATTGACAAGGTAGTCAAATCCAATCTACTAGATTCAAAATAGATGGATTGAATTTTAGGGACTTCATGATAAAATTCCCCCAACTCCAACTCTAAAAGATTAAATTTCATCACGTTAGTTTAAATTACAATCTACAACTTTTTAAAACTCTACTACTTTGTTTTAGATTCAGCTTTTCAGACAAAAAGAACTGTAATATTTAAATTAAACATATAAATGAATTAGGAAGAAGGTAAACCAGCTTGAGCTTCAGTATGCCGATTGTTGTGGCCTTTGTAGAATTTTGTTTTGGCCGTAAAAACACTGCTGCCTAAGATCCTGACCTTGGATTTTAGGAGCTTGTCAATCTTCCAAGTCGTACACTAAAAACTATGGAGAGATCCTATAACCAATTAGCTATGAGCATGAATTGTGCAACACTCATGACCAAGGATAATGTTAAAAAAAAAAAAAAAATCAGAACATTCAAGAATATATACTTTATATATTGAACAAAGTTATAAGGAAATTGACCCCCAAATCACAAAAATTAAATCCAAAGAAAGGATTACGACTTCCGCAAAAAAATAGTCGCATCCGATACTAGTTTCTGATTACATAATCACAACCCTCAAATAGATACTTCAAAGGACCTTATGGACAATAATGAAACAACTTGAACAAGAGTAATGAAGAAAGGCAAAAAAAAAAAGGTTCAGCAACATGCCTAATCATTGCCCAGCCACCTTCTTCTTTGCTATCCATCGCCTTTTGGTAGCCTCCAATGCTTCCTCCCTCATCCTAGAAAGTTCCTGAAACCAATGCTGATACTGTGAGTCAATTGCTTCAAGTTCCAACTTAAGCTCGATATCAGTATCTTTGTCTGCCAAGGACAAAGATGAACAGCTGCTTGTTAAGCTCATAACATTTGATACTCCACTTTGAACTGGCATTGACAATTCTGAGTTCTTTGTGAATTCATTCATGATGTCTTCTGAATCGTTGCTATCAATTTGTTGCAATCTGAAGACATCATAACATGCATCCCCAAGCTCTAGTTCAGGGAAAGACCCACTTAAGCCTTTGCAGCTTCCTTTAATGTTGCAATCAACAAATTCAGCTGCTTTATCAGTTTTGGTAGCAGCATCTTCTACCAGTATCTCTGAAGCAATTGATGCTTGTGAATGTTGATCTTCAAAATTTGCTAAATTTGGAGAAGAATTACATTCACCATGGCAAACAGAACTGTCAGGGTTATTGCATCCACTACCTTCTTCAGCCTGTACACCACCTTCTTGAGGGCTTGTATTTAAACCAGAGAAAACATCTTGCACAGCCTCCAACCCAGATGGAATTAGCATTGAATCCCATGGACATGCCATTAATGTTTTTTCTTCTCCAAAGACTGGGGAAACATCAGAGGGAGTTACTACTCCACTTGAGGAGTAATCAGACGAGGGCTTCCATCCAGGTAGAAGTTTCATTATCAAGTAATCAATCAACTCTGCTATGAATTCTACATCATGATCTGCTAAATCCAGTTGTTCAACCATCTCGCTGGCCACCGAAAGTGCAGTATCAGTATCAAGGTAAAAGAGAAAGTGTATATTCCTCACTCGGCCTGCAGGTAATAAAATTAAATCCATGATGTTACGCTACAAAACAGTAATATTGATCAATAATCAAAGTCTATGTTCACTTCTAACAACACCCCCCCCCCCCCCCCAAAAAAAAAAAGGAACCATACGCTCAACTTACCATAAAAGTCAGCAATTCGCAAGGTTAACGATACTGAGTTATCATCATTTTTCTTCCCTTTTAATCTAAATTCATTGTTCATATTCGTCCTCTGAAATTCCAAAATTGGACAGTGATTACTCCCATTGATGCTTTCTGTACATGCGCTTAAAGATTGCTGCTTATAGTCAGTATCTATGTCCATGGAAAGAGGGCCAGACTTAAGTAAACCATTTGCTCTGGGACTTGGGTCAGGTAACTGTAAGGGATCACGTATTGGCTCCTTTGGATTCTCAACTTGAAGGAATTGGTCTTGGAGGAGCTCCTTTGCAGATGATCTCTCTGATGCAGGAACCAGACACTTCTCAATGAACTCCTTAATTTGGTAATCACTCACCTTACTAAGGGAAGCAGGTTTAATGCCCTAAGACAGAATGCATCAGAATATAAATTAGTTGTTTACATAAAGTTTTAAACTGAAACATCCAATAGAGAATATGATGATAGACTGATAGTGGCTTAACTTACAGAAGTAACCTTCTTATAGATTTGAGCAGGATTTTTGCATTCACTGTATGGGTAATCAAAAGTAACCATCTCCAACATGCACATCCCAAAAGAATATATGTCAACAAGTTCATTGTATTCCTCTTCATAAAGCTCAGGAGCCATAAATTCAGGAGTCCCTAATGTAATATGTTAAAAAAAGAAGGAAAATTTTTACTACTTTTCATAAAGTCCGTCTAATAGAGGGGAGAGCATCAGGGGGAAAAATCTCTTACCAATCACACTTCGAGCAGTAGGCTGCTGCATAACAATTGCCAATCCAAGGTCTCCAATCTTAACCTCTCCATGATTTCCATTCACAAAAATATTGTCACATTTTATGTCCCTGTGAATTATAGGTGGATTGTGACTGTGAAGATAGACTAAACCTCGGAGAATCTGCCTTGCCCAATTCTTTATTGCCTTCATATCAACATGTTTATGCTTCTTCCGATATCTGAGCACCAAAAGGTATCAATCACACATAATACTGTCAATCAATTTAAAGACAGGACAGGAAACAAACAAAGAGAACATACTGCCTCAGATTCCCAGATGTGAAGAGCTCGGTTATCATGTTGACAGTTTTCTTCTTATCATCCACCCAGGAATTACAGAACTTGATGATGTTATCATGTTTCAACGATTTCAGCAGATGAACTTCAGAATACAATTTCTCTAAATCTTCTGGTGACTGCAAGACATCATCTATCCTAACTTGGTTCCAAGCAACTTCTATTCCATCAACTTCATCAAACGCCTTAAAACTGCAAAAAGAAATCAGAAATTCCCAAGTACAACCATTCTCCAAGTTAATAAAATGTTTATCCCTTAAAAGATAATAACTCCTTAGAAAATAGATCAAAAGAAAATAACAAAATCAAGAAAGATAAAGAGTGGTTTTGGAGTCATACACAGTCTTGAAAGCACCCTTGCCCAAGATTTCATTGTACTGTTACAAAAGAGAAGTGTACATGAATAAGAGAAAAACATTTGACCTCATCTCCAACAAAGAAAAAAATGGCCAATCTAAATCCAAAGATCTCTTTTTGTCCTCAAAATGGCAACGATGACAACAAGAGCTTCAAGGAAATAAAACAACAATAGCTTCCTAACTATAGGCTTGAGCCATTAGCTCAATCTGTTGATGGTTACATCAAAATAAGAAATCAAAACTCAATTACAACATCATGCATAAAGTAAAAACTTGGAAATCATCAAACACATAATTCATAACAAAGAATAACATGCCCCTCAAAACCCAATTTTCAGTCATTGAATACAATGCATTATGTAAAGTTACTGGCATCATGGCCTTGGGTCATTAGCTCAAATTATCCGCCAAACATCAAAATTTACAGGTCACAGTGTCACAAGAGGAAAAAGCCAAGCACTTGACACATAAATCTAATTTCTGATAAACAATAACATGACTATCAAAACCCAATACCTTAAAACACAAGGTCCTCACCTATATAGAAATTTAACAACAAAAACTGCCATTTTATGCAATGCTACTTCATAAAAATGACCCATCATACAAAATTCTCAACTGCATGATCATAATATGTCCAAAATAATTCTAATTCACAGGAATAAGGTTAGCTATACGGCTATACCCGAACATATCGACCGGTTGGATCTTTCTCTGTGTATTCAGGATCGAGCTCGACCATTGTCCAAGACATTACCAATCCAGCAAAGTGGAATATATTCCTGCCAAGAACCAAACAGCTACCAGAACAAAAGGGGTTTAACAAAATTCAATCTTTTTATCATTTTTGGGGTCGATTTCGCTTTATTTTCTTTTAATAAATAAAAAAAGAGTAGCAATCAAAGCAACCAGCGCAAAAGAGAAAAAAGGTGCTCAGAGAAGGCCTCAGAGGCAATGCAGAAGGAATCGAATGCCGATTGCGAGCGGAATCGGCATTCGACGACAATGGACTGAGGCAATGAACTCGCTGAAACAAAAGCTGAATTCACAACCCCAACTTCCATGCCACACTTTTTACTCATCCTTTAACTCTAACCAATCCCAATAACACCCACTTCTCATTTACCATTTTTTTTATATCACCAAAAGCTAAAAAACCATGACAAAAAAAAAAAAAAAAAAGGAGGGAGAGGGTGCAATTGGACTTGGAAAAAAAAAAGGTGGGGGAAAAACAGAAGTGAGAAACAAAATGGGTTGGTACGGAGACGAGAGAGAGAGAGAGAGAGAGAGAGAGGGTTTGTTGGGAATGAGAGGAAATGAGATATAGAAGTAGCGGGAGTTGCGGAATATATGTTTGTAGGAACAACATACACTTGGATGGTTCTTAACCGATAGCTTCAGAGTTTCATATGTGAGCTGCCTAAACGACAACTTCTCTCTACTTTACAGGCCGTTGTTGTTGTTTTGTTGCTGTTGCTGCTGAGGTTTGAGAACTAAGGCTGTTACTGTTGGATCTCTCCATCTCACAGTGTCCACTCCATTTAAGAGCTAAGATTGAAAGTGGAGTAAATCTACCGTCTAAATTGTGCCAACTCGTTTAAAATTTAATTATATTTGAATCGGACTACAGTTATAGGTTTTTAAATAAGTGGGCACAATCTAGACTCTAGATTTACTCAATCCAAATCTGTAGGTCTCTCTCTCTGTGGGCAATGTTTTGTTTTTGGTTTTGTTTTTATAAATTTGGACTTAAATGATAAGCCGTTCTTATAATATAATTTGGTACAACTTGTTAAGTGGTTGATTGTAAGTGGTAGATAATCATTTTTATATGTGCCTATCATTTTTCTCCACCACTCACAATCTACCATATTAGAGTTGTAACAAAACTAGTACAAAAGTTGTGTTTCTATACTCTCTTAATAACAAATGACTAGCCTTTTTTTTTTTTTTCATATAATATGAAGTTATAAGAAACTAACAATATAGTGATAAATGACTAGCCTTTTTTATTTTCCTAAAATGAGAAGCTAAAACAAACTACCAATATACAAGTAGGTCCATGCTCATGTGCAAGTCAACATACTATCATGTTCATGGCAACCCATAAAAAGGGAATCTTGCATGGAGTAGGGCACGGGGTGAAGACATTTTGCCATCCATAATTTGATGGTTTTATTATTGATAAAATGATGAGAGAAATATGATAAAGGCGATGATAGGAGTGCTGAGAGGAAATACTTAGGATAAAATACGTGTAAAAAATAAATTGTAAGTTTGATATGTAAAAATAAAAATAAATTATATACATACACAATCAAGGTTGGGCAAGGTAGGGCAAGCAAAATCAATCTATGTTTCGTCCCCTTTTTAGGTGGGGAAAAAAAAACCCAAGTGGGATGGAGCAGAACAAAAAAATTTTGTCATCCATAATCGAGATAATAAATAACAGGAAGGAATAGCTGTGAAAGAGAAGTTTTAAAAAGTTAAACTTATTATGTTTTGAACATGAAAATTTAGTTATTTATTTAAAAATAATAATAAAAAATAAAAATGATTGATGGCACTTTTTCCAATATAATGGGTCATAGTGTTAGAGGCTCATCTTCTACAACCTAAACGTAGCAAGCCCGTCAAACTAAACTTCAACTTTCATGCACAAAAAGTTGCAAAATCCTACTTTCATGATCTAGCAAATTTAACGATATCTAAAAGGTTTGTTACTTTGTTTAGTTACTCAAGATTAGATTCATCAAAAAAAGTTACTCAAGATTAGAAAAATATTAAATAAGTACACCGTGAAACTAGGTCAGTCAAGGTCATATAAGGAGGCCCCTCACCACATATAGGGTACTTATTTTCATGACCTGCAAATTTAGCAAGTTTTGGGGGCTCCGTTTCCTTTAAAGGCATGAACTATATACGGTTAGGTCAACCAAATTTTAAGAAAAGGCCAAACTAACTAAGTTGCTTCATTTTCCATTATAGCCAAACTTGCACCAAATTTGTGGGGGAATGTAGAGAGGAGTGGTATGGTAGGCTATGGTGTAGTGTAGAGGCTTACTCTTGCATATAGTGGTTTAGTCTGTGTTGTGCATGGCAACACGAGCATAACTAGTATGGCTCTTGCGTTAAGCAAGTTAAGCAACCACCTAAGACTTCCAAATCTTATCCAATTAGGCTAGTTCTTTGATTCCAAAACAAAAAAAAAAAAATGTTAATTTTGTAAAATGAATAAATTAAGCCCCAAATTATAGCCGAAAAATAAGGAGAACAAACATCTAAGAAGAAAAAAAGGGGAAATGAGACCAAACTATAGCAAAAAAATATGAAAAACAAACTTCAAAGAGAATAAAAAGGGGAAAAGGGGCAAAAAATATAGCCAAAAAATAAGGGAAAAAACATCTTAGAGAAAAAAAAAATGGTGAAAGAAGGCCAATGAATTATACTGAAATATAAAAAATAGAATAGATAATTTTTTTGTGACCTAGAAGCTAAAATCTCTCTCCCTCTCTCCCTCTCTCTCTCAACAAAACAAAACAAAATCAACAAAACATAAAATCCCAACAAAAAAAAAAAAAAAAAAAAAGGCTCAACCCTCTTTTTTTACTAATATTGCTAGAATTAAATTTTTTTTTTTTTAATTTTCGCCTTAGACCTCAAAATACATAAAGTTGCACCTAAGCATAACACCGTTAAAATGCATGAGGTGAGAGTTACAAGAACCAAGTGTCATCATATTATTCAAAGTCTTTCTTTCTCCATAAAACACTCAACTCATTTGCCATTACCACCAGTATCCATTGGGATCACCACATGTAAGACAACACTCCACCTTTTCCTTAAACCATGGCTAAATGTGGTGCAAAGGGTCCAATGAGAATTTGGCACCTCAACCGTTTGATTTCCATCTAAATGGCCTCGAAGTTGGGAAGGGCAAAAAAAAAAAAAAAAAAAAAAAAAAAACCAACTTTCCTACTACTTCAATTTGTTTGTTTGCCCCCTTTTCTCTTATTTTTTTCTCCTAGAAGTTTCTTTTCCTTATTTTTTTTTGGCCATATTTTGGTCTCATTTCCCTTTTTTCTCTTAGAAGTTTGTTTTCCTTATTTTTTGGCTATTTATTGATCTCATTTCCCCTTTTTCTCCCTCTTAGATCTTCATTCTCCTTATTTTTTTACTATAATTTGGGGCTTAATTTATTCATTTTACAAAATTAAATTTTTTTTTTAATTAAAGAACTAACCTAATTGGATAAAATTTGGGGGCCTTAGGCGGTCACTTAACTCGCTTAAGGTAAGAGCCAACACTGGTTGTGCTTGTGTTGTCATGCACAATACAAACTAAACCAAAAATATTATGCAAATTATGCTTGTACCAACTCAACTACATTTCCTCGCTCTACTATGCACACACATTCTTCTTTACTATTATGCTTCCATATGTATTATCTATCATATCTCTCTTGCTTTGCTTTGCATTGCATTTGTAAACATGTGTTGTGGTTTGAAGATACAAATAATTTTATTATATTGTAAGATAAATTGATAGTTGTGGAACAAAATAAACATAACTCCAGCCATCGTTGTTTAAGTGTTTGGAGAAAAGAAGAATCACTATATAATGCTAGTGTATATAAAAGGGTTTTCTAGTCTATGGCCGTTACCTTACACATATTCTTTTGATGGAAACACATGCTATGTATATAGGCTAGACTAGGGACCCTTTTAGATGAAGATTTTCATAACTCCTCCTTCCATCAAGGAGCTTAAAAATGTTACCTTCATGGTGTTTTATTAACCAAAGAGGTTATACCAATTGAGAGTTACTAAAAGATGTTACACCTAACATGTAACTTTTACAAATAGGAAACTTAAGACATGAGTTTCATCTTTACTCAAATGTGGGCCACATAAAATTCTCTTTAAGGAGATATAATCCTACATTCTCCCACTTGGCTCACATGAAATTTAAATAACTCTATAAGTGATTATCACTATGGTATAGCCATGATATTATCCATGTCACTAGTTGTGAAAAGCTCCCACTCAAATAAAGAATCCAGTACATAAATCATGACGGTAATGCCCTTAATTATAATGAGTATTTCCTTCCATATATTACAATGTAATGTAATCTTTACATGAGTACTTGATGGGCCATTATTTCTTTATGAATGGACTACCTATTAGCCATCCAGGTTCTCCTCTGAACATCCCTACGGATATATTGTCCTTTATTTATCCCCATGGATCAAATAAACTTTATATATATATATACACACACACACTTTATGTGCACAAAATATATATTGTCTTTTATTCTCTAAGAATAATCAAATATGTGTCCCAAATACAAAACAACTAAAGAAAAATTAAACAACAAATAAGCTATTAAGTCTCATATGTTCCACGTGGTTTTTATATGGTTTGGTCAACAGACCTTTAGTCATGGGATCAACAATCATTAGCTTAGGACTAATATGCTCGATGGACAACTTTTGTTTCTTAACATTCTCTCTAACCTTGAGGTACTTTATTTCGATATGCTTATTTCAGCTTCCACTTCTATTATTCTTAGAAAAGAAAACTGCAGCCGAATTGTCGCAAAAAATCTTTAGATGTCTTGATATAGAATCGATAATCATGAGACCTATGATAAAATTTCTTAACCATAATGCTTGTGTTGCAGCTTCATAGCATGCAACAAATTGTGCCTCATGGTAGACGAAACAACAAGTGTTTGCTTAGTACTTCTCCAAGATATAGCTCCTCTAGAAAGAAGGAAAATATAGCATGAAGTATACTTTTTTGTGTCTACACACCCAACAAAATCTGAATCTGAATAATCAATCACCTTCAATTGATCAGTATATCTGTAAGTCAACTTGTAATCCTTGGTACCTTGCAAGTACCTTATAACCTTTTTCGCAACTTTCCAATGATCCAAACCAGGGTTACTTTGATATCGACCTAATAACCTTACTATAAACCCGATATCAGGCCTTGTGCAGACCTGTGCATACATAAAGCTACTTACCGCAGATGCATACGGTATGTTCTTCATTCTTTCTCACTCTAATTCATTTTGAGGACATTGATTCTTACTAAATTTTTCTCCTTTCAAAATAGGTGCTACTGTTCGTGTACAATCTTTCATTTCAAATCTCTTCAATACTTTTTCAATGTTGGCCTTTTGAGATTGTCCTAACACTCTTTGTGATTTATCTCTATGAATCTCAATGCCAATGACATATGAGCCTTCACCTAAATCCTTCATCTCAAAGTTTCAGGAGATAAATTGTTTTGTCTCGTGTAGCAAGCCCAAATCACTACTTGCAAGTAGAATGTCATCCACATATAGAATTAGGAAAATGTATTTTCTCCCATTGATATTAAGGTATATACATTGATCAACAAATCTTTCAACAAATCCATATGAAGTGATAACATTGTGAAACTTTATATACCATTGTGGCGAGGCCTGCTTTAGCCCATATAGAAATTTCTTCAACTTGCAAACCAAATGACTGTCTTTATCATCATAAAATCCTTGAGGTTGGACCATGTATACCACCTCCTCTAGATCCCCATTCAAGAATGTCGTTTTCACATCCATTTGATGTAACTCTAAATTAAAATGAGCTACTAAGGTCATAATTATTCTAAACAAATCCTTCTTAGAAACCGAAGAGAAGGTTTCATGGTAATCAATGCCTTCTTTTTAAGTGAGACCCTTAGCTACAAGTCTAGCTTTATTTTGTTCAATGTTACCAGAAACGTTTCTTTTGGTTTTATAAACCCATTTGTAGCCAATAGATACTGCTTCTTTTGTCAACTCAACGAGATCCCAAACTTGATTTTTAGCCATAGACTTCATCTCTTCCTTCATGGCATCATACCAAAATGTGGAATTACCATCACTCATGACTTGAGAAAACGAAGTTGGATCATCTTTAGGCCAGATGTCAAAATCAGACTCTTGGAGATATACAATATAATCATTAGAAAATTCTGGTTTCCTCATTCTTGAGGATCTTCTTACACCTTCTGCTTCTCTTGTATTTTCAGAAATTTTAGCAGTTGGTTTAATATGAGCTTGTTTTTGATGGATTGGTTGGTCCTTAAGGATATCATTTGAGGGCAATTCAATAGAATCTTGTGCTTTCTCAAACTCTATCCTTCTAGGAAAAGCACTCCCATTAAACTCAAAGTCCTCAAGAAATTTAGCATTTCTAGCCTCAACTATTCTTGGAGCGTGAGAAGGACAATAAAACCTAAACCCTTTGGAGTTTACTACATAGCCATAAAATATTTGCTAGCTATCCTTGGGTCTAGTTTCTTTATATGTGGATTATAAATCCTTACTTCAATAGAAAATCCTCATATGTGCAAATGATTTAAACTAGGTTTCCATCCATGCCATAATTCAAAAGGTGTTTTGGAAACAACCTTAGATAGAACCCTATTTAAGATGTACACAGCGGTTTTTAAGGCATCACTCCATAAGGATAAAGGAAGATCAGAGTTACTGATTATACTCCTTACCATATCCATAAGCGTACGATTCCTCCTTTCAGAAACACCATTTTGTTATGGTGTACCTGGCATTGTATATTGAGCAATGATGCCCTCTTTCTTAAGGAACTTAGCAAATGGACCTGGCATTTGTCCCTTTTCTATGTACCTACCATAATTCTCCTCACCTCTATCTGATTTAATTATTTTAATTTTTTTTTCTTTGTTTCTCTACTTCTGCCTTATAGGTTTTGAAAGCATCTAGTGCCTCAACCTTATCATATAGAAGATAGAGAGACATATATCTTGTATGGTCATCAATGAATAAGATAAAATATCTCTGACCATTTAGGCAAGGAGTAGCAAATGGTCCGCATATATTAGTATGTATAATTTCAAGAATTTTAGAGCTCCTCTTGGCAACCTTAGTGGTCTTATTGGTTTGCTTACTCTTAATGCAATCCACACAAGTACCAAAATCAGTAAAATTAAGAGTTTTTAGAACTCCATCTTTCACCAATCTTTTAATTCTTTCTATGGAGATATGTCCCAATCTCTTATGCCATAGCATAGAGGAATTCTCATTAATCAAGCTCCACTTTATACCGACATTAACATGCATATTTAAATAATTGCATTCAAAACTAGGATCAATACCAATTTTAAATAAATTATCAACTAAGGTTCCACCACCAATCGTGAACTTTATTTTTAAAAATAATTAAAATTGAGTTTTCAAATAAAAATCCATAACCAACAACAACAAATTTGAAAATGGAAATTAAGTTTCTGGAAAATGAAGGTACATAGAAAACATTATTTAAATCTAATACATATCCGATTTTTAAAATTAGACGAAAAGTCTCAACTCCTTCAACTTTTGAACACATCTGATTTCCTGAATAGATGCATTGTTCATTTCCTTTCGGCTTCCTTAGATTCAGAAAACCCTGTATGAAGTTGACAATGTGAATTGTGGAACCAGAGTCAATCCACCATGTATTATTTGGAGTTTCAATAAAAAATGATTAATGACACACTAAAGATATGAGATTACCTTTCTTTTCGAGTCATTTCTTGTATTTTAGGTAGTCTTTCTTCATATGCCCTTCTTTCTTGCAGAAAAAAACACTTAGTTTTTATTTTTTTTAATTTTTTTATTGTCATTATGCTTTATGTGTTTTTTCTTCACTTGCAAGACATTCTTGCCCTTCCTAACATTTCCTTTAACATGAGTAGCCAAATGAGCACTTTCAACCTTCTCATGTTTTAATCTCTCTTCCTCTTGAACAGAGAGGGGAGAGAATTCAGTATGAAATGGACTAGGAATGACTAAAAAATCTCAACTTCTAGGGACTTAAGTTGAGCAACCATGTCCCTCATTTTCATAATGTGCTCACGCACATTCTTAGAATAGTCAAAAGTTTTACTTGAAAACCTTTTCATCAAGATGCTTGCCAAAGCCTTATCGAATCTTATGAACTGTTCTTCAATGGCTTTCATAAAATCCTTAACCTTATTACATTCAGGGATAGAACTTTTAATGTTTTTATTTAGATGAGATTTTATGACCATTAAACTTAAGTGATTAGATCGCTTCCACCGTTTATAGTCAAGTTTATCATTTTGTGCACTTGATTTCGTGGGGATGGGTGGTTCATCCACATGGAGCACCAAATCAAGATCCATGCATCCTAATGAAAATATGATACTTTCTTTCCAGTCATTTTAGTTGTCACCAATTAACATTGGAGCACATGAAGAATCAGTTATATAAGTAGTAGGAATTGTTGCAATAACCAAGAAAAAATAAACTCTAATGCTATGAAATATAAACCTTAATTCTAAATCAATCAATGTCAATTTAGTAGTAAATTCTAACCTTCCTATGGGTAGAGGTGCATCACACATGAATTTACTAAAATACTTTATTAATAAGACTAGTAAATATAAACAATAAGAATAAAATTTTCCATACCTATGGGCCTAGGAAAATTATATTCTTAATGCCTAATTCACCATCTTATTTCAATTAAATCATAAAAATAACAACCTCCCTATGGGGCCAAGTTATTATTTTTCACGAATTAATTTCAATTTAGATGTCTTTATTCTTAATGAAGTATTATAAAAATTAACTTGATGTGATTATCATTACGGTTTGAGATGCTATGGCTATTCTCAAGTCATTTTGACATTCACCACTCCAAATGACATCATAAAGTTAAACTAAATGTCATATTGATCATGTCAATTAAAATAAACCATAAAATGATATTTAAAGACAAGATAAGTGTAAGAAACTGTAAATACACTAAAAAATATCATAAATTTTAACTATGTAATGATCAAATTTTCATATATAGTCACAAACTTTATAAAATCACTGCACACTATATGTAAGTCAAACAATATAAGTTCTACTAGCCCAAACCATGTTTTATTTTTATCAAAAAAACATAATAATCTATATGCAAATTTATCATGAAAGACGTCCACTTTAATGAGAAGCTTAAATTTGAAAAACCAAACATGATCTCCATAGAAACATTCGGCCAATGCCAAATGCAAAAAGAATAATTTTCCATAGATAGTCGCCTATATCTGAAAACTATCCCATACATGAGATACATGGCATAAAACTTAACATTATTCCATGCCTCTTAAAATTGGGTTTGTTGACATTGGTTAAAAGGACAGATTTTGATGGATTAGTTAATTTAGCCGAAAGGTCCAAGTACAAAAGAATATGCAATGTAAATACTTTGTGTTTGTTTGGATCATGTCCATGTTTTGGACGTTTTGCATTTCAGGCGTTTTTTTTTTTTTTTTTTTTTTTAAACCAGCTCTTAATGCACTGTTCATGGGACATGAACAGTGTATTTAGGCCAATGAACAGTGCTGAACAGTAGTAAACAGTAATAAACAGTAACCAAAAATTATTTTTTTATTGTTTTTAGTTTTCAGCAAAATAAGCGATATCCAAACGCACATTTTATATCCTTAAATCCATATATGCATTAGAAATTTAGCCAAATCATAGAAAAAACCTATGTATGAAAAATTACTAAACAACATAGCATGAAGGAGGCTTTGATACAAAATGTAAGATAAATTTATAGTTGCGGAATAAAATAAACATAACTCCAGCCATAGTTGTTTAAATGATTGGAGAAAAGAAGAATCATTATATGATGATAGTGTATATAAAAGGGTCTTCTAGTCTATGGCCTTTACCTCACATATATCCTTTTAATGAAAACATAGGTTATATATATAGGCTAGACTAGGGACCTTTTTAAATGAAAATTTTCATAACTCTCCTTCCATCAAGGAGCTTAAAAATTGTAATTTCTTGGTGTTTTATTAACCAAAGAGGTTATACCAATTGAGAGTTACTAAAGGATGTTACACCTAACATGTAACTTTCACGAATAGGAAACTTAAGATATGAAATAAGAAACTTAAGACATGAGTTTCATCTTCACTTAAACGTGGGCCACATAAAATTCTCTTTAAGGAGATGTAATCCTACATATATATATATCATATGATTTTGTATTTCGGAACATTCTTCTTAATGACCTTATCAAACAAAGGAAGGTTAGTATTTTCATCACGATAAATGTGTGTTTGGTTGAACTTATTTTCATTTACTTATTTTACTGCAAAAATAATTTCTACGTAAATGCTTTAAAAACAAAATTGTAAATAAATCTAATAAGTTGGAGAATAAGTACATCCACACAGGTTATTACCATATAAAATTATATATATATATATAAAATAATAGTTTAAATAAGGAGATAAAAAAATAACATGAATGATTATTATGTATCATCTATACTACTATTTAAGGAGTTTCCCTTGTTTGGGATCCTCATTTATTTGGTTCAAAAATACCCCTACACCCCTATGTTTAAGTAGAGATAAAACTAAAAGACAATTCGGTAAAAATACAACTCTAACTCCCACTAAAAAAATTGCCTAAAAAATAGGCCACTCTCCTCTTAATTTTCAAATTGCTTTATCCACTTATAAATTAAATTCTCAAAATAAAAATTATATATATAAAATAAAAACATAGGTTTTTTTTTTTTTTTTTTTTTTTTTGGCTACAAAATAAATGTGTAATATTTGTTCATTTTTTGAAGTTAGTCTTATGACATTTCTGGTTGTATTAGTAGTTCTAAATGCGTAATATAATAAGAAAACATGTAAATTTCAAATTGAAATAAATAAAAAATTATAACACTATAAAAAATTAAAAAAAAAGTATCATCGCACGCGAAGCGAGTATGACGAGGATAGTTAAAATTTAATCACAGTAGCTTAATGGTGTGGGGAAAAAAAAAACATCTTCACATAAAATATTAAAAGTAAACTGAAGTAATGCACGCAACGGTGTCGTGGTGTAGTTGGTTATCACGTCAGTCTAACACACTGAAGGTCTCCGGTTCGAACCCGGGCGACGCCATAAATTATAATTAAAATATATATTTTTTTCTTTTAAAAATTTTGTTGCAAAGTGGACTAATCTGTAAAGAAGGAAAACGTGTCGTATACGTGGTGCGAGGGAGGAATTTGTTATTACCCAAGTAAGGTTCGTTTTGTTGTCATTTTGGATAGTTTTATACTGTCTTGACTTGTCTTCTTTTGTTGAGTCTTTTTGAGATTGTCTGTAAAACTAAAATCAACTCATCACTCCTTGCTTGCTCTCTTCTTTTTTGCTTGACTTTCAGTTCAGTTCTTACCGCTACTCATTGGTGTGTGCAACAATTCACAACAAATCAGATTTGCAAAAATGGAAGCAGACAGCAATGGAGAAAATGGAATAAAAATGAGGATTAGTAGGAGGAGGAGCAAACAGAAAGAGAGGGACGAGCTAGGTGAGTTACTGAAGAAATCATGGTACCATCTCCGGCTTTCTGTCAGACACCCCAGTCGGGTTCCCACCTGGGACGCCATCGTGCTCACCGCCGCTAGCCCCGAGCAAGCCCGGCTCTACGACTGGCAGCTCAACCGCGCCAAGCGCATGGGCCGTATCTCCCCTTCCACTCTCACCCTCTCCGTCCCTGACCCCGATGGCCACCGGATCGGCTCCGGCGCCGCCACTCTCAACGCCATTCACGCCCTCGCTGCCCATTACAAGGACGAGGTCCGTCTCTACACTCCCCCTACTCTCTACACTTTTTGTTGTGTGATTACTTACTTTTGAGATCCATTATTAGCAAAATTTTAGTTACCGCATTAGGCGTCTATTAGGTTTATATAATCAATTACAAGGAACCCAATTTTGTTATAGTATAGTGTAAACGTGGCTAGCGCTTAAATTATCCATTCTCCATGATGACTGGATTATGAATAAAAATTGTTGTGGGCATTTATATGTTTTGCAATTCACTTTGTCTTGGGAATTATGGTAGTGTTTGGGTTTATTGTTTTATTTCATATGGTCGACACTAGCTAGTCTGACGAGGATCCATAGCCCAATTCCACAATCTTGGGACCAAGGCTTGGTTGTTGTTCATGCTGCCGTATTATTTAAAGAGTGTAAAAGTTTCTTTTGGTTATGTATCTCTGTTGTCATTTGGTAAATCATTTCACTTACTGGCTTTGATAAGATGCTTATGTCTACAGGTAGCAACCACAGAAAATAATAACAGTTCTGGATATTCAATGCAACATCAGAATTCCAACAACGATGTCCCTCTCACGCCAATGGTTAGCTTCATGGCCAAAAAGCATATACTATTGCTTCATGCTGGAGGTGATTCTAAAAGAGTCCCTTGGGCAAATCCTATGGGAAAAGTTTTCCTGCCACTTCCATATTTGGCGGCAGATGACCCTGATGGGCCAGTTCCACTGCTCTTTGACCATATTCTTGCCATTGCTTCTTGTGCAAGACAAGCATTTAAAAATGAAGGTTGTTTGTCCTGTCTTTTACATTTGAGTGAAAATTTCGCTACCTCGTGACCACAAAATCTATTACTTCAAGTTGGCTCTCCTTTTCCTTAAAAAAAAATGTTGGATCTCCTATGCGTAAAAATCTTAACAATGTATTCAGTGTATTTGTATGTCTATTGTCAATACAATTGATATATGTATCTTGACGTGAATAGTTCTGTGAACCACTCTCATATTATTGATGAAGTTATAGTGTCGAACATTATTTACAGTATCTTTATCTTTGCCTAATTGATTGAACACTTGTTACTTATTGGAAAAGAACATTGTGTACATGCTCAGAGTGTTTTTTGCTGTCACAAATATCGTCACTTGCTGTTTTGCGGGTGTTTACCAATGGGAAAATTTTCACCTTTGCAGGCGGTCTATTTATTATGACCGGAGACGTTCTTCCTTGTTTTGATGCCTCCACCATGGTACTTCCAGAGGACACATCCTGCATCATCACTGTTCCGATCACACTAGATATTGCTTCTAACCATGGTGTTATTGTGGCATCTCAAAGCGGGATTACAACTAAGAATTTTTCAGTCAGTCTAGTTGATAATCTTTTACAGAAACCCAGTGTAGATGAGCTTGTTGAGAATAAGGCTATTCTAGATGATGGCAGATCACTGCTTGACACAGGAATTATAGCAGTTAGAGGTCAAGCCTGGGTGGAGCTGGTTAAGCTTTCATGTTCCTGCCAACCAATGATTTTGGAGCTTCTGAAGAGCAGAAAAGAGGCAAGCACTGATATTCGGTCATTAAAATGATTTATAATTTTTATAGTTTTACAGTTTTACAGTTTTAATCATAATAAAAAAAAATATTTTTATAGTTTTACCAGGAAAAAGAAAAAGAAAACTTTCACTATGTGTATCTTCTTTTCTTCTTAGGGAAAATAGAATAGAAAAAAGGAACTCTTGATTTAAATTTGTTCTCCCTTGTTATTTTTAGTTATGATGGAGGTGTTTAGTAGGATGGTGAAGAGAATGGAGGGGGCAGGTTTACTTAGTGGCTTTAGGGTGGATGGTAGGAGGGGTAGAGGGGAATGTGTTTCTCATTAGCTGTTTGCGGATGATACTATTTTGTTTTGTGATGCAGAGGTGGAGCAAGTCCTTCATGTTCGATTGCTGGCTAAAAGTGAGATAGTTCCTATAGGGGAGGTAAATGATGTGCAGGCTTTGGCAGAGATTTTGGGTTGTAGGTTGGGGCCTTGCCAACGACGTATCTTGGTATGCCGTTGGGGGTGTCCCATAAGTCCCCTTCTATTTGGAACCCCATTTTGGAGAAAATTGAGCAGAAGTTGGCAGGGTGGAAGAAGTTGTATTTATCAAAAGGTGATAGGTTGACACTGCTTAAAAGTACGCTATCTAGTCTTTCCACCTATTTTTTATCTTTGTTCACCATTCCTACACGTGGCAAACAAAATTGAGAAGCTACAAAGGGACTCCTGTGGGGTGACTCTAAGACACATTTATTGGGTTGGGATAAGGTGTGTATGCCTATTGTTAATGGTGGTTTGGGTATTAGAAAATTGACCACTTTCAATAAAGCCTTACTGGGAAAGTGGCTTTGGCGTTTTGGAATCGAGGAGAATAGGCTTTGGAGGAGGGTGGTAGCTTTGAAATTTGGGGAAGAATGGGGGGGGGGGGGGGTGGACCTCTAAGTTGGGAAGGGGTATTCATGGGTGTGGTTTGTAAAGAAGTATCCAAATGGGTTGGGAAGTTTTTAACAAAAATGTCCAAAATAAGGTTGGGGTGGGGGATAGAGTGAAATTATGGACAGACAGGTGGTGTGGAGATCTTCCTCTCCATTTGGCTTTTCCAGTCTTGTACAATTTTGCTGCTAACAAAGAGGCATCCGTAGAATCATCTTTGATATGTCAAGGAGCAGGGGATAGGAGAACTTGGGATGTTTGTTTCATTCGGGGTCCTAATGATTGGGAGGCAGATGTGGTGGATGATTTCTTTCGATTCTTGGCATCCAATTTACCTTCCGTGATTGATGGTGATCGTTTGAAATGGAAGTTGACAAAAAACGGGGATTTTACTATCCGCTCATATTATCATAAGTTACATGGCTCTTCTTCCATTGCTTTTCCTTGGAAAGGTATTTGGAAGGTTAAGGCACCCCGGCGTGTCTCTTTCTTTGTTTGGACAGCCGCATGGGATAGGATCCTCACGGGAGATATCTTGAGACTTAGGGGCTTTGATTTCGTTGACTGGTGCATTATGTGTCGTTGCTGCGGTGAGACAGTGAATCATTTGTTGTTACATTGTGGAAAGGCTTATCGGCTGTGGTGTTTTGTCTTTAGGATTTTTGGGATTTCATGGTTTCCCTCATGTACGGTGCAAGATTGTCTATTTAGTTGGTGGAATTGGTTGGGGAAGCATTCATCTTACATTTGGAACCTAGTTCCGCTGTGTTTGATGTGGTGTATTTGGAGGGAACGCAATCGGCGGACATTTGAGGATTTGGATAGATCTGAGGACCAACTGCTTGCCCTCTTTTCTGGTTCCCTTTTTGATTGGGCTAGGGCTTGGGGACTCACATCTAGTGACTCTATTCCTTATTCCTTAGCTCTCTTCTTCTCTGTAATTAATGCTTTTTTTGTTTTTACTTTTTTATCATTTTTGTACTTTTGATTTGCTGGTGCTATTTTGCATCTAGCAGTTTTTTGAATATACTTTTTCTTACCTATCAAAAAAAAAAAATATATCTTTGTGTAAAATAATTTTTGAGTGCTTGCAGGATGTGTGCCCAGTCTGGTATGGAATCTAGTAATGACTAGTAAAAATTTATGAATAGAAAGTAAACCAGATACCTTGATTCATTCTTGTATTACTGACTATTAAACACAATTTGTCCAGTTTCACAGGAGCGAAGAAAATGGTTTATTATTATTGATAAGTATATTGGTTTATTATTTTTCATAATAATAAACCAATTTGTTTTCATTTTATAGGCAAGGTCCTCTTCGGTCTCCCTTGCTTTGGATAATCATTCTAGTATTATATACATCTTATTTTTTAGTCATCTCTTGGCCTTTAATTGTCATCATTTCCTTATTCTTAATTATATTTTTATAAAAACTGTATTCTATTTTCTTACTCTTGTTACCTCTCAAACCACATGATTCAATCATGTTTTCAACTTGTAGGAGTAACTTCTAACGTCCTTTTGTATTATCCTTTACTTTTTTTTTTTTTTGTAGAATTGTATTATCCTTTACTTGTGTCTGTAATGGATACGTGTTGAATATGCTTCTAATTTAGCACAGCATTTACATATTTTACTCTAATAGAAATTCCTTGTATTTTCTACAGATGAGTTTATATGAAGATCTGGTAGCAGCTTGGGTACCTGCAAAACATGAGTGGTTGCAAAAGCGCCCCTTGGGTGAAGAACTGGTCAGCAGATTGGGAAAACAGAAGATGTTCAGCTACTGTGCTTGTATGTTAAACATTGCTGCAAGTATTTGAATCTTATTATTGTTTTCACTATTGTTACTATTTAACGTTGATATGATTGCTATATTGTTTTTGTCCTTCGAATATTTTTTCACCACAGATGATTTGTTGTTCCTACATTTTGGAACTTCAAGTGAAGTTTTGGATCACTTAAGTGGGGTTGGTTCGGGACTTGTTGGCCGAAGACACTTGTGTTCCATCCCAGCAACAACTGTATCTGACATTGCAGCATCTGCTGTTGTTCTGTCGAGCAAAATTGCACCTGGGGTGTCAGTTGGTGAAGATTCTCTTATATATGATTCATCCATTTCTAATGGAATACAAATTGGTTCCCAATCTATAGTTGTTGGTATCAATGTTCCAGGAGACACAGGTGGTTTAGTAGAAGATTCATTTAGGTTCATGCTTCCTGATCGCCATTGTCTTTGGGAGGTTCCTCTGGTAGGATGCACTGACAGAGTTATTGTGTATTGTGGCCTACATGATAACCCAAAAAATTCACTTTCTAGGAATGGGACTTTTTGTGGAAAGCCCTGGAAAAAGGTTTTGCTTGATCTAGGCATTCAGGAATCTGATCTGTGGAGCTCAACAGTTTTTCAGGACAGATGCTTATGGAATGCAAAAATATTCCCCGTTCTTCCTTACTTTGAGATGCTTACTATGGCAACATGGTTGATGGGCTTGAGCGACCAGAAAACCAACTACTTGCTTCCCTTTTGGAAAAATGCAAGCCGTTTCAGTTTGGAGGAATTGCATAGATCAATCGATTTCACAAGAATGTGTATAGGCTCCAGTAACCATCAAGCAGATCTTGCAGCTGGAATTGCTAAAGCATGCATTCATTATGGCATGCTTGGACGCAATCTCTCTCAATTGTGTGAAGAAATTCTTCAAATGGAAGTTTCAGGTGTTGAAATATGTAAGGACTTCCTGGATCTGTGCCCCAAACTTCAGGAGCAGAATTCTAAGATTCTTCCAAGAAGTCGGGCATACCAGGTGCAAGTTGATCTGCTTCGTGCATGCAGTGATGAAGCAACAGCAATTGAGTTGGAGCACAAAGTCTGGGCTGCAGTTGCTGATGAAACGGCTTCAGCTGTAAGATATGGCTTTAAAGGTAGCTTTTCTTGAACAGCTGCAGTTGCATAGAGTAGCCTTTCGTGTGTGTATATATATATATATATATCATTCTTACTTATCTCAAAAAAAAAGTAGCTTTTAATATTCTTGTTTTGAATAATGTCAAAAATCGTATCAAATTCAATTATTGGGAAAGAAAGACTAATACTAAAAGTGAGTGATATTAATACATTCCTAAATTATAACTTGAAAGTTATGAAGAAACTTGTCTTTACTTCTATTATCTTTCATTTCTAATTAATTGTTTTGGATCTATCAATATACTTGGTAATTTATAATTTTACCATTCTGTTCAAGCTCTAATGTTTGCTCTTTGACTTTTATAAGGGCTAGTGATTTACACACCTTTTTGTTCTGTGATCTGTAGAACATCTCTTGGAGTCCCCTACCAATACGTCCGCCCCAGCATTTCAGAAAAACAAGTTTGATAACTGCGTAGGTCAATTTTTCCACCCTAGAACGGTCAAGGTCGAATTGCCTGTTCGTGTAGATTTTGTGGGGGGTTGGAGTGATACTCCTCCATGGAGCTTAGAGCGTGCTGGTTGTGTTCTGAATATGGCAATAAGTCTGGAAGGTTCTCTTCCCATTGGCACCATCATACAGACGAAAGAAACAGCTGGAGTATTGATTAACGATGATGCCGGAAACCAGCTACATGTCGAAGATCTTACCTCTATTGCAAGTCCATTTGACAGCAATGATCCATTTCGGCTTGTCAAATCTGCATTGCTTGTGACTGGCATAATTCATGATAACATTCTTGTGTCCATGGGTTTGCATATCAGGACATGGGCCAGTGTCCCTCGTGGTAGTGGCTTGGGGACTTCTAGCATCTTGGCTGCTGCTGTTGTGAAAGGACTTCTCCAGATAACTGATGGAGATGAAAGTAATGAAAATGTTGCCAGACTTGTTTTAGTATTAGAACAGTTAATGGGAACAGGAGGCGGCTGGCAGGATCAAATTGGAGGTCTGTATCCTGGAATAAAATATACTGCAAGTTTTCCTGGAATTCCATTGCGACTTCAAGTCATCCCCCTCCTCGCTTCTCCTCAATTGATTCTAGAGTTGCAGCAACGCTTGCTTGTGGTATTTACTGGTCAAGTACGTGTCCATCCACTCAGATCTCATTCCTATAGAATATGCCTTTCAAGTATATTTTGTTATATAACTGTTTATTTGAACTGTTGCTGTGCTTTTTATATGCTGGTTAAGTACTGTGTATCAAGGTTGGCTTTCTTCACGCATTTGATTAAAAATTGTTGACATCCAACATTTTGAGTCATGAATCCACCAGCTGAGCTTAGCACTCTTGTTCTCCCTTTTTTCGCATTTCTATTAGATATTGGATAGGTCCTCGAATGGTCATCAGGCTAGCTAGTGCAACCAGGATTGTGATAGGTGTTTCTTAAGTTGATATGCATGATTGGAGCCTAAATGAGCCGCATTGAAGCTTATTGCTTATTGCATTTCTGATTGCATTAATATCTCACCCTTCCCTTGAAGAATGAATCGTAACTGTAATTTATCTTCCTCCAGAGACTTGTGTGGGAAATTAATAGATGCATTTCCTCATCTTCTTTTTATTTATATTATGTTTTTTGTAATATAAATATCATCCACTTTGTTATTTTCTAATATTTTACTGCTGAATTGGTAATTAAAAATTAGGAACAAAAGCCTGACTCTTAGATTGCAGCTCTCTACAAAGAAAAATCCTTCTTTGTATTGGGTCCATATTAAGATTTTTAATAACTGGATTATATACTGCAAACGCTGTGCAGGTTCGACTAGCAAACCAAGTTCTGCTAAAAGTGGTAACTAGATATCTTCAACGAGATAACCTTCTTATATCTAGCATCAAGCGTCTTGTTGAATTGGCAAAGATTGGGAGGGAAGCTTTAATGAACTGTGACATTGATGAGTTAGGGGAAATAATGTTGGAGGCTTGGAGGTTGCATCAGGAACTTGACCCTTTCTGCAGCAATGAGTTTGTTGACAGGCTCTTTTCATTTGCCGACCCTTACTGCAGTGGCTACAAGCTTGTGGGTGCTGGTGGCGGGGGTTTTGCATTGTTACTTGCCAAGGATGCTGACTGTGCCAAGGAACTGAGGCAATCATTAGAAGAGGATTCAAGTTTCGACATGAAAATCTACGATTGGAACGTCTTTTTGGAATAGTAATTGTGAAGAGGTTATTAAAAGGTTGCTTATAATATTATTATCATGATTTTTTTTTAAAGATATGATGATTATTTATTCTTTACTGGAGATTAAGATTCTTGTTTAAATTGATGAGGTGTCATTATGTAAATTCTGTAAGATGAAAGACCAGAAATATATTACAAAATGGAAGTACCAATGTACCATTACCACTTATGCTCAATAAATTACAGCGGTATAGTTAATTGTCTCAATGTTATTTTGGTCAAACTTCTTCTTAGAATCCATCTTCATATATACCCATATGGATCTTGGCTATTAATTCAAGGTGCAAACATTAAAGTTGTGAGTTAAAAGGCCAATACAAGTAGTCTGATGATGTACAAAAGTCGGGCTTGAGGGATCACTCTTATTTTTGGGGTCATAAGGCTTTGGTGAAATTAAGATAGTAACGTCAATTTCCTCATATCCAAATAATGATCCTTTTGGATTGAGGAGGAGTAGAGTAGGGTAGAGTAGATTTAGCTCAAAATTAGTATATTTTTAGCCAACTCTCCCCCTCCATCCAAATGGGCCCTAAGTGTTTGACAAACTTGAATCATCAATATACAAAGATGGTCCTTAATCCTTGAGTCTACAATAAATTGGGTTCATTTTTTATGATGGGTTCAAACTTAAAAGGAAAAACCGAACCAAATCATTGACCTTGAAGTTCAAAACATAAATTCATGTTAGGTTCATGGGGTAGGCTAGATAAATAATCATTATTATCTCATGCCACTTTTTTAATAATAAAGTAATAATAAGATTGCATTATGACAAGAGCTTTGTGTGAAACTTTTTTTTGGAAACTTGAACTCTAGCCTTTACTCCTATCACACAAGAATTTTGTACCAGTAGAATGATCAATATGCTAAAGGGTGTGTGGTGGTAAAGATTGCACAATGACGGTAAGAGAAATTAATGTTAACAGTGGTTGATTTTATATTATCTTAAAGGCAAACATTTAAATGATTATGATTATAGTCTCCCACTCAATGCCAATGGAGTCCAAGATCCAAGCCAACAACAGGTTTTATTGAGACATGTTTATATAGTGGCCCACAGTGTTCATCACTTACTTTTTTTTTTGATAAACAGTGTTCATTATTTACTGTTGCATGGAATCTCACAAAATTGATTAAAAGGAACCCAAAAGGCAAAAATGAAAAAAAAAGCTTGAGATAAGGTACGGTATAACTTGGAAACTTGGCAAAGAATCCGAGGCGCATAAAATCCATTTCCCCTTTGGAAACGGCGTCGCTTGCCGTGTAGGATTAAAGACCTTAAATAGTACTGTAAATACAAAAGTTTGAATGGCCCAACTCCAAAAGTCAATAGGAGAGGAAACGGTAAAGAAAGAAAGAAACCACGCAGAACCGTCGTTAAAAACTCCAAAAACACACCAAAAAAAAAAAAAAAAAAAAGAAGGTACCAATACTAAATATTATATGATACATATGACGAAATGTTACATATGTATATGTATAGCATTGGAAAAGGTTGTTGAGCTGATTCTTTGGTCACCCAATCATTTCTTGCCGCACCCCTATACAATTATTATTTAATTCTGAGTACATTTGCAGTGCCATTTATTTTAGCAAATGTATGTGTTCAAGGTATACGGTGGGTTTTATTAGTATCATTTTTAGTGTTTAGAGATAGATTAGGGAGGAGAGCAGAGCATAGCAGAGGCAGAGAGAGTGAGATAGAGAGATGGGTCTGCTTAGCAACAGAGTGGAGAGGAGTGAGATCAAGCCTGGAGACCACATCTACACCTACAGAGCTGTCTTCACCTACTCACATCATGGTCTCTTTCTCTCTATCTCTCTTTGAGTACTAATGTTAATTGTCAAAATGCTTGCCAAATTTTGAGATGTGGGTTCCTTTTCTAATTCTACATTCTGGGTTTGTTTATTTATTTATTCTGTTTAAATTTCTTTTTGGGTTCTCACTGTTTTGTTTCTCTTAATTTTACTTTCTGGGTTTTCTTTCTTTTTTTATTTTTCCTCCCACAATTGTGAAATGTGGGTTCATCGTGCAATTTTGTTTTGTTTTTTCAATTGCCTTTTGCTTGTTTTAACTGTCAAAAAACGTTCTTTATTTTCAATTTTTTTTTTTTAAATAGTAGTAATTGTTTGTTCAGTGTTGTTCAGGATTATCTTTCACCGAAATGTTTGATGGGTCCCATCAAATTTGGTGATACTCTGTTTGTTAATGTATTTCTGCCGATTATCATGATTTCCAAAACTTTGACCATAGTTTTTGTGTTTTTTCGATTTTGGATGTGGATGTGTATTTACTTTGCTTGCAAGTATATGCTTTTGCTTTTCTGGACTGCTTGATTATTGCTTCTATTGACTTTTCAAGGAAGGCCAATAGTTCGTTTAGCATAACAATTTTTCAGATTCTTTTGATGCTGCAACATTATATCGTAGGGTGGAATTCTTCGAATTGACTTTTGCATTGACGTGTCGTGCCATATTCTGTGTAGGAGTACCAGGTTAATTCATAGGTACTTTCTCTTCTATGTATTGATAATGCTCCTTTGTGAGAATGTAGGAAAAGTAAAGAAATTAATATTAAAATTATATAGAAATTTTTTGGGACTTGAGGAAACAACTCTGTAATCAACTTAGCCTCATACGGCTAATGTGCTTATTTCAGCTAAGGTCTTTTTTTTTTTGGGGGGGGGGGGGGGGGGTGTTTAAAAAAGGAGTTTAATAAGATTAGATTATCCACTGTGTTCAGATTTCTAGTTATCTAATCTGAATTTATGCAACATATATTACCAAGATAGCACTACTATAAGTTCTACTTCTATCAAAACAAGAAGTTGGTCATTTAGGGGATTTAGATTTGCAGGTCCAACAACAGTAGCTTACATCTACCATGAAGATATTCAGATGGAGGCTTGTAGTGGTTTCAAAGGGATAGAGTGCATTGGAGAGCAATCGCTAGAGTGGATAGGTTTAATAAGGGTGTTTTACAATGCAAAAGCATGCCTTACTGTTTATATTTGTGGATTCCATTTATGTTAGAGTTCTGTTTGTGCTCTCTAAGTAACAGCGCATCATATGTACAGTGGATAGCTAATGAGAAATATTGATATGCCTCTTCTCTCCCCTCCAGTGGGTTGTTGGTCAAGGCATTCTTTATGAAGTTTTCTTGTAAAATGCTGAGACTTAATGAACACGTCTAAGGAAACAGAATTTCTAGATGTCAAGGGCTGTGAGACTTATGAACACGTCTAAGGAAATTTGTCATGTTGGAAAGGCAAGATTAGGAAAATTTGTAAAATGATGGGCCAGTGGACCTTAACAGAAATCTCTACCAACCATTCAAATGTTATTTTGAAACTTAACTGTTATATAATTTCATAGCCACACATGGAGTTTGAAGTATCCCATTTCCTGACATCATGTCTTTGTCAAAATAACTTCATAAAAAGTTGAGTTCTAATTTTATTTTTGTTTATCTCTTTGATTTTATTATTATTATTTTTGTTGATAATTCGATAATTACAAGTTTACAACAATGGGTAAGGGGGCATTTGAACTTGAGTTGTCCTCATAAAGGTTAGCTCGTAATGCCACTAAGTTACAAAGCTCTTGGCATTTTTTCTCAAAATGCTAAGGAGCTGAAAACAACAGTCTAACTTGGACATTTTGTCCCAAAAATGTAGTCATAGGGTTGTTATGTTTCCCTCTCCTTTAGTTTTTGTCTATAAAATTAACAACTTGATCCTGATGAAATTTGTATGCATTTGGATCAAAAGAGTGGGCTCTCCTGGTAAAGTAGATATCAGAGAATTTAATCTGAACACATGAAGGTGATTTCTGCTACATGCCATTCATTTACAAAAATTGTGCAGAGATATGTCAGAATGATGTAAGATATTTCTGTGAAAGAAACCATGTCATATCATATCCCTTTTAGAATGCTTGGTTTATAGAACTTAAAGAAGTTAATAGGGTGGTTTATCTGGACATTGAGGTAATCATAAATCATCTTTATCTTTATCGTCATTGACTCTTGGATTCTTTTACCAACTATTGATGCCTTCTACTTGAATCTTTTAATTCTGTTTGCCTCATAACGCATAATGCATAGTGTATTGCTAGTTTAGATTACCTCCACATAATTAATAGTGAAATGCTAGTTCAGATCAGACAAGCCACCCCTTTATGGTTTGTGCTTCATTATTTGGTAGTCACATTTAAATGCATCTGCCTTTTATGGCTTGTACTGGACCCAATGGTATGCATTTAGAGTTGAACCATTGGGCTATATGTTGGTTGAAATATTGATCAGCTTTGCATGGCTAAAGGCTTTAATATCTTGGTTACCTGTCTACAGCATTCTAGTAGATTTACAAGCGTAAATTGTGTTTGATACATATCATCCTTCAAATTTTCTTTATGTTAGTCTCAATGTATATTTCCCCTAATTTAGCATCAAACCTAACCACATATGTTCTGTGCTCCTCCTTCATGTCTCATTATTGCATGACAACATAGTAACAGCAATTCTTTAACGTGGTCATGTTTTATTCTTTAATGAATACAATTGTACCTCAAGAAGCTTACAAACAGCTGACAAGAATGTCAATGGATTTTCACTTCACTCCTTTTGTGGTAGATCAAGCCTGAACATGTGCTGTATCAACTTCATGCCATGCAGGTATCTTTGTTGGGGGAAGCAAGGTGGTCCACTTTAGACCCGAGAGAAACCTGAATTCAGGCACTGGGACATCTTCTAATTCTGACTTATATGATTCAAGATTCGGTCTCCCATCATCCTGTTCTACCTTTCCTGACTGTGGATTCACGCAACCCAATAGTGGTGTAGTTCTCTCTTGCCTGGATTGTTTCCTTGGAAAAGGATCTCTGTACTGTTTCGAATACGGGGTTACCCCATCAGTTTTCCTTTCTAGAGTGCGGGGTGGCACGTGCACCACAGCAACATCTGACCCACCAGAAGTAGTTATCCATCGAGCAATGTATCTTCTTCAAAATGGATTTGGAAATTATGACGTGTTTCAAAACAACTGTGAGGACTTTACATTGTATTGCAAAACTGGTCTTCTGATAGCAGACAAACAGGGGGTTGGAGGAAGTGGTCAAGCTTCATCTGTCATTGGTGCCCCATTAGCTGCTATTCTTTCTTCTCCTCTGAATTTGCTGATGCCAAATCCTGTTGGTGTGGCTACAGTAACAGCTGGGATGTACTGTATGAGCAGGTATGCAACTGATATGGGCGTTCGAACTGACGTGATCAAGGTGGCAGTGGAGGACTTGGCTGTGAACCTGGGTTGGCCAGGCCCTGACAAGGAAGTGGCCGACAACGAGGCTTCTAACCAACTGATTGCCATGTGATGTGCGTGAAGCTGAATTATAAATTATATATAGTTAGTGTTGATAAGCATTTGTTGACATTCATAAGTGAACTTCTGATGTGGGTATTGAATGCTAGCCCCCCTCTGTTCACCCCCTTTCCCTCTAAATTTGTTAGTTATTGAATGCTGTTTGGTCTTGTACTGTGCATGGAATGATATAAGAACTATACTCTCATTGCGGATTAAATAAAAGTATTGGCGATGGGTGGTCTTCTATAGGTAGTTACGAACTCTTTTAATTTTAATTTTGCACATGTAATATCTGTCATGGACATAATTGCATAAAGGAACTACTTCTTGATTTCCAAGCATGGAAGGTGTCCAATATCATAGTTCCTTTCTCTTAAAAAGTATGAGGGACAAGCGGAGGTAAAATGTTTTCCAATAGAAAATACTCACTCTGGAACCATTGACACCTTACTTATGAATTTGAGCTCAACTATGTTATCTATACTACTATTTAAGGGACTTTCAAACTGTAAGCCGTGGACTTTAAAGCTGGGGTTGACTGTCCACATGTAATCGCATAAGTTCTTTGTATTTCAAAGTGCCACTTTCTTCCAAAGCACTTTTTCATTACGTTACCAAAGCTCATTTCATAATTCCAGCTTCAAAAAACGCGTTTTGGCTCCTTAAAGTGGAACCAAACGCTACTAAGTTTGGACTTTAATCCAAGCCGTCTAAACCATGAACTCTGTCTTGGTTATCTCAAAATATTCCTAACCTGATCACATACAACTATTTAATTAGGGGGATAAATTCATAAAATAAAACCTCACAACTTAAAAACTCCTGCTAAACCCACTTTCTCAACAGTTTACAATCTCTTATCTTTTATCCTTACTTTCTTTGTTTTTCTTTACGTTTCTCTCCTATTTTTTATTTCTTGCCGTCTTCAGAAAATTTTCATATATTTCAGATTGGTTTATATAGCTTTGTGTCCATATTTTCCTTGGTTTTTCTTAATTTCCCATTTGGTGCAGTTTCATTTGGACAAACCATAGATGTACAAAGAGTAGCGTCTTTGTTTCGTTGAGCTTGCATTGGGTGTCATGAATGCAGGCGGAAATATAATCTAGCCGGTAGATAATCACTTTACTCATGCAATCCAGATGATTATTATTCGAAATCTGTTACTTCTTTAATCCATTGCTTTTCATCTTCCTAGGGAGATACACTTTTTACAATAGATCTTCATAGGTAATCTTCGAAATAGCATGCCTCATGATATATGCAATTTAAAATGAGCATGAAGACAGAAAAATATGGAAGTATATCAAAGAAAAATTAAAATACTACTTTTGGTACGGCTGGCTGAATTTTGGATCATTGGTGTCGAGTAATTATATAATACTCCTGGAGTAACATAAATGCATATTTCTCCCTCTCACATAATTGTGGATCCCACTAATTAAATTCATGGTAGAACCTACAATTCATGTGAGAGTAGAGAGTACGCATTTATGGCACTTCCGGAGTATACAATAATTTTCTGTTAGTGCCTTGATGGCACTTGCTGAAATCGGTTTTTTTTTTTTTTTTTTTTTTTTTTTTTTTTTTTTTTTTCAGTTCAAAGCAAAATGGTTTTAGTATTTGTTGGTGGCATTTGCTGAATTCGTTTTTTCTTTTTTAAATTTCTTTTCCAGTTCAAAGCAACATGGTTTTGGTATTTGTTGGTGGCATTTGCTGATATACTACAAAATCTACTCCTTTCCCCTAGTGTTTGAAAACCTGAGGGCCAAGGTAATTGTACGGGAATTTGATATGTGTTGGTTTTTATCTTTTTCTTTATCTTTATCATATGCGTTTGATAATTTTGATTAAGAAAAGGGTAGATGAAGATGTGGAATCTGATATATTTTTTTTTCCACTCTATGCTTTTTTATTTTTTTGGTAAATATTAATAATTTGCATCTATAATATTCTATATATTACTAAAAGCTGGAGCGTAGCATTTAATGTTGTTACGCTCAGATTGAGCCACATAAGCTGTCATGTCATCACCATTCTTTTTTTTGAATTTGTCCTACAATTTAAATTTAGTTTTCCTAAATTTAAAAATACTAATAAAAAGAAAATAATTCCCAACCCTTTGTGTCCACGGTTACAATTTTAGACGGCAACCCTTTGTGTTCCATAGTTACAATTTCAAACAGCAACTCTTTGTGTTCCATAGTTACAATCTCAAATGGCAACCCTTCAGCTTCCTAACGCCAGACTTTGGCTTTCTAACTCCTTCATCTCTTCCTCTCCTCACACTATATTAATACTGAAAAGCTGGATGATTCAGTTCAGGCATCTCTAAATCCCAGTTGCTCTTGACCTCAATTCTTGTGATTGCCTGCATAATAGTTCAATGTAAGGATAAGATTAATAGTATTGTTCTTTTTTATTGTTGTTTTAAAAAAAAAAAAAAAAATTGTTACTAACTCTTTTGTGTTATGGGTATTTGTACTGATATATGATTGTTTGTTTCTAAGTTTAAAATTGATTTTTTTTTTTTAATGTTTGAGACGGCGGTAACATTATTGGTTTATATTGTGTTATCCGTGTGATAGAGTTTTAGTAGTATCCGTGCCTGCAAAAATTCAATTGAATGGTGTAATCCGTGCCTGTAGAAATTCAATTTGCTAAGGTATTTTAGTAGTTAGCAAATTGAATTATAGAGTTCAAAATTCAATATTATACTCGGAACATATACTTCTCCTTTATTCTTGGTCTACTCATTTAAGTGAATCCCTCCATCATTGGAATCGATTTAAAATTCCTTCTATTAATTTTGATTGTATTTGATTGTACTCTTGGCTATATCATAAAAGGCTGTTTTTTTATATAATTTTTTTATGGTAATTATCGTCATTTTTGTTGTTGTTGAATCAAAATAAGATTATGCTAGATTTGCATAATTAATAGTTGTTGCATCTTCATCATTATCACAAGTTTAAGATAGAGATTACTCTCATCAATATCTTATAGCTGCTGCATCTTCTTCATTGCCAAACCTGATCATCTTGACAAACATTTATTTATCTAATTGTACCACATGTATTTATTTACTTTTAAGATGGATTCTATTTGATTGTAAGATTTTTATGTCTTTTGATATAAATTAACTAGCTGGTATGCCAACCAAATCGCTTGCTTCTTCAGTTTTTTTAATCTTTTACTTTGCCTCCAACACTATCGTAATTGGTTGTCTCTTTAATGGCATGTTTTGTCTCTATTGCTATATATATATATATATATATATATATAAATATATATATATATATATTGTTTTGTAGGATCCAAGCAAGAAAGAATTTAAGATGCTTGCTATGTTATTCTCTCAAATTTTTTATAGCATGAACAACTTGCAGTATTAAAGGAATTACTGAATATTTTATATCAATAGTTATTTGTTAATAGGTGTTTGACAAATTTAGTATATGAAAAGTTTTAGGTTAAACAGGTAATAACTTTAATTTTGTTAATTTTTGCTTTCTAAATTACTAATAGTGATTTATCATGTTAAATTAGTAGTTTATTTGTATATTAATCAGCTACAATGTTGTAATGTTATTTATTTTTTCTTTCTAATTTGTGAGGTTTAATTCAAATAATTTTGAATAAGTCCTCTAAAATCAAATTCAATACAAAAGAAATTTTGTTAGGGACTCTGTAAAGCTAAGGGGGGCTCGAAGATAATATAAGTTTGGGCCTCATATATTGTGAGCTTCAGTTGCTACAAGTAGTATTGTAGTAACTTAGATAGGAAACTCTAGATGTAACACAAACAGCTAAGAATAACGGCATTCACTAATATTTGTCTTTTAATTTAAATGGTATTTTGCATAATTGCTTAGTATTCATTAGATTTCATATTCAGTAACGGGTTAGCGACTAGTTCATTATAATTTGGGATTACTACATTTTTCAATCACAAAAATACGTAGGGTTGTGATGAAAAAATTATTGCACCCACAAACGCATAATACTCATCACACTTTTAAGTATTTCATGTGATTGGAAAAAGTAGTAATCCCAAATTATAATAGATGCAAATTATTAATATTTACCAAAAATATTATAGAAGATCATAGAGTGTTATATTACTCAGTTTTAATCACCCAAAACTCAAAAAATGTGGACCTCGCCGAAAATCAAGTTGTTTGGATATATTTTTTAGTTGAATTTCCATAACTCAAAACTCAAAATTTTGAGTTGAATTACGGAAATTGAAAACAAAATTTGGATGCTTCCAAATTTTGAGTTAAGTGTTTCAATGACACTATTGTAGATAACTTAGTCATTGTGGAGCCCGTGTTAGTGTATCAGCAAATCAAACCGGTGTGCAACCATTGGGAGCTAGCTCTTTACTCTTTATTTTTATTTTTTTTATTTTTCTTTTCAGGCAGCTTCTCTTCTGTAAGTGGGTCTCACCAGCCACCATATTTGAGTTTAAGACATGAGATGTGCATCCAAGATATAAAAACAAACAAATATTTTCAAGAGTGAATGAAAAAGTAAAGATCGAGATATAAGCTATGGAAATTGAGTTTGAGTTATGAGTCATGCTGAAACCAAACACCACTACTGTTATAACCCAACATTATCAAGCTGGTCTTAATTCTTACGTTAATTTTGAAAAGACTGGTCCATTAATCTGGTAGAATAATTCAACTTGCGAATGATCATCGTTACAACTTACACGGCAGTACAATATCCAATATCAACTATTGGCTGGTGTACATAACCGAATCAGTCATAAAAATTCCCATGCGCTTGCAATTTTATCTGTGCTTGTAGACTTCTTTGACTTTGTAGTTGACAATCCGTACTGAAAATCTAGGTTCACCTGCCAATGTACTTGTGCAACATGTACTGCAACAACAACAAAAAGTGGCAGGGATTTGTAATATTAATCTATTTAGGGAAATGGGAAATTTGTGGTGATTACTGTACCTTACACAACAGAAAAAGTTGCATGATGTGGAACGCATAAACGACTGAGTTGGTTCCCAGCATAAAAATGAACGAACTTGGTGCACTACCCAGTGTAGAGCAATTACTCAAAGCAAGCAATGGACATTATAGCTTCATAAAAAAGCAGCCCACTACTTGAGGAGTATGTCTATTTTTCAAACTTTATGCATGATAGAATGATAAAGGTGTAAAGTTCTGTTTAAATAAAGTTCTAGCCTCTAGTGATGTTCCAAGGCCTGACGTATACAATCTTACTTTACACTGCAGAGTCAGATTGTCTGGCTTTTACCCAAAAAAAAAAAACAAAGATATCTTTTCTTTTTCTTACAATAAGTGGGGGGGAAAAACAAAGATATCTTTTCCTTTTTTCTTTGCAATGGAAAAAAGAGATTTAACAGGTAATACTACTGAACTATGAGTATCTTAATAGGAAAAAAAAAATTATATGTTTAGTTATATTTAGTATTCCGGTAAATCCTGATGACTCAGACCTTTGGTAGGGTCTTCACGGTTTCATGATCTTGGATATCTGAGGTGGAATTGCTAGTGGGTTTCTTAGGTTTGGAATTTTCATCCATTGCAAGCTCGAATTCTGCCAGACCTGCTAACTGGTCGACTGCATCGGCAATTCCTTCAGTTCTTGCAGCAATCTCAATCAGCAAATATACTAAACTGGCCAGTGGAAAAACCTCCATGAGAGATGGTATGGCAGTTTTTGTTATAGTTTCTTTGTTGGCATCATTGGGAGCTTGTAGTGTTGACACCGTGGGTCCAATGAAAGAATTGGGAAGAGAGTTCAAGGAATCTTGAAGTTTTTGTACAGCTAAGTTCATCTCTCCAATTAATAAATCTATCTTGGATGATTTGGTGAGAGTTTTCATTGTAATGACCAATTCTTTCAGGACCTCTGAAGAATTGGTGCTCAATAGCATGCATACATCACTGAGATGTTTCTTTAGATAGTCTGGTGCCTGTGGCCAAGCAAAAATATTGGAATTAATATTACAAGAAATTTAAGTAAACAAAGTATGATACATAAAACCAAAGTAATGTGTTTTACCTGAATTTCTGAGTTTATGCAACTGTTGAGAGCCTCAATGCAATAAGCACACTTACGCATTGATGTGCCAATCTTGAGGTATTGTTTCCACGGATGTCGAAAGTTGAATCTGCCATGTGCAGGTTCCCATCTTGCAAGATTGACCTGTACAATTGAATTAGAAAATTTATCAAACTGAGTACTCAATAGTTATCTTATTGCTAGCAAATTGACTCACTAGGATAGTTAGCAGCCTACCATGACTTCTTCAGTTGCCTTAGAATTAAGCACACATTTGTAGCCTTGCATTCTCTTACTAGGATCTTCCTCATTGCCAAGCTTAGTTTTATCATTTTTGAAGTATTCGCCGACACATCCTGAATTTCAAGTTGACAGAGTGTTTTATGTATAATTTGGTTATGCTTGAATAAGGAGAATTAATTACATATTGAGCTCAATCAATGATCTTTGTTCATGCATACCGTCCAGGGAGTCAGCAAGTTTTTCCAGGTTACGAACAATCATATCGTGAAGCCCACTGCCAGCCCAAATGGGACAGAAGACCATGGTTATAAAAATGCATAAAGAGGTCCCAATGGCAATTGTTGACAATCTTTGGTGCGCCATCTCAAACAATCTGTCCACTCGGTAGCCGGAAACTGTAACTAAGCTGAAGGTGAGGATGAAGATCATGGCACCATAGTCGAATCGGGTTTTCACAGATGGAATAAATCGAGAGAAAGTTGCTGCTGAAGCTGAAAATAAGACAAGTGATATATGTGTTAGTATTTTGGTCAGTAGCGAGTAAAGAACTTATCAAATAAGACAAGTAGTGATATGTTAGTATTTTGGGAAGTAGTATATAATAACTAATAAGTAGAGAAATTTTCAAAGAAAACACGCACCTAGAAGGAAAACTGAAATTCCAATAATTATGGGCTGAAAAGTTTCTCCTGACTTGTCTGCAATCCACTGAACTCCTAAAGCAAGAGATCCAGCAAGAAAAGTCCCTATTGTTCTATTAAAGCATTTACAGAGTGTAGCACCTGCGCCATAATGTTGTTTATGTAAAAGGCTTAGACTTTGCGATTATAGAAGACAACTAAGAAAATCATAGACATTGAAAGTACTTTGATTACTAAACCATATTTATATATATAAAAAATACTAACCTACTGTCGATTCAAAAACAACGACAACAGTCATAACTGCCCACATAGCATTCCCTCCAACACCATCATACAAAGGCCTCATATAGTAAAAAAATGATACAATCAAAAGGGACAACCCTACTTTGACACCATGGATGGCCTTTTTAGGTTCAGCAACTCCTAAATTCCAAGCCTTGTATAAGAACCTCCAAATTATCAAAATTGGTCCACAAAGCAGACCTTTTAACCACAACCATGCTTTGTTCACTAGCTGATCAGATTCTGGGACTAACACGTTCGATGTCCCATCAGGTACATTGATCCTCCATTCCAGTTTCCCTGACACTTGCTTTGCATTTGCCATTTTGGACAAGACTTGGAAAAAGAGAATGATGGAAACTAGGAGGTTGGGAAAAAAATTTATGGTTCTAAACCCTGTGATGTTTTGCTAGAGTACTAGGGGGACTTCAATGTCATTCAATGGAAGAGCTAAGCTTTCTTGGCCTGTGTGTGTGTGTGTGTTTTTTAGGCTAGCTAGGCTGTTGTGGTCTACGTACTCACCAGTCAAGCATATATATACCGTAGTCTATGATTAGGTAAATTGTTTAAAATAAATGTCCCTATATATTTATATTCCTCGTACAAATGTAGAGTAACTTATAAAATGTTTTGAGTTGGCAAGGGGGTTTAATAGATTAGTGACTGTATAATCTGATCTGCTATTACTGCAGCACCAATGGCTTTACAGGAGAATAGAAGATAGAACACTGACTAAAAAAAATTAGATGATTTTCCCCATGTCCTATTGTGGTTTTTGATAATAAATTCAAAAATCAACCTTAAGTTGGTGTGTTTTTGTCCTTTTAGACAAGTGGATCATTTGTTTTGCACAGATACCCTCTTATTTAATGTCTATTGCAGTGTCCATGGGTTGGAGCAAATTGTAGAATAGAGGGGGGAAAAAAAGCATAAACTTTTTTTTTTTTTTGTGTGGCTAAAAAAGAATAAACTTGGTACAGTTATAGATACCATAATACTTGCATTATATATGTGTGTGTAAAGTTAATTTGCTTATTACTAAGATTGCTAATTATAGGGAAAGCTAGCTAGAATTCTCTTGCGAGAGTTGAGTGTGAGAAATATAAAACAGCGGAAGAAATTAACATAACTCATGCCATTTTTGTTCAAGTAATTTGTTGAGAAAACTTACTATAAAATGAAAAATTATAGAGAAGAAGTTATTACAAATGAGGAATTATAAAGGAATTCTTCTAGTCTATCGCTGAGAACACTAGTTTTTTTATTTTTTATTTTTTAATTTAAATTCTGGACTAGGGTCCACTTCAATTTAACGTTAGTTCTTTATTTATACTACTTTCGTCAAGGAGTATGTTTGTTCACCAAAAGATATCTTTAGTTTTACCAAACAAAATTTTTGTTCACGAAAAGACTCCTAATAAGACGAGTCTTTATCTATCACTCTTATTATCAAATAAATAAAATAAGTCCAAATTTATAACAATTAATTAATAATTTGGATAAACTCTATGTAAGCTGCATTAACTCTCCTAATGGAGAAAATACATTAGAGCCTGTCCAAAATCAGTGCCAACACCATAGATTCTAGCATGTGATTGGCTTGTTTTGCTTTGTGTAATCCGCATATTCCCATGCATTTTTCTTTTTCTTTTTTGGAAAAGTATTGTTTTACACTCTTTGACGTTTGACGTGAAATGTTTCACACAATATCCAAACGATAGAGAAACTTATAAATTGTTTTTGAGTTGGCAAGGGGGTTTGATACATTAGTGACTGTATAATCTGCTATATTACTGCAGCACCAATGGCTTTAGAGGAGAATAGAAGAGAAAACATGGACTAAAAAATTAGATGACTTTCCCCAGGGTCCTATTGTGGTTTCAGATAATGAATTCAAAAATCAACAGTATGTCGGTGTGTTTTTGTCCTTTTAGACAAGTGGATCATTTGTTTTGCTCAGATACCCACTTATTTAATGTCTCTTGCAGTGCCCATGGGTTGGAGCAAATTGTAGAATAGACGGGGCAAAAAAGCATAACCTTTTTTTTTGGGGTAAGAGCATCAACATAACTCATCTAAAATTTTCTGACTATTTTACACATAAGAGCTTACTTTTTCTATTTTGCACTATCATTTTACAAAATACCCACATCAGACCATCTATTATACACACTATTTTATTAAATAATATTTTTTATTCTTTTGTTTATTATTATTTTTTTAACATTACCCCATCTCTCTTTCTTTCATGCCTCTCCATCTCCTTCCTCAACTCTCTGCCTCTCTCATATCCCAAACCCACACACTTACACATGGAGGCGAGGAGATCCGACGAAAACGACGGCAATGATTATGGCGGTGGATCCGACAATAATGACGGCAACTCTGAGGTATATCGGCGGCAACTCCGAAGATCCCGTTGGGTTTTTCTGATGGGTTTTTGTAATGGGTTTTCGTTAGGTTTGGTTTTGATTTGTTTTTGGTTTGGATTGATTTTGAGTTGAGTTTAGGATGGGTTTTCCTGTGGGTTTGGGTTGATTTTAAGTTGGGTTTGGGATGGGTTTTCTGACGGGTTTGGATTGATTTTGGTTTGGATTGATTTTGAGTTGAGTTTGAGATTGATTTCCAATGGTTGGGTTGATTTTGGGTTGATTTTGTGTTTGGATTTTCAACTGTAGAAGTGGGTTGTGGTGGTGGAGGTTGGTAGTGCTGGATTGTGGTGGTTCTGGTGGTTGTTGGTGATTGGCCCAACTCAACTAGTCAGACCCAAATTTGGCTAAAGTGCTGGCTCGCCCATTCCAAGCAAAGAGTTGAGTCGTTGGGCTTGGGCAAAAGCTCTGGGTCCGGGGGTTCCTAAAGCGAAGGGAAACATGTGGGTCTTCATCTTCTTCTTCACATTGAAGAGATTGGAGAAAGGGAGAGAGAGACTGATGAGAGTAGAGGTGAGAGAAAAAATTAATAAAATAGGAATATACACAGCTACAGTAACCGTGTATATTTGCATGGCTACTGTAGCAAATGTGTATATTTACACAACAATAGATGGACTGATGTGGAGCAAATTTAAGAAATATTGTGTAAATTTTACATCTTTTTCTATTTTGCACAACTTTATATCCACTGATGTAAATGCTCTAAAAAAGCATAAACTTGGTACAGTTATAGATACCATTTTCTCATTACTAATATTGCTAATTATAGGGAAAGGTAGCTAGGATTCTCCTTGGAGAGTAGAGTGTGAGAAATCTAAAATAACGGAAGAATTCAACGTACCTTATGTCTTTTTTGTTCAAGTAATATGTAGAGAAAACTTACTATAAAATGAAAAATTACACATAAGAACTTATTAAAAATGAAGAATTATAAAGGAATTCTCTTACTCAATGACCTTCTCTTTAGAAACCCTTTGATAGAGAACACTGGCTTTTTTTTAAAGCTAGACTAAGGACCACTCAATTTAACGTTGGTTATTTATTTATATTACTTCCATCAAGGAGTATGTCTATTCACCAAAAGACTTCTTTTTTTACCAAACAAAGTGTACGTTCACAAAAAGACTCCTAATAGGGTCTTTATCTATTACTCTTATTATCAAGTAAATAAAATAAATATGAATATAAGATAATTAAATGATTCGAATAAACGCTATATGAACCACATTAAGTCTCCTCATGTAGGAAAGAGGCCTCCAAAATCAGTGCTAATTCATCACGCCGACACCATAGAACCCTCGCCTACAATTGGCTAGTTTTGCTTTGCATAATCAGCATTCCTATTCATCTTTCCTTTTTTTTTTTGGGGAAAATATTGTTTTACTCTTTGATGTGAAGTGTTTTATACAATATCCAGACTTTTATATCAGATATCTACATTTTATACATGATATGAAAGAAAGTGAGACGATCATATAGATAGCTAGAAGTTTACGCGTGCATGTATCATTTGAGTTCATTGCTCTCTCTCTCTCTCTCTCTCTCTCTCTCTCTCTTCACATATAAATTTGAGTTCTTGGATAACTATTTACTTAAGAAAAGAAGTATTGATTGCCTCAAATCCAATAGTGTACTCTTTCTTTTTATTTATTTATTTATGAAAGTGTTCATACTCTTTCACATCATATTCACATTTTACATATGATATAAAAGAATGTGAACATAATGTGAAAGCTTATGGATAGTGTTAAATGTGGGACAATTAATGCTTTTTTTTCTCCCTTAAAAAAAAAACTGTTACCCAAGCACTCAAATTTCTTATCTTTTAACTCAAAAAAAGAAAAAGAAAAATCTAGATGTGTAGTGTTGGCTTGAGAGAAGGTGACCAATGAACTAAAATTATGCATGCACGCGCAAATCTTGCTCGTACAAAACATCATTCATTCAATTGTTGTACAAGTGTTTGTTCTAGTTAAGTTGAAATTATAAGATAATAAGGGTCAGAGAAAACATGATAGGCAGACACTAATATTGGTCGGTTAAATGAGTTGATTTTGTTAATAACATTATTCAATTCATATAAATTCAGACCATATATTGAAAAAGTTCCCATATCATGTGTGATCACACCAGAAACCAGAATTATGTTGTGGCTAGCTTTTATTGGTAAGCAGGGGGAGTGACCTAATTTTTGATTCCTCCCTTTAAAGTAAGTTGTGCCGTGCGTACTTTGTTTGTGAGTGTGCCTGACGTAGAGAGAGAGAGAGAGAGAGATGACCTAATTTTACCCAATAGTGTTCACACAAAATATTTTCTTGAGTCACGACAATTAATGTGTAATTGACTAATTGTGCATCAAGAACATTGTCGAAGTAAGGGGTTTCAGTGGAGCACTTAGCAAAGCCATGCATGACTATTGGCCATGTAACATGGCTCATGCTTTGAAAATTAATTACTAACGTGGCATCAATCTATCAAACAAAATATATATATAATTGAGGAGGAGAGATTTGAACTTTAGATGACTTTATTAGAAACTCTAAAAAGTGTTAATTGAGCTACAAAATTTTTAACAATATGTTGACATAACTCATGTGGAACTCCTTGTATGAACTAATGCAACATGGTTCACAATTTTGAGTCGTGGACCTAGTCGAATGCCCACTAGCAAATAGCGCATGGCTTATGTTTTATATGAAAAGTAAATATCTTTTCAGGGAAAGTTATTAGGTATTTCAAAGTACAATGATGTGGTACTCTCTCTTTTTATATGAATGGTGAATCCCAATATGAATTAAATTAATAGGAATTATTATTATATGAGAGGGAGAAGTACGACGTCACTGTACTTATGGAGTAGTGAATAATTACTCATTCCCATGATTACGTGAAGGTGATTGGATCCTGGGCACCTATAAGAAAGAATAAAATAAGGGCATCAAAAGAGTTATCAAGTATCGGTGATAGGCTACAACATGAGACTCTCTAATGTCTATGTTAGAAATTGTTTCATGATAAACGAAGTTAGAGTTTCTTTTTTCTTTTTCTAAATGAGTCAATTGTACCCTTACCTTTTACATGTTCCCCTTTTATAGTTGTCGTGGTGTGAATTTCGCCTTATTCTTTGCTGGAAATTAAAATTCATATTGTGGTAGAAAATATATCTTATTACACAGGACCCCATGATTTTTGTGGTCAAATCCCAAGATTTGTAAGAACACACTAAGGGATAAGTCTTTGACATAGCTCGATTTTGAGGATTTCAAGCTAGGTTTGCTAGTCAGCTACGTTATTCGGTCTTGGCTTGTCCCCAAGGTTCCTCATCACCATGTGGTTGAGATGCCACTGTAAAGATAGCAAATCAAGATCAGTTGCAGAGTCTGTTAGGAGCAAGTCTAAGAAGAAGAAGAAATTGAGTGAAGATAGAATTGAAGAATAAAATGAGACTTAAGCTACATGTCGTATAGCATTGTACTGTATGAGAACTACAAGTCGTACGTATAGCTATATTTATCAGTTATGAGTTAGTTAATTCTGTTTCTGGGTTAGGAGGGAAAGTAAGTTAGTTATTACTTTCCTCTCTCGTTGTATATATATATATATATAGAAGTTGTAACTATACTTGAATCAATGAATTCATTTCATTTTCTTCCAATTCTGTTTTGTAATAGCCACTTTATCATTTGGTCGTGATGCTACATGACCACCTTGTCGTGGTGCCATGTCATTAAGTAATCTATTAGCTACCTCCCATTCCTAAGCAAAGCTCGATTGCTAGGCTTGGTGTTGGGAATCTTTCGTTTTATGTTTAGGTGGTTATTTTTCCTGAGACACAAATGTAGCATTAAATGCTTTTATGAAACTAGTTTGATGTGATTTGAAATGGACTGCCTTCTTAGCTTGATATTGAGGAGGTCGGGCTGGGTTCGCAAATCAGCCCCTCTTCTTAGTCTCAATTTGTCTATGAGGTTCCACATCACCAGCTAGCAGAAATTTCACGTATTACCATCTTATTAAGGTGCCATGCCATTAATTAAGTTACCTATCAAAAAGTAATATATTTCATTCGTAAGTCTGATAACCATAAATGTGAATGTGAAATATTAAGATAAAAAAGAAAATTTATAAAGAAACTACAAAAATTACTAGTCTTGTGTGGATTATATGATTGGGAAAAGAAAACTACCTCCATAGTTATGACTTATGAAAAGAATAATTATGATTATTCAAACAAACGACCTTTGATTATATATTAACTCATCAAATCTTTAGTTTTATCCCCATATAAGAGTAGTTGTTAAGTTGGTCTCTTCAAGCAAGTAGGTCTTTTCAATCCTCATATTATAATATTTTATTTCATTTGAATCATTTTATTAATTATTATAAAACTATTATCATGATCCTATTAATTGAGACATTATTAAACCCACTAACTAGCAATCACTTTTTTTGAAAGTTCTGCTAAAAGAATGTAGTGCATTAGCATAAAAAGTTTGACCTTGGCATTAGCATAAAAATGGGAAGAAGTTCCTGATGACTCGGCAACTGCTATAATAATAATAATAATAATAATAAATATATAAATATATATAATGCAGCTTCAAAGATATCCACTATGGGTTTTCTGTTCTGGTTTTTTCAAAATTACATACTTGACACTGTTGTGATAACATTTTCTATTATCTTAATTATTAAAATTCTCATGGCAAAATTAGGTATTTCGAATGATAGCCTCCTCTATTGCGTTCTTAGCAGATTTAATTTGGTATGTGATAATGACTTAATATGAATATATAAGACGTACGGATTGCGCTTAGGTCATCCCATTAAAATAAAATGTTTTGAAAAGAGACCTAAAATATCAGATATAGGCTGTTACTTACAAGTAGTGTTTCCACCCATAAGTGATTTTCTCTGTTATGCTTGAAAATCACGGACAACTTTTGCTAGTCACAATGTTATAATCACTATTCTGATAGCTTTTTTTTTTTCCTAGTTAATTTTTTATTTTTTTAGTTTTAAATGGCAAAATTAGGTCATGATGTAAAACCCCACTAGCTTTCCAATGATATCATCCTCTATTGCATATTCTTAACTGATGATAGGATTGATTCCACTTTTGTAACCCTTTAAAATGTGTTGAAACTTCTTCTTGTTAAAACATGAAAAGCGACCCAAAGTATCAGATAAATGTCTCAATAGCTCGTATACTCCCAAGGGTGTTTCCGAAAACTACTCTGCTATAGCTCTTTGGACTTTGGAGGGACGTTTCTGGAAAATAGATCTTGGTGAAGACCAGAATTGGACTTGCATCAGAAAACCCATCCGAGCCTAAACAAAAAAACAAAAAAGATATAGATCGTAGTAATAGCAATTTGTTTTAGTCCATTATGCGTTTCTGACATGAACCCAATCTAACCTGATCTTGATCAGGACAAACCATTGCTGCACCCGACTGGCTCATCAAGCCTTTAGTATAAACTTTTTTAAAAATTTATTTTCAACATATGTTTGTATATTAAAATTATATTAATTTTTTATATACTGTAGATAAAAATACTAATGGAATTTTTGTCAATTTGACAAATAATTCTCAAATATAAATGCTTTCAATGTCAAATCTACTACTAATATGAAGTAGTTTTTTGTGAGTTTATTATAAATTTTCTTTCTGATTATTACTATTTTCTTTACCTAACATGTTATATTTTATTTATTAGGTTTTATCTCTATATATTAAGAGAATTCATAAAGTTAGTTATGACTCCGAAAAATGTCAAAAATACCCATAATCTAATTAGATAATCTTTATTCTTAAAAAATAAAAAATGAGGTTAAAATTGTAATTCAAAAAAAAAAACTACTAGAAATTTTTTTCCTAAAAATTAGCACACTCTCTATTTGAATATATCTCACGTACGTTTGATATATATTTTTTCCTAAAAACTAACACACACTATTTTAAAAATTCTTTTCTGTGTAACCTTACTAATTATAGATAAATTCAAATTGAAAAATTACATTAAACTAATAAAAAAAAAGTCTCATCGCACGTGTGGAGCACGTGTGATGAGGCTAGTATATTGTAAGAGTTTGGATTAGTATTTTTCTTTTAATTTTTTTACTTATTTGCTTATGTACAACTTTTAAAAGCATCTCATTTTTTTATAGGTACAACCATATATAATTGTTTGTATCATACGATATGTAATATTAATTTATCGTACAATACATATATTATTATGTACAAAAAGTTTTGTATCGTAAGAACGTATCGGTAGCACTCATGAATCATACGATATAGTGGAGTGTATTGTATGAATCGCATCGTATTGTAAAATAGCACATATCGTATGATACATAGACAAGTACTTTAAAATGAGTTTTTTTTTGGGTTAAAATTTGTGCTTTTATTTTAGTCCAAAAAGTTGTTAGACTTGTTTTTAACACAAAATTGTTATGATACTTAATTGAGTCCAATAAAATAACATGTCCACAAGGTCTAAAGTTTTTTTCTTCCTTACAAAGTTTGGACTACACACTTGACACTTCACTTTCATATTTGTAAATTTCTTTTCCACAGTATAAATAAGATATTAAATGAAAATATAATTTATTTTGTCATTATTGTTATAAGTCTAAGAAGCTAGATAGACAAGAAGAAATTTATAAAAAATTATTAAAATAAAAGAACAAGAAGATATAGTAAATGTTGATGATGATGAAGAAATATTCAATGAAAAATAAATAAATTTTCAAGATAACAAAGGAGATAATAACATTGACTTAGATGATGAATATGATGAAAAGAAATTATTATTTTGGGTAATTTGTTATGTATTATCACTTTTGAGTTTAATTAATTTGAATGTGTGTGTTATAAACAAATGTTAGTTTGATTTATTTAGTTAACTTGTTAAATATTATTACATAATTAAGTGATGATTAAATTAGTCATTAGTTGAATATGTTTTGAATTTATAATGAGTATACCCTTTATATATGTATATCTATAGTTTGTGTGTGTGTATATATTAGTAGTTGTTTGTGTATTTTATGATACACAATACGATGCGATACACAATACCAAAAAAAAATTCATGATGCGATTTATATTTTGACAACTATGAGTACAATTACAATTTTCAACAAATAAACATAAATAGGCTTTCAGCAAAAAAGGTAATCCAAAATCACACTTAATTTTATAGTTGATTTTCATTGTATTTCATATTTCATGTATAACATGTATGTGTATTTTTTTTTTTTTGTTGGATTAATTATTAGGCTAATAGACTATTAGAATTAGTTATCAAATTATAACTTGGGATTTATGTATTATTAACTTTTATGTTCCATTATTTGTATTGAAAGAAATAATATTAAAAGAGAGGTTAGAAGTTATATTAAAGTTCTTTTTTACGAGGAAAAAATACGAGTCATTTTGAATTGACCTGACCCGTCAAAGTCCCGATAAAGGTCATAGAATAACAACTCATATTACTCTAATAAGTTTTTACCCAAATCTATGAGAGACCGTGACCTCTGCCCATTTATTTCATTTGACCAAACCCACATAAATGGGTGGGATTGTGTTTAATTATCTCTAATAATGGAGATTCAACAAATGATACCGTCCATTCCCCCTAGATTGGGGGTTTCACGTGGAGTCGCCACTTGTTTTAATTAAAATGAAAAAAAAAAAAAACAATGATGATAAATAAATACTACATTTTATTGATTGAATTGAAAATTTACATCTGGCAAAGAATAAATTTAGAAGGTCTAGGTCCTAGATACAACTTAAAAATTGCTTGGCTTAATCTACTAACCATTAATCTAAGATTGGAGGTTAAGTTATAAAGTAGGAAGGTGTTTTTCTCAACAACAAAAAAAGTAGGAAGATGTTAGACACTGACCTCGCCTATTAAACTGGTCTTCTATAATATTGTATAGCCATGGGTTCATGTCATGCAGTCAAAACATCCAAACATTTTATAGAAAAAAGAAAACATAATGTTATTATGTGGATCAAGAAATTGAAATTTTGGGAAAACATGTTTTGTAAACATTAGGGGGTTTGAAAAAATTAGGGTTTTAAAGGATTAGGATTGTAAACATGTGAAACTATAACAACATGTTTGATCTTAAATCATCACATATCATCAATCAAAAACATGTTTTTCAATAAAAAACAACCAAAAGTTGGTTCTAACCTAGTTTGGTTTGAGGGATTATACATGTATATGATATTGGACTCAAGAGTGGTCTCAAATGTTCTTGTAGTTTCGAATTGTTGTGCAAAACATTCTTCTTTCAAGATCTGAATTTAGGCAGCACTTAAAGATGGTTCGACTCCTTGGTTCAAGGCTAGGTTTGAACATGTGATGACTTCTTAGATCAGATCAAGTAGCATCTCTTCAATTTGAATTGGAATGACTTAGGCAGCACCTCTTTATTTCAAATCAGGGTGATTTGGGTAGCACCTCTTTGGTTCAATTGGGCAACACTTCCTTGGAGTGTTCTTGAGATGTTCTTTGTGTGCTTCACAAAATTGGGTAGAATAATAACAATAGTCTCGATGTTTTGGGAGTGAAAATGGATTAGAGGCTTGATTTGAGTGAAGTTTATCATCAACAATGTTAATCTAATTAGGAGATAATTGGTAAAATAGTACAATATTCTCCATTGTCTCATAAGGTCAAAAAAAATTTTTTTTTGATACAAGATAGAAATTCTACTCTAGCCTAATCTAAGTGTATATGTATATGAAGCTCCCTCCTGAAAACACCGACTGTTGCCCCCCACACCCCACAAGCATTTATATTTGTAAAGTGACTATCAAGCAAGGGGTGCGTGGTGGTCTCATAAGGTCAATTAACAACGATCAAATCATTATAACTTAGTAACATACCATAAAAAGATCCCCTTCACCTTGTGATTGCTAAAAATGGAATATAAATCCAACAATATATATCATACATAGTTACATGTGCAGCATTATCCACAAGTTGCTTGATCAGTTTTTCCCTCTCCTCACTTAGGAAGAGTTAAAGCACAACTAGTCAATTACTAATTTCCTTCTGAACAAAGTTTAGTTACAAAATTGGTTGTAACCTAAGACTACAACCTTACTCAATATCTTTTATTGAAGGTAAATTTTGACAAATCCACCATTGGATTATATCTTCTTCTTATATCCTCCATGCTTGCAAAATTTCTAAAAAATTAAAAATTAATAGCTATATCATCAATAAATTATTTAAATTGCAAGTTTTTATAGCATAAAATTATGCATAAAATATAATCTTATAGATCATATAGTAAATAATATCTGATTGTCACAAAATTTGACATATGTATTAAAAGCGTAAAGAATATGCAATCCAACGGTTAGATTTTCAAAATATATAGTAATGTTAATGATATTGAGTAAGATTGTAAGCTTAGGCTACAACAAATTTTGTAGTTAAACTTTGTTCTTTCCTTTATCCATTTATAAATAAATAAATAAATAAAACCCTAACATTTCCAAACATCCCAAGACGACGCCGTCTCCTCTAGATTTTTTGTCATCTGGGTATTCAATTTTTCATTTTCAATCAACCGCCACGAAGTTAATTGTTTTGGTTTATCTGTCTGTGTGTATTATTTGAGGTTTTGAAGTGGAACCCATCAAGCCCATAATCATAAAGACCCAATCTTGGCAGATAAATTGAATATTCTGAATCAAAGAAAAGAGTGGATGATGGCGAATCTATATGTAAATGCGGTGCCAGCGGCAGTTCTGAATAGGAACACAGAGTGGTTCAGATTCTCAGGTCCTTTCAATCCTTATCCTCCTCCTTTCTTGGCTCCTTGCCCTTTCAATCTTTGGCTGCTCTCCTGGCATGGCTTGGACCATTGTTAATCTCGCCCACTTCGTTGTACGTTCATATACTCTCTCTTTCTCTGTTTCTAGGTTTTCATTAAAAATGGTCTGTAGAGAGGTAAAATTCCCAACCTATCACGAGCTGGCATATCATACTACCAAGTCCACAAAATACAGTCAATTACAAAGCGCCACATATTGCTACTAGGTTTTGCTATTACTACTCAAAAACCAACAGAAATTTGCCAAGTGTCATTGAAATAGGGTCATAAAATACATGCAAAAACCAATCACACATCAACATGTGTAAGCGATGACATAAGCAGCCCTGCGCGTGTAAGCGATGACACAGGCAGTCTAATCGGGTGCTGACATGTGTCACCTTGAAAATCAAAACATTTCGGCCAATCAAAAGATGCCACGTGTCTTGGAGAAAAAGTCTTAAAGCTCCTCCAATCAGACTGTGACACATGTCACCAATCAAACTTCACCACATGTCGCTCACCCACCCCCAAACTCCTATAAATAGAAGCCTTCCTCAGGCATTTCAACACACACCAAGACATCCAGAGCACAAGCAGCATCAGAGAAGATTCAGAAGTACTCAGAAGTATAGAAGCTCTGCAGGAATCAAGTCTCAAAGCCTTCAAGAACTTCAAGAACTTCAACCTAAAAATCGAAGAACATTCGAAGCAGAATCATCCAAACTATCTGCTTAGATCCTAAAATTTGCTAGAGTCAAGCTCAAAAACCTCCGAAAACCTTAACAAACCATAAATTAACGAAGTTCTACGGATTCAAGCCTCTAAAGCACCGAAGAACTTCCACCACAAACCTTCAAAGAAGAAGAACATGAAGAACAAAGAATTTCTAACAAGCTCATAGCTAGAGATTCATTGTAATTCCTTTTCAAAGATCTTTGATCCATTCCTCAGCCAATTCCAATCAATAAGTTGCAAGGAGATCAAATCAGAGGACCACTCTTTTGTAATCATAGATAATTGTACCACATATTCATCAATACAAATTTGCATTTGTGAAACTATTTTACTTGTTTGATTTATTTCAAACTAAAAATTTAGTCGTCAACATGGTCATTTTACATGTGGGTTTGGTGTTAAAGTTCGCGATCGTATTGTGCTGTTTGATTTTGGTTGTTTTTTGAATAAAAGAAAGGATACCCATGTTGTGAATTGTTTTATTTGGGCATTAATTTTGGTTGTTTGTGATTTTGATGATTTTGCATTAGTTATTTTCTTGATTGCTGAGTGGGGGTTTTAGGGCTTAAGATGGTTGGATATTTGTATGTTGTGGTTGAAGAGAGAAGACTCAAGTTTGTAAATTTTTTCTTGTTTGAAATTGTATGTAGAATTTGCTTGATTATTGGCTGTGGAGAAGTGGGTGTTTGTTGGATTTTGGATTTATGGATGGGTAGAAAATGAGATCAGCCTTTTCAAGGTATCTGGGTTTTTTGATAAGTTAGTTGGAGGGGATAATATGCATTAAACTGCTTAATCTTATGTGTCACTCATTTTGCTTTTGGAGAAATGTGAATATGTCCCTATCTGAGCCAGGCAGTTGTATTAGACTCAGTTAAATGTTTAAATTTTTGTGAGGTATTGTCACTTGACTCATGAGTTTAGTTTTTCTTTTATACTAAATTGTACAATGTTTTGGATTGGAAATTTTAATTGGCCTGATGTTTTTTCAGCAGCAAAATAAAGCAATTTAGTTCGCCGGTATTTTGTATCAATTAAGGAGATGCAATTATGAGAATGTGGGGAGTGTCAAATAAGAAACTTTCGTTTTCATGATTTAGCTTTGGTAAATTCTTTGAATTGGTAATCTAAAGATAGGAAACAACAATGATTCTAAAGTTCACCTTTCCAGTCTTGTATTCACTTATCCCAAAAAAAAAATCTCTAGTCTTGTATTTATGCTTCACTATAAGCCGAGCATCTTATACCTTGTCTTAGTGAACATCTTTACTGTGCCCTTGTTCGCCTCTTATTAGGAATTTTTTTATTGTTTGTTCTTCGCAATGCCGTGGGAGGTAACTGGAAAGGTGTGAATAGACCAATACATTTAGATAACTTGACAAAGTTAAACCTGTATACTTTGAGGTCTTTGAAACGTTTGTGTCTTTTATAAGTGCTTGACTGATGGATTTGGTGAAATGAACGACTGGATTTTGATATACAATAGCTGAGTGTAACTACTTATATATTTTGTTTTATACTGGCTTATTGTCTTTTTTTCTTTCAATTGTTCAATGGCATTGTTGTTGTAAGGATGATTGGTTCCCACCCCAACCCAAAAAAGAACCACTTTTTTGCTCTACCCCAATCGCCCCTTCAAATGGTGGAGGTTGAGGTCACGGGTTCAATTCTGAAAGGGTATGTGAATTGAATTTTTATTATTTTAAATTCACTTGAGACAAGGCCTAGTGGCAAACCTTTATTTAGGTAAATATCTGAAAGGCTTAAGTTATTGGTTTATTCTTCTGCATTGTGAGTTTATGCCTTTCACTGCCAGGTTAAGTTCCTTCACTTCCCTGTATTGCATGAATTTATTATGTTCTTGTACCCTCCAGGTCACTTATCACTTCTTCCACTGGAAAAAAGGAACTCCATTTGCTGAAGATCAGGGGATCTACAATGGGCTGACATGGTGGAACAAATAGATAATGGAAAGCAGCTCACACGCAACAGAAAGTTCTTAACCGTTGTTCCTGTTGTGCTGTAAGTTTACTTCTACGAATTACGCAATATGTTCAAATTTGTAAATTCAATTTTCTGGAGGGTGTTAATTTTATAAGCTTATGAAGATCTTGTTGTTGTCAAGTAAGTTGACGTCAGTTTTTTGCTGTTAATTTTGGTGCTTCATCAGGAAAGTCTTAGTTCTCTCTCTCTATCTGCATGTGTGTGTGGAGGGTGATGTCTATGACACCTCCTCCCTTTGTAAGAGCAATGTGGAGGGTGAGGTCGTGGGTGCATATGCTTCAATTTTTTGGGATTCAATGAGTCATGCTAGGCTCTGCAGCAAGTTTGTTATTTTGTTGGAGACACTGGCTTGAATTTTTGGAATTTGGTTCTAAGCTATTTGATGTGGATCGTTTGGATGGAACGGAATTGAATCATTGCTCCTTTGAGGATATTGAGAAATCGTTGGTTCAGTTAAAAAATTTGTGCCAACAAACTCTTTTTTATTGGTCTCGGTGTTGGGGTTCCTCATCAGATTATTCTTCTATCATAGAGTTCCTCTTTTCTCTTGGAATGTCTTTTGATTTCTCTGTTTCTTTGTTTTTTGATGTTTTTTCTTTGTTCATCATTGTGAACACCTTGTATTCTTCTTTCGTTATCTTTTATCAATAATATTACTCTTGTACGCACCCAAACTAGGCTAGACCTCACTTGAGCTCACAACTTACTTGTATAGTGGGCTTGGATTTCCTACTTTGGGCCATTCTCCATATAGAGACTCAATGAGATCACTTTCTCTCTCTCTCTCTCTCTCTCTCTCTCTCTCTCTCTCTCTGTTGCTTCTCTTCTCTCTCTTCTCTCTCTCTATTTCCTCTCCCCAAATTCCAATCCCTTTCCTTACTCCAACTTCTCCTATTTATAGCCAGTTATTAGTGGGAAGATTATGATTACTTCCAAAACTAGTGCAATGAGAGGTCCAATGTCGTTAATTGTAAGTGGGCGTTTAGGTGAGAGTGGCTTTGGAAATGGCTCCCACTTCAGTAACTATGCTCGGCGGCGATATCCCCTAAGGCACTGCCGGGCGCACAAAGTATGGTGTGACTGAACAACCACAACCTTACTCAGGGCCGACTCGCCGAGCAAGAACCTCGTGGTAAGGTAAGGTACGAGCTAGCATTGGCTACCTGCTCTTTAGGCCTTCGAACAATACTCAGCTTGGGCTTATAGCTTTTATGGGTTCGGGTCGGGATCCTGGGCAGAGCAGAGGTTGGGCCCTTGGGCCATATTATTGATCCATAGTTCAAGGCCCAAATGGGCTAGGATATTACGGGGCCGTACAATTGGGTTGAAGCCCGAAGCCCAAAGGGGTTTGGATTCCGCAGGGCCGTACATCAGCCCCCCCCTTTATTCATGCTCGGCTCTCGGGAACGAATCAAGGAGTCCAAGGGGTAATTGTTGCCTGGGAAGTTCAACAAACGGGATAATGGGCGGTTGAAAGGCCCATTAATGCGCCCTCAAAAGGTGCGTTGCACCTGGCCGTTTGCTCAGCCGCCATCATTGTCTGACGGTTTGGGAACCAAAGCGGCACGTGTGGTAGTAAATGGGGATTTATTGGTTTTCCCGCCCCCCGCCAGTTATTACTGTCATTTATTTCCTTTTTAGCTCTTATAAATAACCCTTTCTGAGTTTCTTCTTCCCTTTCGCATTCCTCATCCTCAAAACTTTCACTCTGCCGAGCATATATCTGTACGTCTATTCACCAGCCCAGAGCCCCTTTCTTCCCTAGAGCCCAAAGTAAGTTCTCTAGCTCTTCCTTTTACTTTCGTTACTTTCTTCCAGTTTCACCCTTCAATTTGTAGAGCTTAAGATGGGTTATGCTTTTCTTCTAAACACCGAGGCATCCCTAGCCACATTTAGGTGAAAATTTGACATTCCTGATGATGTGGATGTGGCGTACTGCCACGAGAGTGAGATCGCTCTCCACAGAGGGTCAAATACCGCTTTTTTTCCTTTAATGGCAATTCTAGAGGGCAGGGTTAGGTTTCTCGTGAACCCCCTTCTACTCACTATCCTTAGGTACTATGGGTTGTGCCCCGGCCAACTTCCCCCCAATTTTTACCGGGTGGTTAATTGTGTCAATAGGTTGAACCAAACATTTGATTTGCGATTAGATCACCATGATATAAACCATATCTATAGTCTATATGGGAACAAGAAGTCCAACTATTACTTAAAGGTTAGAGATATGAGGGTACAGCTAATATCATGCCTACCCGACTCTAACAGGAATTCAGTTGGGGAGTTCGTCCGGGTACGCGGCAATTGGTCTACCGGCGAAATCCCCTGTCCCCTCACACGATGTGAAGTGGGTTCGTACCGATTTCCAATTTATTCGTCTTTTTTGTTTACGGTTATTTTATTCATTCGAGTATTGACTAACCATATCTTATGTCACAGACGACATAGTGTTTACCCCGAATCTCAAGGTAGTTCACGTCCGGGATCTGAACTTTGTACTTAGATCCGAGATATTTGTTCACTGGGACGGGCAGCTCCGAGCATCACACCTAATTCTCGGCGTGGAACCAATGTATTCTACCTGGCAATCTTTCGGGCAAGCGCTCTTGGTAGACAGCCCCCTCCTTTCATATATTGATGTTCGACACCTAAATTTTCTTCCACCAAAGTTTACGGTAGGAGAAGCTAGGGAACTTGGTCGATGATATACCTCGGACGAGCTTGCGCCTCTGCGAGACTTATCAGCGGAACAAGTGTCTCGACACCTCCAAGAGCTAGCTCACGCGCCTGTTGAGGACAAGGTTCCCGTTCAAGAAGAACCCGCCCAACCCGTTGAACCCGAGGCTCCTGCTCAAGTAATCGAGCGAATAGCAGTAGGATTTATTAACTCTCCTGACACCAAACCTGACCGTGGTGGAGACATGGTGACCCGAAGGACCCTGATTGTTGATCGTTTCATACCTGGGGCAAGGCAGAGCGTGCAGCAACCACCTCAGGCCTGAGGACAGATGCCTCCCCCTCCTCCTCTTCCTATCAGACGAACCCGAAAGAGGCAACGCGTTGCCGATCATACCTCTACCGGTCCGGGCGATGTAGTGACTGGGACTTCCTTTCAACCATCGAGGGGTATCGTCATTCAGGAGTCACCGACTCAAGTCAGGGCGAGCGTGGCATCCTCATCCCGAGTAGCGCAAGCGTGGCAGCCCACATTCTAGTTGGACGGTAAGCCCCTTCCTGTAAGTGCCAGCGTACGGGTATGGGAGAAAGGTGAAGGAGGCCGTGTTGCCCAAAGCTTGGCGCAGGGTCTTCTTTTGCTCGAGGACGTCCATGCCTTTGAAGAAGGGACGGAGGAGTCCATGGGAAAAAGGCTGCAGTGGCACACTATTGCGATAATATTTCATTTTCCAATTTCCTATTTAAGCTTGTATGCATTCTTTTATTGCCACACTGATTATTTCTGATTCATTAGGCTACTCAACTGGCCCACATCCTTGATGGGCGACTGAAGGAACTTTTCGAGGACGTTGACCGAGAGAAGTCTGCTAGAGAGGCAGCTGTTAAGACAGCAAAGGATAAGACAAAAGTTGTCGATGCTGTCGAGAAGAGGGTTGCTGCCGCCGAGAAGGCTAAGGTGCTGGCAGAGAAAAGGTCCACGGAACTCGAGGCAAAGCAAAATGAAACCGATTTGAAGCTAGCCGAGGCAATGAGCTTGAATATCTCTCAAGCTGAGGAGCTTGCCGACTTGAGAGCGGCTTTGGAAGCTTGTGAGAATAAATGGTATAATGAAGGGTTTGCCAACGCTGAGAATTCCGTGGAACCGGTCATGAATGAGGCTCGGAGGTTGGGTTTCTGGGATGGTTGATTGGCTACTCTGTCGGCCTCGAGGGTCCTTGAAGATTCTCCCCTTAGGGATGTCGGCCAGAAACCATTCCCAAGCTCTATTCCAGCCGTGCAGAACCCTCTAATGACTATAGATGAAGAAGAGACAGCCAGCATGAGGGAGCTGGTGGAACAAATTGACGCCCATGTGGAGTTAGGTGATATGGAAGCTACCAGTGTCCCCCGTGCTGGAGAGCTACTCGGTGAGGTCATTCTTCAGTCCGTAGCAGACCAACAGCTGACCGTATCTGCCGCACAAGCACAACCCGCAGACCCAACGACTTAATTATTGGGCCGGACCCTTACCGCTTATTTTTACTTTTCCTGTTTTTAAGTGTTTCATCGTTTTGAATTAATTTGCTTATGTCACCGAGTTGTGGTGGCGAAACAATTATTTTATTTGCGGGGTTTAACTTACGTATTGTCACCGAGTTTTGGTGGTTGAACAATTGTTTTCTTTGCTCAGTTTCGTTTTTGTATGTTTGCTCTGTTCGAATAAATTTTACTTGCTGAATGGTTGTTTTAGTTATGCTTATGAAGTATTACCGTAAGGTTTTCACTTGCTCGGTGATCTTAATCGAACCGTAAAGCAGGTTTCCGTCTTTAGGATATTTCAGTAGAGGGTTTCCACCTGCTCGGTGAAATTGATCGAACTGAGAAGCAGGTCTCTGCCCTTGGGATATTTCAGCAGAAGGTTTCCACCTGCTTGGTGATATTGATCGAACCGAGAAGCAGGTTTTTGTCCTTAGGATATTTCAGCAGAAGATTTCCACCTATTCGGTGATATTGATTGAACCGAGAAGCAGGTTTCTATCCTTAGATTTTTTTTTTTTTTGGACTAATGGTAATAGAATTAGATGCACCTGTATGGATAGACATCAATTTCATATTAGTTGATAAAGTACATGTGCAAGATTACACTAAAATTACAATTCTGTGGGCAAATGATTAGTGATAAAATTTCTTCAAGTTATGGACGTTCCACGGCCGGGGAAGCGGCCTCTCGCCTAGATCCTCCAGGTAGTACGCCCCTGTGTCTGCGACAGTAGTAACCCTATACGACCCTTCCCAAGTAGGGGCCAACTTTCCGACATTTGTGTCTCACATGTTCCTAACTGCTTTTCGTAGTACCAAGTCCCCCGCATTGAACTCCCTCGTCTTTACATCTCGATTGTAACGCCGAGTGAGTTTCTGCTGATACTCGGCTAGCCGTATGGTAGCTGCTTCTCGGTACTCTTCTAGTAGATCTAAATACTCCACCATCATCCCTTTGTTTTGGACGGGATTGAATCCTTCGACCCGTGCACTGCATAAGTTGACCTCGGCTGGTATTACGGCTTCTCCCCAATATGTCAAGGAAAATGGGGTTTCTCCCGTAGATCTCCTAGGTGTTGTTCGGTATGCCCACAAAACGTTGGGCAGCTCCTCGGCCCACCTACCCTTCGCACCGTCTAATATTTTCTTCAATCCATTTGCAATGGCTTTATTTACAGCCTCAGCCTGCCCATTGCTTTGAGGATACGCCGGGGTAGAGTATCTGTTCTTAATGCCTAGGTTGCTGCAGAACTCACGGAAAGCATTACTGTCAAACTGCAACCCATTGTTGGATATGAGAGAGTCTGGTACCCCAAATCTGGTGACTATATTCTTCCACACGAACTTCTTAACATCCACGTCCCGAATGTTGGCTAACGCTTCTGTCTCCGCCCACTTGGTGAAGTAATCGACAGCCACCAAAACGAATCTTCGATTGCCCGTCGCCCGAGGAAACGGGCCGAGGATATCCAAGCCCCATTATGCGAAAGGCCAAGGACTACTGACCGGGTTCAAATGGCCTGCCGGCTGGTGGATTAGGGGGGCATGCTTCTGACACCATTCACATTTACGGACATATTCCACGGCATCCTTCTGCATTTGGGGCTACCAGAATCCTTGAGTCATTGCTCGGTGCGCTAAAGATCTTCCCCCCACATAACTACCGCACACCCCATCATGCAGCTCGGCTAAGAGTTGGCTCACTCCCTCTAGGTGCAAGCATAAAAGGTATGGTCCCCAAAGGACCTGCGATATAGCTTCCAATCTTTTGACAACCAATACCGAGCAGCCACCCTACGGACCTTGTTAGCTTCCCTTTCATAGCACGGGACCCGATCCTCGACCAAGAAGTCTATGATGGGATCCATCCAACACGGTCCAAACGTTGTAATTGCTGTGATGTCGACCCCTACAGCCCCCGCCTCACTTGCCATCTTAATGCTTGGTTCTGGAACAAGCTCCACCTTAATTAATCGAGAAATTTCCTCGACTATTGATGATGCTAGCATGGCGAAAGAGTCGGCGTGTCTGTTCCATGCCCGGGCCACTTGGATCACCTTCACCATACTGAAGTTGTTTATAGCTTGCTTTACCAATTCTAAGTATGCTTTCATTCAGGCGTCTCGGGCCTCAAAACTTCCCTGCACCTGATTAACTACCAGCCGTGAATCTGAATAAACTTCCACATCCCATGCACCCAAGCTTGAGACCGCCTTCAATCCGACAAGTAAAGCTTAGTACTCCGCCTCGTTGTTGGAGGCTTTAAATCCCAATCTGAACGGATGCTCCAAACGTATACCTTCCGGAGTAATTATGACGATCCCAACACCAGCTTCCATGGCGCTAGAAGCGCTGTCCACATGCACTTTCCACGAACAACACTCCATCTGACAGACCATTTCCCCTTGGTTCTTAGGAGTAAATTCCGCCACAAAATCAGCTAACACCTGCCCCTTTACTGAATTCCTCGGTTTAAACCTTACGTCGAAGGCCCCGAGCTAGGTTCCCCACTTGGCTATCCGTCCGGTGAAGTCTGACCTCTTCAACAACAACTGTAGGGGGTATTCGGTCAACACATTCACGGTATGAGCTTGGAAATACTGAGGTAACTTCCTGGTGGCATGCACTAATGCCAATACCAATTTCTCTAAAGGCAAATATCTGGTCTCCGCGTCGACTAGGGTCTTACTGATATAATACACGGGTTGTTGTACTCCTCGGTCCCTTAAAAGTACAGCACTTACGGCATTGTCGAACACCGAAAGGTACATAAATAGGTCCTCACCGGGCTCTGGTGCTGTCAACATCGATGCCTGCACCAAGTATTCCTTAAGATCCTGAAAGCTTTTTCACACTCATCATTCCACTAAAATCCTGTCCATTTCTTTAACAGCTGGTAAAATGGGCGGCAGCGATTTGAAAATTTAGAGATGAACCGGTTAAAAGCGGCTAACATCCTGGTCAACACCTGTACCTCTTTCGGGTTGCTCGGCGATTTGAGACGCTTCACGGCCCTGATCTGATCGGGATCAACTTCTATCCCCCGGCTGGTAATTAAATATCCCAAGAATTTACCAGCTCCCACTCCAAAAGCACATTTCTCTGCATTAAGGCACAACCTATGTTGCCATAATATCTCAAACACCCCCTGAAGATCCTCCAGATGCCGCACTTCCTACTTGCTCTTTACTACCATGTTGTCAATATACACTTCAACCGTACGCCCAATTTTGTCCCGAAACATCCTCGTCATCATCCGTTGATATGTTGCCCCGGCATTCTTTAGCCCAAATGGCATCACGGTGTAATGATAATTAGCGTCGAGAGAGATGAAATATGTCTTCTCTTGATCCTCGGCAGCCAGAGCGATCTGATGATATCCCTGAAAGGTGTCCAAGAAACTCATTCTCGAGTGCCCGTAGGTGGCATCCACCAACTGATCAATTTTTGGCATAGGAAATGGGTCCTTCGAGCATGCTTAGTTTAAGTCCATGAAATCCACACAGACCCTGCATTTGCCGCTCTTCTTCCTGATAACCACGGTATTCGCAAGCCACTCTGGGAAGAAGATTTCCTTTATCGCCCCGGCCTCCTTCAACTTCTTAACCTCCTGCCTCACTGCCTCAACATGTTCTTCGGCCGATCTTCTCGGCTTCTGCTTCTTCGGGGGAAATAAAGGGTCTACGTTGAGCTTATGAACAATGAACCCAGGATCTACCCCGGGTACCTCATAAGGGCTCTAAGCGAAGACATCTATATTTTGAGTAAGAAACAACAACACTTGCACTTTATCTTCATCTTTCATACTTATTCCAATCTGAAAGTACCTATCAGCATCCGGTAATATCTTCACCCTTATTAATTCCTCGACGCAGCCAGCCCTCATTCCTTCTCGGGGCTCTTGTGATTGCTATAAAGGGACCTTCTGAGGTAGGTCTTTCCGCCCAACCTGCTCCTGTTTGGACTGCGTTTTCTCCTTGTCTCCTTTTAGTTGCTCAGTACGCTTTCCATGATCGGCCTGATTCTCCTGCTTCCAATTAACTACGGCGATAAGGCACTGTCTTGCCACTTGCTGGTTTCCTTCTACCACGGCAATACCTTGCTCGGTGTGGAACTTGATCTTTAGATGCAGGGTAGATGGAACATCCCCCATTGAATGGATCCACGGCCTTTCCAGGAACGCCGTATATGGAGAAAATGAAGCTACTATTATAAACGTTACTACTACCTCCTTTCCCCCCATGATCACGGGAAGTGAAATTTGCCCTTCCGGAATTACTACCTTACCGTCGAACCTGACCAAGGGCGTACTATAGTTCGCAAGGTCCTCCTTCTTCAGTCCGAGCCCCCTGAATAGGTCCGGATACATTACGTCGACCCCGCTTCCTTGGTCTATCATTACCTTTTTCACTAAGAAGCCACTTATCCAGGCCGTGACCACTAATGTGTCATCATGCGGTTGGATCGTCCCCTCCCAAATCGTCATCATCGAAAGCGATAGGTTCCCGCGCAGACCTCATTTTCTTCTCGGGCGACTGTACGTCCGAGTAGCTCTCCACTAGTACTATAGTCAACACTTCTTTCCTTCTTCCTGTAATGAGCCTCTCTGGGGCAGCATGAATGACTTCAATTATCCCTACAGGGGGTGGAAGAGGGTTCCCCTTTTGCCGAGTATCATGCCCCGCAACTCTGTCCCCCGAGTCCAATACAAACTCTTTTAAATACCCGGCCTTAACCAATTGCCCGAGGTGATCCTTCAGTACACGACACTGTTCGGTAGTATGGCCCTTGTCCCGGTGATAGGTGCAATACAAACTCTGATTTCTCCTAGATGGGTCTCCTCCCATCTTGTTCGGCCACCAAAAATATGGCTCATACTTAATCCGGTCAATGATCCGGTGTACCGGTTCCTTGAACGTCATATTCACCTCTCCCATCTGTGTTGCCGGTTCTTGAGTCAAGCCCCCTCGGGGCCTGAGTGGAAAACCACTTTGCCGGGGACGATTTATCATTGGTGCTTTACCCTTACTTTGCAGACAGTCATCCTCCAATCGTTTGTATTCCTCGATGCGTCTCATCAGCTACCTCATGTCTTTGGGAGGCTTTTTAGTCAATGATTCCCGTAGTTTGGAGTCTTCGGGCAACCCCATTCTAAAAGTGTTTGCTGCGACCTTTTCATTATCCCCGCCTATCTCATTGTATAGCTCCCAGTACCCGCTAGCATAGCTACGTAGGGTCTCACCTGCCCTCATTTTCATAGATAATAGTGCATCTACTGGCTATGGAACACGACTGCAAGTCACGAACCGAACGCCAAACTCTTGGATTAGCTCAGAAAAACTATGTACGGAGCCCTTCTGTAGCCCATTAAACCACCTTAAAGCGGTAAGTCCTAGACTCGAAGGAAATACCTTGCACATTAGCGCATCGTTATGAGTATGCAGAGACATCATCTGAATATAGTGACTGACGTGCTCTACCGGGTCCATTTTCCCATCGTAGGAGTTGAATGGTTGGCGGGTAAACCTGCTCGGCATTTCAGCCCGTTCGATATCATCCGAAAACGGGGACCAAGCTGCTTTTCGCAAGGCGCGACTCATGGCATCCATGGCAGTATTACTTGGTCGCCTTTCCTCTAGGGAGACTGAATTCCTGACTGAATGATGATGCGATCGTGAGCGATCTTGGCGTTGCCCTGACTCTCGGGAGAGTGACCAGTTTCGATGCGGTCGGGATTCCCAGGAATGCGAACGGTCCCAGTGACGACTAGATCCCCGGGAATGTGAACGACTTCGTCGCTGACAAGAACCGGACTGATTGGACCCCGCTCCGTATCTATTTCCCCCATTGTCAGCTCTCCCTTCTTGGTCATCGCCGTCCCTTCTCTGACGCCTGCCCTTCGCCTCCAGCTCTAAGTCTCTGATTAGCTTGCGTAGCCGCTCAAGCTCTTCATCCCTCTCCTCCCTCTGCCTATGTCCCGTGGCACCGGAGATTGTCCGTTGGGTCTGGTATGATCCCTCTCCTGTGCCGGACAGTTTTTCCTGCAGACCGTGCTTCCTATCTTCTTGCTCCTTTTGCCTGGGCTCTTGCCAGCTAGATCCCTAAGAAGATCCTATGGATCCACTTTCCGCGTGACTCCCCGAACGTCTTCGAACATTTTTCCCGAGCTTGAGTCCCTTTAGAACCACAGCGTTGTAGAAGATTCCCACAGACGGCGCCAATTGTACGCACCCAAAAATGAAGCTACTAGGCTAGACCTTACTTGGGCTCACAACTTACTTGTATAGTGGGCTTGGATTTCCTACTTTAGGTCGTTCTCCATATAAAGACTCAATGAGATCACTTTTCTCTCTCTCTCTCTCTCTCTCTCTCTCTCTCTCTCTCTCTCTCTCTGTTGCTTCTCTTTTCTCTCTCTCTCTATTTCCTCTCCCCAAATTCCAACCCCTTTCCTTACTCCAACTTCTCCTATTTATAGCCAGTTATTAGTGGGAATATTATGATTATTTCCGAAACTAGTGCAATAAGAGGTCCAATGTCGTTAATTGTAAGTGGGCATTTAGGTGAGAGTGGCTTTGGAAATTGCTCCCACTTCAGCAACTATGCTCGGCAACGATATCCCCTAAGGCACTGCCGGGCGCACAAAGTATGGTGTGACCAAACAACCACAACCTTACTTGGGGCCGACTTGCCGAGCAAGAACCTCATGGTAAGGTAAGGTACGAGCTAGCATCGGCTGCCTGCTCTTTAGGCCTTCGAACAATACTCAGCTTGGGCTTATAGCTTTTGTGGGTTTGGGCCGGGATCCTGGGTAGAGCAAAGGTTGGGCTCCTGGGCCATATTATTGATCCATAGTTCAAGGCCCAAATAGGCTAGGATATTATGGGGCCGTACAATTAGGTTGAAGCCTGAAGCCCAAAGGGGTTTGGATTCCGCAGGGCCGTACAACTCTTATTACCTATGATAAAAAAAAAGGGTTCAAGGCCCACCAATATGTGTGTAACACCAATAAAAAAAATGTCCTAGACGGGTTACACATTTTTATGTGTCCAGCGCGTGCTTTAAAGAGTTGATTCTTTAACACCATCGTTTTTTTATTGACCATCCATCTGTCTTCAATATTCTTAAGTAATTTCATTTCTACATTGTACTCTGTACAGACTACACAGGAGATATTTAGAAGAAAAATTTGTCATTAATAAGTTAAAACTATAATTTCCTCTTGTTTCAAAATCATTGCAAAGGAAAGTTACTCAGGAGTTCTAGATATTTCTCTAATTGTACTATGACCTTCCTGTTTTAGTATTTTTTTACTTGTTTACCATTGCCCTAATCACCAAAACATTTTTATGCAAGTAATTATCATTGTTGATGCAGGACGGAAGCCTTAATGGGCTCTAATACCAATTCTGATGTAAGCTCTTTACAATCTTTTATGAGATCTTGAAGAATTCTTGAATAGAGTTTGATTTTCAGGTTGAGGTAGGGTTAAGTAATAATAATAAAAAGATTTGGATCTTGAATGAATTGTTGGTTGTTTGGTGTCAAAAAAGTGAATAGGACAAAAAAAAAAAAAAAAAAAAGGCAGTCACACACTAGGAAAGAGCCCTCAAAGTTTAAAATAAGCTGCTGGAATTTTATTGAATTCAGTCTCTTTATTTCTATCTTTTGTTGAATACATAAAATAAAAGCTTTTTTATATGCTATTGCCAATACTAAATAAGATTCATGGGCGGAGGGAAAACCATCAATGCATCAGAGAATGAACATGTTTCCAATACCTACGGCAGCTCCCTACAAGCCCACTACAGAATGTTCCAGCAAATCTGGAAATTACCAAACTACCCATGTTTTAGTAAAACTTTATTAAAAACTGAATCAACTACTTTCTAACCCAAAAAAATTTATACTTAATAAATTATATGTTTAGTTTAGTTATTCTAGTATTCCAGTAAATCCTGATGACTCAGACCTTTGGTGAGGTCTTCATGGTTTCATGATCTTGGTTATCTGAGGTGGACTTGTTAGTGGGTTTCTTTTGTTTGGAATTTTCATCCATTGCAAGCTTGAATTCTGCCAGGTCTGCTAACTGGTCGACTGCATCGGCAATTCCTTCAATTCTTGCAGCAATCTGAATCAGCAAATATACTAAACTGGCCATTGGGAAAACATCCATGAGAGATGGTATGGCAGTTTTTGGGATAGTTTCTCTGTTGGCCTCATTGGGAGCTTGTAGTGTTGACACTGTGGGTCCAATGAAAGAATTAGGAACAGAGTTCAAGGAGTCCTGAAGTTTTTGTACGGCAAAGTTCATCTCTCCAATTAATAATTCTATCTTGGATGATTTGGTGAGAGTTTTCATTATAATGACCAATTCTTTCAGGACCTCTGAAGAATTGGTGCTCAATAGCATGCATACATCACTGAGATGTTTCTTTAGGTAGTCTGGTGCCTGTGGCCAAACAAAAAAAAAGTTGGAATTCAATTAATATTACAAGAAAATTAAGTTGCCAAAGTATGATACATAAAACCAAAGTAAAGTGTTTTACCTGAATTTCTGAGTTTATGCAACTGTTGAGAGCCTCAATGCAATAAGCACAGTTACGCATTGATGCGCCAATCTTGAGGTATTGTTTCCATGGATGTCGGAAGTTGAATCTGCCATGTGCAGGTTCCCATCTTGCAAAATTGGCCTGTACAATTGAATTAGAAAATTTATCGACCTGAGTACTCAATAGTTTCTTATCGCTAGCAAATTGACCCACTAGGATAGTTAGCAGCCTACCATGACTTCTTCAGTTGCCTTAGAATTAAGCACACATTTGTAGCCTTGCATTCTCTTACTAGGACCTTCTTCATTTCCAAGCTTAGTTTTATCATCTTTGAAGCATTCGCCTACACATCCTGAATTTCAAGTTGACAAAGTTTTTTAATGTATAATTTAGATATGCTTGAATAAGGAGAATTTATATATATTGAGTGTTCAATCTATGATCTTTGTTCATGCATACCGTTCAGGGAGTCAGCAAGTTTTTCCAGGTTACAAACAATCAAATCGTGAAGCCCACTGCCAGCCCAAATAGGACAGAAGACCATGGTTATTAAAATGCATAAAGATGTCCCAATGGCAACTGTCGACAATCTTTGGTACGCCAGCTCAAACAATCTGTCCACTCGGTAGCCGGAAACTGTAACTAAGCTGAAGGTGAGGATGAAGATCATGGCACCATAGTCGAATCGGGTTTTCACAGATGGAATAAATCGAGAGAAAGTTGCTGCTGAAGCTGAAAATAAGACAAGTGATATATGTGTTAGTATTTTGGGCAGTAGCGAGTAAAGAACTTATCAAATAAGACAACTGATGTGTTAGTATTTTGGGAAGAAGTATATAATAAGCAGAGAAATTTTCAAAGAAAACACACACACCTAGAAGGAAAACTGAAATTCCAATAATTATGGGTTCAAAAGTTTCCCCTGACTTGTTTGCAATCCACTGTACACCTAAAGCAAGAGACCCAGCAAGAAAAGTCCCTGTTGCTCTATTAATGCATTTACAGAGTGTAGCACCTGCGCCATAATGTTGTTTATGTTTATAGAATTAGACGTGGTGATTATAATAAACTAAACCATATTTGTCAAAAAAGAGGAAGAAAAGAGTGCCAAGTACTAACCCACTGTCGATTCAAAAACAACGACAACAGTCATAACTGCCCACATAGCATTCCCTCCAACACCTTCATACAAAGGCCTCATATAGTAAAAAAATGATACAAGCAAAAGGGACAATCCTACTTTGACACCATGGATGACCTTTTTAGGTTCAGCAACTCCTAAATTCCAAGCCTTGTATAAGAACCTCCAAATTTTCAAAACTAGTCCACAAAGCAGACCTTTTAACCACAACCATGCCTTGTTCACTAGCTGATCAGATTCTGGGACTAACACGTTCGATGTCCCATCAGGTACATTGATCCTCCATTCCAGTTTCCCTGACACTTGCTTTGCATTTGCCATTTTGGACAAGACTTAGAAAAAATGATGGAAACTAGGTGGTTGGGACAATATTACGGTTCTCTAAGCCAGATGGGTTTTGCAAGAATGTAGAATTGTAAGAGGACTTGCTTCTAGGGGGACTTCAATGACTTTCAATGGAAGAGCTAAGCTCTCTTGGTCTGTGTTTCTTACTTGGCTAGCTAGGCTGTTGTGATCTGCGATTACTTCACTACCTTTTATAGGAGAACAGAAGAGAGAATATGAACTAAAAAATTAGAAAGACTTTTGCCAAAGGGTCATGACATTGTGGTTTTAAATTATGAATTCAAATCAACAATGTGTTAGTACTTTTGTCTTTTTAGACAGGTGGATTATTTATTTGCACAGATATATCCTATTATTAATTTAGAGGAAAAAAAAACACACACACATACACACAAAAAATATACAATATTTAAAGATACAATGTTTCTTACTTTGAAAGTAAAACAAAATTATAAAAGGATGCATAGGAAGTAAAGTTTGCTGATTACTAAATCTTAAAACTAATATTGCTAATTAAAGGGAAAACTAGCTAGGATTAATTCTCCCTTGACAGCTGAGGCCTGCTCAAATCAGTAGTGCTAAGTCATTACACCACCAGACACCATGGAAGTGTAACCTTAGCCTGCGATTGACTAGTTTTGCTTTGAGTAATCAGCATTTCCATGCATTGTTTTGTTTTGTTTTGTTTTTTTTTAATGCTAAAGCTACTACAAATTTAAATATAAAAAACTTATAATTAATCTAATATTGCAATGAATGTGATTAGTGCTATTTTAACAAAATATTAAATGGGTGTTTAAATTATTTTTTGAAATTGGTGCACATCAATTTAAAAGATTTATGTATTAAAATTTATAAGGGTCATGTTAATGGATGTCCTTAGGACAATAGTTAATAAATTATTGATATAATTTTATGGAAAATATCAAAAGCACTCAACAAAATTAATTACTTTATCATTTTTTTATAATATATTTCTAAAAATAGTTTCTAAATCAATGTCTTTTTTAGGGCATTCTTTTAAATTTCTCAATTTATAATATTTCTAACATTATATATTTTTTCTTCTTAAAAAAAAAAAAGTTTGTTATCCAAGAACTTAAATCCAGAGATAGAGGAGAGAAAGAGAAGGTAACCAATGCATTCAAATCATGCATGCACGCGCAAAACTCTAATTAGCTAGTCTCAATCAAATACCTGAGAAAGTCAAAACATAATAGTGCTTTCACTTATGATATGATCTTAAAAGTTACTATGAGAGCGTTTGGATAAGGGCAAGTTTGCGTTTGCTGCGTTTTTTTTTTTTTTTCAGGTGAGCGCTTTTTGCACTGTTTATTGTCCATAAACAGTGAATTTAGGCATGTGAACAGTAAAAATTTTGTGAACAGTAATTTTTTTATTTATTATTTTATTGTTTTCAGTTTTCAGTTTTCAGCAAAATAAGTTGTATCCAAACGGACCCATATGCTTTATCTTTAAATTCTTATTTTAGATAAATCTAGTGTAGCCAATGAAAAATCTTGCTCTTACAAAAAAGTGTTCATTCAATTCTTGTACAAGTTGTACTAGTGTCTGCTCTAGCTAGTGAAGTTCGAAATGATTCTATAAAATGGAAATTAGAGCAAGAGAAAACATGATATGTAAGACACAAAAATTGGTGGGATTTTTTAAATGAGTTAAATTTGTCTGAATAACATTATTCAATTCATAATTTTTTTTTTTTTTTTTTGATACATTGATTGTTGAAGTTAAGAAAATTTGAACTCTAAATATCTCCGTTAGAAGTACCATGAAGTGCTAGTTAAGCTACAATATTCTTAACTCAATTCATATATTTTCAAACCATATAAATTACTTTCCTTGAAATTTATAATGTGTGCATGTACTCAGGATCGGCCCAATAAAATTTAAGGCCTAAGGTAATAACTTTAAGTTAGATATTTTTGTGCATTTATATATCATTTAAATAATATTCATTTAAGTTTCCATGTTATCAATTTATTTTTTATTATTGGTTAAAATCTATTCTTCTTGCATTTTTAGATGCAAGATTGCTAATAAACATTTTGAATTTAAATTTTTTTCAATTAATAATATGACAAATTCTATTGGTTTTCAATATGATTTATCAATTTTACTTATTCTGTATAAACAACGTAATAGGTATTATAGTTTCATTCAAGAATATAATCATTCAATAATCTTAACATTCACAAACAAAGATCTGATTCTCTTAGAATCAAATTTATAAATATAATTTTCCACATCAATCATGTATATGAAGAATAATATATTTAAAAATAAAATCGTTAGATACAAAAACTACAACTGAGGTTTGAGTTAATGCCAAGTACTCCCAAAACTTTTCAAAAATATCCAATTCGATGCATTAGCACAAACATCGCTTAACACAATTTGAAAATTCTCTTACTCCTCTTGCTTCAAATCTCTGGTTGCTATTTATCTTCCAGTAGCTATCTAGACACTCCCTTGCAAATATAATTGCCATTATGCTGTCATTGTGAGACATCTGTAGTTAAGACAAGCTGTTTGAAGAAAGCAGAGGACTTGGAGTATGAAACTTCCAAACGTTATTGTTGTTTGTGCTTAGAGAGAAATTGGATATTTTTTAAGAGTCTTGAAAGTATATGGTATTAGCTTAAGCCTCAGGGTGATTTTTGTATTTTACCTAAAGTTAAATAAAGTTATTTATTTATGGAAAAAGAAAAAAGTAAATAGTAATTTTTTTTATAACTTTTTATATTTCTCATGAAAATGGTATTAAAACATTCCTAAAATGATCCATTGATAAATACCTTAAAAGCACTCATTAACTGGACCCTTATCATAAATATGACAATAGGAATAAATCTAAGAGTAAAAAATAAAATGAGTTGTTTAACGCTGACTAATTATCAATAAATGTTTTTAGACAAAGACAAACAAGGAACTGACTTTTTTTTTTTATACAATGTGGAAATTCTACTCTAACTTAATCTAAGTGTATATGTATGTGAAGCTCCCTTCTAAAGACTTGAACCCCGGCTTTTGCCCCCCATCCCATAAGAACTTTGTACTTGTAGAGTGGCCTTCACATCAATAATGCGCAGTGGTGGGAACTGACTTTTTTTTATAGTTTTTTATATTTCTCATAAAAGTTATATTAAAAGTTTCCTTAAATAATCCATTAACAAATGCTCTAAAGGCACTCTTTAACGGGACCCTTAAGAGAGAGAGAGAGAAAGAAAAGGGGTAGAAAGTTTTTTTTTTTTTTTTGGGTAAAGTGAAACACATTTTAAAGTGAAAATAGAGAGAGAAATGTATATGGATTTCTTCAAGTTTAGCTGGACACAAATATTATTTTTTAATAAGTAAATAAATATTATGCAAGGATGGACGACTACAATTTCCTTTTAGCAACTTTCCTACACCATGTGGTGTGAAGCACACCCAATTTATGTTCTGGTTTTGCTTTGATTGGTTACCAGGAGAAGAGACCTTTTTCTTTTTCTTTTTTCTTTTTCTTTTTTCAAATAGGAGTGAGAGTGACCTAATTTTTTATTCACTCTCTAACTCAAAAGTTAGTTTACCTAATTTTTCCCTGCGTAGTGTTCACACAAAATCTTCTTCTCGAGTCACGACAAAGCCATGCATGAGCATCCACGTAACATATATATGGTTCGAGCTTCACTCTTTGTAAAGAATATCTATCAATTATCAAATAATATATATGTTGTATGATATTTTTTATTTTTTGAGAAGATCCTCCTTGTATGAACTTAATGCAACGTGGCTCACAATTTTGGATTAATGTGGAACTAGTCGAATGCCAAGTAGCAAATAGTGCTATTAATTAGTGCATGGCTCATGTCTTATATGAGAGGTGATTCACAGTTAAGTTAGGCATGTGTAATATTTAAAAGTGACCATACAATTGAATTGATTGCACAAGTTTGATCTGGGTTTTAAAATGTCGGCTATAAATAGTACAAAAGTATACTAAAAGATTCGTACGGAGATTTTCTATTCACGTACGATAGAGGAATCTATGATATCTATGTTAGAAATTGACTTGTTTATGATTGTCATGTTTGTAGGTGTGATTTTCTCTTTGTTCTTTGGTGGAGATTAAAATTCAAAAAGAAAAAAAAATGAGAGACTGTTTTGGATTTCACTGATAAGTCTTCTAGGTAGCTCGATGTCGGTCGAGGAGGTCAAGTTAGGTTTGCTAGTCGGCTCCCCTCAACTTTGTCTCACCTTGTCTTTGAGGGTCCAAAGTCACCAAGCCACTGACATGCCACATCATCATTTGGTTAATATGTTATTGGGATCTATGCCCTAAAATTCAATTTGCATGACATTATTTAATTAACAAAAGTGTTTTATTTAATGAGAATATTATGGCTATTAGACATTATGTGTGGTTCATGAGACGCGTTATATGTGATTTAGGTATAAGAATATTGAAATTTGCATACAAAATATCTAAATCACAAGTTTTTTATAAAATAAAAAATCTTAGTTTTTAGTCAGTGGTGAAATTGGTCATTTTATCTGATAAGACTATAATATATCAATCATCATGATCTGTCTTGATCATAGAAATGAAAACTTCTTATTAATATGTTGGTGTATTGGTATTACATTAAACTCGACCACTATGGGTCATCATTCTATCATCTCGATAAGAGATATGAAACATGTCATTAAGATAGATTTAATGGAAAATTATTATTCAAAAAGTCAGATCTAACTATTTTAGTAAGGAGTTACTAAAAATTTATATTCAATGAAATTAGATTCCATAAGGCCCTTTTATAGTGCTACTTTGGGTTAAGTAATGTGTTTGAACTTGGTGAGTGAATGTAATTAAGTGTGTGTGTGTGTGTTTAGCAGTTAGTTTGTTTCTCAAAAAAAAAAATTCCATAAAAATATAAAGATAATCAAGAGGTTAAATTGGGGACTCGAGGACTTAAGATATAGTGTTAATTAAATAACATTATTCATATGATTTTTTTTTATTCCTATTATTATTATTATTATTATTCCTATGACTTTCATTTCACCATAGATGATTTCATGGAAGGGTTGAATGCAATATTAAGTAGTGAAGGGATGTCTTGTATAATTAAATAAAACCTAGAGTGTAATTATATTTTATAGTGGAGTAAAATATCATTAATGGTAATTTTGGGCTAGTTATAAGATAACCACAGCCCAAGGCCCATTGGAGCTAGGCTTTTTATTTTTTCCCTTAATCTCACCTTAGGCCACATATATGAAAGCCCGTAGTGGGCTAGGCATATAGTCCAATTCACTCTATGTTACTTGTATAAGTGAGGAAGTAGACCAATTGAGAGAAACCCTAGGAGGCATGGCTAGAAAAAGAGTTTTCTCCTTATACAGCGCCAACTGATGATACAATCGATTGCACAAGCTGACCTTGATCCATAGACACTTGCAAGGAGTAAAACGATAGCAAAAGAGCCATTTAAATTGTTAGTGAAGATTCTTCGAAGCTTAGTCAAAATTTGGCTTGTTTGTGATGAATAGAAGCTAGGGTCTTTTGTTGATGAGTTAAACATATCTCAATATCTTTTCCATGTTCCCCATTTTATGGTTGTCTTGGGACTGAATCTCTTCTTATTCTTTACAAAATATTGAAAATCAAAATGGGGTGTCTTCTTAAACCAGACCCTGTAATTTTCATGATCAGCATCAGATCCCAAGATTTGTAACGTTCGATATGGTTGAGGGATAAGTCTTTGAGGTAGATTGATATCAAGGAGGTCGGGCTAGGTTCATTGATCAGATCCTTTACTTAGTCTTAACTTGTCTCTACAAAAAAAGCTGCCTATAGTAGCGTCTTTTTTAGTGGCGTTCACAAAAAAATGCCATTATAGGTACCCTATAGTGGCGTTTTCTAAAAACGCTGCTATAGGCATATCTATAGCCGCATTTAGGGGCTTTATAGTGGCGTTTTAAAAACGCCACTATATGTCCTGATCTTACAAGGGCCTATAGTGGCGTTCATAAACACTACTATAAGTCCTTAAAAAAAAAAAAGATTTTAAAATGACCTATAGCAGCGTTTCATAAACGCCACTATAGGTCCTGGTCTTACAAGGGCCTATAGCAGCATTTATGAAACGTTGCTATAGGTCCTTTTTTATTTTGTTTTATTATATTTTTATTTGTTTTGAATTTCTTAATTAATTAAAATTGAAATTTTAACTTTTAAAATTTGAAAGCATTAAAGCATTAATATTAATGCTTTCTGAAAGCTCACTAAGTGTGTAAAACACTAGTGAATGTTCAGACCTCCAATTACAAAATAACCAACACAAACTTATACTCAAACAATATATGTGCGAAATAATAAATATAAACTATACCCAAACATGCAAACTACTCTAAGCCATAATTTAATCACAACACAACAGTAATTAAAAGCAAAGAGTAAGGGATAGAGAGAAGCAAACGCAAGATAACACCGGCACGTGTTATCAAAGAGGAAACCGAAGAACTTAGTAAAAAACCTCTTCACCGCCCTCCAAGCGGTAAAATGATCCACTAGAAATCAGTTGGGATACATAAATAGCAATAGACCCTCCAAGCCTAATCTACCCGATGCACCTAAGCCCTCCAAGCTTCTTGCTCCAACAGGAACACGCCTAACCTTGTCTTCTCTAGCTTACCGGATCCCGCAATTAGCCCATTACATCAACCAAAATGAATTGGTTCTCTCTTGAACTGCTTTCCAAACACCAATAACCTTCTCACTGCTCTGAATGTGGTGAGGTAAGGATTTGGCTTAAGATCCTCTCAAGGGTATGACAATGGAGAGAGTGAGAGTAGAGGATTTGGAGAATCAAAGGTATAAGATTGTGGATGAATCAATCTTGTTGTTCTCTAGGGTTTATCTCTCAAAATTCTCCTTGGAAGCTCTCTACATTTCGTGGGTATAAGAGTATTTATAATAGGGTATGAGAAGGAATGTGAAAAGTCATTTTTCTGCAAAACAGGGTGCACTGGCTAGTCACTCGCGACTGGGACAAGTCGCAAGTTCCAATTGCCAGTTAACAGAATGGTCAGACTGTATTTTTTGTCCTGTAGTGATCCAGCCATGGTTTTAAAAACCGAATCGGACCGGTCGGTTCAACTGGGAACCGGCCTTCAATTCGGTCCGGTTATGGCCAAAAATCGAAAATAGCTTAAAAACTAGGAAAATTTGAAAACCGACTGGTTCAACCGGAGAACCAAAAACCAGCGTGGTCGAATCGGTTACTGACCGGTTGGGATTTTTTGTCCTTTTTGCAGCCTAAAACTACGCTGTTTTGGCTAAAAACTAACCCTAAAGACTCCTAAACACTCTCATCTCACGCCTGACGCCTCAATGCCTCATCTCACGCCTCACTCTCTGAAATCAAGCTCTCTCAAGCTCTCTTCCTATCTGCCTCACTCAACTCAAGCTCACTCTCTCTGAAATCATGAATATCCCTCACTCTCTCTGCCTCACTCTCACGGTCTCACCTCACACACGCCTCTGAAATTTTTTTTTCCCTTCTCATCATTCCTCTCGGCTTCTGAAGCTGTGAAGACTGAAGTGTTCTAGGTTTTTTTTTTCTTTTTCCCTTCTCAGTCTCGCCCTCGCCCTCTCTGCTCTCTGCTTCTCAGCGTTTGAAGGTAATATTCTTTTCTTTTGATTATGATTACTTCATTTTGATTTTGATTTTCTCGGTTCTGTTTTTTTTTTTTTTTTTTTTCATTTATCTCGGCTTCATCAGGTAATGTAATAATTAATATTCTTTTCTTTTGATTTTGATTTTGATTATTTTCTCTTTCTTTCTTTCTTCTTCTTCTTTTTTTTTTTTTTTTTTCTCATTTCTCTCGGCTTCATCTCAGATTCTCAGTTGATGTTCTCGGCTTCATCTCAGGTTCTCCTTCCGTGACTTCACTGGTAAGTGGTAACTTCAATTATTAGTTTACAATAGCATTTTAGTTTATTTGTGATTTTGTGTATGTTGTGGATTTGATTTACAGAGCATTATTGTTTGTGAAATATAGTTTACAGAGTATTATACTATTGATTTTGTATGTTGTGTTGATGAATTTATTTGTTGATAAAATAGTTGCTGCCAATCTGAAATTATTGGCTATTGTTTGTGTATGTTGTGTTGATAAAATGATCTTGTGTATGTTCATTATAACTACCGATTGAAAGAAAGGTATATATTATATAATCTCTTTGTTTCAATGTTTTTGTGGGGAAATATGAGTGATTCACTGATTTGGTCAAGTGGGTTCTTTGTGATTGTGAAATATAAGTGATTTGGTTACTAATTATTCATTATGTTCATCTTATGATATAGAGTCAAAAGGAAGAAGTTCAATTTTGATCCTATTGATTATGCAAGTATCGATAAAACTGAATTTTGGGTAGTGGAAGATGAGGAACCTCCATCTCTTAATCATGAGGAGATAGAGAATGCATTATATGAAGAGGGAGCCTATCCAATCGAAGAGGGGTCTTCTAGCCATGTACAAGGAGGTTAGCTTATAACAATTCTTTGCCTAGTTGCATATTTTAATTAGACTATTTATGATTTATGAGAAATGATTATAAGAAACGTTATTTCATTTATTGCTCTTTGGTTTTGGAATTTGTATAGATATGAACAATGAAGTAATTGAGGATGATGATGACATCAATTTGGAATCATTTGGTGATGAAGATGATGCTCCTCTCAGATTTAGAGATAAAAATCATCCTATTCAAGTTGAAGATGAAGAAGATGAGAATGAGGATGATGATAATGATGCTAGTGGTGGAGCATTTGGTTCACATGATGATATTGATTTCAATTTTCTTCATAACAAATGAGGCTTGGGTCTTAAAACTTAGTAGTTGTTTGTTTGAAACTTTAGAACTTATTTGCTATTTGGATGTAATGAACTTATTTGTTATTTGCCATTTGGATGTAAATGTAATGACTAATGAACTTATTTATTTGGTTTTGTTGAAAGTTTATTATGTTAAGGATGATTGTTTTGTAATGTTATTATGTTAAATTCTTTAAAAAGATGTTATATACTTATATACTTGTATTTTTTTTAAAAGGAAACATATTTATTACTATTGTTTTGTTAGTTTTAGTATATTAAAAAATTATTAATTATTTATATAATTTAAATAAATAATAATTAAATTATTTATGATGTCACCGGTTCAACCATCGGTCAAACCCCGGTCCGACCATAAAACCGGTAATTAGCTCCTTTTTCGGTTCTTTCACCGTACCGGTTTTTAAAACCATGGATCCAGCTGTCCTGACTCTTTAACTTCTTGCATGCTTCACACATGTGTTGGATTCTGGCGAGTCACCACTTGCGAGTCAGTCGCGAGAAGCCTTTTGATGCACACACTTGATCAATTCTTCACACTCTCTCACACACAGCCCTTACATTATTCCTACCTAAATACAGGGTTTCTAAATGCTGAATTACAAGCAAATTTGGCACGGAATAAAGCTAACACATAGTTGAATAAATTCAACTTCACACTTTCAAATTTTAAAAAAATAAAAAATAAAACTTTTGATTACCAAATTTTTTTTTTTTTTTTTGTTAGTGGTTTTTGGCTATAGTGGCATTTTGAAACGCTGCTATAACCAATTTTTAAAAAAATATATATATAAGGGTCTATAGCAGCGTTTTAAAAACGCCACTATAGGGTATGGACCTATAATGGCATTTTAAAACGCTGCTATAGCTTAATTTTTTTTTTTAAAAAAAAGGCCTATAACAGCATTTAACAAATGCCACTATAGATCTATAGTCACTGTACAATAGTGACATTTGTAACCACCACTATAGAAAACGCCGCTATAGCCCAAATGGGCCTATAGTGGTGTTTTTAGAACCTATAGTGGCGTTTCACAAACACCACTATAGGTCCAATTTTTTGTAGTGTGTCTTTGAGGTTCCACGTCACTGTCTGGCCAAGACGCCATGTCATGATCTGGTTGAGATTATACTTTACTATTTTACCATAGTGTTTACCTATCAAAAAGTACTTAATTTCATACATAAGTTAGGTAACTATAAATTTGAAGTAGTAAAATAAAAGAGTTGAGATCCTTGTAACTAGACTAGCACATTCTTGTTCTTCGGTGGAAATACTCAGGATTCAAATTCTGCTCCCTTGTAACTATTAAATTAAAAAAACCCACTGATGAGTCAGAAATTTACGATCGTCATTAACTAAGAGAAGACGTTACTCATTTATTACACTCATTGATGACAAAACGTAACGGACGGAGCAACGGTCACAGAGTGAGCTGTGAACTTTAGAAAAAGATTTTGTAACACGCTAGCCATTGAGCATAAATACAACGATTCATTACCCATTAATTAGGCACACAACTATAAAAGAGAGGGCAACAGAAGTTAAAAGTACACACAAAATACTCTACAAAAATCATTCTCCAAACAATTCTCTCAAAAATCTTTCTCCCTTACTGACTTAAGCATCGAAGGCAATTTGGCTAACGCCACACCAGCGTGTTACTCTTCCACCCAGTTCGTTTTGCAGGTTTTCCTCCAACAAAGACGACCCCAATCACAGCTTCGTCCATCCACTATGACGAGAAGCTCAACTACTGAATTTTTTGCATCATCACCCACTATATTGCAATCAATTTCTTAGAAACATTTCTAGTAAATCTATGTGTGCTACGTGTTAGCATAAAAATGGAAAAGTTCTTGAGGCGGCAACTGCTATATAAAAAATATATGATGTTGCTTCAAAGATATTTGCTACACCATCGCTCACCCTTGACGTGATAGTCACTCCATAAGTATAATTAAGTTCTTGTAGGACGAGGGAGAGGGAGCAAGAGTCTGGGTTCAAGTCTCTAGAAAAGAGCTTCATATATACTAATTATCATGTCACTATTCTCATGATCACATTCTTTAATACTTTAAGTTAATTATTAAATTTTCATAGCAAAATTAGGTCACGAATTAAAACTCTTCTAGCTTTCGAAATGATATTGTCCCCTATTGCGTTCTTAAACTGATTTAATATGGTATGTGATAGTGATTTAATATAAATAGGATGAATTATGCTTAGATCATCTCATTAAAATGTGTTGAAAAGAGACCTAAAATCTCAGATATTGGTTCGCATGCTTACTTAGAGCACATTAGGTACACTAAATGCTAAATTTTTAGCATTTAGTACATCAAACACAAAAAATCACCTTCACAGAATGTGTATTTGATATTTTGCTAAAGTGATGTTCTAACAATAGAATGGTGCGGTAGATGTTGTATTTGTTTTTTGGGTATTTTTAATTCAACTTTCTCTCTCTACTCTCTTCTATACTATAAAAGGATAAAGAAATAATTAAAAAATAAAGAAAAAAATATTTAAATAAAATTGTAAAAGAATAAAATGTGTGATGTAGGGTACATTGTAAAGTGGTGTATTGACATAAATAAAAGGAACTTTTTAACGTCAAAATAACATTTTTCTTAAAACTCCTTATGAAAATGCTCAAGCGTTTCCAACTATAAGAGCATCTCCAATAAATTAGCTAAATCTATGTTATGGAGAACAAACCCTAAAAATCAGCTCCAACAAATTCTCCAAATGCAAAACTTTTCCAAAAATTTTTTGAAGTTGCTACAGTGCTTCTCTAGATATAGAAAACACTGTAGTAACTCCAAATGAATTTTTCTACTTAAAGAAATCATACAACTCAATAAAAAACAATTCTTTTTCTCTCCTCTCACAATGGCTACAAACACAACAATCATTTCTCTTAAACATTTCTAAACTCAAGCATAATCAAAATACAAACTCAAAAACACAATCTTAAAATTAATCAAATCATAACAATAAAAGCAAAAAAAAAAAAAAAAAAAAAAAAGACAGAGAGCTAGCAACAGTGGAGCAAGCAAGATTTTGCGCCTGACTGTGTCCTTCGATCAACGGTGGCCGAGCAAGCAAGATATCTCTCGCTTGTTCTTTCTTTATTTCTTATCACATAGTGAGCTAAAGAATGTTCTAGAATCAAGTAGAAAAAGAAAAAGTATAGAGAGAGAGAAAGAGAGAGATGGAGAAAGTGATCTGGAATCAAGTACAAAAAGAAAAAAAAAAAAAAAAGGGAGCTAGCATGGGTATACGTGTGTGGTGGAGAAAAAACAAGAGAAAAAAAAAGTATGGATGAAATTGAAAGGAAAAATAATATAAAGGATAAGAAATGCTACCACAATATTTTCACAATAAATTTTAAGTAACAGATTGTTATTAGCTAATATTGGTGAGTAAAAAAATAATTTCAGTGATGGGTTTAAAGTAGAACTAGTAACAACTTTCCACATAAGATTTTGTTGTGATTCTTGTGAAAGTATTGTGAAAAATGTTGTGAATATAACATTTTTCATTGAAAAATATAGTTGTTGGGAATGAACATAGGAAGAATAAATGATAATTAAAAAAAGAATAAATAATGAATGAAGAAATAATATTTAAATGAGATGGAGAAAATAATATAGAATCTGTTGAAAAATGTATTTGAAAAAGTAGATAAGTAAAAGTTAAATGTCACTGTTCACTGTCCAAACAATACAAAATTTTAGATAAGCTGTTGAGATGCTCTAAGCGATATTCTCTGTTTCTGCTTCAAAATCACGGACAAAACTTTTGCTAGTCACAATGTTATAATCACTGCTTTGATAGCCCTTTTTTCCCTAATTAATTTTTTTTTTTAACTTTTCATGGCAAAATTAGGTCATGATGTAAAATCCCTCTAGCTTTCCAGTTTCCAATGATATCATCCTCTATTGCATATTCTTTAACTGATACAGGATTGATTCCACTTTTGTAACCCTTTAAAATATGTTGAAACTTCTTCTTTCTTTCTTTCTTATTCTTCTTCTTCTTCTTTTCTCTTTTTTTTTTTTTTTTTTTTTTTTTTTTTTAAGAAATTTGTTGAAACTTGAAAACCGACCTAAAGTAATAGATAAATTATTGCCTCAATAGCTTCTGTACTCCCAAGGGCGTTTCCAAAAGTTACTCTGCTAGTCTTCTATAGCTCTATAGATCTTGGTGCTAAGACCAAAATTGGACTTGGATCCGAAAACCCCTCCGAAATTGAACAAAAAACCGAAAAAGAAGAAGATATACATATCATAGGAATAACAATATGTTTTAGTCCAATAAATTTATGACATCAACCCAATTTGACCTGATCTTGATAAGGTCAAACCATTACTCCACTTGATTGATCAACCTTTAGTATAAACTCTAAAAAAATATTTTGTTTTTAACAAATGTTTGTATATTAAAAAATTATGGTCATATTATCATATATATATATATATATATATATATATTCTCCTTGTAAAGCCAAAGTCCACCACCCCAACTGCATCACTTTAAAACTTGATAATATAAAAAATAAAAAATAAAAAAATCGAGGTATCCTTTTCTCATCATAAGTGTTAATCAACTCAGGAGATAATTGGTAAAATAGTACACCATTCTCCATTGTCTCATAAGGTCAATGAGACTTTTTTTTTTTTTTTTTTTTTTTTGGAGCAATCAGAGAAAGAGAGACAAAGAGAAGAGAAAACAATATAATGAAATTTATTAAAAAAATATTATGTTCATATCTTCTTAATTGAGTTTTGAATGATTGCTTTCCTTTGAAATTAGTGCGAACCTAGGAATAGATGTGCATGATTGGATTTGTTTTTTAGAATTTAAAGAAGAAAGAGAAAAGATGATAAAATGGAAAGACATGTAGAATGAAATAACTGCTTGTTATTGAGAGTAAAAAGTTAGTCGAAACGTGGGAGTAGCAATGTTCAAAAGAACAATGAAAAAAAAACCACCCTGTACATAACTTTTTTAAAAGGAAAAACTGTTTGTTAGTAAACTGCTTTTTTAAATATATTTAAAATTTAAAAGTTCTAAAATTAGTAACTTTTTATGTGTAACCCTATTATTTAAACTTTCTAAACATGAAAATTTGAGAGTATTTTGAGCATTAAAAAGTAAGAGTCCAAATAGGAGAAGCCCTTAAATAGTAGTATAGATATAGACTAGCCTAATTCTGGCAATCCTGATTTTAAGAGCTTTGTTTTATTTGGGTTTAGTATTATAATTTTCCACTCATATCAACTTACTAAAATTAACTATCTAAATTTTCAAAAAATAATTATTATTTAAATTCTTGTTACGTATGCAAATCACAACATCATAATTAACTTGCACACTACCATAGAATATCTAGAGTATTATCTCACAGCAATCAAATGAGGTTTTTTTTTTTTTTTTTTTGGTTTAGTGTTATAGTTTTCCATTCATCTTAATTTACTAAAACTAACAATCTAAATTCTCAAAAAAGAATTATTTGAATTCTTGTTATGTCTGCAAATCAAGACATCATAACTTGGGAAAAAATTGGCCTTTGCCCTTTTTAAAAAAACAATCCAGCATTTTGCCCTCTTTCCAATTAGGGAAATGCTCCTCTTTTGAAACTCGATTTTCTCAAAATCGAGTTAAGCCTTATAGTGGCGTTTTTAAGGAGCCTATAGTGACGTTTTAAGGACCTATAGTGGCGTTTTGTAACTCGATCTCCATGAAATCGAGTTATAGGTAAAAAAAAAGAAAAAAAATTGCATGTAACTCAACTTCATAGAGATCAAGTTAAAAAAACGCCACTATAAGTCCTTAAAACGTCACTATATGCTCCTTAAAACGCCACTATAGGGCTCCAGAATTTTTTTTTTTTATAACTCGATTTTGAGAAAATCGAGTTTCAAAAGAGGGGCATTTTCCTAATTAGTTTGGGAAAGGGAGCAAAATGCTGGATTGTTTTTTTGAAAGGGGCATTTGCCCATTTTCTCCTCATAACTTGCACACTACCATATAATATATATAAAGTATTATCTCACAGCAATCATGTGGTTGTATCTAAAATATATATTGTCAAAAGCTACAATGAGAAATTTGTGAAGTTTTCACTTGCAATTGACAATAGCAAATATAGCAAATCAGATGGGATAACAAAATAGAAGCAATCAAATCTTGGAGATAGTCCAACTATGGCCCGTTGACCAAACAAAGCCACCGTTCTAGGTTTTTTTTTTTTTGATAGGAAAACCACCGTTCTAGTTTTATTTTCAAAAGAAAGCGTAAAAATAGACCTTTGATTGGTAGGAGTGTTTTTATTTTTAATTATCTCATTAGATAATGACATTAATGCTTTGAGTAACGTAGGAAGAATGGAAGATTGGCTTCTTGTGTGTATGAGGATAGAGATTGGACAACATTGCGTGATGATAACAAGAAATTTAAAATTGTGAATTAGTGGAAGAGTAAACGTTTAGATTTTAATTTGTAAACTGATGAGATAGTGTTTGATGAGACATTTTTTAGGAGAGTTAAGAGACGCATTTTTATTGCTTTGTCCTAAATTGTTTTTACTTATTACGTACACATTGAATGCGAGGGTATTTTAGATCGACAAAATGTTCATCCCAAACAAAAGTAGTCCCTTAAATAGCACTAGTATAGATATAGATTAATAATGACCAAATCGTTATAACTTAGTACCATACCATAAAAAGATTCCCTTCACCTTATGATTGCTAAAAATGGAATATAAATCCAACCAAATATATACGCAGCATTATCCACAAGTCGAAACATTTCACGATCGGTTTTTCCCTTTCCTCAATTGGGAAGAGTAAATGCACAACTACTAATTTCATTAATCCCAAAAAAAAAAAAAAAAAAAAAAAACCTTAAAATTTTTTTAATCCAAAAAAATCTAATTTGTCCAGTAGTAGGCTATTAGCCCACATAAAAAGAGGAAAAATAAAATAACTCCAAACATCCCAATACGACGCCGTCTCCTCTAGATATTTTTTGGTCATCTGTGTGATCAATTTTTCATTTTCAATCAGCCCCACGAAGTTAGAGCGAAAGAGAGAGAAAAAACAAAAGACTGTTATTTGCTTGTGGTTTTATTATCTGTGTGTATTTATCGAGGTTTTGAATTGGAACCCATCAAACCCAGAATCATAAAGAACCAATCTTGTCTGAATATTCTGAGTCAAAGGAAAGAGTTGATGATGCCGAATCTATATGTAAAGGCGGCGCCACCGGTGGATCTGAATAGGAACACAGAGTGGTTCACATACCCAGGTGTTTGGACCACTTACATCCTTATCCTCTTCTTCGCTTGGCTCCTTGTCCTTTCAATCTTTGGCTGCTCTCCTGGCATGGCCTGGACCATTGTTAATCTCGCCCACTTCGCTGTACGTTCATATACTCTCTCTTTCTCTGTTTCTGTTTCTGTTTCTGGGTTTTCATTAAAAATTGTTATTTTACATGTGGGTTTGGTGTTAAAGTTACTGATCGTGTTTGTGCTGTGTGGTTTTGGTGGTTTTTGAGTAAAAGAAAGAATACCCATGTTGTGAATTGTTTTTATTTGGGCATGTATTTTGTTTGTTTGTGATTTTGATGATTTTGCAATAGTTATTTTCTTGATTGCTGAGTAGGGGTTTTAGGGTTTAAGATGGTTGGTTATTTGTATGTTGTGATTGAAGAGAGAAGACCCAAGTTTTAAATTTTTTCTTGTTTGAAATTGAATGTAGAATTTGCTTGATTATTGGCTGTGGAGAAGTGGGTGTTTGTTGGATTTTGGATTGTATGGACGGGTAGAAAATGAGAGTAGTCTTTTCAAGTTATCTGAGTTTTTTTATAAGTCAATTGGAGGGGATAATATGCATTAAACTACTTAATCTTATGTGTCACTCATTTTGCTATTGGAGAAATGTGAATATGTCCCTAACTGAGTCAGGCAGTTGTATTAGACTCAGTTGAATGTTTAAATTTTTGCGAGGTGTCGTCACTCAACTCAATTTGAGTTTATTTTTTCTTTTATGCTAAATTGTACAATGTTTTGGACTGGAAATTTAAATTGGCCCGATTTAGTTCACAGGCATTTTGTATCGATTAAAGAGAGGCAATTATGGAAATGTGGGGGGAGTGTCAAATAAGAGACTTTTGTTTTCATGATTTAGGTTTGGTAATTTTTTTTATTTTTTATTTTTTATTTTTTATTTTTTATAAGTAATAAGTTTATTGATATCAAAAAAAGGAACACCCTAGTACACAGGGAGTGTACAAGGGGTCACCTCTCTAGTCTTGTATTCACTTATCAAAAAAAAAAAAAAAAAATCTCTAGTCTTGTATTTATTCTTCACTATAAGCCGAGCATCTTATACCTTGTCTTAGCGAACATCTTTCCTGTTCCCTAGTTGTCCTCTTATTAGGAATTTTTTATTGTTTGTTCTTTGCAATGCCTTGGGAGGTAACTGGAAAGGTGTGAATAGACCAATACATATAGATAACCTGACCAAGTTAAACCTGTATACTTTGAGGTCTTTGAAATGTTTCTGCCGTTTACCTATCAAAATAAACGTTTCTCTCTTTTATAAGTGCTTGACTGATGGATTTGGTGAAATGAACGACTGGATTTTGATATACAATAGCAGAATGTAACTACTTATATATGTTGTTTTATACCGGCTTAATTTTTTTTTTAAGTGGTTCAATGGCATTTTTGTTGTAAGGATGATTGGCCCCCATCCCAACCCAAAAAGAACCACTTTTTGCTCTACCCCAATTGCCCCTTCAAATGGTGGAGGGTGAGGTCACGGGTTCAATTTTTAATGGGTATGTGAATTGAACTTTTATTCATTTAAATTCACTTGAGACAAGGCCTAGTGGCCAACCTAAGAACCTTTATTTAGGTAAACATTTGAAAGGCTTAAGTTATTGGTTTATTCTTCTGCTGTGTGAGTTTATGCCTTTCACTGTGAGGTTAAGTTGCTTCACTTCCCTGTATTGCATGAATTTATTATGTTCCTGTTCCCTCCAGGTCACTTATCACTTTTTCCACTGGAAAAAAGGAACTCCATTTGCTGACGATCAGGGGATCTACAACGCTCTGACATGGTGGGAGCAAATAGATAATGGAAAGCAGCTCACTCGCAACAGAAAGTTCTTAACTGTTGTTCCTGTTGTGCTGTAAGTTTACTTCTATGGTATTACACAATATGTTCAAATTTGTAAATTCAGTTTATATTTCACTCAACCTTTTCTAGAGGGTGTTTTTGTCATATAATTTGCATCAGCCTGCTTGTGAACTATTAGTTTTTTAAATTGGTACGTAATATGTGCATGCTGAGGTGTTAATTTTATAAGCTTATGAAGATCTTGTTGTTGTCAAGTCTTTTTACGTCAGCTTGTTTGCTGTTAATTTTGGTTCTTCATCAGGAAAGTCTTTGTTCTCTCTCTCTCTCTCTGCACGTGTGTGTGGAGGGTGATGTCCATGACACCTCCTCCCTTTGTAAGAGCAATGTGGAGGGTGAGGTTGTGGGTTCAAGACCTACTAATATGTGTGTAACTTTTTTTTTTTTTGAGAAGAAGAAGAATATGTGTGTAACTTACTAATATAAAAAATGTCTTAGACCAGCTACTCATTATTATTTCTGTGTCCTGCGCATGCTTTATAGAATTGATTCTTTAACACCATTGGTTTTTTATTGACCATCCATCTGTCTTCAATATTCTTAAGTAATTTCATGTCTACATTGTACTCTGTACAGACTACACAGAAGAGATAATTAGAAGAACAATTTATCATTTATAAGTTAAAATTTATAATTTCCTGTTGTTGCAATCATTTCTAAGGAAAGTTCAGGAGTTTTAGCTATATTTATCTAATTGTACAATGACCTTCCTGTTTGAGTATTTTTTTTGCCTGTTTACCATTGCCCTAAGCACCAAAATATTTTTATGCTAGTATTTATTATTGTTGATGCAGGACAGAAGCCGTAATGGGCTCTGATACCAATTCTGATGTAAACTCTTCACGATCTTTTATGAGATCTTGAAGAATTCTTGAATAGAGTTTGATGTTCAGGGTTTTGGTAGGATTAAGTAATAATAATAATAAAATATACATATATTTGGATCTTGAATGAATTAATGGTTGTTTGGTGTCAAAACAGTGAATAGAACAAGAAACAAAAAAAGATAAACCATAGGCAATCACACCTAGGAAAGAGAAGGCAACCATGTCCTCAAAGTTTAAAATAACCAGCTGGAATTTTACTGAATTCAGTCTCTTTGTTTCTATCTTTTATTGAATACATAAAAGCTCTTTTATATGCTATTGCCAATACTACTTCTACTGGACTCCTAAATAATCTTTTTCCTAGAAAGACTAGTATTTTTAATAATAAATAAAAAGTAATTAAGATCTTCTAAACCAAATAGAAAAATGACTCAAAACATAAAATAAGACTCATGGGCAGAGTGAAAACACCAATGCATTAGAGAATGAACAAGTTTCCAATATCAACGGCAGCTCCCTACAAGCCCACTACAGCATATTCCAGAAAATCTGGAAATTGCCAAACTACTCATGTTTTAGTAAAACTTGATTAAAAGCTGAATCAAAAACTTTCTAACCCAAAACAATTAATACTTACTCAATAATAACTAAAGTAGCCTATGTATAGAAACATTGGCCCAATTTAATCATATCTTGTCATGCAATAGTGTCCTGTAATAGAGTCTGGAGTACACAAGTTGCAAGATGCTCATTGAAAACCTCACTGACATCAGTTTCACAAATGAAATGTCTATTAAGATAAGTGGAACCTTACATAACTTCCAATGTTCTGAAATATTTTCCCTAGTTTGCATCAAGGCAAGAAAAAATGAAAAACAAAATGTGCTTGTTGAAGTTTTAGATTGCAATGGAGTCCAAAAATTATTCTTGCTGATAGTAGGAGTCCATGTTTTGTTTAAGGTTGTTTAATTATAGATGCCAATGAGCGCTAGCTCAAATGGCACCTCCTCTCCTTGTAAGGGCAAGATGGAGGGTGAGTTTGTAAGTTCAAGACTCACATATAATTACCAATAAAAAAAAGGCTGTTTAACTAGGATACAGATGCCTTGTGGCATGTTTTTATCTAGCATTGTGCTTTAATCTGCAATTTTTAGTTGTCTTTGGTTTTGGAGGCCCTCACAGTTGAAACACACGCATGGTTTGGACATACTCATGCTAATTAATTGGATCTTATTACTGAAACCTGCACTAGATTCACTTTGATTCTCTTTTCTGTGTTGAGACAGGTATTTGATAGCCTCACACACGACTGACTACCAGCATCCTATGCTCTTCCTCAATACTCTTGCAGCGATTGTGCTGGTTATTGCCAAGTTCCCTAATATGCACAAGGTCCGGATCTTTGGAATCAATGCAGATAAGTGAGTAGGGTATGCATCAGGAAGGTGTTGATTTAACCTGCTTAAGAGCCTCATATCCTTCGCTTGTTCTGGTAAAAAGACATTGTATAGTAATCAGAACTGAGAGGATTTTCAAATATATAATGTTTTGTGCAAACTGTTTTTCAAGCTTCTGGGTGATTGAAAGAAAAAATATTTGTATTGAGTTATCTTTGTACAGTAGAGAAATTTTATGTATCTGGATTATCATGGTGCTGTTATCAGCTTATCACATATTTTGACATTGCAATTATATTCATTCTAAAACTTAAAGAATGAAAAGTTATACTAGATTAGCATATATGGTAAGAAACTTGACAGTTCTTGTTTGTGATAACGAGGTGTTTCTCATTAAAGTTGTACCTTTTTATGTCTGAATTCGTGTACCATTTAAATTACTGATGCTTTCAATTTTCAATTCTCTGTGCATGGTACACAAGGCCTTTTTAAATTGCACCACGGCTCTCCAAGGAAATGTCTTGAGTTGACACCCAATCAATCAGCTAAGCAATGAAAGAATTTACTATAGAGGTACCATGTAGGCATGCCAAAATACTCCGGTGAGAGTATCTCTCACGGAATTCCATTTAGACTTTGTAAAAAACTTTAGCTAGATCAGGAATTTAGATAAAGCCATCATAAAATCAGGAATCAAGTACCCTAGCACCGGAGTCCTAAAAGCAACAATTCATCTGGACATACTCTGTGTCATTTCCATTGCCTATACTCTATAATGTAAGAAACTTAATCCATACTGAGTTCATAGACCTGCCTCTCTCTAAAACTTGAGCAGAGTCCAAAGGGATGCTAGTATGGAGTTGATCATGAAATGGTTGTATTTAGCCTTTTCTTTCCTTCTTTTTTGTAATGGGAATTGCAATTATTGTGCCGAACAGGATAATGATTTAATGTCCCTATTCAGAACTTTCATCCTTTCTTTTTTATGGAAAAAAAAAATAGTGATTTCATTGATCAATTTGTGAAGCACCAACATTGATTTGTAGCTCCAAGAAACCTGGGGCCTGTTCCATCCAGACACTAACTAGCGTTTAGCAAATCTAGCTATAGCCTATGTCCAGCTTTGTTTCCAGACTTAGCCACACATGAGCTATTTGTTTTCTTTAGAAAAACTTTTAATGTAACCTCTTGCCTCTTCAATTATATGTCATATTTTGAACATGTCTGGCTATGCTGGTTTAGTTGATATCAAGTCGCCCTCCATGTTCACATATTGAACAGTGAGAAAGTCAGTGACATCGAAGACGTATAAGGTAGTCGAGTATGGCTAAGAGCAAACTACCTCTTTATAGTAGTAATCTGAAAGCAACGTTCTTTGCGAAAGTCACTGTCCGAGCCATAGTTATTATAGGTTTGTGTTCCAACACTTCCCATGCCAATCACAGGATGCGTACGTGGCTGTTGTTGGGGGTATGTTCTGAACTCAGCACAATCCTGTTTTCCAAAGTGTCCTTCACTTTGCTGCATTCCTATAAATATAATGCGTAAATGGTTGTTTTTGCCTCAATCTTGCATATTTCGCTTGTCGACTCTTCTAGTATCTTTCTTCTAGCAAGGCTTGCTTTCGTAGGTAAAATATCTTTTTCATACTCACCATGCAAAGAGCTTGATCTTATTTGGCATTAATTTCACATCACCTTCCAGAATCGGTGCAATCCTTTTCTATTGGAGCTTTCAACTCTCTAAAGCCCTTGTGTGCTTATGTGAAAGGTGCTTCATTTTTACCATGAATGTTTCGGTTTTGCATCCATGAGGAACACTTGCGAAAATATCTGGCTTTTAATAAAAATGTGAACTAGGAGGGTGTGTAGGTTGTTGTAGTCTTGTTGATTAGGTTCCACCCTTGTTTTGCAACATACAGACTTCAAATCTTTAAATCTCATTCCTGCTTACAGCTTAGATTCACAGACTTTCCCACTTCATGCAATGCATCCTTCTTTCCTTTTTTTTTAATCTCACCAGGATTTGCTTATCATTGAGTTAATCTCTAAACACAATTTCATCCTAATTCGACCTCTTTGTTTTTTTAATTTTTTTTTATACGATAATCAATGGCAGGGAGACCTAAGTATTTACTTTATTGTGTCGTCACTTGAGCATTTAAAGTGGCCTTCACATGATCCATTAGTGCACTCATTGTATTCTTGTTAAAAAAACATGGTCTTCTCTTTGTTTATTTTTTGGCCAGATTCTTCTTCATAAACGTGCAAAATCTCTTGATCTTCTTACATTCTTCCAATTTAGCGTGACCAAAGAATATGCTATCATCTGCCCAAAAAAGAGTGATTTTTAGGGTGTCTGCTTATTACTACTTGTAACATTTTTTCTCATTCTCTACCTTCCTCATATAGGTTGACAAACCTTCAACACATAAAAGAAAAAGACTAAGATAAGGGCTCCCCTTGACAGATTACGTAACAGTAGTTATGTACACTATAACTAAGGATATCTATTTTTTTTTAATAAATCTCATTTTTCTCATAATAAGTTCACCAAAAAAAAAACCATCTAACTTGATTGTGCAACTTGTTCATGTCAGGTTTTAAGTACGTGTTCAATGTCATCCTCTTGTTTATTTTTCATAAAATTTAAGATTTCAAAGACTAACAAACAATGGTTCTTATTTTTAAAATAACTAGTCGCAGACCCCACGCGTTGCGCATGATAATATTTTTAGAGTGGTCTCATTAATATAAATATATATATATATCAATTTGAACTAATTTAATAAATAATAATGTAATTCATAATCATAATTTCATTTATTATAGCGACAATCACAAATGTAATATATATCATTTCTGTCATACTAAAATCAAAACAATACAATTTTTCTCAAGAATTCAAAAAGTAAGTTAGTGAAAATATTAATTTTTTAATAAAATTTCTTTATATTATTTTGTGTATCATCAAAAAGTATATAAAATTTGGAAATTATTATTTTAGTTTTAATAAGATGATGAGAATAAGAAGAGCCAAAATAAAGAAGATAAAAGGGTAAAATAATATTTAAATTTAAAACCGCCTAAGAGGAATATATGTAGACAACACTTTTGTTTTGATTTTCCGTTGATTTATTATTTAGTTATAACATCAAAATTAAAGTAAATGAATATGTAAAATTAAAACCGCCTAAAATGAATTTGTAAAGCTAAAATCACCTAAAATGAATTTGTAAAGTCAATATATTTATATAGTTAATGTAAGGACCGGATTCAAATCCTTAGTCCAAAGGATAGATGAACTAAGGCCTAATACAATGAATTTGTAGAGAGTGGGTTGGAAAACTGGGCTTTAATAAATCAGACAACAATTGAAGTAGGCTTTGATAATAAGAAAATGAAAACAAACTTATTTAAACTAAAGAAACTCGTCCTCGGAACAATCCGAGGAGATCAATTCCTATATATTCCTCTCAAGTTTGATTACAAGTTCAGTTCTTAATTGTTACAGTGTTTTCTCTCTTGATTTCTCGATCCCTTTTTCATGGAAGGCCTCTTACATTATATATCTCCCTTTGAATGATCTTGGCCTTCCACTTGTCGAACATCCAAGCCACCACTTGAGAGCTTGTCCCATCGGACACCCTTACAGGCCCTCTGTGAGTTGGGGCAACCAAGGCAGCACTGTTCAGGGGTCTTCTCCACATAAATGCGGCCAGAGAGTTAACTGCGGAGCATTCAATGCGGTGGTGGCAGCTTTCCTATAGATACTCCCTAGCTTCCATCCATCCTGTACGTTCACATTGTAAGTCCTTACCACTAGGACTTCCCAGAATATCACCCTGGATGATAGGACACACCTTTTGGTCTTTGCCTTGTTTGGCCGAGGGAATATTCCTCCTCAAACCACCTCCCCCAGCCTTTACAGTTATAGTTTGCTCGGGAAGTTCAAAGTCTTACTCCCTACTCATTGTTGATTTGTCCTCGGATCACTGTGCCTCCTTGGACAAGACCCAAGACCCAATATATACTTGGGCTTGCGTCCCCACAGTTAATATTGTAAAAAAAATTAAATTTAAAAAATAAATATGAAAAATACTAATGATATGGCGGATAAGATAGCTCAACAGGAGCGTAACAACAATAATTACTACGCTTCAGCTTTTAGATATATATAGATGCATAAAGTTGATTTCTCAATTTAGGCTAAGAAAAAAAGGAACAAAGTTAGATCTATTTAACTCTAGTATAAATGTTTTTCTTATCTCTAAAGTCATGCAACAAGTGGTTTATGTAAGTGCATAAAGTAGGGTTAAAATTGAGCAATAATCTTTTTTTCTAGTATAATTATGATAGCGAAAAGTGGGGATTTTACTCCAACAATATCTTTTTCTCATAACCAAAATTCTCATAGTCAAAAAAGTTATGCCAACTTCAAATTATTATATGTCACTAATTTCAAAATAAATTTAAGTCAATTTTATATCTGTTTTAAAGATTCAAATGTCGACTTTCCAATAAAATAAATGTCACTCCAAAAATCTTTATCATGTAAAAGATATGAGCAATCATCAAATCATCACATTTGAATAAATCAAGATTTTATCGTCTTAAACACATTTATGAACCCTAACAACTTAAGAGTCTTAACAATTTTATTGATACAAACTTAAGTCCGACATATTTTAGTATTAGGGTTTTCAATACATTTCTGAAACCTAACAACTTAGATAAACTTTTTTTTCCAATTGTTTATTATATAATTTGATTATTTAAAGCTTTAAATACTTTTTCTACGTACAATTTTTTTTGGGTCAACTTTCATCAAATAAATGAATTTCTTAATTAGAAAAAAAAAAATCCAAACACACAATCAATTGAAAAGAGAGGCCTTGTAACTCAATTATATTGGTAGATTATCCTAAAAATGAGAACATTTTTTTTTTTTGCTAAACCCTAAAAAAAAAAATGAGAACATAGAATCAAATCCACCGTCCCAAATTATTGTAAGCGAAAAGAGAGGATTTCCATAGAAAATTTTGAAATAAAGTGATAAAGGAAAAAATAAATATATTATTTATGGGAAGACTACATGGGAATGGATTGACCTAGTGGAGAAATAGTATTTCAACACGGTTGCCCAAAGGGAATGTATGGTGGTCCCTCTAAACGACCAAAACGTGGTGGGCTTTTCATGTCCAAGTCTTTTTGTATTATTTTATCGAAAGCAGGTGGCATCATTCATGGGAATGAGTTGATGTTAGCTAGGGCCTGGGGGTCCTCTAAAATTCAGTGGATGTCAATAATATTAGGTTACCTTTTTTTTTTTTTTTTTTGATGAAATTAAAATTTTTAGGTTAGCATTTGGTTGGGGCAGGTAAAGTGGGGTTTTTTTATTTATTTTTTATGGGTAAAAACAAAAAACCACAATATGCTTATCTTCTTCTTGTAGTTTCTTGATTGTACTCTTAACTACTACTTACTGTGTAATTATCTACTTGCATCAAATCTCTCCTAGAGTGGGTCTACTACTGTCATTCAGGTTCTCAAAGAGTCAAAGTTACGGGTCATGAATTCTTTCTGCACTAAATTTGCTTGTATGTTCTTAAAGTCGCATTTTTACTTCCATTTTTATGTGCAAAAATGTGGATATATTTATACTAATTATGAATATTAACGGGAAATAGTAGATGTAAATAAAGGTAAGAAAATATTTTTCCAATTTCTATAGTTTTTTTTTTTTTAATACAGATAAAAATTTTACTCTAACATAATTTAAGTGTATATGTATATGAAGCTCTCTCTTGGATACTTGAACCCTGGTCCTTATCTCCCACACTTCACAATCACTTACACTTGTGAAGTAACCATCATACTAAAAGTGTGCGGTAGTATAGTCCTTACTTGTTAACCGTTCCAAGAAGTGCACAGAAAGGGAGAGAGAGATGAAATTTAAGAGCAAAAGGGCATATCATTCAATTCGAACTCTGACACTCATTTCTTCTACTTAAATTAGGAAAGTGAGCAAATATTTGTTACAAATTCTGACCAAGTACTTAGAACCAAACCCTGCAAAAATACAACACATGCCCAAATTCTGACAGAAGAATATATGAATACAGGCCACGTTGCCTGCTAGGAAGGAAAAACCAAGCCTTATATTCACTTTTTCTTCTATCCCTTTTGAACCCCACCCGAGATGAGCTTCAAAGAGCAAAAGGAAATTAAAATGAAGCAAAAGAACAATATGTATTCTATGTTAGTTATGGATCGACCATAAAACAAGAGTAACCAACCATGTAAAAACGATAAAGAAAGAGAAGCTCTAAAGAAAAGCTTTGTTGCTTCCATTGCTATTTTTTATTTACCAAGGTCCTCCTCCATTTAACATTGCACTCCAATATCCACTTGGACCCCCTTGTCCCTTATTCTGTTCAACTTGTTGGTTTGTGCTTGAAATCTGCTTCAGTTCTTCAAAAGGAAACAAAAGCTTCCCTCCATTCTCTTGAGCTCCATACCTACTTCCAAACCCATCAATAGAAAACCCATGGGTTGGTTTGAATTCATGGAAAGGGAATCCAGATGATGAGTAAAGTGTACTTGAATCAGGCATAGATGGTGGGATAAAAGTATTCAAACCCCTGGAAGCAATTCCAGTCCTTAGTAGCTCCAAAGCTGAAAGATGAGTAGAGGAAGCAGAGCCAGAGTTTTGGTGATTGTTGTTGTTTTCAATTTTGGGCACTTGAACATATTGGGATACATCATGATACTTCTGGAAAGCTGGGAAACCAAGATTAAGATCTTGGCCTTCATGGGCCTTTGGATTTTGAGAAGAAAATTGTGAAAGGTTTGGGGGATTAAGATCAGGAATCTTTGATGAAGTTGATGGTGTTGCTGTTGCTGTTGCTGAAGACCTCCTGTTCTTTCTTGAACCTCCTCCAACAGGAACGTTTCTAAGAGACCCACCTTCAGTCCAATACCTTCTGCAAGTCTTGCAGAAGTATCTTGGTTGAGTGAGGCTGTAGTTGTTGTAGTAACAGAACTTGGTGTTGGTTGAGTTACACCTTGGACAATTCAAGTGCTCTTGCGGCCTTGCTCTTCTCTCTAACATAGGCCTTGTGCTAGGAGCTACTCCTTCTAAGGGCTTCACTAGCCCTACTCCTTGACCCTGAGACCTCCATTAAAAGAGAGAGATATTGAGAGAGAAACAGAGCAATAGGATACCAATAATTAAGGTGTTTCATTTACAAAAATCAAAAGGGTCATTAGACAATAATCTCTAAGTCTATTATAGATCTAAAGAGCTAGATGGCATTTCAATAACAAAACAAAAGGATCAAATTGAGTACATAAAGAGTGATAACAAGTAGACAAGCGAAACAAAGTAGCTTATCTCTTGGAAAATCATATTAAAAGAGAACATAAAGGAAACAAAAAACCTAAAGAACCAATAATAATAACAAATAATACCTTTTTCCCGTTCCCTTTTATCAGTTATCACATAAGCTAAAAAGTGAAGAAAGAAAAAGTGTGGTGCTTTCATGTTTAAATAACAGAATCAAAAGTTAATCTTATGAAAAAAAGGGACTTGCAGTGACTTTGAACATCGTCTGATAGAGAAAAGATCATTGAAATAAACCCCATAAAATTTTTTCAGAAATAATTGGAAAATGATATATGTTAGCCTTGATTAAACAATCCTAACCCTGAATAAATAGCTCACAGTCGTTGTTATATAGGAAAAGAAAAAGGACATACAACAAATCCACCCACCTTTGGCCATTGAGCAGTACCATCCATGAATTCGGAAGTTGAAAAGGAAGGGAAAGAAAAGCAAGGGATGACTTCAGAGAGAGAGAGAGAGAGAGGATTCACCTCCTTCTTCTGCAGCTGATCTTAGTGCAAGAAAGAAGGTTTCAGATTGTTTGTTTGCTGGCTTTATGTGGTGGCTTACTTTTGAATGATGAAACTTAAAAGAAAGTTGTGTTTGTTTTGACTACACCTATAAAATATCAACACATTTGTGTTGTTGTGGGTGTGATTCTATGTGGGAATTTTTGTCTGATTTTGTTTTTAGTTGTTCAACTTTACTATTATTTTTGTTTAATATTTGTTGGTGGAATAATGAGTGTGTACTGTGGGCGATTTCTCTTTTTTGACCTGATAATGAGGATTGTCTTTATTCTTGATTTTCTCTTGGTCACTTTTGGTGTTTGTCTAAGGATCATTCACGAGTAGGGGTGGGGTTTTGTTTGGGTTATCATAAAGATCACATTTGATTGGCTAATCCCCTAATACCCTATGTAATTTGTCAAAGGATCCTGCAGTAGTAACTTTCCCAATGTTTTCAAAAAGTAACCTCCTAAAGGATTGCTTGCAAAGTAATCAAAAATATTCTCTTTAAACGGTGACTTCTTACTTCTTAGTTCTCTTAAATAAGGGTTTATTGGAAATCCTACGGAAATTGCATTTGTCCCATTCTCTTTCAAATCATATAGGGATTTTATGAGTAGTCCATCATGGAATAGGATGATTTTTTTAACAAAATTTTAAACATAATCTCATGCCATTTGTTTTGGAGGTTACTTGTTTGCTTTAGGATGAAGATTTTAGAAAAACTTCATGATGAAGTTATCTTAAGAACACACTTAAATATTTTAATCCCAAAGGCTCTTTCCTATCATACAGGGATTTATGAGTGGTCCATTGTATGGAATAGGATGATTTTAAGTCTCATGCCTATCAACTCATCAACTTGTAGTAGAAAGTAAGAATTGTAATTTTTTAACAAAATTTAAACATAATCTCAGGCTGTCTATTTTGGGGTAACTCATTTGCTTTATTATAGTAATTTTAAAAACTTCATGGTGAAGTTATCTTAAAAACATTTGCATATCTTAATCTTAAAGGTTTTGCTAGTTCATCAATAAATTTTAAATGCTTCATCTCGATTTTAAAAGTTTGAGAAAATAAGAAATTAAGGTCCCGTTTGGTATAGTAGTTTAACAACATGTTTTCAGTTCTTAAACAACATTACATACATTTTCACACACTTTTTCACCCACACATATTTCAAAAAAACACAAACAACATTATTAGAACAACGTTACCAAACGGCCCCTAATATTTAAAGTAACTTTTCAAATGTTCTCAATTAGTTTGAGAGTTAGAGATGCAAATCCTTCACATGATTTTTAAGATGAGTATTTTTTAGAAAACGCCAAATCAAACATATATTTTTAATAAAATCCCACACAATTTTTCTTTTTAATTGTTGGAAACACAATTTCGAAAATAAATAAGCACAAAATTATAAATTGTTTTTTTTTCCTTTAGTGTGAAAGTTGTAAGTTGGTAGAGTGAAAAAAGAAAAAAATGAAAAGAGAGAGAATAAGAGAACCTTGTCTTGTCTTCAAGTTCAAAATTTAAAAAAGAAAAAAGAAAAAAATGAAAGGTGATGGAAGGAGAGGAAAAAGAAAGTGGAGAGCCGACAGGAAGAGACAAAAGAGGGTGTAAGTGGAGCCCAGATAATGCGCGGTAGGATGGATGAGAAATCTTTGTGCTTGCTGGGTGTTTCTTTTTATGATGGTGACACCTACGGGTTTGAATTCTTTCGAATAAGCCAAGGACTAAAGTATCTCAGTAGCAATTTCTCATGGCCTTCCTTAATTATGATCTTTTTAGAATCTTTATAATTCGGCAGAGGTTTGAGATTTGAATTGTGTTCATACTTAAATTTAATTTGTGTTTTAGTTTGATAATAAAAGCAATTATCGTTAAATGAATGTTATAATAAAGTTTAACTACAAACTTAGTTGTAATTATTGACTACAACTTCCACTAAAAAATATTAATATTACTATATATTTTGAAAATCTAACCGTTAGATTATATGTTCTTTATATCCTTAATACGCATTTTAATTTTATGTCAATCAGATATTATTTACTATTCGATCCATTAACCTTTTTTTATCCATAATTTTAAACTATAAAACTTGAAATTTAAACATTTGAGTCATAACATAGCTATTGATTTTTTGAAAATTTTACAAGCATGGAAGATATAAAAATAAAATGCAATTTAATAGTAGATTTGTCAAAATTCACTTCCAATAAAAAGATATATATTATATTAAATGAAGTTATAGCTATTTGTTACAAGTTAAAATCTTATCTTATGATTCTTATCTAGCTATCAAAAAAAGGATTAGACTATATAACTGCTCTATATATCATCAAGAATATTATATATATATCTCGTAATCAATTACTTATTTCTGGTTTTGGTAAACTATATAATCATGGAATAATAGTGACATACCTAGCTAATGAATAGCTTTTGTCATCAATTCCTTCTGGATGGTGCTGTTGTGAGTTATGTATAAATTATCACGGATGACATAATAAATTCATGATCAGAACATGGTTTGAGGGCGATGTTAATTTGTTTCTAGGAATTTATCAATGATGATCATTTCATGTAGGAAATGGGACTACACTACAGAGAAAGTGGAATGCTGTACAAACTTAATATAGGTGGCACAAAACGTTCGTCCATTATGGCATGGATCATGCTTTTTTTTTTTTTTTTTGTAATAATTTTCAATAAGATAAAGTAACTGTGAGTCATTTTCTTTATTTTGAAAGTGTTCTTTCACGTCATTCTGAATAAACTTTTCACAATTATGCACCTCTAATAATAATAAAAGCACTTTTACAGAGTCAAGTATGCCATTAACTACTCTAATGAAGTCAGAGAGAATGCGTCTCTTTTGGCGATTGGAAGTTATTCTAGTTGACAAGGTGAAGGGTAATGGGTTTACTACAAAAAGTTTTTTTTTTTTAAATGATTCATTAGTTATAATGGAATATAAAGAATTTGAATCTTGAACATCTTCATTAAGAACATCAGGAGACTCTTGGTGGGTATACTTCAAATGTTAAAACTAGAAATATAGTTAACAAATCCGAACCTAATCTCGATATGGTGTAAATCTTTGGATATTATTAAGTCATTGGTTATACATTAAGAGCCTTATAACTCATGGTTTGCTTTATGAGTAGAATCAAGATTCAAATTTCCCTCCCTTATAAAGGTTATTTAAAAAGTAAACATATTTTTAAAGTTGATGCAAATACAAATAAAAAGAACTAATTTAAGGAATAATTTTTAAAAATTAAAATTTCTGAAACAGAACAATTTAAACCATTTAAAATTGTTATGATTTATTCTCAAAAAAAAATTTGTTATGACTTCCTTACAAAATGGTTTATATAATGAAAGAGATGCCATCCTACAAAGAATTGCAAATAAATCAATCATGTAAATCTTGTAATTATACGATCGATACTACAGGAATATAATAAATACATGCCTCCTTCTTACATAAATAGTAAGTTTTACAATGAATTTAATTAATAGAACTAACTATTATGTGAAAGAGAGGTGCTACGTCTACAACATTTTTACAACAAATCATAGGTGGTTAGTTGTTATTGGTTCAAATTTGAACTTAACACTAAAATTACATTTTTGCCCCAACAATAACAACCAGTAACAACCTGCCACTTAGGATTTGTTGTAAAAATGTTGTAGACATAGCATTTCTCTATGTGAAAAGAGTGAGTACGCATTTAATTTACTCCCAATGTATTTTATAATTTTCCATAAATCTTGTATCTCTTGATTATTTTCTTAATACATTTTATAAAAGGACCAAAATATCAATATAATAACAATACAATTTTAGTCCCAAAACTTTAAGATCGGTTAAGGATCCAAAATAATCTAATATGACTCGAGCATGTGTTCTTCCTCTAACGCTTTATCATATCCTATATCACCTTTTTAGTTAACTTGTCATTTTCTTTAAAAAAATTTGGTATTCCTCACGGGCAGAGCTAGGGGAGTCAAAGGGCGGAAATTTTCCATTGGCTTGCCAAAAAATATTAATAGTTTTACTTTACAACCTCCCCTGTGCAATTACAATTTTATTTTATTTTTCATATTTTTGGTGAATTTATCATATTTATTTACTACACTATTATCTCTCTCTTAAATGTCAAAATTCATTCGAATGACAAAAGAAAATCTTCTTTTTAAGGTTCAAAACTTATAAAAGGAAAGTGGAGGTGGGAAAAAGAAAAGGGAAATAATAAAGTTAGAGTTTTAACATAAGGAAAAAAAATTATTTTTATCTTTTAAAAGTGATTTAAAAAGAGGTAATAGGACTTCAAATCCTTTATATTATAATTTATTATTCTTCGTAAGAATTTGTGTAATAAGGTTGATTTCAATTAGCATAATTAGTAAAGTCTTTTGTAGTTAAATAAAAAATTTAGGATTCAAATTTTTCCTACACCAAAAATCAATTGTTGTTTTTATCAAATAAAAATTGTATAATAAGAAATAAATTTTTTGGATAATTACATAATAACATAAATTTACGTAAATTGTACTCAGTATCTATCGAACTATTAAAAATACTTTCATTCAAAAGTGAAATTTTAACTTTGAAAAAAAAAAAAGATAAAAACTTATTCATGCCAAAAAAATCCTTTACAAATAAACAAAATATAGTGAATATACTCGTCTTGTGTATTTTTTACATTAAAATATTACTTAATAAATACATGAATAATATATATATATGTGTATATATATATATATGTGTGTATATATATATATATGTATTTGAATGCATTTGCATATATGTGTATATAAATTTTATCTTCCCTAAATTGAAATCCTGACTTCGCCACTAATTCCTCTACCTATTTTCCTTCACTCAATTTGAATCAAATAACACTTTCTTATTAGTGCATTAATCATTTATCTTTACACATAACTAAATCATCTCAAGTGACTCTCTCTTCTTTTTACATTAGTAAAAGTCACTACTTCCATTTTTAAGTTCTTCATTTCGTATTCTATCTTACTTATATTTTCACTCATCAACTTTAATATTCTAATTTCAGCAATACTTATTCCATGAACGTGTTACTTCTTAATAGCCTAGCATTCACTACAGTAGATCATCAAAATGTCAATCTTATCATACAAATAGATTTCAAAAATGGATATGTAATTTTCAACCCCTGAAAACCCCCCAAACAATTCTTTAAAACCCCATATTATACTAACTGTACGGGGTACGATCTCAGGCCCATTGAACCCTGGGCCTCGGCCTTATGGTACAAAACATGATCCCATACCCACTGGACCTTTGGCCTCTGCCCGAACACACTTTAAGGCCAAATCTAAGCCCAAATGCCGTAATAGGTCCATCTTGTTTTGAACATATCAGAAACGAGCCCATTCCAATCAATTATGACTTGATCGGGAATGTGCTTGCTTGGAACAGCCAATGTCCTCGACAGCTCGGTATTGCCTTGGGGAGTATTGCTGCCGAGTAGTTTTTTGAAGGCTGGAACCAATTCCAATGCCATTACCACCATTCCCAATAGAGCATATTTTTATCAGGAATAATCAAATTGGACTCCACCCACACGAGTGAGATCAGAAGATAATCATAGAGCCTCCACCAACCTTAAGCTATAAATAGCATAATAGAGTGAGAAGAGGTGGTGGGCAATTTTGTGGAGAAAATAGAGAGTGAAAGAACGAGAAAGCTGATACTGCTGAGAGAGAGTGAGAGTAACTTAAAGAAAAAAAGAGGGAATATTCGTGAGTACAAAGATGTGTCATTTGGTAGTCTAGCAAGGAACTGCCCATAGTAGGAAACACCAAGCCCATAACACAAATAGATTGTGAGCCCAATTACTAGCCCTGTCCATCAAAGGAATTTTGGGTACCCACACTAACAATGATTGAATAATTAAAATAAAGACTCATACCGATCCAGGCAGAGGATGATCGATTTAACGATGTGAAATGTGGGTAGCCTACCTCCATAGTCCATGTAGGGGTATAAGGCTATGACTATGAGCTCCTTTTGCTCGAATTGAATCCCCGAACTCAGACTAGCTCCAACTTTGGGATTAATATGTGAGACCCAGCACAAAATTTTAGCCTACATAACAAAAGTTGGGTTCAGGTTTTGAAAAAATATTGCATTAGCATGTGGAGTTTTTTATTATGCCTGACCATATGCCATTTTGGGATATTCTTTAAAAAAATAGTTATGATTTGTGACTGTTAGAGATTTCAAGGCCTAGTATTAATTAAAACACAAGTCTATTATAAAACTCTAGTTAGGTTTATTGTATATAATTATACTTAAAGAGTGCAAGCAAAGTAATCATAATCTTACTCGACATATAAGTAAAATAATCCAAATCCTATTTGTAGTGCCAGTGTTGCAATCCGAGGCTAGTTTATAGTTAGTCTAAGATTTAGCTTACTATAAATACCATCCAGTGATTTCATTGTAAAATATAGAGCTTAATAATTTTTTTTTTTAAAGTAACCATCAAGGGTTTTTCATTGTGAATATAAGTTTCTAAGATCCAACCATGCTAATTATCTCTTTTTCTTTTTCGCTGACTATCTGCCTTATTTTCTTATTCATATTTTCTCATATACTTTACTATGGTATAAAGCCTATATGTCTTTCCTTTTGTAACATGTTATCAAACTTATGTTTTATCTTTTCTAATATGGTATCAAAGTTAAGCTTGTCTATTCTCCATTAATCCATATCTTTAATCACTAAATCTAAGTTCCTTCTCTAACCACTGCTACTAATCAATTTGAGGCTCATCTTAATAGATTCCTTATCATGAACAATGTCAATGTTCTCTTTCTCGCCATCGTTGTCAACCACTATATATGTAGGCTCATCTTGATTTATTCCCTATCGTGAACAGAATCGTGACAACCTTATACGTGTCTTTCTCAGATATAATATTTTATGATACGACAATTTTAGTGATTTCAACTATATTCAATGGGCTCATGCATCTTTCTTCAAACACCTAGTTTTTAGCTCTACTTCATATCACACATCATCACATCCTCAATCATCTTGGCTAAGTATTATAGATCATACTAATCGGTACTATGACCACAACCCTGATTAGTAACTTTTATTAGCTTTCTTTTGGTCACGTGTCTCTATCATTTTCATGCATAGTTTTCCAAACTACGCCTCCAATCAACAGCCGCGATAAACGTGATATGCATTATGCTCAACACTCAAGTCTTGATCATTACCTGCATTCGGCATATTTATTCTAACTTATTATTTGTGTTTCGTTTAATTTGGTCATGATTGGTCCACTCGATCCACATCCAATTCGATCAAGATTTCCTTCAATATTTCACATTCTTTCCAAGCTTAAGTTGGCTTCAAATTTTCACCTTTGAGTCTGAGGGGAGATATTAGAGATATTAAGACCAAATTTGATATAAAACTTTATGGCCAAACCATGCTCTCTCGGTCTCTCAATTTTATTTTCTTCCTTATATTTTCCCTCATACTTTATCAAGATATCAAAACCATGTCTCCCATTTTTTGAGAGTTATATCTTATCTCTTCTTAGTTTTCTAATAACAATGATTTTGGACTAAAAATAGAAAAAGAAAAGGCAAAATATATGTATAACAATTAGGAGATGAAATATTATACAAGCTGACAGTGGGTTTCTTTCACGTTACAAGACATTTCATTGCGAAAGCCCAACTCGGGTAAAAATGCAGCTGGGCTTGATTCTATTATCTGGCTTGGAATTAAAATCAACTGGGTTTTTTTTGCTCTTTTGGTGCTGGACTTGGATTTCTTTTCAAATAAAATAAATAAAGCATTTTATTAGGGAAAAAAATTAAAGAGTTAGAAGGGCCCAATCACATCTCCTTCTGGGCTAAAGAGCCATCTTGGAAGGAGCCCAACAGCATTACAAAATGTTTTTCGTGTCGTCGTATTCTGAATCTCTGATGAATGCTTACGGTTTTTTTTTTTTTTTGAAGTAATGTTCCAAAGTCCAGACTTGGACATAAATTATTTTATAAAATTTTTACAAACGGTTGATATGACAAATTTTTACTAGATCTTGTCTAGGCCTATCACTGATATAACATTTTTTCTTACCAATAATTAACCACTTACACCATCAACAATTTGTACAAAAAAAATTGTAAAAATAGTACGTGCCTTTAGCAATTAGCATTTGAGAAATGCTAAAGTCACAAACTATTTTACAACATTTTTACAAACGGTTGATGTGGCCAACTTCTTATTGGATTTCATCTAGACCCATTATTAACATCACTTTTTCATTTACCAATAACCACTCACCACATCAGCAGTTCGTAAATTTTATTGTAAAAAAGTTTGTATCTCTAGCATTATCTTAGCATTTTCCTTCTTCTTCTTCTTCTTTTTTTTTTTCCTTTTCATTGCTTTCTTTCTTTTTCTTTTTTTTCTTTTTTTTTTCTTTTCATTTGATGCCACATTATCACGTTTAAGAATATAAGTTTAGGAGTGGAATTGTGAACTTACCCATAGATAAAAGGGGGGGAATTTTTTTTTCCCCCAATAAATAAATATAGGATATTTTATAGAAAATCCATATATTTAAACTCAATTATAAAATGTATGATAAAATAATTAAGCTTCACTAGAATTCATTTCAGTCCTCTAACTTTGTTTTTGTTCATTTCAGTCCTTTAAGTTTCAAGTTTATTCAATTAAGGCATTTCCTTCAACTTCCATTAATTTTTTTATATAAAAAAATCTATAAAAAAAAAATTTCAATCATTAATTGGATTTTTTAATTTAAATTTTGAAAAAAAAAATTTAAGTTTTGGACAATTAACCACAACATTTAACAAAAGTTGATGGAGAGACTTTAATTAAATAAACTTGAAAATTAGAGAACTGAAATGAATGAAAGCTAAGTTAAATACTTATATAAATTCTGATGAAACATAGAGAATGAATTTTGCATTTTAACCAAATAATTACATTAAAAATATTACTCAACAAAGAAGTCAAATGCTTTGATTTTATATATTCTAGGTTGTAACCCGTGCATATGCATAGAAACATTGAACAAATATTGAGTAATAATAAATTTAAATTTTAAAAAAATTAATTTAAAAAAAAAAAAAACCATTCAAAGGATCTAAACTTAGCTATAATAATGTTGTTCAGAAATTGGAACTTGAGTATAATAAAAAATTCATGACTTTTTAGTTAAATAATTGTAATAGATCCTAGAAGGTAGGTTTATGCTAAAGTCCATTATTATGGAACCCTATGTTATGTTATGTTATTTATTTTTAGGGCAAATTACAATAAACCCACTTGTAGTTTGGCCCATTTTCACTTTGCCTACCCGTGATTTAAAACTTAACACTTTGCCCACCTGAGGTTACTTCCGTTTAGTCTCTGCTACCCACCTCTGTTAAAAAAGAAGGGTAAATAAGTCTTTTTACTCCCATTTTATGTCTCTCTCCTCCCAAAACAAGAAAAACAAAAAACAAAAACAAAAAACAAAAACAAAAACAAAAGAAAACAATATCAAAATGGGCTATATTAAACTCAGGAATATGCATCTCTTAAAACATGGCTCAAATCAATTTTTTTTCAAACCCAGAACACAAGAAGGCCACTATAACCACCTTCATAGTGAAAGCCAGCCCCCATGAAGACCACCATACCGATCCACCATCAATCTCTATGGCAGAAGCTTCACCGGGTTCTCTCTCTCTCTCTCTCTCTCTCTCTCTCTCTCTCTCACACACACACACACACACACACACACGCACACACACACACACACAAACCCAAACATGAGCCACGGTCGAAAGTTTGTTTCTCCTCCGCATGCTCATCGCCACCGCCACCGCCACCGCCACCAATGGCAGTGGCTTCCCCTTCCTTCCGATCTCTCTCCTCTTAAACCTCAGGCTCTCTCTCTCACTCTCTGCTCATGCCGACCCACACTCATGGCGGAGCCTCCTTGCCTGCCTCTCTTTGTTCGACACCAGACCACTGAACCCATTACTCAAGCTTTTCTTCTCTCTCTCTGATCTAAACCTTATTTTTTGTGTTATGATCTATGTCCCTCTCTTTGAGCTCTTGTGTTGTGTTATGTGTTTGTTGTAATATGTGGACTCTCTCCATAATCTGTGGGCTTTTCATTGATTTGTACTTGTTTTAATTTCAAACAATTTGATTTGTGGTTGTTTGGAATTTTATTTGTTACGTTCATATACATTTATTTTTAATTTCAAACCCCAATTTTTTGATTCGTTTTATGTTTTTCGTCTAAAAAATGTGTTTTTCAATAGTGATAACAAAGGTGGGTAACAGAGACTAAGCAGAAGTAACCTCAGGTGGGCAAAGTATTAAGTTTTAAACCACGGATAAATAAAGTGAAAATGGGTCAAACCACAGGTGAGTTTACTATAATTTGCCTTGATTTTTATTGATAGATAAACACACACAAAAGGGAGAAGCCAAAACCCTTATGATGTTGATCAAAAATAAAACTGAGAACTCTTCCGATTGAGATTGTTCTATTAGTTGCTACAATAAACAGTACCAAAGCCATTAATAAATAATGGATAAAATTACGTGCGAAAGCAAAAAAAAGGTCAAAAACTACGTTTTTACAATTATATTCTATTTCTAAGCAAATATTTTAATTTTATACATATATCAAAGCACAGAGGGTACAAACAAATGTGAAATTCTAGTGCTATACAATCTAAAATCTATATGAGTGAACTGAGTGTAGATACCTCTAAATTTTCATTTTCCTTAGCATATCATAATATTTCATATTTTTCCTACTTAGCTTTTTGATAAAACACTGTCTAGTTTCTATGGTGACATTATCGACAATTCTTATCCCCATTCTAGTTCCAATGAAGTAAATCTCATAAAGAAAAAGAGTATAGTGTGAACCAATTTAGTAAAAAAAAAATCAAAAGAGAAAGAGAGCAAAATGCCACCTGCACTTTAAAATATTTTTAAAAAAAAAGAGCTAATATATTCAAACCATTTTATACTTAACTAATGGTTAACCCGTGCAAAGCACGGGAAACTACTTAAAAGATTTTTAAAAAATTGTACTAATATTTTCCAAAAAAAAATTTCACTCTATCTCTCACTTAGTAATGGTCCCATTCCTTAATGTTTAAATGTTATAAAATTTATAATTTTCTCCATTGTTTGATTTGTCTTTGCAACTGCATATTAGTACGAAACATATAATTCATAAAAAAATATTCCATTATAAGAAGACTACTATTCCTATTTTGAGAAAATAAGAATACTATTATAATGTTGCAATTTGGATTTTAATGATGAAACTTCTAATATACTAAAAATACCAATTATGTTAATGGCCCAGTATGCCTAAATGCATATGAAAAAAAAAAGTGGAAACTAAACCAAGAGGAAAAAAGTTGACTTAAAGTAATGCATAAGTAAGACATTTTGTCAGACACATGCATGTTGTACATTGCAAGGAGTCAATTTTGTATTAGAGACCATTTCGGTTTGGCTAAGGAAACGATATATTTTGATACCGATCAATACCAGTGTAACGTTTTGAAATTATCATTATATATATATATATATATATTGTTAGGGTTTGTGACCTTAAATCCAATTTATTGGCATGTTATAAATAATTAAAGTGTTTAATTATATGAGACTATTTATAAATGAACTAATGGGACATTATCATAGTCTTTGAGATGCATTGTATGTAATTTATGTGATTTAGTTACAGAGGATATAAATCACAAGTTCCTTGTAAACTCAAAATATAATTTGTAGTCGGTGATGAAATTGGGTATATCATCTGCGAAGACTATAACGCATCAACTAAGATGGTTTGTCTTGATCATGGAAGTGGAGACTTCTAATTGATGTGTTGATATGTCTTAAATGTATAAGACATATTAAACTGGACCACTGTGAGATTAATTATTCAATTAACAACTGTCACATGAATAATTAATCTCACGACTTCTAATTTCATAGACTCTCAATCCTGAGAGGATAGTGAACCCGATCATGAAATGTATGTTACTTTGATATATCAAGAGTGAGATATAGTTTAACGGTCAAAACCTCAATATGTTGGGTAACCACACGTAGTGTTGAGCGAACACATATTCTCAAGATGGAATCCATAATCTCTTTCTATAGAGACACGAAATATCCCCTTGAGATAAGTTTAATGGGAACTAGTTATTCAGGGCTAGTCACTTTAGTAAAGAGTTACTAAAGTTTATATTTATGAAATTAGATTTCATAAATATGAATAACTAAAAGATTAAACTGGGTACTCAAGGAATAACATAGTTATTTACAAAGTGACAATTTATTATGACTTTGTTCACTATGAATATTTCATGAAGGGGTTAAATGATATCCTATTAGAGTCTTGGGATATAATTTATTAATAAGGCTTAAAGTGCAATTATATTTCCATAGTGGTACTTGTTATATAATTAATGGTAACTTTGGGCTTATCAAGAGTTGACAGATAAGTCTGAGACCCATTGGAGCTAGAGCCTTATTAGTCCCTTTAGTCCCATCTCAAGCCACACACTTAAGCCCAATTGGGTTGGCCCAAAAAGCTAACCCAATTAGATAATCAGTTATTTATTTAATAAGAATTATTAAATAAAGTAACTACCAAGACAGTTAAAACGTACGTATGATTAAAAGGAAGAGAAAACAGTTTTTCTCTACAGAATCTTGGAAATACACTTTTCCAAAGGAAAATCAACGTACACAAGAACTGATTAAGAGACCACTCATCTTGGGCACCATGTGGAATTAGGATGAAAATTGAAGGTATTCTCAAGTCATGTTTTTTGAATTTTATTACACTAAGGTACGCTTTCTTTTCTTTGTTATAGAATTCAAGGTTACATGTTATCTCTCATGAATGAAGTAGATCACTCTGTTGCTTCCGCTGTGGTTTTTGTATGAGATGCAAAACCATTTTTTCCAACATATATATTATACTATACTATACTAAACTAAATGTTCTACAAAATGCTAAAAATACTACAAATTTTATAACATAACATTCTGTAAATTGATGTGATAATAATTGTGATTGGTAAATAGAAATAACATAATAAATAATAAACAAATATAAAGAAAAAAAATTTTATGACTGGCGACATTAATTTCTTGAGGTTAAATAGTTAAATTTTTTGTATTAGGATCATTTATATTATTTTACTCTAAATAAATATCCTACTAAGGGGTTTTTTTTTTTTTATTCTCATTCACTTATCCCATCTACCTTTTAGAGTTTTTTATTTTTATTTATTTTCCTTCTTTTAGGGTCTATTTGGATACCGCTTATTACTGAAAACTGAAAACACTGTACCAAAATAATTTTAAAATGTGTGAATAGTGCCATGGGACCCAATTTTAAAGAAAATTTTGCTGAAATCCGTACTTGTAGGTTCCATAAACAGTGCACGAAATCCACACAAAAAAACGCAAACACGCAAGTCCCTTGTTTTCAGTGCAATCCAAACATACACTTAAACTCCTCCACATGTTTCTGTTAGTATAATAAAAACAAAAGCACTTGTTTTCATGTTTGGCAAATTGTTAAGGTGGTACTCTACAAAATTTGAATTAAAGTTCAACTGTGCCATCAAATCAATTGGGCATGTCAAATAGATGTATGCACATAGCATACTTAACAAAAAGACACACCAAACAAAGTTAAAAACAATAGAAACACACTACACAGTACACACAAAAGAAACAGAGGGGTTTGGTCTAGTTTTCGCAAGAAGAAGAAGAAAAAGATAAAGAGAAACGGTCTAAGAAATAGAAGAAACAAAGAAATAGAAGACGGAGGAGCACACAAAACAAAGGAGGAGTTTCGATGTTGATTGGATGGAGAGGCTGATGAAGATTTCCATAACTCTCCTTCCATCAAGGAGCTTAAAAGTTGTAACTTCATGGTATTTATTAACCAGGGGTTTGACCATTTGAGAGTTACCTAAAGGATGTTACATCTAAGAGCATCCACATCAGTGAATGTAAACATTTGCAAAATACAAAAAGCAACCAATTTTACACATTTTGCCCCAAAAATCTTCCACATCAGTCCTTCTAAAACTGTGCATATTTACACATTTGCTACAGTAACCGTGCATATATACACAGTTACTATAGCTGTGTATCCTATTATTTTATTAATTTCCTATTTCGTTCCCTTTTTTCTCTCTCTTCTCCATCTACAAAACCAACTCATACTTCTTCTCTCCCTCGTCATCTTCTTCTTCCTCTGATACACACAAACACACCCACACAAACAAACCAACACAAAGACGCACGAAACCCAGAACCCACCATCTCTCACTGTCTCACAGAACCTGCAAGAGCACCACCACCAAAACACAAATCCCACCATTCACCGCACACCGTCCAAACATCACCACCCAACCACCACCACCATCACCTATTAAAACAACCACCACCACCAAAACCCATTAAAACAACGTCAACCCAAAATCCACAAAAAAATCAACTCAAAATTAAACCATTAACTGAAAATCCATAACCCAAACCCAAAATCAAAATCAAATACAAACCCAATCATCTTCATCTTCTTCATCATCATCATCATCTTATCTCTTCCTTGTAGCTTTCGAACTGTCAAAAAAAAAAAAAAAGATGCAGAGACTTTGAGGGATGAGAGAGAGGCAGAGACTTTGTGGGTTAGGTGGGGGTAGGTGGGAAATAATAGAAAAAGTGAGGAAAAATATTATTTTAATAAAAAACTGTATATAATAGATAAACTGATGTGGGTATTTTATAAAAGTGATGGTGTAAAATAGAAAAAGTAAATTTTTTGTGTAAAATAGACGGAATCTTTTAGACATACTGATACGGTTGCTCTAACAAGTAACTTTCACAAATAGGAAACTTAAGACATGAAATAAGAAAATTAAGACATAAGTTTCATCTTCACTCAAATGTGGGCCACATAAAATTCTCTTTAAGGAGATATAATCCTACAGAAATTCCTCCAATATACATGACTAATGCTTAATAAGTATTCTGCAAGGAGCAGTTGATTTGCAATTTGAGGGGATCTTTGGTTTGCTATATAAATTACTCTTGTAATCTGAGATGACTTTGTTTCATTTACTGTTTCACTTATAGCTCCCAATAATCAAATTAAAAGGATTGTCAGTGCTTATGTTAGAAGGCATAAGAGAGAGCGAAATTACATACGCACACATTTTATTCATTCCCCACCATTCCCAACTATAATACCCTATATTCATAAGCATTAGTTAGCAGGAAGTGAAACAACAAAACTTTCGTGCTGTAAATTGCATTCCATGGATATGTAATCCTTTTTTTTCACCTTATATAAAAATGAATTGAATTATTTCAAAATGTCCAGTATTCACATAGATAAGTCCTACAAAAAAGTAACTATGAAAGATATTGAAATAGGGAGAGATGGATCGTGAATATCTAAAGAGTGTGAAGAATCAATTTTATAAAAGCATTACTTTCTCAAAAAAAAAAAAATTTATAAAAGCATTAGTACCTGAAGGATAATATCACTTTTAGAGTGTAATTTATTGGTTATTGTTTAGCAAACAAATGGGACTTCCCAGAATATGGGTTTTCCAAGGACAATATTTAAGACCTTGGTAGGTGATGATACCGAAAATCCTCAGTAAGCTGCATTGTCCACACACGCCCTAAACAAAACCTGTACAACAAAGAAGAAAAAAAAACCCTACAGAGAGTACCAGTGTGGTATCGGCCAAAGACCCTCCGAAGGTTAAGTTAGAAAATTTTCACAACTCTAAAGTGCCAGAGCTGGGGTAAATTATGCGTACCTTGGTTTCTGGGGGCTTTGGGTTTTTTATAGTAGTGTAAAACTGACCTTGGTTTTCTTGGCGGAGAATGTAAACACCCAATTTTACAACTTGCATTTAACCAACCGGTAGATCTTCAAATTTGTGATACAAAACAAATCTTAATGCTCTAACGATCATAATGGTATGTCATGGGTTTTGATCGGACTACCTGATCAAAAATTATCATACAAATAATTTTCAAACGATCATGGCTCACCTACACGATGGGCCCGATCACGTCCTATCTTAAACGCCTTAATTTTGATTGGTTTTTACAAGAATTAATTTAAAATTAATTAAGTGTGATTTTTGATTGGATTTCATTTTTATTTCATTTTTTTAAAATAAAAAATGTTTTCCTTTAGGGCATCTTATCTGCTCTTTTGAAAAAAATTTGGAGATAGGAAAAATTCAAAAAATGCAAGAACGTCATTATCTTCAGCAGCAACTTGAATCGCATTTTTGGCCTGGAAAACGTTGAAATTTTGATTTCTCTATTTCTATAAAAGTTGTAGAGAATTTAATTTCCTTTCAAAAAACATCAATATTGAATTAATTGGAATTTTGAGCAGAAAGTTATGACCAAAATACGAAACAGGTGCAGAAGGTAACACAAATTCAGCATTATCTTCAATTTTCTCTCAAAATTTCAAATGGGGATCAACATCAAATCTGTTCAAGCTTATCTAATAGGCTTATCCCTTCCCTTAGCTTCAGAAGAAAGTTTTTTTGAAAAATAAATTGGATAGAGAAACAGATACATCCTGTGAAAAATTTCAAAAATGCTCAAAAAACGTTACTATTTTCAGCAGCAATTTGAAACGCATTTTTGGCCTGAAAAAAGTTGAAATTTGGTTTTCTCTATTTCTGAAAAAGTTGTAGATAATTGAATTTCCTTTCAAAAATCACCAATCTTGAATCAATTGGAATTTTGAGTAGAAAGTTATAGCCAAAATACGAAGCAGGTGCAGCATCATCTTCAACTTCCTTTCAAAATTCAAATGGGGATCAACACCAAATCCGTTCCAGCTCATTTAAACAGGTTATCTCCTCCCTTAGCTTCAGAGGAAAGCTAATAACTTAGCTTTAAAGCTAAGCCATCCCTTCTCCTATAAATAGAGAAAACCTCTTCCATTTTCTAGACCCCGAATTCCCTCTAGAGAACTAGTGAGAAAGCAGAAAAGAAAAGCTGTTGAGCAACCATTATTCTTACTTTGGTTGTAGTTTAGTACTTCCTTGCTTTCTCCCTAACCCTTTAAGTGATCACTTCCCCTTTTTTAATTTATGCTGGTAAGTAGTTAATTGTGTTCTTTAAATTTTTATACATGCTAGAATAAATTCTTTCAAATTATTATTCACTTTTTTATGCCATGCTTGGATGAACATGCCTATGTCTTATTGATTTTCTCTTACATGCTTAGATGAACATTTCTAGGTAATACATAATTTTCTCTTGAATGCTTAGATGAACACTTCTAGGCTAATACACAATTTTCTCTTCAATACTTAGATGAACATGTCTAGGTAGTTGTTTTACTTTTTTAAATGCTTGAACAAACATGATTTTGATTTTCTCTAGATAAACATGTCTAGGGATTTTCCTTTACTTCTTTTCATAATTGCTTGGATGATCAAATATGCTCAAATGTTCTTTGCAATTATGTTGATGACAAATAACATGACAACTTTTTTTGTCTTCCTTCACATGCTTAGATGAACATGTCTAGGCTAGGAATTTTTTGTTTACATTGATTTCTTGGATGAACATGACATTACCTTAATGCTTTCTTTACATTAAAATTGTTATCTAACAAGTTTCACTTTTTGTTTCTCTTTATGTCAAATTCCCCTAACACATATTTGTTTACAATTCCTGCAAATTACATGTTTATATGACATATTTTTTGTATTTGTTTGACATGACATGACATTGGCCACCTTAACCTAGGAGACCGGTTTTACCGGGCGAGATGGGTGCTTAATCCCTTCCCATCTCGTAAATTAGCCTCCGAACCAAGATCAAAGGTTCCAGACTATGCTCTTGTATATACAATTTTACTTTTTTTAGAATGTAACTAGGAAATAAAGCAATGTAATTTACTTTTCTTAGATTGTATTTAGGAAAAAAAAGCTTTGTAAATTTTTGTTACAAAATTTGATGTATATTGTCATAGACATTAATACAACAGAAGTATTTTTTTATTGAAGGTTTTCTTATTTTTCCTTTTAAATTAAATAAGTGGCGACTCCATGTAAAACCCTCGATCTAGGGGGGAGTACATTTTATAGAGAAGGTGTTTCCTTATGGGGAAGATCTTCATAAATACACGTATTTTATGGGATTCTTACCATACAGAGATTTCATTGATTAGGGTTAATCGTAGGGCGCAAGATGTTTCCATTTGAGGTTTCTTGGAGACTACTTAGGCCATATAGATGCCACGTGGCTCTACTACCCGTCTCCCCTGCATCCGTTTAACTTCTACCCGTCTCCCCTGCATCCATTTAACTTGAACTCATCCACTATGAAGGATCCGTCCGTCTTCCTTTTTCTCTGTCCAGGACGTAACCTGTCACTTCCGTCGTTTTGTCTATACTTCTCAATAGTCCACTTACTTAATATCATCGCTGATGGTTAATCTCAGAGAACGGATCTGTCTGCTTCAATTTTTTCCTCTCCAGCTGTCCCCTCACTCTATGGGTCCATCGCCTAATTTGGCAACGGGCTCGTAGAGTGACGGTCTGGCTCAACCTTTAGGGAATGCACCTTGATTGATAGCCTAGCCTAGGGCCATTGATGCAGTAGGGACACGTGTCATACTTCTAGCAGCTGATTACTCGGACCGAAGCGTCCCTTCGTCTTCCGTGCTATTTCCTCTATATATATGTTGCCTCTCCCCTTCTTTTTTCACTTTTCATCACAAATTTCCAATCAGAGCACTACCGTCTCTTACCATAAACCAACGTACCGTCTACTTGGGGTGACCGTTCTCCACGCCTTCTCCGACGTCTTTTTGCATCGTTCACTTGTAAGTACCCTTTGCCTTAAGCTGAACTTTATTTTTGCTTCTCTTAAATATTGCATGTCCGTACACTATGTAGACCTGTAGAGTCTTAGGGTTTTATCCGTCACATGTAGATGACAGATGTCTAGTAAGGCATCGAGTGATCAATCGTGTGTCTGCGACGGGGCGGGCTACGATGAGGTGTATCCATCAGGTCAGGATGACCCCGACACCTCCTATGATGAACTAGTTCCATCCTCCAACTCACCTTCCTCGGAAGGGGATGAGGACGGGTTAGAGGGTGACTCAAACAGCGAGGATATAGTCAGTGCTGAACCCCCCTCCCAATCCGTCATAGGTCCTGATGGCATTAGGCAGTTCATTCTTCTTCCATTGTGGACGGTGAATGACTTCAGGTCTACCATCAAGAAAAAGCACTTCGATACCCTAAGGGAAAAATACCAAATTCTCGTCGGCATACCAATCTGTCTGTCATTTAAATCTAAAAAATGTTACTACCAGGGTGTTGAAGACGTCGGAGTGTATGAGCAGATGTTTAAAGCGGGACTTAGGTTCCCTTTAAGCGCTCTTCACCGTCGTCTTCTTCAATACCTTGGACTGGCCATCACCCAGATCTCTCCGAACGCCTGGATAGTCTTTCTTGGTGCGAAAGTCTTGTATGGAGTCCTTACTAACGGGGCACGCAAGATGATGGTGAAGGAGTTTTTCCACTACTACCGTCCATCTAAGATCGTCCAATCTAGGGGGATGTACAGTTTCCTACCAAGGAAGCCATCTCTTAGGTTAGTACGTGAGACTCCTGACTCAAACAGGAACTGGAAGATTCGATACTTCTTCCTTCAGGGGAACGACTGGATGTGTCACCTCGACGATCAGGAGTTCATGCCAGTGGACAAGACTTGGGGTATAATGCCCCCGTCTGGTTTCATATGACGTTCTGACCATATCCTATTGCAGCTCGAGACCATCTAGAGGACACTATCCATTGGTATTGTGAGGGTCCTGAACCCACAGAAACTGCCTGTCGCCACGACAATCTAGCACACCAACGTAAGCCCGTCGCTTATTATTTTTCCTTTTTAATTTATAGTAGTTTTGCCAAACTCTTTTTGTCAGTCTTGTGCAGAAATGGAAGACAGAAGGAGGAGGGCTTACATCAAGTAGCAAGCGGCTGCAAGGAAGAAGGAGGGAACTGGTCCATCCAACCCGTCCATAAAGAGGAAACTGCTGGACAAGACCGACCATCCACCGAAGAAACCTAAGGTGACGGTAGGGTCTGTCGGGGTTACTTCTACTGAGGCAAAGTTGCCCCCTCTGCCCGTTCATAGGAAGGGTAAGGGCTTAATGACGGGTCAGGGCCCCATCGACGAAAAAAGCCCCGTCCTCCTGCCCGAAAACCCTCAATATGACCTTAAGCAGCTTTCGTCTATCATCACGAGTGATGATTATGAGGACCTGGGCAACCACTCTATTGAGGCCATGGGGGAGACGGGTCTCTTTAGTCTGGCACAGGTATGTGTCCATCTGTTTTTCCTTTCCATCACATTGTTTGTTTATTCTTTCTAACCCTGCTTTTTGATATTTGCAGGGGGGTGCTCATGATGAAGGGCCTGATGGACCGTTGCGTGTCCTAGGCGACGGTGATAGATCGTGTGAAGGCGAGGGCGGAGGCGTCGAAGGCTGAGCTGGGGGAGCTGAAGGCCTAGAAAGCCATCCAGGAGAAAAATTTTGACGTGACAAAAAGGCTTCTAAAAGAGGCAGAGGAGCAGACGAAGGCACTGAGGAAAGTGCTTAAGGACAAGGAGGATGAAATCTCCAAGTCCAAGAAGCAGCTCCGTCGAGCTAAGGAGGACGCAATAAAGGAATACTGCGACTTCGACGCTCTTTTAGCCGAGCTGGGCGGTTCTTTCACCAATGGCTTCGTCGACTGCCTCCGTCAAGTCAAGGCGTCCTTCCTGGATCTAGACCTGTCCCACATTACCATTGATGCCGAAGGCCAGACTCCAGCCCGTCCTGTTGAATCCGAAGGAACCGACGAGCTATTCGCTGATGATATCAACCCTGACCCTCAAGGTGATGGGGAGGCCGCTCATGCTGATCAAGAGAAATCTGTCAAGGACGGTATCTGTCAACTTGAAGCGGATCAGACAGTTGAGGAGAAGAAAGAAGAGACCCCCGTCGTCCAGCAATAGTTTTTTTTTTTTTTTTTTTACTTTTCTTTTTACTTGTATATTATCAACTTTTGATCACTTGAGAGAACAGTATCTATTCCTTCTGTCACCCATTGTTTTTGGGTTCTTTAAATGTAAACATTTGCCTTTTATAGGCTTTTTATTTATCGTTTCTTATTTTGTCCATTGTTTGAATATATATATATATTTCGCATATCCATTTGTTTATCTTAATGTTTCCGTCCTTTATTAATGGACCCGTTTACTTGTGAACCTGACACTGGATTCGTCCACTCAGGGATTTGATAAGCTCATACCGTCCACTATTTGGTCTTGAAGCACTTCTTGAATCAAGCTTATCAATCTTGAACCACCTCTTGGGGCGAACCCATCCACTTATGGGTTAATAATGAACCCGTCCACTTATGGACTAGTGATTTATTGTTCACCCCTTGGGATGAATCCGTCTACTTATAGAGTTAATAATTTTCAGCTCGCCCCTGGGGATTAACCCGTCCACTTATAGACTATAATTTTCACTTCACCTCTTGGGATGAATCCATCCACTTATGGACTTAATAATTTTCAACTCACACCTTGGGATGAACCCGTCTACTTAATAATTCTTAGTTCACCCCTTGGGATGAGTCCGTCCACTTATGGACTTAATAATGATTATGTAGAAATGTAGATAGCATGCACATGGTATTTTTGAATAACTCCTCTTATTGTGATAAATACGCATATAGAAACTGTTCTCGGAAAATGAAAAACTGCCATTCGGGCTTAAAAAGTACTGTAAATAAAAATTAACTTAAAAATAAACTAGTAATGAGGAGTGTCGTTGTCCATGCTGTTGTCTACCGATAGTACTTTTTCAGGTGCTCTGAGTTTCAAGGGTGGTGCAATTTTTGCCCGTCCAGCGTCTCTAGGTGGTAGGTGCCTTTCCTATTCCATGACACGATCTTGTAGGATCCTTCCCAGTTAGGTCCTAGCTTCCCCTCGGAGGGGTCTCACGTGGCGCCCGTCACCTTCCTTAAGACAAGATCTCTCATCTGGAAGTCCCTGTGTTTGACTCTGGAGTTGTAGTGCTTGGCCATGAGGTTTTGGTACCGCGCTAGCCTTTGCTCAGCTGTTGCTCTGACTTTGTCCACCAGATCAAGTTGCAAGCGCATTACTTCATCATTCCTACCCTCGTCATGGTTCCGCACTCTGTAGCTTCTGAGTCCCACTTCAACCGGGATGACCACCTCGCTTCCATATGCTAGTCGAAACGGCGTCTCTCCTATAGGCGTCCTTGCCGTCATTCTGTATGCCCATAAAATGCTTGGCAATTCTTCTGGCCATATACCCTTTGCCCCCTTAAGCCGAGTCTTGATGATTTGAGCAAGGATCAGTTCGTGACCTCAACTTGTCCATTGGTCTGAGGGTGGGCAGGTGACGAGTAGTGATTCTTGATCCCTAATCTAAACAAAAGTCTCTGAACGCGTCGTTGTCGAACTGCTTCCCGTTGTCTGAGATCAGCACTCTAGGTATACCGTATCTGCAAACGATGTTCCTCCATACAAAGCTTCGCACATTCTTCTCCGTGATGGTGGCCAGGGCTTCGGCTTCTACCCACTTGGTGAAGTAATCTATACTAACTATTAGAAATTTAAGCTGTCGAATTGCTGTCGAGAACAGACCCATGATGTCTAGTCCCCATTGAGCAAAAGGCCACGGGGCCGTCAATGGAGTGAGTTCCTTTGTTAGTCGTCGGATGAGGTTGCCAAACCTCTGACACTTGTTGCAAGTTTTGACGTATGCAATTGCATCCTTCTGCACAGTAGGTCAATAGTATCCCGCCTAGATCAATTTGTGCACTAGAGACCGTGACCCAGAATGGTTTTCGCAGACTCCTTCATGGAATTCTCGCATGACATAGTCCGCCTCCTCGGGGATAAGAGACCTCAGGTACGGGCGGGGGAAGCCTCTTTTGTATAAGATGTCTTTAATCAGCACAAACCATGCTGCTTGAACCTTCAACTTCCTGTCAGCTTCCTTCCCGTCAGGTAGTACGCCGTCCTTCAGGTAGCAGATTATTGGGGCCGTCCAATTGTTCTCGGAACCTATCCCCTGCACACTGACGCTGTCTATCAATGGCAAGATTTGAACAAAGGACAGTACCTGACTAGGGATGAGCATATGCTCTACTAATGCAGCCTTGGCAAGACAGTCGGCGTGCTCGTTCTCCTCCTTTGGGATTTGAACAAACTTTGCTTGGAGGTTGTTCACTCGAGTCTTCACTTGCTCAAGGTACTTCTTCATCCGTTCACCGTTGCATTCATAGTCGTCGTTAACCTGACTGGTGACTACTTGAGAGTCACAATACACGACCACATTCGCGACTCCTGCTGCTTCGGCGAAATCCAGTCCTATTATCAAGGCTTCGTACTCTGCTTCATTATTGGTCGTAAGGAAATCGAGTCGAACCATGCATTCGACCTCGTCCCCTTCTGGGCTATAGAGTACCACACCAGCTCTGCCTGCTTATCTGTTGGACGATCCGTCCATGTGGATACTCCATTGAGGATTCTCTCCTACCCCCTCGCCTTCCGTGTGGGTGAATTCTGTGATGAAGTCAGCAATAACTTGCCCCTTTATGGCCGTATGTGGACGATACTATACGTCGAACTCGCTCAACTCGATCGCCCGTAGTGCCATCTGTCCGGCAGCTTCAGGGCTACTCATCGCTCTCCGTAGAGGCTTGTCCGTTAGAACAATCACTGTGTGCGCCTGAAAGTAAGGCTTGAGTTTGCAGGCTGCGATTACTAGGGCGAAGGCTAGCTTTTCCATCGGAGGGTACCTCTCTTCTGCACCTCGGAGTGCTCGGCTCATGAAGTATACTGGTCTTTGCACCCCGTCCTCCTCTCTGACTAAGGCTGCACTGACGGCGGTTGGGGAGACGACCAAGTAGAGAAACAATTCTTCTCCTGGTTTCGATGGGCTCAATAACGATGGGGAAGAAAGGTATGTCTTCAGGTCTTTGAAAGCTTGCTGGCATTCGACCGTCCACTCAAAGGACTTCTTTAGTGTGCGAAAGAAAGGCAGTCACTTATCTGTTGCTCTTGAGACGAACCTATTCAGTGCAGCTACCTTACCGTTTAGACTTTGTACCTCCTTGATGTTTTTTGGCGAAGTTAACTCTATTATGGCATGTATTTTATCTGGGTTGACCTCAATACCTCTCTGGGACACCATGAACCCTAGGAATTTTCCTGTCGTTACCCCGAATGCACACTTATTTGGATTCAGCTTCATGTTATAAGAACGAAGGGTATTGAAGGTCTCCTTTAGGCCGTCCAAATGGTCATCCTCCCGAATGCTTTTTACTAACATGTCATCCATGTAGACTTGAACGTTCCTCCCAATCTGATGTGCGAACATCTTATTCATCAGCCTTTGGTACGTAGCGCCCGCATTCTTAAGTCTGAATGACATTACTTTGTAGCAGAAGAGACCCTGGCTGGTGACGAATGAAGTCTTCTCTTGATCAGCCTCGTCTAGCTTGATCTGGTTGTAACCAGAGAACACTTTCATAAAGCTTAGCAGCTAGTGTCTTGTTGTTGAGTCCACCAAGATGTCAATCCGCAGAAGAGAATAACTGTCCTTGGGGCATGCCTTGTCTAAGTCCGTGAAGTCCACACACATCCTCCACTTCCCATTGGCTTTTTTTACCATTACTATGTTGGCCAGCCAGTCGGGATAGTATACTTCCCGTATAAACTCTGCTTCCTGTAATTTGCGAACCTCTTCTGCTATGGCCTTATTTCGCTCTTGCGCGAATACCCGTTTCTTATGACAGATCGAAGGGAAAGATGGCGATACATTCAACTTGTGGACTATGATTGAAGGATCAATTCCGGGCATATCTTCGTGGCTCCAAGTGAAGACGTCTTAATTCTTCCTTAGAAATGCTGTGAGCGTTTGGCGAACTGGTGGGCTAACGAGGGTGCCGATCCTGGTCGTTCGTTCAAGCCTTGAATCGTCAAAGAGGATTTCTTCCAACTCCTCCACGAGTTCTGCCACCGTCCATTGTTCTTCTATACATATGGTCTGTAAACGATCGTCCATCTCCAGCATGGCAGTGTAGCACTCGCGCACTACTACTTAATCTCCTCGTACCTCTCCCACTCCGTATTCAGTGGGAAACTTGATCATCAGGTGGTAAGTTGAAGTTACGACATTCCATGAGTTAAGGGTAGGACGGCCTAGGATGGCATTGTAAGCGGACGAACAGTCAACAACCAAGAATGTGACATCCTTGGTAATATGTTGAGGGAAATCACTGACTATTACGGGCAAAGTGACTGCACCAAGGGGGTATACACTTGTTCCTCCGAATCCAACGAGCGGCGCATTAGTTGGAACCAACTGTTCTCTCTCAATCCTCATCTACTAGAACGCTGAGTAGTAGAGGATATCAGCGAAGCTCCCATTGTCTACAAGGACTCGGTAAGTGTTGTAGTCCTCTACTCGTATGCTAACCACGAGCGCGTCGTCGTGCGGGTGGTGGAGACGCTGAGCATCTTCCGCTGTGAACCCAATTACAGGGTAGTCGATCTGTACCATCTTTGGGATGAAGCCCGTCAACTAGACGCTCTGAACCATCCGCAAATAAGTTTTGCGTGCCTTCCTGGATGAATTGGAAGTTGTGGTTCCCCTTACGATCATCCTTATGTCTCCTAGGGGGGGCTTAGGACGCTCGTTTTCGCTCCGAGCAGCCTGCTCTTATGGTGGATCCGTCCTCTCCTTACTGACGAACCTTTGCAGTTTTCCTTGTCTGAACAAAGCTTCTATCTGCTGCTTTTAGTCGTAGCAGTCGGAAGTATCATGTCTGTAATCGCGTTGAAAACGGCAGTACTTGTCTCTAGATCTCTCTTCTCGGGCCAGTAGTGCGTCTTCCGCCTTCATGTACTTAGTAGCCCTATAAAGCACATCTGACATGGTTTTTGGGTCGTTTTTGTATAAGGAAAACAGAAACTTCCTTTTTCGTAACCCATTAGTAAATGCAGCTACCAGTATCTTGTCGTCAGCTTCATTAATTGAGAGGGCCTCCTTGTTAAAGCGGGTTATATAAGATCTCAGCGTTTTCTCCTCTCGTTGCTTAATGCTCATCAGGCATGCAGTGGACTTTTTATACCTGTGCCACCCTATAAAGTGCGAGGCAAACTGCGCACTCAACTCCTTGAAGGTACTGATGGAGTTGGGCATCAGCTTGCTGAACCATACCCTCGCAAGACCCTTCAGCATAGTCGGGAAGACTCGGCACATGATTTCATCCGCCACGCCTTGCAAGTGCATAAGGGTTTTGAACGACTCCAAATGATCTAAGGGATCCTTTGACCCATCGTAGGCTTCTACCTGTGGCATATAGAACTTCGATGGAAGGGGGAATGAAGTGACGGGTGCGGTAAAAGGCGAGTCTATCTGGTGGACTAACTCGTTGAGGTCGCTTGACACCCATCCTCTGAGGGCATTCATCATGAAGTCCATCCTCTCTTTCATCATCTGCATCTTCGCGACCATGTGAGGTTGTGCTGTTTCTGTGATGGATGGACGGCTAGTATCTTCTCGCTCCTATCTGCTCCGAGCATTGCTGCCTTCTGGTCCTTCTCGGTCCTTTCTTTCGACGTTGGTGCCCTTCTGCTCTTCTTCGTGATTGTTAGGCCCAGCATCACTTTGGCATTAATGTTCCTCCAGGTCGTGGTTTTGCTTAGTAAGGCGTTCCACCGCAGCAGCTAGGGTCTGCACCTGTCTTTCAAGGGCAGTAGTGCGTGGTTCTTCGTTATTGTTGGTTGCCATTAAGCGAGTAAGTACCATGCAACTCTTTGTCTGGGAAGCGGTAGTATGGCCTCTGATCTACCTTCTCTTTCCCACAGACGGCGCCAACTGATGATACCGAAAATCCTCAGTAAGCTGCACTATCCTCACATGCCCTAGACAAAACATGCACAACAAAGAAGAAGAAAAAACTCTACAGAGAGTACCGGTGTGGTACCAACCAAAGACCCTCCGAAGGTTAAGTTAGAGAATTTTCACAATTCTAGAGTGTCAGCGCTGGGGTAAATTAGGCGTACCTTGATTTTTGGGGGTTTTGGGTTTTTATAGTAGTGTAGAACCAACCTTGGTTTTCTTGGCGGAGAAGGTGTTTACTTATAGGGAAGATCTTCATAAATACATGTATTTTATGGGATTCTTACTATATAGAGATTTCATTGATTAGGGTTAATCGTAGGTCGCAAGATGTTTCCATTTGAGGTTTCTTGGAGACTATTTAGGCCATATAGATGCCACGTGGCTCTACTACTCGTCTCCCCTACATCCGTTTAACTTGAACCCGTCCACTATGGAGGGTCCGTCCGTCTTCCTTTTTCTCCGTCCGGGACGTAACCTGTCACTTCCGTCGTTTTGTCTGTACTTCTCAATAGTCCACTTACTTAATACTGTCGCTGATGGTTAATCTCAAAGAACGGATCCGTCTGCTTCAATTTTATCCTCTCTAGTAGGTAACACTAGTTTCTCTTAGAGGCCTTTTATCGAGCACCTAGATGACCAAGAAATAGACCATGGTTCATCTACACATTCTATAATAGAGGGAAGTATAATTTTCACATCAAAGTAAAATTTACAAGAGAAAAAACATCTTTACTCAGGTAGAAGTAGATAAACTCAGACAAATATAAAAGAATGAAAAATATATCCAACACTCAACCAAATCAATCTATACCAACTAAATAGCATGGAAGAGAGTAGAGGGGAGACGTCTTTCCTTGAGGTGACTGCGCAACGACGCCTTGGAGACCAGATTATATAGAAATAAAATCGGCAGCTTGTCAAGGGTGGCAAAGATATGAAGGCAACACACATCATGGACTGGGATCGTTTCTGGCTTTGTCCAACTTAACGGATTGGAGGAGGTCAAGCAATTGGAGTTAAGAGGTAAAACCAGGTTTGAGAGTAAGAGAAGAGATTTTATGGCAATTGTTTTTTGAGTAAACAGTAATACTTATTAGAATACACACGAAAATAGTAATACTAGTGTTTTAAATCGGGTTTATAATACATTAAATAACTAGAGTACAACTACAAAAAGAGTGGGAGATGGAGATGGGGAGGGTTGGCTTCAATGAGAGCAAAGGAGAAAAAGTATCGGGAACAACTACTAAAATAAAAGCATAAAAATAAAAGAAGAAGAAAGAGATGGGAGTATGTTAGAAAGAGAGTTTTTGATCGGGGGTTTTGTTTTGGGGGACTTGGGCTGAGTTTGCGTTTGATCGGGTTTTGTTTTTAGGGAGAAGGAGAGTGTTTTTTTTTTTTTAATTTCTAAATAGAATTCTTGTTTTTTTATTTAAATAATGCTGATCTATAAAAATGTGAGTGTGAGAGCTCTAAAAAAGGTCAAAGGCTAAATCAAAGGTTTCGGTTATATATATATATATATATATATATATATATTAGTTTACCAGCTATGAAATATAATGTATATTAATAGAAAAATTATTACAAATTATGAAATATTTATCTTTATAGCTAAGCAAAGCATGTCTTAAACAAAAAAATAAACTAAAATCTAGAAGGCTTAAATATTTATGCATTCAACTATTTACCAATTTTTTCTATCTTTTAATAAAATAAAATAAAATAAAAACTATTTACCTATTGTAAGGTCGGATTAACAGCTGGAGGAGAACAATGCAGTAAGGATTCAAACAATTCATTACCTTGTAGAAGGTCCAACCAAGTATAAAATAGAATAAAAGTAAAAACTTCTAGTACATGAAACATAAGGTATTAGAGTATTTGGCATGAAAGAATGAAGCCTTCTCTTTTGGTCAACGCCTGTACTACCTTTAAATCATGTTGTTTACTTGGAGTATCAATATATCGTATCATAGCCTGATCTTTTGATCAACTACTGTTTAGGTGGAACAGTAAAAAAAGTATTAGATTCTAAACGCATATGAGAAAAGAGATCTCTTATGATTATTGTGCCTAGAAATATGAAAATGCAAGGAATGTGGACATGCCTTATGATTATTGACTTATTGTCTCTTTGGTTTTTAAGCAGCGCATAAAGTAGAGGCTTCCCGTGGGTTGGGGGAGTAGCCGCCTCTTCACTCTCCTTTAGTCAATTCGTATACCGAATCATATATCTCTTGGAAAGAGGTGCAGAAGTTTTGGCAATTGTGTCTCTTCGGTTTTCATACTTTTGGCACAAAAATTTAATAAGTTAGACTTGACTCATGATACAAAATTTTCCAACAACTGAAATTTAATTGAGAATTTAATTGAATTTTCTTTTTGTTTAGATTTTAAATATATAGTATATATGATTATAAATTATAAATAAAGTATGTTATATATACCGTGTGTGTGAGAGAGAATTTATATTATTGGAATATTTAACTTTACTTGTCAATTATGTTTTTGACTCCACCCCTTGCTAAAGACATTTGTATTTAATTAGCTAGGAGCTTAGGACATTTTTTTTTCCTTAATATAGGTAAATACTAGGGAAAGGGGAAGTAGGATTTTGAACAACATAATTTGGAGTACTACAAAATACAAATAATGCCGTTAGCATTTAGGGTTTGTTTGGTTGAGTGGATTTTAGAAATGATAAAAAAAAAATTAAAAAAATAGAAAAAATGGGGAGGGAAAGAAATTTATTGGGGTGTTTGGTTGGGTAAATTTGTGGGAGGAAAACTGGTAAGGCTCGGATGTTTTTTTTCCATGCCCATTAAAATGTTCTTTCTCCAAATTGAAGAACAAACTAAAAAGAAAACAAGAACAAAAATTCCAGACCAAAAAATCCTTGTGGGGCGTGAGCTGCCTACGCATAGTTCAAATAGTCTTTGTCGTTTTAGTCTTTTGGCCTTTTTTTTTTCTTTGGTTTTCACTTTCACCTTTGGTTTTTTGTTTTATCTTGGTCATCTGTTTCGGTTTGTTTGTTGTTGCTACTATTGCGTGTTTCTTTTTTCTTCTTCTTTTGTTTGTTTTGTTGAATCAAACTTTTTTTTTTCTTTCTATCAAAGTGTTTTTCAAATAAAACAACGGTTTTTTTTTTTTTTTTTTTAAATCAACGGTGGAATTTTTATTCTTTTGAATTAACCGGTGGCTTTCACCTCTAATTAATTTTTATATACATATATATATATAATGAAAAAAATATTTTTTTATTTAAAAATTATTGTGGACGGCAATAACTAGCACTAAGATTTGGCTAGGTGAGTATATGACTTACATGATTAATTTAGGACAAAATTTAGTTACAAAATTGGTTATAGCATAAGACTATAACATTACTTAATAATTTTTTATTGGAGGTGAATTTTGACAAATCCACCGTTGGATTACATCTTTTTCTTATATCCTTCATACTTGCAAAATTTCTAAAAAATTAAATATCAATAGTTATGTCATCAATAAATTGTTTAATTTGCAAAATTTTGTAATTTAAAATTATGTTTAAAATATAAGCTTATAGATCATATAATAAATAATATCTAATTAACACAAAATTTGACATGTGTATTATGAGCGTAAAGAATATGCAATTCAACGATTAGATTTTCAAAATATATAGTAATATTTATTTTATTGAGTAAAGTTGTAGCCTTAGATTACAACCAATTTTGTAACTAAATTTTGTCCATTAATTTATAAGATGTAAGGGTAAAAACTCCACAGTGGGAGATCTAAACAACCAGTTACAAAATGACAAGAAATGTTTTATTGATACAGAAACTACTTTCCCGAGGTATAAGGGATTGGGTTTAAAGTTAAAAAACTCTTAGTCCTATTCTGCTATTACTTTCTTCTCTCTCAAGTTTTTCTGAAACCCCATTTCTTGTTGCACATCCTCTCCTTTTATAGACACCTTTCCCTTTATTCTCTCTCTAGCTGATCTGCTTCTAGCTGGATTCAGGGGATACGTGTCCAATCACCCATTTGCTTTGCCATCCTTTCATCATGAAA